>CM077300.1:6060000-6660000 GCA_039654925.1 Anguilla pacifica | reverse complement strand
ACAGACCCAGAGCCCACCAGGAGCAGCTATGCTGCAGTCCTGAGCCAGCCAGACCCCCGATGGCCCCCACCTCCAGCCTTCTCCCCCAGAAAAATCTAAAACCCAAGGGGTCAGCCCAGCAAAGTGTCCTCTCAGTCAGCTGGTTCTGACCTGATCTAAACTAAGCAATACGAACACAAACCAGCTTCAGATCAGCATTGCTTCACAGCTGCCAATGAGAGTCAACCGGACTATGAAACAAATCAAAAGCATATATTTGGAACACTGGATGACCAGTACCAAATCACAAAATTGAATTGTTATCAGGCCCAAAACAGAGAATACACAGAGGGAGAGTATCTCTTCTCTGTCCGAGATACAAAGCAGAGACAGATCCTGACCAAGTACAGGCTCAGTGACCACACCTTAGCAATTGAAAAAGGTAGACATAAAAAGTCATGGTTGCCCAAAGAAGAACGTTTATGTGGTCACTGTAAGACAGGAGAGGTGGAGACAGAGACACACTTCCTCCTAGACTGTGAGAAATATTCTGAAATCATAAAAACACATTTCAGTAAATTTTCTAAATTCATAAATCTATTTCCTTCGCAAAAAAGCTGCAAATCTGTCCAGGAGAACGGCAAACAGCCCTGCTTGTTTCAGCCTGTAACAACTTGAGGGATAGTGAGTAAGCTCCCAGCAAATGTACCAACCATCTATCGATCTATCCATTATCTATACCCGCTTATTCCTGGTCAGGGTCATGGGAGGTGCTGGTACCTATCCCAGCATGCTTTGGGTGAGAGGAAGGAATACACCCTGGACAGTTCGCACACTCATACTCATACCTAGGGGCAATTCGGACTCTCCAATTAACCTAACCTGCTTGTCTTTGGACTGTGGGAGGAGCACCCAGAGGAAACCCACACAGACATGCAGAAAACATGCAAACTCAACACTGATTTGAACTGAGTTCTGCAGTAGAGTTGTGCTCTCAGTGCTGCTGTACCTGTTATCTCCAGAGTGCTCCTCCTGTAGCTCACGTACTTCTTCAGTGACTCAATGCAGGTTTGGGTCTGGTTGTCATTCTCAAGCTCAGCTGGATTCCATTTCACTGCACTGATAAACAGCTGCTGTGCAGGTGGAATGAAACTCCAGTTTTTGATGGCATCAGGACGAAACCTTTCCCTGTCGTATACATAACGTTCAGTCCCTCCTGTGTTCCTGGTCTTATCATCCCACACACAGTCAACAGTCCACTCGAGAATGTGTTGACCTGGAGAGAAAAAACACACACTGTCACTGCACACATTCCACACATCCCACACACACACACACACACACACACACACACACTCTCTCTCTGAGTCACCTGCAGCACGCCCACTCACACAGCTCTGATCCCACTGAGACTACAGCATCAAGCTCTGATCCCACTAAGACTACAGCATTAAGCTCTGATCGCACTGAGACTACAGCATTAAGCTCTGATCCCACTGAGACTACAGCATTAAGCTCTGATCCCACTGATAGTACAGCATTAAGCTCTGATCCCACTAAGACTACAGCATTAAGCTCTGATCCCACTGAGACTACAGCATTAAGCTCTGATCCCACTGATACTACAGCATTAATCTCTGATCCCACTGAGACTACAGCGTTAAGCTGTGAGCAGGGATATGTATCCATATGTGTATTTTAATGTGTGTGTCTGTGCTTACCCTGAGTTGACCTGTAATGCTGCATTGCAATTCCAATATTGTCTTTGAAGATCTGATGTGCATAGAGCGCTTTCTGAGTCTGTTTGTCCCAGTACTGCTTGTCCACTGATTTTTCCATCCACTCAGTCTTGGGGATCATCCTCCTGCTGTTGCTGTCATAGTGCACAAACTGCTCATCATCCACCAAACCCATGATGGTGAAGTCTAGGGAGTCAGTATCCCCAGCGACAGCAGTGTAGATGTACTTCAGAGAGTGAGAGGCTGTGGACACAAACACACCTTCATTAGAATCAAGTACAAAATAAATGGCAGCATTTAGCAGACACGCTTACCTAAATAGCATCAAACTACACTTAAAAATAATAATAATAATAATAATAATAATAATTTACCCAGTAATTTGCCCGGATTCATGTAATCCAAGGTCATGGTTTAATACTCGTATTCTGATACATCGGTTCTGTGCAAGCAACTCTGAATTCAAACCTTTTCTACATCGATGAGTCAATAACAGTCTCATAATCGTTCATGCGCCGGTATGCTCCGTGCTCGTCTAAGTAGGTACGCTCGCTGTGACGTAAAACTATGCGGACCAAATTGGAATGGAACAAATCTTATGTGGTTCATCTGGAATTTACATGATTGTATGAAGAACGGCTACAGACCTACTGACACTTCTCTCCTCTGGAATTAGCCAAAAAACAAACAAACAAACAAACAAGTGTTTCCTCCTCCTCTATTGCTATTGACTAGAGCTTCATATTACAGCAAAAGATTTTTCTTTGGTGAGAAGAATGCTGTGCAATGTACAAATCAAAATTTTGGGTTTCTGTCTATTTTGCACATGAAAACAAAAAAGGTTGAAGTCAGGAAACCTAAAAAAAATAAAAAAACATAAAACAACATAATGAATCTGTCTGTGCTGTCACATTCTCGCATTGATGACCAATAGACTAGCTGGTTAGCTTCCTCGCTTTTAAATTAGCTCTCAGGATCTTCGTCTCACTTTAATCCGACATTCTAAACATTTTTACATTCAGAATGACAACGACTTCCTAAATGGTTGTAAAAATGCTTCATGTAATGCGTATGCATTTGGTGTGCTGTGCTGTTGCATTTTGCCGGGTGCTTGATCATAAATGTATGTATTTACTGTCAGTGCTATTCGAAATCCAGTACCGCCAATTCAATTGGGCTGAAAATGATCACCCCTCAAATCTCCTCATAACTGGTGTCAACAGTGTAACAGCTGGTCATGATAATAATAATAATAATAATAATAATAATAATAATAATAATAATAATAATAATAATACCCAGGGAAATGAGGGAAATGGCTTAAGTGGGTTAAATAGGAGAGAGCAAAAAGCACAGGAAAATTTTTGTTTTACTTGACATTTGGTACCCCATAAAATCCATTAAAAATCACATCGTCTGCCGCAAAGACATCGTTAGTTTCGCCCCTATCAAATGCTGCAAGAATATGAACAATATGTCTCAGGATCCTACATTGTCACCTCACTTCTGGAGGCAAGATCGCAGAGGACCTTAATCTGCGTACATGATACCAGATCAGTAGTGAACTTTTTCAGTTACAGTATACGTCCTGTAATATGCGCTGAACTACGCCTGTAGTTTTGGGCGCATAAAAAAGACGAAAATGTCATTAAAAACGAGAACGATTTTTAAAACTCCACAGCCTTTGCTTAAACTATATTCCATTTTTTGTTATCCTACTTGTGTAAATACAATACATCTGAAACTCAAATAGAAAAGACGGCAATTTTCCGATTCCATACGATGACGTCGAACATTAAACTGCATGCATTTATAATCTATAGTATGCATAATTCAGTTTAATTTACCCAAATACGGGTTTTATGGATGATTAAAAGTCTGAGCTAGAATATTTCAATGTTCCGAATCGTGACATCGATTGCCTCCAGCACATGGTCACTAAAAGCTGATTACTTCAATACAATCCAGTTACGTAGTTACAGGTTGGAATGGAGCAAAAACTAGGGATGCTGTGGAGGAAAATCCCTTCTTAGGTTCGATGGGTGAGTCGATGATGCAAGAATAAAGACTAGAACTTATGATTTCTTCTAATAACCTTTTTATTCTCTTTAATCAATAATCATTTTCATGTACGTAGGCCTACGGGAGGTCTCCAGTACCATAACGATACATAGAGAGCTTCTTCGCATTATGTTTTTACATCCTTTTTATACAACCAGATCTCCTCCTACCCTGATGTATATTCCCTTTAAAATAACCAATCCCAGCCTAGGTCAAACATATGTTTCATAAGTTAGTTTAACAATAACTATTATATAATCTTCCATTTTAATCAATAACTAATATTTCACTGCACACACTTACAGAGGAATATATATGCATGACTTGAATAACAAGTATTTGTCCTTATGGTTAACAATTGTTCCATCTTCCAGTTCCAAAGTACATGCACTTTACATACATTCACTACATGCTGTAATTCAACTGAAATATTGACTCATATACACACCACCATGTTTTAACGAACTATGTTTATATCATTACTGTTACCGTGATTACTTTGATTTTCATTCATTCATTTTAATAGAATATAATCTATACATTTACTAGATATAGCAAATCAGTTCTTTCTAGTCAGTATCCTTTCTCTTCTCTTACAACTCAAAGGTCTTCTGCACAAGACTGTTTCCCAACAGAAGTTACTTACAAAATTCCACCAAGTAAATGTTTACCATTTTCCCTCCTGCAACTGGGGTTGAAAGATTCTCTAGGTAGTAGGTATCAGTGTACAAGGAGACCACTGTCTTTAATTACAAATTCTTATACATAACACAGAATACCTATTGTTCTTCAGAGATCATCCCATAATCACATACATTTAAATATATTCTTGATCAGTACAATCTTAAAAAGAAGAAATGTAAAAACATTAAAAGAATGAAGAAAAACCATACTTCCACAATGCCCACCCCCGGGACTACGTGTTCATGTTAGTTTATTTTTATGTACAGCAAGGCTCTTCGTGATCTGTAGTCACGTGGGTCACCTGCCAGGCAATGGCTAGCAGGACATTCGCCATACCTTTCCAGCACTTAGAGTTTGACATTCTGGGTTCCCCCAGAAATACAATGACCTTCCGGAGGCTCGATCGCAGAGTACCTGAATCTGCGTCCATGATCTGCGCCCGAACAATCACTAGTCTAACTTTATCAGTTTTGAATTTCAGCCAGTTTTCCCCCTTCCATTTCCGATACAGGCCTCGCGTATGCATCCTGTAACACGCCCTGAACGCAACAGGAATCGGTAGCTGCGAATCGGGAGCTAACTTCAGCGTCGTATTTATTTCTAATATAGACTGTGTATAATTCAGTAACTTACCCGCATTTCCACCGCAAATGCCACATAGCACGACATAAAGAAGAGCGAGGACTCTCATTCCGAGGAAAAGGTTCAGTTACATTATTCAATAAAACATGACCAGTTTTTGTTCTTCAGGTCTTCGGCGAACTCAGTAAGTCTTTATGAAAGCAATAAGATCAGGAAATAAACAGGTTGGCAAATGGGTAGCGCTTTGCCAGTACTAAACACGCAGAGACGAAGCGTCACTAAACTCTGGGGAAATTAATAAAAATAGGTTCAGCACCGAAACTGAAAGTAAAGGTCGATTGAAGGCGCTCATAATGGAATAATAATAATAATAATAATAATAATAATAATAATAATAATAATAATAATAATAATAATATTGCCTCCTTTATTAGGTAGCCTACACCTGCTCGTTAGCGCAAATAATCCTCCTAATAGAGAATCCTGTGGCTGCAACTCACTATAAAAAGCATGCAGACATGATGAAGAATTGAGGCTATTAACGGCAAGGTTGTACAGTGGGGAAGGAACTGAGCTCGTAACCGAAAGGTCATAGGTTTGATTCCCGGGTAGGACACTGCTGTTGTACCCTTGAGCAAGATACTTAACCCGAATTTCTTCAGTATATACCCAGCTGTATAAATTGATACAATGCAAAATGCTATGTAAAAGTTGTGTAAGTCTCTCTGGATAAGAGTGTCTGCTAAATGCATGTAATGTAATGCTATTTTGGAGGCAAAAGGGGGTCCTACCCTACATACAGTGCAGTGTGTAAGTATTGTGGTGACACAGTTTTTATTATTTTGGCTAAGTACTCCTGCACATGGCATTTGAAATGAAGCAGTCACTATGGGGCTGAAGTGCAGACTGTTTAATCTGAGGGTATTTACGTCCATATGGGTGATCCATGTAAGAATTACAGCCCTTTTTATACATAGTCTCCCCTGTTTTAGGGGAGCAAATATAATTTGACAAATTAACATAATCAGAAATAAAGCTCTCATGTTTAGTACTTGGTTACAAATCCTTTATATTCGATGACTGCCTGACGTCTGTGACCCGTAGACATTACCAGACGCTGAGCATATTCCTTGGTGATGCTCTGCCAGGCCTGTACTGCAGTCATCATCAGTTCCTGTTTGTTTCTGGTTCGTTTTGCCTCCAGTCTTGTCTTCAGCAAGTGAAACGCACGTTCAGCTGGATTCAGGGCAGGAAATTGACTTGGCCAGTCAAGGACACCATCCACATTTTTTCCACAACTCATTTGCTGCTGTAGCAGTATGTTTGGGGTCGTCGCCCTGCTGCAAGGTGGAGCACTGTCCAATCTGAGCTGATAAGATATTTCTGTCCACATCAGAATACATCCTGTTGCTGCCCTCAGCAGTCAGTGAAGGCAAGTGAGCTGTTTCAGTGACCGCTATACATGCCCAAGCCATAACACAACCTCCGCCATGTTCCACAGCTGAGCGGGTGCTTTGGATCACGAGCAGTTCTTTTATCATACTCTAACCTGGCCATTTTGTTCCTGAGCTTTATCAGTGGTTGGCATATTGCGGTGAACCCTCTGTTGTTGCAAGGCAATAATTAAACAATTTCAAATATACATGAAATAAATGAAAAGATGCAAATAAATAAATACATTTAAAATAAAACCGTAAAATACGTAATTAACTAATAAAACTAGGACCATTCAGCAGAGTACACGGGTTTGGTTGACCAAGTTGAAAATTGGTTTATAAATTATAGTGTGGATGTAGCTGTATTCCTTAAAAGATGACACGCCATTATACATTTTGCACAAAACTCTATTATTTCAACATGTTCTCCAAGGAGAATGCACATTTTTTCATCAGTCCCTAAATATTGGAAATTTTATTTTTTCAGAAATATATGAAAAAATAGCTGTTCTAATGGCTTCATATTTGGAACAGGAGAGGAGAAAATGTTCCTCATTCTCTACCTCTCCTGAAGTACAATGTTTACATAGTCTGTGGTCTCTAGATAGCCAGGTTCTTTTATGCCGGCCTGTTTCTATGGCTAGCTGGTGGGCGCTGAGTCTGTACTTTGTTAATAGCATCCTTTTTGTGGGGTCTCTAATTATGGTGAGATGCTGTGTCAATTTGTAATCTTTTTTCAAGTTTTGGAAGCAATAGTGATAATATTCATCTTGCATTGTTTTTTCTATTTGTTTGAATTTTGCCAATGTGGATTGTGTGGTTGAATTTAGCTGGTGTTTTTGGGCCAGGTATTCCACTCTCTGGGTGTTGTGTCCTATATAAAAAAGCACGACTACAGTAGTTCTGTGGGGCAGTATGGGCCAGGTGGGTCCAGAACTTTGCTGCTCTCTTCTCTATGTGGAGCAATAGAGGGAATCTCCCAAGCTCTGCCCTACAAGCTGTGGGGCTTTTATCCCAGGCTTCATGACTGCATTTGAAAGAGGGGCCCCATATTTCACAGCCATATGTGGCTATTGGTTTAATTATACTGTCAAATATTTTCAACCAGATCCTTATAGGAGGGTGAAATCTATACAGTGATTTTCTAATTGTATAATATGCTCTACGTGCCTTATCTGCTAAATTTTTTATTGCTAGATTGAACCACCCTGAAGAAGTGATTGTCAGACCCAGATAGTTGTAGTTAGTTACATGACTGTTAATTGTTCCACCCAGAGTGAATTGATATTTACTTTCCTGAGAACATGATTTTTTCTGAAAAATCATGATTTTAGTTTTCTCCATATTGATTTATAGTGCCCAAATTTTACAGTGATTTTCTAGTAAGGTCAGGCTGTGATGCAGTCCTTGTTCAGTTGGAGATAGGATCAGTAGATCATCTGCATACAGGAGACATTTAATTTTCCTGCCCTCTAATTTTAGTCCAGGAGATGATGACTGCTCCAGTGTTGTGGCCAATTCATTGAGAAAAATATTAAATAATGTTGGACTAAGATTGCAACCTTGTTGCACTCCCCTACCTTGATGGAAATATTGTGTCCTGCTGTTATTAATTTTAACACAACATTTGTTTCCTTTATACATGTCTTTGATGATGTCATAGACCTTTCCTCCTTTTCCAATCTCAAGAAGTTTAAGAAAGAGTCCATCATGCAACACCGAATCAAAGGCTTTATGAAAATCAATAAAGCAACCAAATATTTTGCCTTTATTGGTTTGATGGACATGTTTTTCTACTAGTGTGTGGAGTGTATACATATGATCAGTTGTTCTATGGTTGGGGAGGAAACCGATTTGACAGTTACTTAGAATATTGTTTTCTTTTAGGAAGAGTAGTATTCTGGCATTGATAATGCTACAGAATAGTTTCCCAAGGTTTCTGCTTATTGTGATGCCTCTGTAATTATTTGGGTCAAATTTGTCACCATTTTTTAAAATTGGGGTAATATGACCTTCACTCCACATCTCAGGAAAGCATCCTACTTTCAGAACTAAGTTGAACAACTTAAGAATGGCTTCTCTGAGCGTAGGACTACTGTGTTTCAGCATTTTATTACATATGCCATCTGGTCCACATGTCTTTTTAGTTTTAAGTGTCTTTATTTTTTGCATTTAGTTCAAATATAGATACAGGGGTGTCCAATTGGTTTAGCTGATTTTTTACTGATGATCCTAGATTGTATAGTTTCTCTATCACTGATTTTTGGGTGTGATTGAGTTCACTCTGTTGGGTTCTGTATAAGTTTTCAAAATGATGTTTCCAAATATTTCCATAATTAATGCACATGTGTTTTTCTTTCTTAGAGGTGTCCAGTTTTCCCCATAATTCCCAGAAAGAATTTTGGTTGATAGCCTCTTCTGTTTCATTTAACTTATTTGACATATAATTAGCTTTCTTTCTTCTAATTAAGGTTTTGTATTGGTTGAGTGTCTGTTGATATATGAGGCGCGTCTCTTTGTTAGTAGGGTTTCTGTGTTTTTTATTTGATAATATTCGTAGATTTTTTTTTGATGATCGACATTCTTTGTCAAACCATTTATGTTTTGATACTTTTTTCTTATTTTCTTTGTAAATGTTTACTTTTTTCAAATTTGATTTCCTAGCCAATTCAGTGAATATTTGCGTTAATATATTTGTTGCTGAATTGATGCAGCTTTTTTCTTCATCAAATTTGGTGAAGAGAAAGCTGTATATCATGTTTTCAGCATGAAGACTGTTGAGTGCTGCCTCATATTGAACAGGACTGTCTTCTCTCCAGATGAATCTTGTTGGGAGAGGAAACAGTTTAGGCACAAACTTGGAAGGTAAAGGTTGGTTCACTGCCTTTTTTACACTGCCTGTTTTAGATTGAGTACAATCTGGCAGTGGTCTGACAAGGGCAGTTGTGCCATTACTATGAAATAATTGATGTTATCAGGATCTATATCTATTGTAACATAGTCTACTGTACTACTACCAAGAGATGAACAGTAGGTAAATCTACCCAGAGAGTAACCCTTTGTTCTGCCGTTAACTATGTACAAATCCAGGCCTTTACAAAGTTGTAGCACCCGCTGCTATTCACCATGCAGTCATAACTCTGTCTTGTGTTGAGAAATTTATGCCTGGATATCTCCGTGTTATACACATATTTATCTCCCATTGAATCAATGTAATCCACTTCTTTCCCAGTTCTTGCATTCATATCCCCCATTAGCAGCACTGATCCCATTGACTGGAAGTGGAGGATTTCAGACTGTAATGTCTGGAAGATATCTCCACAGTAATAAGGGGAGTCAGTAGGAGGGATATAAATGGCACATAGGTAAATGTCTTGGTCTGAAGTAACAATTTCTCTTTTTAACTTCAGCCAGATATGTGTTGACCCTTTCTTCACAGGGGAAATGTCATCTAGAAAATGTTCTTTAAACCAAATGATAATTCCTCCTGAATCTCTGCCATGTTTAGTGTGAGTGGTGTTTAACTGAAGGTATACACAACTCTCTGTAGTTTAGAGGAGTGTGTGTGTGTAAATCTTCTCTACTCCATGTCTCTAACAGTATGATCATGTCTGAATTATGTACAATATTTACAAAATCAGGATCAGTGTACTTTTCTCCAAAAGTGGAGGAGTACAGCCCCTGAATATTAAAGCTTGTGATTTTAAACCCTGAAATTGTGATTCAATTCTGTCTTTACCAGTAAATGTATGTAGTTGTTTTTTGTTTGTTTTTTCCAAAGCACTCAGCCCATCTAATTTAAAAGATTATTACATATAAATGTCGACATGTGTTTTATCTGACTAAGTTCAGTAGCAGCTTTGGTACCTCCCTTTGACACTACAGCAGCAAAGCTTTCTGTCTGTCTCTTAGGCTGGAGCCTGTCCATCTGTTCTCCAGTGTCAGGCTGCCTGGGCTGGTGGGAAGAGAGACGTGTCTGTTGTCTCAGCTTCATGTCTCCTGGTAGTTGGCCATGGACTGCAGGTCCCTGATGAAGATTTGTCTTCCCTTGTGGTTTTCTGTCCAGTGCTGTGTCTTTGAGCACTTTAGCAAAAAGTCTCATGCCATCTCTGCGTATATGGACATAGTCATAGAGATGCTCACGTCGGATTCTCCGGTGGTGTGCTACACGCACATAAGGGATCTGAGCACAGTTCCTTGTGACTTCCATGTTTATCTCATTGATAATCCTCTGAGGTACGTCTGTCCGAGGCAGGAGGGTAGATACGATGACCTTAGTTGTAGGATAGGTCTGTGTAGCTGTCTTCACCACAGTGGTCAGGGCATTAACTTTCCTTGTGCTGAGGTCATTGGTCCCTGTGTGTAAGATGATGTGGGAGGGCTCTCCCAGCGATTCCTCTGTTAGCAGGCGCAGGGCAGACTGAGTGGTGGGACACCGGAGCTTCCTCACTCTTCTCCCAGGGAACAGCCGTCTCTCGTCTAGATGTTTCCCGTTAGAGTCACACAGGATGACAACACGGTCCTTTCTCCGCTGTCCTCTCTGTGGGCTGTTGGTGAGAGCAGTGCTGGGCGGCGGTCTGTTCTTTGTGGTGGTGGAGCCTCTTTTTTTTAGAAGTATTATGAGAGACTGGGGAGGTTGGGGGGCTGGGGGGCTGGGGGAGAGGGTTTGGTGATGTGTGTTTGTGTGCTGGTGTTGTGGTTGTTGTGTGAGTTGGTGTCATGGTTGATGTGTGAGGGTGTTGTTTCTGTGTGGTTGGTAGTGGTAGTGGTAGTGTGTATGGGAGTGTGAGGTGGTAGATTCCTCTTCAGCTCCTCTAGCTGGTACTCCAGAGCCTGGCTGTGCTGCTCCCCCCTCAACAGTTCCTCCTTTACTCTCTCCAGCTCTCTACAGATCTCCTGGTTGGACTCTTCCAGCTGTCTGACTGTAGAGAAGAGCTGTTGGAGTTGGTCCATAGTGGGGTTTGTAGGCTGGCTGTGGATCAGGTTGAGGCTGCAGGTGGTGTCCTCTTTGAAGAGTACGTAGTCTCTCTCCAGCTCAGAGCAGGACCCTGGGGGCACATCTTCACTGTTAGGCCTCACCTCTGACTCTTGTTTGAGCTTCTGGGCCTCTGCTTTTAAAAGGAGGAATTTGGTTTGGAAGTTGTTGAGGCTGGACTCTGGCCCTTGTACTGTGTCCGTTCCATTGTGGTAGATGTTGACAGTCATCTTGAAGTCATCTTCTCCTTCCAGAGTCAGCTGTCTTCCTTTACTGATGCCTCCTTTCTTAATACAGGTCATAGCAGTACAGATAGAACTGTGCCGTGCTGAAGGGTGGTGGGTGAAAAACAATAGGTTGCACCTGGTTCTCTTTTCTGTTGGACTGCTGTAGTCAGAGAGCAGAGTCTCTGGGTGCTCTCTCAGGATCCTCTCCTTTATTGCTTTTCTGGTCTTATTACACTTGATTTGTTTAGGGTAGATTATGTCAATCTCCACTTAATTTTTGAAAAATTCCTCTGCTTCAGCCTGCTCTGGATTAGCTTGGGCCTCCATTGTGACATCACACATTCTGATGCTAACTGCTGTTGTTGTTTTTTAGCTGTTAGCTAGCAGTTGCCTCTCTTCTTTTGTTATTTTTATCTCTTTTCAAAATATTTTCTCAGGTCTTACCGTGGTAGTTTTCTGACTCTGTAACTTATAGTTCTTTGGTAAATGAACTTGATGTTCTTGGAATCAAAAAACATACATTTTCCAGTAAAATTTTTTAAATGTTTTGCAGGAGCTCATGTTTGTTGCTGCCAGTTGCCAGGTTACCATGACTACACTACATCTCTCTCTCCCTTCCTAGCGTCTCTTTCTCTGCCCACCTCTCTCTATCTCTTTTCTCCCCCTGCTCACTCTCTTTTCTCCCCCCTCTCTCTATCTCTCTCCCTTTCTCCTCTCTTTCCCTCTCTCTCCCTCCAGTCTCTCAAATTCAAATTGCTTTATTGGCAGGAAATACATAGGTACATATTGCCAATGCATCATAAATCAATTCAAAATACATATTTACAGTGGAATACTAATAATGAACATTCTATTAAAAAAGAAAAAAAAATAGAACAATAACAATATTAATGTTCAATTGTCACAAGTATTTAAAGAAAAAAAAAGAAAAAAAAAATAAATAGATAATTATAATTATGTAGGATGGTCACTCAGTGTCCCTAAAATATTGGTTCAGCCACGATAGCTAAAAAATACATCACACCATAAATGAAAAATCTGATTGCAAGATGCCCTTCAGAGCATGTATTTTTTTAATCATAATTGTTTCCCCCCCCCACATGAAAGGCTTTTTTCAGGGCATGAAAATGCCACTATCTTATTCTGAAGTGGGGGAAACTGCCCTGGTGACACAATTTATAAGAATAGCACATAAATTTGGACAAAGATTGAGCAGTAGGTTGAGTTCAGTGGCAGTTGTACATCCTTTTCCCCGTAAGTGTCAATTCCAAGTTCATTGAATGGAATAACTATTGTAATCCTTTATTAAAACAAAATATGTTAAAAAATTGTGCAATCTCATATGAATGTACACATATAACACAAGCTGGTAACAGAGCTGGGGTTTTTGTTTGTTTTGATTTCAGTGCTGTGCTTTGAAAAATGCTCATTGTTTGCTTTGGTGATAGTCATTAAGTTCATGCCTTTTTGATGGTTATACACATGATTATGAATATGTGAAAGGACTGCTGATTCCAGTGTTTTGCTAACTGCATACAGTACTAGCAAACAACCCCAAATACAATTTAATGCATACTGGGAAGTTCTTCAGAGCATAAGAGTGAGCCTGTGTTTAATCTTGTTGATTAATCTTCAGTAATTACAATAACTGGGTATGGAGGAACCACCTGTGATCATTACATTGAATTGCACACACCTGCTGGACTGATGGACCTCATCACTGTTCCTCAAGAAGCAAGGAAGACACAAGACACTGCCAAATTTCATTTTTATTTTATTCTTCATAAACTTCTTCATACATATGCAATAGGGGTGGAGGGAAATTCCACAATTCGTATACAAACTGAATGAGCTCCACCATCACCCCTACACGAGAGACACTAAAATCAATTATAAACAGAAAAAAAAAGTTCTCAATTTAAAAAATAGTTTCCCATCTTCATTATGAACCACTGGATGCCATGAACCTTTAATTATATACAAACTACAGAATGTAAGGCTAACACATTTGCTTTACATTTGCAGTACAGGCATTCAGCAGGCTTACACAACTTGTTTTGTTCATATAGCATTTACATTCCATCTGTATGGGAAGCACCGATAGCCAGAGGCTAACAAAACATGGTGATAAAGCACTGGTTCTCACAATGCAGTGCAAAATATGAACAGTGAACAAAAAATAAAAATGCTAGAAAAAAGTACCTAACAAAAGGAAAAATAAAGAAAAAAATAATACAATGTAGCAATTTGCAAAATATGGCTATGCCTTCTGGCCCAAAGTTTGCGACGCAGGTTGAGTCAGGATTGGCTGGAGGAACTCTAAACTCATAACGTTATAATAAGTAACTCCTCCCCTGACATAAACCACCATATATTAAATCAATTAACAACAGCCAAACTGCAATAAATGAACGATACAAAAAACATGGTACCAATTACAGAAATAATGTATAACATAAGATAAAGGTACTTGAAATGAATTACACGGGAATTATAAATAAATAAATAAAAAATTCCCCCCTTTGAATGTAGACTGCAGTGGTAGCTGCCATGTACCCCCGCCTACAGTAACTTGGTTTGTCCTTTGCCCCCTATGGCAGTGCATGGAGCTGAGACGTGGAAGTGAGTAAGAGTTTACCTTTGCGTTTGCAAACGGTCAATGCATAGCTGTGATATTTGTATTATCAAATGTATGTGCATAATCACAGTCCATTCAACCAAAAAAACATTTAAACAGAGGCATTTACACGCTAGACATTTGACAAATATAAACAAATAAAAATAACACATTATCAGACATGTAATTCACCATTTGGCTGTTCTCAGCCATAGGAAGCTTCAAAGTGCTCGGCCAGCATAACCTGGAGAGAAGACAGGGCAGGAACTGGGGGGTTACCATCTGAGGTGTGAATCTATAGTCGCGTTGCCAACCAAACGTACCCAGAACTTCTAGGCCCAGGAACTACTTTTCAAGGAACTAAAAGGTTCCTTCAGCCCATTGTTGTCTGCGTTTCCACCGCGGTCTAAAGACCCGCGAAGATTAGGCAAATTAGTCCGCTGACGTATGAAAAAGCAACGTCGTCGTCGGTCCATCTGTCGTATGATTTCTTCTGTAACTCCATACTACCACTGAAGTAGCCTACATTATTTTCCAATAACGGGACAACCTGGAGGGGTTTATTCCACTTATACAACAGGTTACGAACAATGATTATATATGGTTACTTCAGTATTTATTGATTTTTATCGACTTAATCACCTGAAATTGAAATATTCTTCCACGGCCGTTTGGGCATATTATTTTACCGTTGTCAAGCAACACTCTCGTTGGTAGTTGGACTTGGACCATTGTTATGCAACAAACAGGATATAATATATAATGGGTTAACAAAGAAAATCCGGATGAAAATATTCAGCAACCGAATTAAACCGTTTGAATGTTTTGGTACGTAATATGCTGTCCCAGCACGAATGCTTAACATTTTATAAAACAGACTTAATGCTAAAGCAAGAAAAGAACAGAAGAGCACACCTGTTATAGGCCTAATCTTAATTTCTCATCTGTTCCAAGACGTTGGCAGGCTATAACCAAAAGTAGGCTACTGCGCCGCATAACATAAAAGTTTGAATTCAAGTTATTATGAAAATAACAAATCGGTTTGCAGCTGCAGATTTTTACATTCAGTTCATCACTAATCATGCTATATGCCCAGAGTTGTAGCCTTACTTGAGTCCTTGATATTGGTTCCATTGTTGGAATGCTACCTGGTTTCCAGTGGGAAATATTTAGGAGTTGTCGTGGAAAAGGGGAAGCCGGTCCCCTATTCTTCAGCTATAAGACACGCACCTTGATCCTGGTCACAGGCCGCTTGCATCATTTGACTTGCTCTGCGGGATATGTATATCATGCATCCGGAGGCTTTTCTCAGCAGCTGCATGTTGTTTGAGTTTGGGGAATCTTGGTCAGGGGCTGCAATGAGAAGCTCAGTCAGAACCCCAGTTCAGCAGAGCTCAGTGTAGCTCATATCACACATATCACACACTCATATCACACACTCAGGCTCATATCACACACTCATCTCATATCACACACACAGACTCATATCACACACTTAGCTCATATCACACACTCAGACTCATATCACACTCAGCTCATATCACACACTCAGACTCATATCACACACTCAGCTCATATCACACACTCAGACTCATATCACACACTCAGGCTCATATCACACACTCAGACTCATATCACACACTCGCACATTTTACACGTTTAATCTCATTCTACAACCAACCAACTCATTATGAGTCACTCAGTTATTCTATACATGTCCAGAGTTTAATTAAGGTACAGGTTACCTCAGTAACATTCATTTCAGCCAATTAAAAAGAATTTCAGACCTGATTAAGATACAAACATTCAGCCAAAACACACACGCATACACACACACACGCACACACACACACACAGGGGACAACACTGCAACACACATCAAGATGTGTAATCAGTACTAATTATAGTCTGAACCTTGAGCATTTACACTTGATTATAATGACATTCATAAGCATTGAGTAAAGAACGGTCAATGCATAGCTGTGATATTTGTATTATCAAATGTATGTCCATAATCACAGTCCATTCTATCAAAAAAACATTTAAACAGAGGCATTTACACGCTAGACATTTGACAAATATAAACATATAAAAATAACACATTATCAGACATGTAATTCGCCATTTGGCCGTTCTCAGCCATAGGAAGCTTCAAAGCGCTCAACCAGCATAACCTGGAGAAGACAGGGCAGGAACTGGGGGGTTACCATCTGAGGTGTGAATCTATAGTCGCGTTGCCAACCAAACGTACCCTGGCCCAGGAACTACTTTTCAAGGAACTAAAAGGTTCCTCAGCCCATTGTTGTCTGCGTTTCCACCGCGGTCTAAAGACCTGCGAAGATTAGGCAAATTAGTCCGGTGACGTATGAAAAAACGACGTCGTCGTCGGTCCATCTGTCGTATGATTTCTTCTGTAACTCCATACTACCACTGAAGTAGGCTACATTATTTTCCATTAATGGGACAACCCGGAGGGGTTTATTCAACTTATACAACAGGTTACGAACAATGATTATATATGGTTACTTTAGTATTTATTGATTTTATCGACTTAATCACCTGAAATTGAAATATTCTTCCGCGGCCGTTTGGGCATATTATTTTACCGTTGTCAAGCAACACTCTCGTTGGTAGTTGGACTTGGACCGTTGTTATGCAACAAACAGGATATAATATATAATGGGTTAACAAAGAAAATCCGGATGAAAATATTCAGCAACCGAATTAAACCGTTTGAATGTTTTGGTACGTAATATGCTGTCCCAGCACGAATGCTTAACATTTTATAAAACAGACTTAATGCTAAAGCAAGAAAAGAACAGAAGAGCACACCTGTTATAGGCCTAATCTTAATTTCTCATCTGTTCCAAGACGTTGGCAGGCTATAACCAAAAGTAGGCTACTGCGCCGCATAACATAAAAGTTTGAATTCAAGTTATTATGAAAATAACAAATCGGTTTGCAGCTGCAGATTTTTACATTCAGTTCATCACTAATCATGCTATATGCCCAGAGTTGTAGCCTTACTTGAGTCCTTGATATTGGTTCCATTGTTGGAATGCTACCTGGTTTCCAGTGCGAAATATTTAGGAGTTGTCGTGGAAAAGGGGAAGCCGTTCCCCTATTCTTCAGCAATAAGACACGCACCTTGATCCTGGTCACAGGCCGCTTGCATCACTTGACTTGCTCTGCGGGATATGTACGTCATGCATCCGGAGGGTCTTCTCAGCAGCTGCATGTTGTTTGAGTTCGGGGAATCTTGGTCAGGGGCTGCAATGAGAAGCTCAGTCAGAACCCCAGTTCAGCAGAGCTCAGTGTAGCTCATATCACACATATCACACACTCATATCACACACTCAGGCTCATATCACACACTCATCTCATATCACACACTCAGACTCATATCACACACACAGACTCATATCACACACTTAGCTCATATCACACACTCAGACTCATATCACACACTCAGCTCATATCACACACTCAGACTCATATCACACACTCAGGCTCATATCACACACTCAGACTCATATCACACACTCAGCTCATATCACACACTCAGACTCATATCACACACTCAGGCTCATATCACACACTCAGACTCATATCACACACTCGCACATTTTACACGTTTAATCTCATTCTACAACCAACCAACTCATTATGAGTCACTCAGTTATTCTATACATGTCCAGAGTTTAATTAAGGTACAGGTTACCTCAGTAACATTCATTTCAGCCAATTAAAAAGAATTTCAGACCTGATTAAGATACAAACATTCAGCCAAAACACACACGCACACACACACACACACAGGGGACAACACTGCAACACACATCAAGATGTGTAATCAGTACTAATTACAGTCTGAACCTTGAGCATTTACACTTGATTATAATGACATTCATAAGCATTGAGTAAAGAACGGTCAATGCATAGCTGTGATATTTGTATTATCAAATGTATGTCCATAATCACAGTCCATTCTATCAAAAAAACATTTAAACAGAGGCATTTACACGCTAGACATTTGACAAATATAAACATATAAAAATAACACATTATCAGACATGTAATTCGCCATTTGGCCGTTCTCAGCCATAGGAAGCTTCAAAGCGCTCAGCCAGCATAACCTGGAGAAGACAGGGCAGGAACTGTGGGGTTACCATCTGAGGTGTGAATCTATAGTCGCGTTGCCAACCAAACGTACCCAGAACTTCTAGGCCCAGGAACTACTTTTCAAGGAACTAAAAGGTTCCTCAGCCCATTGTTGTCTGCGTTTCCACCGCGGTCTAAAGACCCGCGAAGATTAGGCAAATTAGTCCGCTGACGTATGAAAAAACGACGTCGTCGTCGGTCCATCTGTCGTATGATTTCTTCTGTAACTCCATACTACCACTGAAGTAGGCTACATTATTTTCCATTAATGGGACAACCCGGAGGGGTTTATTCAACTTATACAACAGGTTACGAACAATGATTATATATGGTTACTTTAGTATTTATTGATTTTATCGACTTAATCACCTGAAATTGAAATATTCTTCCGTGGCCGTTTGGGCATATTATTTTACCGTTGTCAAGCAACACTTTCGTTGATAGTTGGACTTGGACCGTTGTTATGCAACAAACAGGATATAATATATAATGGGTTAACAAAGAAAATCCGGATGAAAATATTCAGCAACCGAATTAAACTGTTTGAATATTTTGGTACGTAATATGCTGTCCCAGCACGAATGCTTAACATTTTACAAAACAGACTTAATGCTAAAGCAAGAAAAGAACAGAAGAGCACACCTGTTATAGGCCTAATCTTAATTTCTCATCTGTTCCAAGACGTTGGCAGGCTATAACCAAAAGTAGGCTACTGCGCCGCATAACATAAAAGTTTGAATTCAAGTTATTATGAAAATAACAAATCGGTTTGCAGCTGCAGATTTTTACATTCAGTTCATCACTAATCATGCTATATGCCCAGAGTTGTAGCCTTACTTGAGTCCTTGATATTGGTTCCATTGTTGGAATGCTACCTGGTTTCCAGTGCGAAATATTTAGGAGTTGTCGTGGAAAAGGGGAAGCCGTTTCCCTATTCTTCAGCAATAAGACACGCACCTTGATCCTGGTCACAGGCCGCTTGCATCATTTGACTTGCTCTGCGGGATATGTACGTCATGCATCCGGAGGGTCTTCTCAGCAGCTGCATGTTGTTTGAGTTCGGGGAATCTTGGTCAGGGGCTGCAATGAGAAGCTCAGTCAGAACCCCAGTTCAGCAGAGCTCAGTGTAGCTCATATCACACATATCACACACTCATATCACACACTCATCTCATATCACACACTCAGACTCATATCACACACACAGACTCATATCACACACTTAGCTCATATCACACACTCAGACTCATATCACACACTCAGCTCATATCACACACTCAGACTCATATCACACACTCAGGCTCATATCACACACTCAGACTCATATCACACACTCCCACATTTTACATGTTTAATCTCATTCTACAACCAACCAACTCATTATGAGTCACTCAGTTATTCTATACATGTCCAGAGTTTAATTAAGGTATAGGTTACCTCAGTAACATTCATTTCAGCCAATTAAAAAGAATTCCAGACCTGATTAAGATACAAACATTCAGCCAAAACACACGCGCATACACACACACACACACACTCACACACAGGGGACAACACTGCAACACACATCAAGATATGTAATCAGGAGTAATTACAGTCTGAGCATTTACACTTGATTATAATGACATTCATAAGCATTGAGTAAAGAATAGGAGTAAATATACTCACTGCTGGTCTTCCCATAGCCTGGAACAGAGACACACAGAGTTAGAATCATACACACAGCATGTCTGACTGTAACTGTGAAACTATTAAACTCTGTGAAATGTATTAGTGTGCCAGCTTTATTATGTGACTGCACTGGTGCCTCTCAGAGTAAAGGTGTGTCAGTGGGTTTGTGCCTGTTACTCAGTCTCAGTGTGTCAGTATCTGTGTGGCAGTGACTCTCACCTGAGCTTCTCTTCCTCCACATGACGACACCGATGACGGTGAGGATGAGAGCGCCCACCACACAGCCGATGATGACGTCCATGGGGGGGCAGGTGCCTTCAGTACTGAAGCTATGCACTGCAGTCAGGGGGAATCACATTAAACACACACACACACACACACACACACACACAATGCATGTACACGCATACACACACACACACACACACACACACGCGCACACATGCATGTACACGCACACACAAACACACACACACACACACACATGCGCACACACACACACACACACATACACACACACACAATGCATGTACACATACACACACATGCACATACACATAAACACATTCAACAAACACACAATTCTTGATTAATACATTACATATCTCACATCTTCTATAATGAACTTGTGTCTAAACCATCCCTGACTATTTGTGTTAATCAGTGGTGAGTGTATTGATTATACAGTGATTATAGAGCTCACAGTACATAGTGTAGTAAGAGTCAGAGGTCCTACAGAGTGAAGCCCAAATGTTTTTCTGCAGAAATTATTTATAGATCTATTCCTGAATCCTGGGTATCAGTACCATGATCTCACATCTCTCTCTTTCTCTCTCTGTCCCTCTCCTCTCTCTCTTTCCTTCCCTCTCTCCCTCTAACTCCCTACTTTTCTCTCTCTCTCTCTATCCCGCTCTCCCTCTTCCAATCAGTGAAGTGATTATACAGTGATTACACAGCTCACAGTACATAGTGTAGTGAGAGTCAGAGGTCCTAAAGAGAGAAGCGCAGTGTGTTCGGGCTAAACCTCTCTGTGTGTTTGTCCTGCTTGTGGCGTCAGCAGGGGTGGGGGTAAGGACGTATATAGCAGGTCCAGGGGCCCCTAGAGGTGGGGTGTGTGGGGGGGGGGAGGCTCTCTCTCAAAACATTTTCTGCAAATTATTTCTACATCTATTCCTGAATCGTGGGATGGACACTCGATCACTCGCTCACTCACTCTTGATATCTGTCTTCCTCTTGATGTTCTCCTCTTTGACAGGCAGAACGATGTCCTGTTTCAGGCTCTTGTGCTGTACAGTACAGGTGTACTCTTGGCTCTTCCAGTCCTCAGGCTTCACTGTCAGATTAGATGTGGTCTGGAAAGTTCCGTCCCCATTGCGCACCGTCTCCCCTGGCTCTACATCCAGGTCCTTTCCGTTTCTCTGCCAGGTTACCATGATGTCACGGGGGTAAAATCCGGTCACATGACAGGTAACACCAGGAGAGGAGGGGTCCTTCTGCAGCAGAGAGACCTCAGGAGCAACTGAGAGAGAGAAGGGGGGGGGGGGGTAGAGGGAGGGCAGAGGGTGGGAGATAGAGGGATTGTTCAATCTTATTTACACTGGCAGTGGGTTAACCTCAATTACAATACTCAGTCAGTACAGCTCACCCGTTTTTCCTTTTTATGCCACAATAAACAAAATTTCATCAGCGTTCTACGACCATTCAAAATTTAAAGTCAACTACTCATCATCACCAAGCTGGTGCTGTTTTTCCTAGAAGTCTCATCTAGAAAATAATTCCATCTCCTGCAACGAGCAAAGCTGCTCTTCAGTTATCTGAGAACCATGTTTAGACATACTTAAAATATCAGAAAGAGCATCTTGACCCTTTTTTTTCACCATCAATAACCTCTAACGGTAACTCCACAGACACCAACAAATCAGTATTTGTCCCCAGTTTGGTACTCGTCTCTGGATTGGCTATGTAGGGTTGAATTCTGACTGTCCGTGGATTTTGATCTTTGCCTGCCTTCTGGTGGAGTTGTAAAGATCAGAAGGCTGTGAACACAGCTAAAAAGACAACTTCCCCACAATCTGGAGATTGCTGTGGGACAATCTCACAACCTTTTCACCCCACCAACACTTGTGTCGACAGGAACGAGGATAAACAGATGACCAGGACAGTGTCTGTTTTCATGTCGTAAAAGCACCCACAGTTGGCTCAGACAGGAACCTGGTTGACCATTACCCACATTATGGACTGATGAAAGCATTATATGTATGTGCATGTAAAATACAGAATTATATGATAAATGTGGTGGACTGTGAGTAATATCATCTGAAATGCAGGGGATATTGTATGTTACACAGACAGGCACACTGAGCTATTACAAGTTGGTACAGGGTGGGTTATCTGAAGTATGTATTGCCCACATAAGTGTTTGGATTATAGAAAGACCACTACCTTGGGCCTCCATAGAAAAGTATCTAAGAGACAGATTAAAGCATAAGGTCACGTTTTATCGTAGATAGTGTCTTTTTACTGTCACTACTTTTTAATGGTTCCCCTGTGGGGAGGGGGGTATGCTCCCTGGAGGAGAGTAGTAGGGGAGGTCTCTTGGTGGTGGGGAGGGTGTTCCTGTCCAGACCTTATTTGGGCATCCAAAGGGAACTGTGTAATGTGCAAGGCTTGCTCAGGATTGCATCCCCCCCTTGCTCGCCCCCAACTTACCTGAATTCCCCAATCTCAGAATGCAGAAAGCAAGAGAGAGAGACAACTCTTAAAAATGTCATCTTTTAACTATGTTCTTGATGAAACAAAGTCATATTTCACAACAGAACGCTGAAGACAGAAGCACTGACAATATTTAGAACAGGAAAATTAGTATAGAAACTGAAAAAAAAATCATAGAACACAATTTTTAACAAAATTAGAATAAATTATGAAGTAAAGCTAATTTGTAAGCAAAGCTAATTGGACTGGACACAAGTAAATCAAAGAAAGGAGAATAAGTCAGACCAACACAGAACACAGATGGTAGACCTCTAAGATATTAATAACAGAAATACAACATAAAAAACAAAAGACTCAAAAACAAGTTAGCAAGATCGCTAACTACTGTAAACATTAGCCAGCAAGGAGCTTAAGAAAGCGACAGTTGGAGTTCCTCAATATAACAAGTTTGGTTACCATGGCAACAGAATAGGCCAGGAAATAGTATAAACTGTCCATACTGATAAACAGCCCTGTACTGTAATTATGCTCACACAGAGGACAGGAAGACAACCTGATCTTCCACACAGAACACCCAAAAGCCTGGCACACAGCTCTGTGTAAACACTTTCAAAATATCAAAAAGAGAGGCATCTGTCATGGGAGACACATTACCAGCCAAACCTCCCCCAGGCTCCCCATCCACAGGCCCAGAGCCCACCAGGAGCAGCAGCTCAGCTATGCTGCAGTCCTGAGCCAGCCAGACCCCCGATGCCCCCCACCCCCAGCCTTCGCCCCCAGAAAAATCTAAAACCCAAGGGGTCAGCCCAGCAAAGTGTCCTCTCAGTCAGCTGGTTCTGAACTGATCTAAACTAACCAATACGAAAACAAACCAGCTTCAGATCAGCATTGCTTCACAGCTGCCAATGAGAGTCAACCAGACTATGAAACAAATCAAAAGCAAATCACAAAATAAACTGAATTGTTATCAGGCCCTAAACAGAGAATACACAGAGGCAGAGTATCTCTTCTCTGTCAGAGATACAAAGCAGAGACAGATCCTGACCAAGTACAGGCTCAGTGATCACACCTTAGCAATTGAAAAAGGTAGACATAAAAAGTCATGGTTGCCCAAAGAAGAACGTTTATGTGGTTTCAGCCTGTAACAACCTGAGGGACAGTGAGTAAGCTCCCAGCAAATGTAACAACCATCTATCAATCCATCCATTATCTACACCCGCTTATTCCTGGTCAGGGTCATGGGAGGTGCTGGTACCTATCCCAGCATGCTTTGGGTGAGAGGAAGGAATACACCCTGGACAGTTCGCACACTCATACTCATACCTAGGGGCAATTTGGACTCTCCAATTAACCTAACCTGCTTGTCTTTGGACTGTGGGAGGAGTACCCGGAGGAAACCCACACAGACACGCAGAAAACATTCAAACTCAACACTGATTTGAACCAAAACCCTCTTGCTGTGAGACAACAGTGCTACCCACTGCACCACCGTGCCACCCTGCTAAAGTACCGCTCCACAGATAAACGGTACAATGTTTTACCTGTTCAACGTTGTTATAATTGCAGTTAACTAAATTAAATAGTTTATATATACATATTTTTCTTTTCTTTCCTTTTGAATATTTTTTGTTATATATATATATATATATATATATATACAATGCTTTGGCAATATTTGCTGTATGCATTTAATACCTGTAAAGCACATTGAACTGAACTGATATTGAGAGAGAGAAAGAGAGAGAGAGAGAGTTCTGCAGTAGAGCTGTGCTGTCAGTGCTGCTGTACCTGTCCTCTCCAGAGTGCTCCTCCTGTAGCTCACGTACTTCTTCAGTGACTCAATGCAGGTCTGGGTCTGGCTGTAATTATCAAGCTCAGCTGGATTCCATTTCACTGCACTGATAAACAGCTGCTGTGCAGGTGGAATGAAACTCCAGTTTTTTATGGAATCAGGAAAAAACCTTTTCCCATCGTATCCATAACGTTCAATCCCTCCTGTGTTCCCGGTCTTATCATCCCACTCACAACCAACAGTCCACTCAAGAAGGTGTTGACCTGGAGAGAAAAAATAAACACTGTCACTGCACACATGCCACACATCCCACACACACACACACACTCTCTCTCTGAGTCACCTGCAGCACGCCCACTCACACAGCTCTGATCCCACTGAGACTACAGCATTAAGCTCTGATCCCACTGAGACTACAGCATTAAGCTCTGATCCCACTGAGACTACAGCAATAAGCTCTGATCCCACTGAGACTACAGCATTAAGATCTGATCCCACTGAGACTACAGCATTAAGCTTTGATCCCACTGAGACTACAGCAATAAGCTCTGATCCCACTGAGACTACAGCATTAAGCTCTGATCCCACTGAGACTACAGCATTAAGCTCTGATCCCACTGAGACTACAGCATTAAGCTCTGATCCCACTGATACTACAGCGTTAAGCTCTGATCCCACTGAGACTACAGCTTTACGCTCTATTCCCACTGAGACTACAGCATTAAGCTCTGATCCCACTGAGACTACAGCAATAAGCTCTGATCTCACTGAGACGACAGCATTAAGCTCTGATCCCACTGATACTACAGCATTAAGCTCTGATCCCACTGAGACTACAGCAATAAGCTCTGATCCCACTGAGACTACAGCGTTAAGCTGTGAGCAGGGATATGTATCCATATGTGTATTTTAATGTGTGTGCCTGTGCTTACCCTGAGTTGACTTGTAATGCTGCATTGCAATTTTAATATTGTCTTTGAAGATCTGATCTGCATAGAGCGCTTTCTGAGTCTGTTCGTCCCAGTACTGCTTGTCCACTGATTTTTCCATCCACTCAGTCTGGGGGATCATCCTCCTGCTCTTGCTGTCATAGTGCACAAATGGCTCATCATCCACCAAACCCATGATGGTGAACTCCGGGGAGTCAGTACGCCCAGTGACAGCAGTGCAGACGTATGTCAGAGAGTGAGAGGCTGTGGACACAAACACACCTTCATTAGAATCGAGGACAAAAAAAAGATCGATTAGTAATTTTTACACTTCCAATATTCTGATAGGCTAAAATGTTTGACGTTCATTCAGAAAGTGAGCTTGATGGATTAAACAACATAATTAATCTGTCTGTGCTGCCACATTCTTGCATTAATGACCAATAGACTAGCTAGTTAGCTTCCTCACTTTTCCTCACTCTCAGGATCTTTGTCTCACTCTAATCCCACATTCTGAACATTATACATTCAGAATGACAACGACGTCCTAAATGGTTGTAAAAATACTTAATGCAAAGTGTATGCATTTGGTGTGCTGTGCTGTTGCATTTTGCCGGGTGCTTGATCATAAATGTATGTATTTACTGTCAATGCTATTCGAAATCCAGTACCGCCAATTCAATTGGGCTGAAAATGATCTTAGGCGAGATCACCCCTCAAATCTCCTCATAACTGGTGTCAACAGTGTAACAGCTGGTCATGATAATAATAATAATAATAATAATAATAATAATAATAATAATAATAATAATAATAATACCCAAAATCTTGAGGGAAATGCCTTAAGTGGGTTAAATAGGAGAGAGCAAAAAGCACAGGAAAATGTTTGTTTTACTTGACATTTGGTACCCCATAAAATCCATTAAAAATCACATCGTCTGCCACAAAGACATCGTTAGTTTCGCCCCTATCAAATGCTGCAAGAATATGAACAATATGCCTCAGGATCATACATTGTCACCTCACTTCTGGAGGCAAGATCGCAGAGGACCTTAATCTGCGTACATGATACCAGATCAGTAGTGAACTTTTTCAGTTACAGTATACGTCCTGTAATATGCGCTGAACTACGCCTGTAGTTTTGGGCGCATAAAAAAGACGAAAAAAATGTCATTAAAAACGAGAACGATTTTTAAAACTCCACAGCCTTTGCTTAAACTATATTCCATTTTTTGTTATCCTACTTGTGTAAATACAATACATCTGAAACTCAAATAGAAAAGACGGCAATTTTCCGATTCCATACGATGACGTCGAACACTAAACTGCATGCATTTCTAATCTATACTATGCATAATTCAGTTTAATTTACCCGAATACGGGTTTTATGGATGATTAAAAGCCTGAGCTAGAATATTTCAATGTTCCGAATCGTGACATGCCGATTGCCTCCAGCACATGGTCACAAAAAGCTGATTACTTCAATCCAACCCGGTTACGTAGTTACAGGTTGGAATGGAGCAAAAACCAGAGATGCCCACCCCCGGGACTACGTGTTCATGTTACTTTATTTTTATGTATAGCAAGGCTCTTAGTGATCTGTAGTCAAGTGGGTCACCTGCCAGGCAATGGCTAGCAGGACATTCGCCATACATTTCCAGCACTTAGAGTTTGACTAACATTTTTCTGGGTTCCCCCAGAAACACAATGACCTTCCGGAGGCTCGATCGCAGAGTACCTGAATCTGCGTCCATGATCTGCGCCCGAACAATCAGCAGTCGAACTTTATCAGTTTTGTATTTCAGGCAGTTTTCCCCCTTGCATGTCCGATACAGGCCTCGCGTATGCATCATGTAACACGCCCTGAACGCAACAGGAATCGGGACCTGCGAATCGGGAGCTAACTTCAGCGTCGTATTTATTTCTAATATAGGCTATGTATAATTCAGTTTAACTTACCCGCATTTACACCGCAAATGCCACATTGCACGACACAAAGAAGAGCGAGGACTCTCATTCCGAAGAAAAGGTTTAGTTACATTATTCAATAAAACATGACCAGTTTTTGTTCTTCAGGTCTTCCGCGAAATCAGTGAGTCTTTATGAAAGCGATACGACCAGGAAATAACCGATTGGTAAATGGGTAGCGCTTTGCCAATACTAAACACGCGGAGACGAAGCGTCACTAAACTCTGGGGAAACTCATGAAAATAGGTTCAGCACCGCTACTGAAAATAAAGTTCGATTGAAGGCGCTCATAATGGAATAATAATAATAATAATAATAATAATAATAATAATAATAATAATAATAATAATAATAATAATAATATAGCCTCCTTTATTAGGTAGCCGACACCTGCTCGTTAGCGCAAATAATCCTAATAGAGAATCCTGTGGCTGCAACTCACTATAAAAAGTATGCAGACATGATGAAGAATTGAGGCTATTAACGGCAAGGTTGTACAGTGGGGAAGGAACTGGGCTTGTAACTGAAACGTCATAGGTTTTATTCCTGGGTAGGACACTGCTGTTGTACCCTTGAGCAAGATACTTAGCCTGAATTGCTTCGGTATATACCCAGCTGTATAAATTGATGCTGTGTAAAAGTTGTGTAAGTCTCTCTGGATAAGCGTGTCTGCTAAATGCATGTAATGTAATGCTATTTTGGAGGAAAAAGGGGGTCCTACCCTACATACAGTGCAGTGTGTAAGTATTTTGGTGACACAGTTTTTATTATTGTGGCTGAGTACTCCTGCACTTGAAATGAAGCAATCACTATGGGGCTAAAGTGCAGACTGTCTAATCTGAGGGTATTTACGTCCATATGGGTGATCATTGTAAGAATTACAGCCCTTTTTATACATAGTCTCTCCCGTTTTAGGGGAGCAAATGTAATTTGACAAATTAACATAATCAGAAATAAAGCTCTCATGTTTAGTACTTGGTTACAACTCCTTTATATTCGATGACTGCCTGACGTCTGTGACCCGTAGACATTACCTGACGCTGAGCATATCCCTTGGTGATGCTCTGCCAGGCCTGTACTGCAGTCATCATCAGTTCCTGTTTGTTCTGGTTCGTTTTGCCTCCAGTCTTGTCTTCAGGAAGTGAAACGCATGTTCAGCTGGATTCAGGGCAGGAAATTGACTTGGCCAGTCAAGGACACCATCCACATTTTTTCCACAATTCATTTGCTGCTGTAGCAGTATGTTTGGGGTCGTCGCCCTGCTGCAAGGTGAAGCACTGTCCAATCTGAGCTGATAAGATATTTCTGTCCACTTCAGAATTCATCCTGTTGCTGCCATCAGCAGTCAGTGAAGACAAGTGAGCTGTTTCAGTGACCGCTATACATGCCCAAGCCATAACACAACCTCTGTCATGGCCTGAAGACTGACTGTCTGACTGACTGACTGAATGTCTGACTGATGACTGTCTGTCTTACTGACTAACTTACTGACTGACTGTCTGACTGACTGACTGAATGGCTGACTGACTGTCTGACGGACTGACTGACTGACTGACTGAATGTCTGACTGATGACTGTCTGTCTTACTGACTAACTTACTGACTGTCTGACTGACTGACTGACTGACTGTGTATGAACCTGTTTGATGAAGTGCCTGATCGCAGCATCTCTCTCCCACTCTCTCCATTCCTCTCTCCCCCTCCTTATCTCCCTCCTGTCTCTCCCTCTCTCAATTCAATTTTTTCAATTCAATTCGCTTTATTGGCATGAATGTTGAAAGAAACAATATTGCCAAAGCATTCAACAATACAACACAGTTTAGGTAATAAACATAGAAAGGTAATAATTAAACAATTTCAAATATACATGAAATAAATGAAAAGATGCAAATAAATAAATACATTTAAAAAATAAAACCGTAAAATAAGTAATTAACAAATAAAACTAGGACCATTCAGCAGAGTACATGGGTTTGGTTGACCAAGTTGAAAATTGGTTTATAAATTACAGTGTGGTTTCAGCTGTATTCCTTAAAATATGACACACCATTATGTATTTTGCACAAAGCTCTATTATTTCAACATGTTCTCCAAGGAGAATGCACATTTTTTCATCAGTCCCTAAATATCGGAATTTTTTTATTTTTTCAGAAATATTTGAAAAAAATTCTATTCTAATGACTTCATATTTGGAACAGGAGAGGTGAAAATGTTCCTCATTCTCTACCTCTCCTGAAGTACAATGTACACACAGTCTGTGGTAGGTAGCCAAGTTCTTTTATGCCGGCCTGTTTCTATGGCTAGCTGGTGGGCGCTGAGTCTGTACTTTGTTAATAGCATCCTTTTTGCGGGGTCTCAAATTATGGTGAGATACTGTGCCAATTTGTAATCTTTTTTCAAGTTTTGGAAGCAATTAATTTTGTTTATTAGTTTGATTTTTTCTTGCCAATAGTGATAATATTAATCTTGCATTGTTTTTTCTATTTGTTTGAATTTTGCCAATGTGGATTGTGTGGTTGAATTTAGCTGGTGTTTTTGGGCCAGGTATTCCAAAGGGTCACTCTCTGGGTGTTGTGTCCTATATAAAAAAGCACTACTACAGTAGTTCAGTGGGGCAGTATGGGCCAGGTGGGTCCAGAACTTTGCTGCTCTCTTCTCTGTGTGTAGCAATAGAGGGAATCTCCCAAGTTCTGCCCTACAAGCCAGGTTTGAAGTATTTCTGTGAACACCCAACATGTTTTTACAAAAGTCTAAATGAAGACTTTCTGTGGGGCTTTTATCCCAGGCTTCATGACTGCTTTGAAAGAGGGGCCCCATATTTCACAGCAATATGTAGCTATTGGTTTAATTACACTGCCAAATATTTTCAACCAGATCCTTATAGGAGGGTGAAATCTATACAGTGATTTTCTAACTGTATAATATGCTCTACGTGCCTTATCTGCTAAATTTTTTATTGCTAGAATGAACCACCCTGAAGAAGTGATTGTCAGACCCAGATAGTTGTAGTTAGTTACATGACTGATAATTGTTCCACCCAGAGTGAATTGATATTTACTTTCCTGAGAATGTGATTTTTTCTGAAAAATCATGATTTTAGTTTTCTCCATATTGATTTATAGTGCCCAAATGTCCTTGTTCAGTTGGAGATAGGATCAGTAGATCATATGCATACAGGATACATTTAATTTCCCTGCCCTCTAATTTTAGTCCAGGAGATGATGACTGCTTCAGTGTTGTGGCCAATTCATTGAGAAAAATATTAAATAATGTTGGACTAAGATTGCAACCTTGTTGCACTCCCCTACCTTGATGGAAATATTGTGTCCTGCTGTTATTAATTTTAACACAACATTTGTTTCCTTTATACATGTCTTTGATGATGTCATAGACCTTTCCTCCTATTCCACTTTCAAGAAGTTTAAGAAAGAGTCCATCATGCCACACCGAATCAAAGGCTTTATGAAAATCAATAAAGCAACCAAATATTTTGCCTTTATTGGTTTGATGGACATGTTTTTCTACTAGTGTGTGGAGTGTATACATATGATCAGTTGTTCTATGGTTGGGGAGGAAACCGATTTGACAGTTACTTAGAATATTGTTTTCTTTTAGGAAGAGCAGTATTCTGGCATTGATAATGCTACAGAATAGATTTCCAATGTTTCTGCTTATTGTGATGCCTCTGTAATAAAAAATTTGTCACCATTTTTAAAAATTGGGGTAACATGACCTTCATTCCACATCTCAGGAAAGCGTCCTACTTTCAGAACTAAGTTGAACAACTTAAGAATGGCTTCTCTGAGCTTAGGACTACTGTGTTTCAGCTTTTCATTACATATGCCATCTGGTCCACATGTCTTTTTAGTTTTAAGTGTCTTTTTAAGTGTTTCATTTAGTTCAAATATAGATATAGGGGTGTCCAATTGGTTTAGCTGATTTTTTAATGATGATTCTAGATTGTATAGTTTCTCAATCACTGATTTTTGGGTGTGATTGAGTTCACTCTGTTGGGCTCTGTATAAGTTTTCAAAATGATGTTTCCAAATATTTCCATAATTAATGGACATGTGTTTTTCTTTCTTAGAGGTGTCCAGTTTTCCCCATAATTCCCAGAAAGAATTTTGGTTGATAGCCTCTTCTGTTTCATTTAACTTATTTGACATATAATTAGCTTTCTTTCTTCTAATTAAGGTTTTGTATTGGTTGAGTGTCTGTTGATATATGAGGCGCGTCTCTTTGTTCGTAGGGTCTCTGTGTTTTTTATTTGATAATATTCGTAGATCTTTTTTTGATGATCGACACTCTTTGTCAAACCATTATGTTTTGATACTTTTTTCTTATTTTCTTTGTAAATGTTTACTTTTTTCAAATTTGATTTCCTAGCCAATTCAATGAATATTCGTGTTAATATATTTGTTGCTGAATTGATACAGCTTTTTTCTTCATCAAATTTGGTGACGAGAAAGCTCTATATCATGTTTTCAGCATGGAGACTGTTGAGTGCTGCCTCATATTGAAGAGGACTGTCTTCTCTCCAGATGAATCTTGTTGGGAGAGGAAACAGTTTAGGCACCAACTTGGAAGGTAAAGGTTGGTTCACTGCCTTTTTTAGATTGAGTACAATCTGGCAGTGGTCTGACAAGGGCAGTTGTGGCATTACCATGAAATAATTGATGTTATCAGGAACTATATCTGTTATAACATAGTCTACTGTACTACTACCAAGAGATGAACAGTAGGTAAATTTACCCAGAGAGTCACCCTTTGCTCTGCCATTAATTATGTACAGATCCAGACCTTTACAAAGTTGTAGCACTTGTTTCCCACTGCTATTCACCATGCAGTCATAACTCTGTCTTGTGTTTAGAAATTTATGCCTGGGAATCTCCGTGTTATACACATATTTATCTCCCATTGAATCAATGTAATCCACTTCTTTCCCAGTTCTTGCATTCATATCCCCCATTGGCAGCACTGATCCCATTGACTGGAAGTGGAGTATTTCAGACTGTAATGTCTGGAAGATATCTCCACAATAATAAGGGGAGTCAGTAGGAGGGATATAAATGGCACATAGTTAAATGTCTTGGTCTGAAGTAACAATTTATCTTTTTAACTTCAGCCAGATATGTGTTGTCCCTTTCTTCACAGGGGAAATGTCATCTAGAAAATGTTCTTTAAACCAAATGATAATTCCTCCTGAATCTCTGCCATGTTTAGTGTGAGTGGTGTTTTACTGAAGGTATACACAACTCTCTGTAGTTTAGAGGAGTGTGTGTGTGTAAATCTTCTCTACTCCATGTCTCTAACAGTATGATCATGTCTGAATTATGTACAATATTTACAAAATCAGGATCAGTGCTCTTTTCTCCAAAAGTGGAGGAGTACAGCCCCTGAATATTAAAGCTTGTGATTTTAAACCCTGAAATTGTGATTCAATTCTGTCTTTACCAGTAAATGTATGTAGTTGTTTTTTGTTTGTTTTTTCCAAAGCACTCAGTCCATATAATTTAAAAGATGATTACATATAAATGTCAACATGTGTTTTATCTGACTAAGTTCAGTAGCAGCTTTTGTACCTCCCTTTGACACTACAGCCTCTACAGACATACCTCCACAAGATATTCAAACCCTACATGCCAGCCAGATCCCTCCGTTCTGCTACCTCAGGACGCCTGGCACCTCCCCCTCTTCGCACCTGCACTTCCAGATCACGTCTCCTGTCTGTTCTGGCCCCACGATGGTGGAATGACCTCCCCGTGGAGGTCAGAACAGCTGAGACACTGACCCATTTCAAACGACGACTGAAGACTCACCTCTTCAGGCTGCACCTCTCCCCTTCCCTCCCTACCCCCCTGTAAATGACTGTAAGCTTAGGGTTGTAACTAGGCAGCTGTTTTGTAGGTGACTTAGGTGCATTAACTGTCTTAATGCAGTGGAGTTAATTTAAAAAAAAATAAATAAATAAATAAATTAAAAAATATATACAAACAGTAATTGTTGCCGTTCTCGTTGTATTAAGCCGCGTTTCCACCGCAGGAACTTTACCCCGGAACTAGGAACCTTTTGAGGAACTCAGTGCGTTTCCACCGCAGGAACTAGGGTCTAAATTTAGTTCCGGGGGCTTTATTTTACCCTCAAAAAGTTCCTGCTCGGGTGGTAGTACTTTCCGAAAGTACAGGAACCTTTTGGGTGGAGCTTGCAGCGCTGAACATTTCTGATTGGTCGAGTACTCGCAGCATTTTTTTGTGTTTATTTTCAACCGCCATGTTTAAAAATATGCAGCCGCAAACCGATTTATTTTCATAATAACTTGAAATCAAACTTGTATGTTATGTGGCGCAGTAGCCTACTTTTGGTTATAGCCTGCCAACGTCTTGGAATTCTAGCATGTGTGCTCTTCTGTTCTTTTCTTGCTTCAGTATTCGGTTTATAAAATGTTAAGCATTCGTGCTGGGACAGCATGTTACGTACCAAAACATTAAAACAGTTTAATTCGGTTGCTGAATATTTTCTTCAGGATTTTCCTTGTTAGCCCGTTGTAATTGACTAAAAACGTTTGATACAGTTATGTGAGGTATGCGGTAGTTCTGCGTAATTTACATTGGTGATACAGTAACTGGAAATCACCTTCCGCACTTTTTGTCATGGTAAAATAACAGGTTAATTCTAGTAGTCGTCCCTTTAGCTTTTTCAGACTGCCGTGATTTTACTCTGCCATTCTTCAATTCCACAAAAAGACCAGGAAGACTATGGGATAATTTATGGTGCATGGTTCGCATCTGGAGGGCACACTTCGCTGCTCGGCTAGCAGTAACTTCGAAGGAAAGCAAACGGTGGCTGTACCACTGCTAATTAAAATTTTCACGCAAGTCTGAGTTTTCGTTCTATTCTTGTCATTTTGCGATTAGCCTATATGGAATTGACGATGAGAAGGTAATAAAACAGCAAATTGTTTACAACGTGTGCATGTTTTCTGCTGTTGTTGCCAGTTATACTGGAAATGTGAATGCATTCTGTCGCCTCGGATGTCAAGACATGAAAGTGAATGTTCGCATAAAAACATAATGAATGTGTTTGAGAGGATATATAAAACAGTTACAATCTGACTATCGGCCTGTTATATCCTATTTGTTGCATAACGACGGTCCAAGTTCAACTACCAACGACAGTTTTGCTTGACAACGGTAAAATATGCCCAAACGGCTGCAGAAGAATATTTCAATTCCAGGTGATTAAATCGATAAAAATCATTAAATACAAAAGTAACCATATATAGTCATTGTTGGTAACCCGTTGTATATACGTGGAATAAACCCCTCTGGGCTGTCCCGGTTATTAGAAAATAATGTAGGCTACTTCGGTGGTAGTATGGTTAGTATGGTTCTGTAAGGTTACACAAGAAATCATAGGACAGATGGGCCGACGACAACTTCGCTTTTTCATAAGTCAGTGGGCTAATTTGCCTAATCTTCGCGGAACTTTAGACCGCGGTGGAAACGCAGGCAACCATTGTTTGAAGGAACCTTTTAGTTCCTGGAAAAGTAGTTCCTGGGACTAAAAGTTCCGGGTAATTTGGTGGAAACGCGGCTTTAGTGTTAATCAGTTTAACCTTCAGGGTCCAAGTTGATCTATGCGGTTGTTCCCTGCACTTGGACCGGTCCTTCTCTCTAGGGTTTTCGTCATACTTGTTCCTGGTTATGGTTATACACTTTGATGTACGTCGCTCTGGATAAGAGCGTCTGCCAAATGCCTGTAATGTAAAAAAAAAATGTACAGCAGCAAAGCTTTCTGTCTGTCTCTTAGGCTGGAGCCTGTCCATCTGTTCTCCAGTGTCAGGCTGCCTGGGCTGGTGGGAAGAGAGACGTGTCTGTTGTCTCAGCTTCATGTCTCCTGGTAGTTGGCCATGGACTGCAGGTCCCTGATGAAGATCTGTCTTCCCTTGTGGTTTTCTGTCCAGTGCTGTGTCTTTGAGAACTTTAGCAAAAAGTCTCATGCCCTCTCGGTGTATATGGACATGGTCATAGAGATGCTCACGTCGGATTCTCCGGTGGTGGGCTACACGCACAAAAGGGATCTGAGCACAGTTCCTTGTGACTTCTATGTTTATTTCATTGATAATCCTCTGAGGTACGTCTGTCCGAGGCAGGAGGGTAGATACGATGACCTTAGTTGTAGGATAGGTCTGTGTGGCTGTCTTCACCACAGTGGTCAGGGCCTTGGCCACATTAACTTTCCTTGTGCTGAGGTCATTGGTCCCTGTGTGTAAGATGATGTGGGAGGGCTCTCCTAGCGATTCCTCTGTTAGCAGGCGCAGGGCAGACTGAGTGGTGGGACACCAGAGCTTCCTCACTCTTCTCCCAGGGAACAGCCGTCTCTCGTCTAGATGTTTCCCGTTAGAGTCACACAGGATGACAACACGGTCCTTTCTCCGCTGTCCTCTCTGTGGGCTGTTGGTGAGAGCAGTGCTGGGCGGCGGTCTGTTCTTTGTGGTGGTGGAGCCTCTTTTTTTAGAAGTATTATGAGAGACTGGGGAGGCTGGGGGGCTGGGGGGCTGGGGGAGAGGGTTTGGTGATGTGTGTTTGGGTGCTGGTGTTGTGGTTGTTGTGTGAGTTGGTGTCATGGTTTATTGTGTGAGGGTGTTACATTACATTACATTACATTACAGGCATTTAGCAGACGCTTTTATCCAGAGCGACGTACAAGAAGTGCATCAGTTCAAGGTGCAGAGGTGCAGAAAAACACACTAGAGTGAAGTAAGGATCGTAGTGCCAGAAGTGACCACATAGATCAGGACTCCAACCCTGTAGGGTAATCTATTCAGCAAATCAACAAGACAATCCTGCCAAGTACAAAACTAGCACTGAAATCACATTTGCCTAATCAGAATCTGTGTGGTTGGTAGTGGTAGTGGTAGTGGTAGTGTGTATGGGAGTGTGAGGAGGTAGATTCCTCTTCAGCTCCTCTAGCTGGTACTCCAGAGCCTGGCTGTGCTGCTCCCTCCTGAACAGTTCCTCCTTTACTCTCTTCAGCTCTCTACAGATCTCCTGGTTGGACTCTTCCAGCTGTCTGACTGTAGAGAAGAGCTGTTGGAGTTGGTCCATAGTGGGGTTTGTAGGCTGGCTGTGGATCAGGTTGAGGCTGCAGGTGGTGTCCTCTTTGAAGAGTACGTAGTCACTCTCCAGCTCAGAGCAGGACCCTGGGGGCACATCTTCACTGTTAGGCCTCACCTCTGACTCTTGTTTGAGCTTCTGGGCCTCTGCTTTTAAAAGGAGGAATTTGGTTTGGAAGTCGTTGAAGCTGGACTCTGGCCCTTGTACCATAACTGTTCCGTTGTGGTAGATGTTGACAGTCATCCTGAAGTCATCTTCTCCTTCCAGAGTCAGCTGTCTTCCTTTACTGATGCCTCCTTTCTTAATGCAGGTCATAGCAGTACAGATGGCACTGTGTCATGCTGAAGGGTGGTGGGTGAAAAACAGTAGGTTGCACCTGGTTCTCTTTTCTGTTGGCCAAACAAAAATGTCTAAAACCATTGCAATATTATATAAAACTAAAGATATCTTGAATCATAAATCACTATATATACTGTATTGTTCTCTCATAGTTCCATACATTACCTACTGTGTGGAGGTATGGGGAAATACATACAAAACCAGCACTTATCAAATTTTCACCCTACAGAAAAGAGCTATAAGAATTGTAAATCGAACGGATTATTACGAACCAACAGCACTCACCTGTGGGCTCAGAACCAGCTGCAGGGAACAGTCAGACTGACACCTCACTACTCAATATGGTTGTCAAATATACACATTATTGCCACTTTTTACAAAAGTACACACTGTGAAATATATTTATGTTTCTGAATGTCATTTATTATACTCATTATTATTATACTGTATGTTGCTGTGTATTCCATGTCCTTAAAGTTGATCCCTGGGCTTATTCTCTGAAAAATGCTCAGGGCCGGGTTTACTAAGGAAATGGTCACAATTCAAAAACATTTTGTATATTGCGACTCCGTTGTCAAATAAATTATGACTAAATTAAAACTTTACTACAACATAAGTCAAGCAAGACACCGGTCCAGCCAGGAAAAGAACCGTTTCCAAATCTCACTGTCAAACACAAACACACATACCCAGGGTACCACGAAGTGACACCCCCATCATATGCTTTCTGGCAGTTATGAATATGTAGAATGTGTGATCTGAGGTTGTCATGGCGGTGGTGTGAAATCAGTGAAGAGAAAGAGATGTTTGTTTTCAGGTTACTGTCACTTCCTGTCACAATACCCAAGATGGATGAAGGAACCAGTCAGATATAATAATATTACGCAGAATCATAGGATAAAGAGACACAGCTATGATCTCTCTTGACAGCAAAGTGAAATTGAAATTTTTGACTTCCACAATCCTGCAGCTCTAGGTTGGAATTTGAAAAGTGACACAATTTCAGCTAATAATGATGTGTGAGTAGGAAGCACATTTTTCAGTGAAATATATATATATTTACACTAACATCAAAGAGACAGACAGCACTGACAGGCAACTACCCCCAGTTTACTAATAGCAAAGGTGATAATCATAATTCTATTGTCACTGTGTAGTTCTGCATGTGTGTCTGCACATATGTGTGTGTATGTGCGCGTGTGTGCATGCGTTAGTGAGCGTGTGTGTGTGTGTGTGTGTGTGAGTACAGTATATGTGGGTTTGTAAAGTAATTGTTTCTGAGTCAGTGTGCTGCAGCCGGGTAAATGTATTGTGTAAAAAAGTGGTAGTGGGTCTTAGCTAGCCTGTGCTAAAGCTACATTAACGCCCTGCTGAAGCTGCAGTGTGTCTGGGTTTAGTTAGCCTGCGCTAACGCTACATTAACGCCCTGCTGAAGCTGCAGTGGGTCTGGGTTTAGTTAGCCTGCGCTAACGCTACATTAACACCCTGCTGAAGCTGCAGTGGGTCTGGGTTTAGTTAGCCTGCGCTAACACTGTATTAACGCCCTGCTGAAGCTGCAGTGTGTCTGGGTTTAGTTAGCCTGTGCTAACGCTACATTAACGCCCTGCTGAAGCTGCAGTGTGTCTGAGTTTAGTTAGCCTGCGCTAACGCTACATTAATGCCCTGTTGAAGCTGCAGTGGGTCTGGGTTTAGTTAGCCTGCACTAACGCTACATTAATGCCCTGCTGAAGCATTGACGCCCTGTTTCTCTCTCGGTCCTGGCCTTCATGTGCAGCCCTGGCCTTCTTCTATGGTGGATACCTGCTCCTTTCGTGGCAGCTGCTGCTCATGGTGCTGCTAGGATTTGTGGGAACTCTCTGCTTCTTCCTGGTGGAGAAGATTCAGAACCTGACCGAAGCCTTGGAACAACCGTAATCGTCCCGGACATCTCATCTCATCCATTTACTTTCCGTTATACGGGGCCAAAATTTGGTATCGTCTCAAACGAAGGATATGCACTATTTTATATCAGCTTTAAATGAAGTAACTCAGTGCAATACACAAATATTATTATTATGCGAGTTATTTATGTGTTAAGCAAACGGTCACTTGAGAAAGACTGTACATTTCAGTTTAATCTTTGTACATTTCAGTTTAATCTTTGTTAGGCTCATCATGCTGGCCTTCCTTGTACATTTTTCTCAGGGCTGTATAAGAATCATTTCCTTTCTGCACCAGAGACAGTTTTATGCTCTAATAGTACTTTAACATCAGATATTATTGGGACAATCACATAATAAGGATTATACTGTGTGCAGGAAGATATTTTTTACTTTAATGCATTTTGACAGTTATGGTAATTTATGATTGTACTTAGCAGGTAAGTTATGGATATGTCCAGCTATTCATGTTCTGTGAATATACAGATGAAAGTCAGTTTGGCACCAAAGACAGTAATGGAGGCAAATTCACTATGAATTTCACTGTTCAATTCCTTTTAATTACTCCAGGAAAACACATTCTGAGGTTCTGATGATTTTTACCAGTGCAATTGCTATATACAAGACTTCATAACTTCACAATGTTAACTTCACTACATAATAATACATTTCACTACAACAATCAGTACCATTTCAAAAAAGAAATACCGCAAAAAATAAAGGAACATTGTTCGCAGTTGTTTTACACAAGGTCACAAGATAAATGTAATATCACAATTTATGCCATTCGTTTTTGTTCACTGTAATGCTACAAGTCTAGATCAGAGTGAACATTTTTAAAATGTTTGTTAGTTATGCTTATTTTTATGACAGTATAGAGAGCTTCTTAAAGTGTGACCAAAATAACATTTTAATTTTGTGTTTCATTTGTTTAATCTTCTGACATTGGCCTAGATGGCTTATTTGTGTTTATTCATGTTAGTGTTTTTTAATACTGACATTGGTGTTTTTTATTGTGTTTTTTTGTGTATTTTTACACTTTTATATTAGAATAAAGATGTATGCCATTTATTTAAATACATTTAACTGTCCTGATTTGGTAAATCCTCTAGGTGGCAGCATAACATCTGGAAAAGCATGTTGTGTAACCCATACAAGAGGCACAGTAAAATAAACCTCTCTCCCATCACCACTTTCTACGTTCACAGTTAGATGAACTTCTTCAATTAGCACTTACTATGTTCAGTCAGATAAAATCTCTGCTGCAATTATACTACAGTAAATTTATAGTAAGGTGTTGAGTGTTAAATAGAGTTCATGTGGCTCCTGCTGGGCTCACATAAAGTCTGTATACCCCTTCCACACTGAAGCAAAGACTCAGGTAAAACTCATGTTTGCTGTTTTTGCGGTGAAAGGGTCAACCCACATTATCCAACCCGGGTCCAGAAACCCTGCTCACAGCCTGGGATTTACGTGGGTTGGGCATATCTCAACTTCGGTATGAAAGGGGGGATACGGGTTACTCTGTTCAGCACGGATAGCTGACCAACCCTCAATCTTGTCATGTGTTTTACTGGCCCAAATTTCCTCGGTGCTCCATGTGTTTCAGTTGCCCTCATGCAGAAAACAATGTTCCAAAGCTTTTATACAAATTATGAAAACCATATTCACGTGAAGGTACACTATATGACCAAACGTGTCTGGATACCCCTTGGTCTGGGGCTGTTGTTCATGGTTTGGGCTAGGCCCCTTATCTCCAGTGAAGGCAAATCTTAATGGTTCCACATACAATCACATTCTAGACGATTCTGTGCTTCCCCAACAGTTTGGGGAAGGCCCGTTCCTATTTCAGCAAGACAATGCCCTCGGGTCCATGTAGAAATGTTTTTTTCTTTTTTTTTTGAGAACGGTGCGGAAGAACTTGATGGGCCTGCACAGAACCCTGACCTCAACCCCATCCAACACCTTTGGGATCAATTGGAAAGCCAACTGTGATCCAGGCCTAATCGCCCAATCAGTGCCCGTCCTCACTAATGCTCTTGTGGCTGAATGGAAGCGAATCCCCACAGCCATGTTCCAAAATATAGTGGAAAGCCTTTCCAGAAGAGTCGAGGTTGTTATAGCAGAAAAGTGTGAACCAACTCAATATTAATGCCCATAATCCTGGTTGAGATGTTGGATGTCAGGTGTCCACATACTTTTGGCCATGTATATTAGAACAAAACTCCTCAGGAATGATCTTAATTTTTGCTAGCTATATTCACAGCTATATTTGTGCAAGAAGAGGATTGCTTAGTTGTAAAAGGCAAATATGTAATAGTGTATATTAAACAACAAATAAATATGTTACTTAAAATTATTTGTGACAGTTTCCACAAAGCATTTGTAGCATTTGGAGCACATCACTAGGCTGTTGATTCAGGAGTTAGCATAGTGAGTTTAGCCAGCATAATGGCAAACTATATTATCTCTTTTAGCTCACTGGCTACATAGCTGTATTAGCAGGAAAAAACCAAACTACTACAGAAATACATTTGCAGACCCAGGTCTTGTGTGAACAGAGAGGACCTAGTACTTACCCATGACCATAGTGTGGTGTGAATTGGCAAAACGTAGGTTGAACCTGCATTCAGTATCCCTTGTCAACCCAAGGTTTATTGTTTGAAAGAGTTATTAAGAGTTTATTAAGGGGCTGCTGGGTAGTTCATTCTGTTAAAGCCCCACACTGTGGTGCATGGATGAGCCTCATGATCTGGGATTGAATCTGGACTGGGCCAGTACTGTCTGTGGCTGATAGCTCCATAGGGCGACGTGTAATGGCCGATTGTATTGCCCAGGAAATGCGTTTCATTGCTCTTCAGCGACCCCCACTGGTCGATTGGCTGCCCATGTAAGGTCTCCTCCGACCGTGCTCAGTGCAAGCTTAGCTGTAGTCTGTGGTGTAAAAAAAAGCAGGCGGCGACACCAAGTGTTTTGGAGGAGAAACGCAGGCTCGACACTCTCCAGTGAGGTTCCCACGTAAACACGACTGCGCTTGCAGATAAGTGGAACATTCCAGATTTGGGCGGGAATTAGACATGTTCAGCCCCACGTTGGATGCTAAATTTATTTTTAAAGAGTTCAGGTAATGCTGAAGGTTTTACCGTGGAATGGAAAACAATGTACTTAGTGCCTGAGAGGAGCAGAACAGTGCTAAACCCAGGGGCTCCACCTCCATGTTCACATTTGGGGAGAAATAAGATGGCTTTAGCAGAAGGATGACTCCTTGGTGGACTCTAGAAAATATGGGTTCCAGTGTTCATTGTTTTCCAGGGCCGGATCATGGTCCCGTGACGCCCCTGGGCACATGTCTTTTGGAGGCCCCCCGCCCCATAACCCCCACCCCCCCGACAACAATATTAAATGATAGCCACTAAACAGTGTGCTAGTGTGTAACAACACCACAATGTGCATTTAGCATACTTGTTCATTTGGGCTAGCTAATAAGCTCTCAATGAGGTTTTTATTCCCACTGCCACAGCATCCCATGTTTTGAGCAAATAGTAGTTTTGAACTAATAGCACTAATAGTTAGCTAGGTAGTAGCTTTGATTTAAGAAGCCTGACTGGCATGCTGTTTTATCATTTATTCAACCCACTGTAGCTAGCTACCCCTTTATCTTATACCCCTTTCACACAGATGACCCGTGAACAAATGCCACCTAACTAACTAGTTAAGTTGTGTGCCACCTAACTAGTTAGACAGCTGAGTTTTAGGCCGATAGTTAGTGAACTTGCTGGCTTTTTAGTGCAGCTAATTTGGTTGTAAGGGCAGCTAGCCGGCAAAAATGGCAGCTAGCTAATTCAGTGGCGTAGGTTTTGTTTGAACATTGGGGGGACACATTAAGTTGGGGGTTTGGGGGTCCTCCCCCAGGAAATTTTGAGCTTTGAAAAAGAAAATGCAAAAAACAAAACTTTCAGCCCTGCAGTGCAAATGCAACATACAAAAACAAAAAGGAACGGCCCTGTGGTGCAGATGCAACATGCAAAAACAAAAACTAGTACATACAAAAACAAAAACTAGTTTTTGTTTTTGTATGTTGCATCTGCACCTCAGGGCTGCTTGTTGTTGTATGTGTGTTAAAAAATTAGTGGCGTTAAAACGAATTTGCGTTAACGCGTTACGCGTTAACTTTGTCAGCCCTAATTTATTTATTTAATTTTGTCCGAAATATTCCTCCATATTTCTCATGTAATATAACTGGTAACTTTTAATTATTAATGAGTTTATGATAATTTAAGTCTTCCTGTCTAATGAGAATATTTTTGATTAAACTCATTTTAATCTTACCGAAGTCTCAGAGTATTATTGAATGTACGCCTTCTTGTAGTCGAAAAGCAGATAACGATTGACCACATTCAGACTTTTAGTTATAACTGGACACTTAAATCCCAGATGTAGTTGTATACCAAAAAATCATAATTCCTCAGGAAATTATGCAGCAATGAGACACGTTAAATTTTTAATAGGCTTAATAAAATGAGGCAAAATTTTTTCTTTAATCAAACATTCAAAAAGAAATAAATTAAATTATACAAAAAACTACAATCAAGACAATCAAATTTCTTCAGCCTTTAATGGTGAAATTTAATTCCACTGGCCATGGCACATTCTACCTAATAGCAGCTGAAGCCTCATTATTTTCCAAGATCCTGATGATGACCTTTAAAACAGAAAACCCAAGTCACTAGTCCTCTTTTCCACATCACTGTTATTGTTTATCATTGAACCAATATCAGTCAGCAATAACTCGGCATTCACATCTTACTTCTTGAAGTATGTATGACATAAAAGAGGTAGTCCATCATGTTGGATTCACCTCCGTCAATTTGTTCTTGAACACCGGTGGATGCTATCAGCTTCATGAGCTTGACAGTCCAAAGACTGACCAAATGCACATATTTAGAGTGGTGGGGGGTTGGATGTGGATTTACAGGAAAAGGGGATGAAAGGGAAGGAGGGAGGGGTGGAATGAGGGAGAAAGGGGACAACTGGGCAGAAGAGGGAGTGCAGTGACGAGAAAATGAGGCCCCGTGAAAGGTGGAGCTACCCTGAGGCAGCTTTTCATTGGTTCAATGCCCGTGATTGACAGCTCACTGTATCTCCTCCCTCTTTGGGGTTAAGGAAAACCAGCCATCATTGCTGAGTCATTGGACAGCTTATTGCAGGTTCCTCTTTCCGCCATCCTCCCTCCATCTCTTCTTTCCTCTCATCATCTCCTTTCCTTTCCTCTTTATCTCTCTATTCTATTCTATTCTATTCTATTCTATTCTATTCTATGCCTTTCTGTCCAAGAGATTTTATTGGAATTATCGACACTGTAATTATAAGGAAGGTCAGAGGTCATAGGTCAAAGCTCATAGGTGACAGTGTAAGAATATCCCGTTGATTTAATTGAGATGTAAAAAAACACTCCAAACGGCTGCAAACAACCACCGTAAACATAGAGAAGCTGACACCTGGTTTGTATGAGAACTAATATTTATTTACAGACAGGAAAAAGCTTACAACACAAAACTAGGAGCACAGCCCAGCTACAAGACCCGTGTGCTCCCCAGCATGGGTAAAGCAGAATGAGAAATCGGAGATCGAGAGATGGCTCCTTCTGACGAGGTCCTTATATAGGGAAAACATCGCTATATGCAAACTGAATGAGCTCCACCATAACCACAACATGAGGGACACTGAAGTCAATTATAAACAGAAAAAAAAATTCTCAATTTAAAAAATAGTTTCCCATCTTCATTATGAACCACTGGATGCCATGAACTTTTAATTATATACAACCTACAGAATGTAAGGCTAACACATTTGCTTTACATTTGCAGTACAGGCATTCAGCAGGCTTACACAACTTGTTTTGTTCATATAGCATTTACATTCCATCTGTATGGGAAGCACCGATAGCCAGAGGCTAACAAAACATGGTGATAAAGCACTGGTTCTCACAATGCAGTGCAAAATACGAACAGTGAACAAAAAATAAAAATACTAGAAAAAAGTACCTAACAAAAGGAAAAATAAAGAAAAAAATAATACAATGTAGCAATTTGCAAAATATGGCTCTGCCTTCTGGCCCAAAGTTTGCGACGCAGGTTGAGACAGGATTGGCTGGAGGAACTCTAAACTCATAACTTTATAATAAGTAACTCCTCCCCTGACATAAACCACCATATATTAAATCAATTAACAACAGCCAAACTACAATAAATGAACGATACAAAAAACATGGTACCAATTACAGAAATAATGTATAACATAAGATAAAGGCACTTGAAATTAATTACACGGAAATTATAAATAAATTAAAAATTTCTCCCCTTTGAATGTAGACTGCAGTGGTAGCTGCCGTGTACCCCCGCCTACAGTAACTTGGTTTGTCCTTTGCCCCCTATGGCAGTGCATGGAGCTGAGACGTGGAAGTGAGTAAGAGTTTACCTTTGCGTTTGCAAACGGTCAATGCATAGCTGTGATATTTGTATTATCAAATGTATGTGCATAATCACAGTCCATTCAACCAAAAAAACATTTAAACAGAGGCATTTACACGCTAGACATTTGACAAATATAAACAAATAAAAATAACACATTAACAGACATGTAATTCACCATTTGGCTGTTCTCAGCCATAGGAAGCTTCAAAGTGCTCGGCCAGCATAACCTGGAGAAAAGACAGGGCAGGAACTGGGGGGTTACCATCTGAGGTGTGAATCTATAGCCATGTTTGCACCCAAACGTACCCAGAACGTCTAGGCCCAGGAACTACTTTTCAAGGAACTAAAAGGTTCCTTCAGCCCATTGCTGTCTGCGTTTCCACCGCGGTCTAAAGACCCGCGAAGATTAGGCAAATTAGTCCGCTGACGTATGAAAAAGCGACGTCGTCGTCGGTCCATCTGTCGTATGATTTCTTCTGCAACTCCATACTACCACTGAAGTAGGCCTACATTATTTTCCAATAACGGGACAACCCGGAGGGGTTTATTCCACTTATACAACAGGTTACGAACAATGATTATATATGGTTACTTTAGTATTTATTGATTTTTATCGACTTAATCACCTGAAATTGAAATATTCTTCCGCGGCCGTTTGGGCATATTATTTTACCATTGTCAAGCAACACTCTCGTTGGTAGTTGGACTTGGACCGTTGTTATGCAACAAACAGGATATAATGTATAATGGGTTAACAAAGAAAATCCGGATGAAAATATTCAGCAACCGAATTAAACCGTCTGAATGTTTTGGTACGTAATATGCTGTCCCAGCACGAATGCTTAACATTTTATAAAACAGACTTAATGCTAAAGCAAGAAAAGAACAGAAGAGCACACTTGTTACAGGCCTAATCTTAATTTCTCATCTGTTCCAAGACGTTGGCAGGTTATAACCAAAAGTAGGCTACTGCGCCGCATAACATAAAAGTTTGAATTCAAGTTATTATGAAAATAACAAATCGGTTTGCAGCTGCAGATTTTTACATTCAGTTCATCACTAATCATGCTATATGCCCAGAGTTGTAGCCTTACTTGAGTCCTTGATATTGGTTCCATTGTTGGAATGCTACCTGGTTTCCAGTGCGAAATATTTAGGAGTTGTCGTGGAAAAGGGGAAGCCGTTCCCCTATTCTTCAGCTATAAGACACACAACTTGATCCTGGTCACAGGCCGCTTGCATCATTTGACTTGCTCTGCGGGATATGTACGTCATGCATCCGGAGGGTCTTCTCAGCAGCTGCATGTTGTTTGAGTTCGGGGAATCTTGGTCAGGGGCTGCAATGAGAAGCTCAGTCAGAACCCCAGTTCAGCAGAGCTCAGTGTAGCTCATATCACACATATCACACACTCATATCACACACTCTGCCTCATATCACACACTCAGCTCATATCACACACGCAGGCTCATATCACACACTCAGGCTCATATAACACACACAGACTCATACCACACACTCAGCTCATATCATACACTCAGGCTCATATCACACACTCAGTCTCATATCACACACTCAGCTCATATCACACACTCCCACATTTTACATGTTTAATCTCATTCTACAACCAACCAACTCATTATGAGTCACTCCGTTATTCTATACATGTCCAGAGTTTAATTAAGGTACAGGTTACCTCAGTAACATTCATTTCAGCCAATTAAAAAGAATTCCAGACCTGATTAAGATACAAACATTCAGCCAAAACACACGCGCATACACACACACACACGCACACACACACATACACACACACACAGGGGACAACACTGCAACACACATCAAGACATGTAATCAGTAGTAATTACAGTCTGAACCTTGAGCATTTACACTTGATTATAATGACATTCATAAGCATTGAGTAAAGAACGGTCAATGCATAGCTGTGATATTTGTATTATCAAATGTATGTCCATAATCACAGTCCATTCTTTCAAAAAAACATTTAAACAGAGGCATTTACACGCTAGACATTTGACAAATATAAACATATAAAAATAACACATTATCAGACATGTAATTCGCCATTTGGCTGTTCTCAGCCATAGGAAGCTTCAAAGCGCTCAGCCAGCATAACCTGGAGAAGACAGGGCAGGATCTGGGGGGTTACCATCTGAGGTGTGAATCTATAGCCGCGTTGCCAACCAAACGTACCCAGAACTTCTAGGCCCAGGAACTACTTTTCAAGGAACTAAAAGGTTCCTTCAGCCCATTGTTGTCTGCGTTTCCACCGCGGTCTAAAGACCCGCGAAGATTAGGCAAATTAGTCCGCTGACGTATGAAAAAGCGACGTCGTCGTCGGTCCATCTGTCGTATGATTTCTTTTGTAACTCCATACTACCACTGAAGTAGGCCTACATTATTTTCCAATAATGGGACAACCCGGAGGGGTTTATTCCACTTATACAACAGGTTACGAACAATGATTATATATGGTTACTTTAGTATTTATTGATTTTATCGACTTAATCACCTGAAATTGAAATATTCTTCCGCGGCCGTTTGGGCATATTATTTTACCGTTGTCAAGCAACACTCTCGTTGGTAGTTGGACTTGGACCGTTGTTATGCAACAAACAGGATATAATATATAATGGGTTAACAAAGAAAATCCGGATGAAAATATTCAGCAACCGAATTAAACCGCTTGAATGTTTTGGTACGTAATATGCTGTCCCAGCACGAATGCTTAACATTTTATAAAACAGACTTAATGCTAAAGCAAGAAAAGAACAGAAGAGCACACCTGTTATAGGCCTAATCTTAATTTCTCATCTGTTCCAAGACGTTGGCAGGCTATAACCAAAAGTAGGCTACTGCGCCGCATAACATAAAAGTCTGAATTCAAGTTATTATGAAAATAACAAATCGGTTTGCAGCTGCAGATTTTTACATTCAGTTCATCACTAATCATGCTATATGCCCAGAGTTGTAGCCTTACTTGAGTCCTTGATATTGGTTCCATTGTTGGAATGCTACCTGGTTTCCAGTGGGAAATATTTAGGAGTTGTCGTGGAAAAGGGGAAGCCGTTCCCCTATTCTTCAGCTATAAGACACGCACCTTGATCCTGGTCACAGGCCGCTTGCATCATTTGACTTGCTCTGCGGGATATGTACGTCATGCATTCAGAGGCTTTTCTCAGCAGCTGCATGTTGTTTGGGTTCGGGGAATCTTGGTCAGGGGCTGCAATGAGAAGCTCAGTCAGAACCCAAGTTCAGCAGAGCTCAGTGTAGCTCATATCACACATATCACACACTCATATCACACACTCTGGCTCATATCACACACTCAGGCTCATATCACACACTCATCTCATATCACACACTCAGACTCATATCACACACTCAGCTCATATCACACACGCAGGCTCATATCACACACTCAGACTCATATCACACACTCATCTCATATCACACACTCAGACTCATATCACACACACAGACTCATATCACACACTCTGGCTCATATCACACACTCAGACTCATATCACACACTAAGCTCATATCACACACTCAGTCTCATATCACACACTCAGACTCATATCACACACTCAGCTCATATCACACACTAAGCTCATATCACACACTCAGTCTCATATCACACACTCAGACTCATATCACACACTAAGCTCATATCACACACTCAGTCTCATATCACACACTCTGGCTCATATCACACACTCATCTCATATCACACACTCAGACTCATATCACACACACAGACTCATATCACACACTCAGCTCATATCACACACTCAGACTCATATCACACTCAGCTCATATCACACACTCAGACTCATATCACACACTCGGACTCATATCACACACTCAGGCTCATATCCCACACTCAGACTCATACCACACACTCAGCTCATATCACACACTCAGCTCATATCACACACTCAGGCTCATATCACACACTCAGTCTCATATCACATACTCAGGCTCATATCACACACTCAGACTCATATCACACACTCGCACATTTTACACGTTTAATCTCATTCTACAACCAACCAACTCATTATGAGTCACTCAGTTATTCTATACATGTCCAGAGTTTAATTAAGGTACAGGTTACCTCAGTAACATTCATTTCAGCCAATTAAAAAGAATTCCAGACCTGATTAAGATACAAACATTCAGCCAAAACACACGCGCATGCACACACACACACGCACACACACACACACACACACACACACACACACACACACACACACACACACACACAGGGGACAACACTGCAACACACATCAAGATATGTAATCAGGAGTAATTACAGTCTGAACCTTGAGCATTTACACTTGATTATAATGACATTCATAAGTATTGAGTAAAGAATAGGAGTAAATATACTCACTGCTGGTCTTCCCATAGCCTGGAACAGAGACACACAGAGTTAGAATCATACACGCAGCATGTCTGACTGTAACTGTGAAACTATTAAACTCTGTGAAATGTATTAGTGTGCCAGCTTTATTATGTGACTGCACTGGTGCCTCTCAGAGTAAAGGTGTGTCAGTGGGTTTGTGCCTGTTACTCAGTCTCAGTGTGGCAGTATCTCTGTGTGGCAGTGACTCTCACCTGAGCTTCTCTTCCTCCACATGATGACACCGATGACGGTGAGGGCTTGGATGAGGATGAGAGCGCCCACCACACAGCCGATGATGACGCCCATGGGGGAGCTGCTGCCTTCAGTACTGAAGCTATGCGCTGCAGTCAGGGGGAATCACATTAAACACACACACACACACACACACACACACACATGCGCATGCATGCATACACACATACACACATACACACACATGCACATACACATAAACACATTCAACAAACACACAATTCTTGATTAATACATTACATATTTCACATCTTCTATAATGAACTTGTGTCTAAACCATCCCTGACTATTTGTGTTAATCAGCGGTGAGTGTATTGATTATACAGTGATTATAGAGCTCACAGTACATACTGTAGTAAGAGTCAGAGGTCCTACAGAGTGAAGCCCAAATGTTTTTCTGCAGAAATTATTTACAGATCTATTCCTGAATCCTGGGTATCAGTACCATGATCTCACATCTCTCTCTCTCTCTCTCTGTCCCTCTCCTCTCTCTCTTTCCTTCCCTCTCTCCCTCTAACTCCCTACGTTTCTCTCTCTCTCTATCCCGCTCTCCCTCTTCCAATCAGTGAAGTGATTATACAGTGATTATACAGCTCACAGTACATAGTGTAGTGAGAGTCAGAGGTCCTAAAGAGAGAAGCGCAGTGTGTTCGGGCTAAACCTCTCTGTGTGTTTGTCCTGTTTGTGGCGTCAGCAGGGGTGGGGGTAAGGACGTATATAGCAGGTCCAGGGGCCCCTAGAGGTGGGGTGTGTGGGGGGGGAGGCTCTCTCTCAAAACATTTTCTGCAAATTATTTCTACATCTATTCCTGAATCGTGGGATGGACACTCGCTCACTCACTCTCTCTATCTGTCTTCCTCTTGATGTTCTCCTCTTTGACAGGCAGAACGATGTCCTGTTCCAGGCTCTTGTGCTGTACAGTACAGGTGTAATTCTGGCTCTTCCAGTCCTCAGGCTTCACTGTCAGATTAGATGTGGTCTGGAAAGTTCCGTCCCCATTGCGCACCGTCTCCCCCGGCTCTACATCCAGGTCCTTTCCGTTTCTCTGCCAGGTTACCATGATGTCACGGGGGTAAAATCCGGTCACGTGACAGGTAACACCAGGAGAGGAGGAGTCCTTCTGCAGCAGAGAGACCTCAGGAGCAACTGAGAGAGAGAGAGAGAGAGAGAGAAAGAGGGGAACAAATTCTATTGTTCAATCTAATTTACACAGGCAGTGGATGATTTTTGTCAGAGCATGCATTTGTAAACTTGACAAAGGTGAAAGTTTTGATTTAATGTGTTGAGGTGGAATGGAACACAGGATTTGTAATGTTTTTCTGATAATTGTTTTTTATTTTTGTTTTCTGTTTAGTCTTCTTTATTTTTACCTTTTCCTTTCTGTTTTTGTAAATAGTGGGGATTAGGGGGTATCTTTTCTGTTTTTTATTATTAATAAAGAGAACTTAAAAGTCTCTCTCTCCCTCCCTCTGTCTCCCCAACCTCTCTCTCTCACTCTCTCTCTCTCTCTCTCCCTACCCTCGCTCTCTCTCACTCACTCTTGATGTTCTCCTCTTTGACAGGCAGAACGATGTCCTGTTTCAGGCTCTTGTGCTGTACAGTACAGGTGTAATGCTGGCTCTTCCAGTCCTCAGGCTTCACTGTCAGCTTAGATGTGGTCTGGAAAGTTCTGTCCTCGTTGGACACCGTCTCCCCCAACTCTACGCCCACATCCAAGTCCTCTCCGTTTCTCTGCCAGGTTATCGTGATGTCACGGGGGTAGAATCCGGTCACATGACAGGTAACACCAGGAGAGGAGGGGTCCTTCTGCAGCAGAGAGACCTCAGGAGCAACTGAGAGAGAGAGAGAGAGAGAGAGGGGGAGAGAGAGAGAGTGGAGGGGGAGAGGGAGATTTATTTGAACATCACACAAAATATAATTTCAGAAACAAACAAATAAGCAGTAACCTTCATTCCATGGCAATGTTTGTAAAAGGGACAAAGAAGCCAAAAAAGATTTTTAAATCAACAAATGCAGTCACAATAAAAACAATACAATACAATAAAACCCTCAGAAAACAGACAACCAGTAAGACAGAGGTAAAATCAATAAATTAAATAAATAAGTAAAAACACAATAAAATCAGAGTAAAAAACAAAACCATTCCAGTTTGAACCTAGTCCTACATACTGTTGCTTAGAAGCATACATTGTAGCCCCCTTTATCATCCACCACACAAATAGCTTCATATACGCACCAAATTTTCTGGAAACTACTTACATTGCTATGCAAGCTAAAATATGTGTGCTCTATATGAAGACGTTGTAAAACCATCCTCCTAAAAACCCTAAAAACCTGCAATAGATCTGTTACTGTTTTATCCTATTCCTCCTTGTGAGCCAAATTGCAAGCTTTGCTTTCCCAAATAGGAAATTAAACAATGAAACTTGTGTTTTGCACTGTACCCCGGACCCAGAATGAAGACCCTCATGTCAAAAATCACCCCAAGCCTCCCACACGATCACTCAACAAACCAAACAATGATGACAGACGATCACATTGCACAAACAGGTGGTGCACAGATTTCCCCCTCCCCACAGAAAGGGCAGCCCTCCCCTAGGGGATGGTCTACATGTGCCAGGTGTCTACTAGTGGCTATGGCTCCAAGGATAAGCCTCCACTGGAGGTCTCCTGACCACTTTGGTACTGGTGTCTTATACAGCAATCTCCAATTCCTTAAAACCAGTATAAAAATTGGTTCCAAACCCTGCCAAACACCCACCCTCACCTCCCCCAGGGAAAGAAGGTGCTGAACCTTCACACAGACAGTGTATAATGCCCTCTTGCTCACAGCCTTAAAAACCCCCAGTAAGGGCACCCTGTTCCTCCTGCCAGTCCCCCACCGCTGCCTGCACACAGATGGGCGGAAAAGCAGGGATCTTAATACACTGAAACACAAGCACAGCACCGTCTTTTTCAGATGACGTGGGTAAAGCTGCCCTTATTCCCACTAGGATCCTCTCCACCAGCCGCACTGAGCGTGTCCCCACCGGTGCAGCAATGGCAGCCATGTCTCTCCAGCCATTGCCCTCCAAGCTCCACAAGTGTGCCAGCTTCGTCATATAAGCCCTTACATAGTTTCCCTTGAGGCCAGCCAAGACTTGCGGTGACACCCCCAAAGGTCCCCCCGTTGCATAAAACGTCCGACCATGCCCTCAGCATTGAGGAATAGAAGTCTGGAAGGCCTGCAGTTCTTGCCCCCCGTAAGTTCATTAAAAAAGGTGCCGGTCCAGCCCCCAGCCACCTGCCTTCCTCAGCAGAGCACAGGCGGTCTCCCTCCAGCTCACATCGGCATGATAGAGAAGCCTCTGCGCGGCCAGCAAGCGTAAAGTCCTCACACGGCTCTCCAGGTCAATGGTACTGGTTGGTGCATTTCCCTCAATGCATTGACAAGCTTATGCCCTGGTATAATGAACAATACCAGGATTCGACGTGACGATATTTGCCATAGTTAAATGAGTGTAACATAGTTCTGTTTGTTCTACAAATACTTTTATGCTTGTTTTCTGATTCACAGTGGTGCACTGGGTAGCACTGTCGCCTCACAGCAAGAAGGTCCTGGGTTCGAATTCAGCCTGGGCCTTTCTGTGTGACATTCCTTGAATGTCTTTAGCCTAGGTGTATGTAAACATTTGGCCTCAACTGTATTTAGCTTGTTAAATGTTTAGTTGGCAGAAGTGCTGTGTGAACAATGGTGTAACCGATTTAGCCTAGCAAACAAACCTGCTGTAGGTTATAGTCTAGGCTACTCCCACAACTAAATTGCCTAGCTATATCAATACAATACATTTCATCTTCAAATGCTTTAGTGTAACAACACTTAAGCTGAGATATGAACCAATAATATTATTATGTACAAGACATAATTGAAATTTCCTTTATAACCGTTAGCTATCATTATCTAGCTATAGAGCTAGTTAGACTAGGAAATTTGCAAACTACCGTGTAGCCAACAGGTTATAGGTGCTGTTCTCCCTTAGCCTACAGTCAATAGTCTGACAACACGTAACTTTAGATGTTCTGTCTTTGGAAATATAACTCACTTCAAAGCATTTGAAATGTTTATTATTAACCACAAGGAAAAACACCAAGTTAGCAGTTGCTAGCTAGCTAAGCTAGCGAAATTCATAACTGTTAGTAGTTAGCGAGTTATTTAGTTGTACCCACAGTTATGCAAATGCAGTCTGAGAAGAAAATGAAGCCACTGTGCAGATAGGCCCCGTCACATGATGAAGCTGCTATGGTTGTCTCTGTGGTTACAAATCTCATCAGTTTTGTTCTTAACCAATCAGGGATCAGTGCGCCTAGTCAATGCATTTGGAATAGTTATATTTGGTCATATTTCTTTCTATTCTGTTCAGCCTAGAAAATCTTTTGATCCAGGAAAAACTGAAAATGTTACTGCCTGCTTCTATTGATTACCACAAAATAAGCTTTTGGCACATAATTCACACTGGAGCGAGTCACGTGAATCTACAACTCTCATAGGAAATACATGGCAGACTCATCAATAATTCTATTTCCGGGCTGTGGCAGCCATCTTGCGGTGGTGCCACTTTCAAAAGTATCAAATTGAATATAATGGAATGGAACCACGTCCACATTTCCCTTGTAGTTCTTATACGGGTAAACACTTTCAAAATATGAAAAAGAGATCATCTGTCTCATGGGAGACAGATTATCAACCCAACCCCCCCAGGCTACCCATCCACAGGCCCAGAGCCCACCAGGAGCAGCAGCTCAACTATGCAGCGATCCTGAGCCAACCAGCCCCCCGACGCCCCCCAGCCCCCGCCTTTTGAATATTTTTTGTTACATATATAATGCCTTGAAAATATTTACTGTACACATTTCTTGCCAATGAAGGATATTTAATTGAACTGGAATTGAGATAGAGATAGAGAGAGAGAGAGAGAGAGAGAGAGAGAGAGAGAGTTCAGCAGTAGAACTCTGCTCTCAGTGATGCTGTACCTGTCCTCCCCAGAGCGATCATCCTGTAGCTCACGTACTTCTTCAGTGCCTCAACGCAGATCTGGGTCATGTACTGCGTGTCATTCTTACGCTTAACTAAATTCCACTTCACTGCACTGATAAACAGCTGCTGTGCAGGTGTAATGAAAGGCCAGCTTTTCATGTCATCAGTAAGAACGCCTTTCCCATGGTATTCATAACCTTCAATCTGTCCTGGATCTCTGCTGTCATCATCCCGCTGACAGCCATACTCGAAATCGTGCACAACTGAGGAGAGAAAACACACGGTCACTGCACACATCCCACACACACGCACACTGTCACTGCACACATCCCACACACACACACACACTGTCACTGCACACACTCCACCCACACACACACACACACACACAGACATTCTCTCTCTCCAAGTCACCTACAGCACACTCACTCACAGAGCTCTGATCCCACTAAGACTACAGCATTAAGCTCTGATCCCACTGATACTACAGCATTAAGCTCTGATCCCACTAAGACTACAGCGTTAAGCTCTGATCCCACTGATACTACAGCATTAAGCTCTGATCCCACTAAGACTACAGCATTAAGCTCTGATCCCACTGATACTACAGCATTAAGCTCTGAACCCACTGATATTATAACGTTAAGCTCTGATCCCACTGATACTACAGAATTAAGCTCTGATCCCACTAAGACTACAGCGTTAAGCTCTGATCCCACTGATACTACAGCATTAAGCTCTGATCCCACTAAGACTACAGCATTAAGGTCTGATCCCACTAATACTACAGCATTAAGCTCTGATCCCACTGATATTACAACGTTAAGTTCTGATCCCACTGATACTACAGCATTAAGCTCTGATCCCACTGAGACTACAGCATTAAGCTCTGATCCCACTGATACTACAGCATTAAGCTCTGATCCCACTAAGACTACAGCGTTAAGCTCTGATCCCACTATGGCTACAGCATTAAGCTCTGATCCCACTGATACTACAGCATTAAGCTCTGATCCCACTGAGACTACAGCATTAAGCTCTGATCGCACTGAGACTATAGCATTAAGCTCTTGAAAGAACTGAGGAAATATTGGGTAGCATTGCTTTGGAATACATCTGATGTCATTTCGGTGAGGCAAGATAGCCTATATTGTTTGTAGTACCGTAACTTGGCGTCATTTTGATATCAATACTTTTAATCGCAGGCCTGGATTTTGGCAGTGTGAATGAATGAGTTATAGACGGGGTATGTCTTGTATGTGTGAGTAACTTGGCATTTTTGTATGTTGAAAACGTGTTTTTTATGAGATATCATTTCTTTTTGCAAAGCGTTTTATTATGCGAGTGAGAAATGCGAAGTGACCCTGTAAGAAACGGTTGTGGATTATGGCTGTCCTTGTGTGAATTTGTACAGTCTGATGAGCGTGTACCGTTTGGCAGTTTTGGTTTGCTATATATGTAAAACACTGGCTGTGACAAAGGGTGCGGTGGTGTAAGTGTAAACGCATCAGAAACGCAGGTGAAATATGGCCAGTGTTTGTACTCATGGATTTGACGGCCATCCAACGAGCCTTGATTGACAAAAGAATCAGCAAGCCCGTAGAATTATATCTCCCTAGGTCGCAACTTGTGTACCCTTCTGTCCTGCTCCGTTGTCTGTTATTTCGTGGAGATGCACTTTTAGTGTTTGTAATGTTTATAAGGCATTTTGATAGGCTTATCTGCAGGTGGGAATCCTCTTCGCTGTTTTGCTAAGCTAGAACCGGAAAACTTGATAGTGGAGAATAGGAGCAGACGCATATGTCCCAGAAGGCTTTGCATATGGGAAAATAACAAAAGTGTGAGAGAAATTAGGATGACATGATGAAATTGTGTAGTTAAAACAATATGTTTTTAGCAGAATGGGCATGTAGGTGAAGGTTGACATGATCACAGACTATAGTGCGAAGTAAATGAAGTGACCATGAGCGAGCTTAGTATCCTTATGGAATGGTATATATAACAGTCGGTATAAAGCATTAGTTGTTGAAGTGGGGGGTTAAGTAACGTGCAGTCTATTGCACTAATGTGCTTTTCTTATGTTCAGTACTAGTAGTTATAATTATGAGTGAGTCATGATTTAAAATGTAATGTTTTAATGGGGGGTTGCAGAACGTACATACGTAGAAATTGTTTTTGTATGTGGCTAGATAGAGAACAGGGCGAGGTAACATGAATGTAGAAACGTGGCGTTTGCTAAGAAGAAGTTTTTGTACGGTAGCCAAGTGAAGAAATGTAGTTAGTAGAAATGGCACAGTGGTGAACTGGTGTAACTTTTTAATAAAAGGAATACATTTGCCGTCATGAAATGCATATGAGTGGCCGTAAGTGAGTTTTGGTAAAGCAAATATAAGCGTAAGAAAACGTTAGTGTGAAAGAGGAAATTATCTGCCTGAGGGCGAGGCGGGATTCAATCCTTCAACTGGAGGTTTACCAGTCTGTGACTTTGTTAGTGCAGCACCCTGACATAGCTATGCAATGCGTGAAATATCATCAGCAAACCTGTCCGTGGTTTTAAAGAAGAACACAGACCAGTAAGCACAGAAGAGCTCCCGTTGAATCCATATGGCTTTGCAATATTGTAGCCGGTTAATAACTGAACGTGCTGACGGTACGTCATAATGCAGTGTATACGTTCGGTGAACGGCGGATAGTTATGGTGCAAAAGCAATAATTGAGAAGTAGTAGACAATCATTAGTGAGGGTAAAAGCAGGTTGAAGAAACATGTTCCTAGTTGGGCTTGAACCTGGGACCCCATGTTCCCAAGACTGTAACCTTGCCCACTAGGGCACAGCAGACTAGCTGTTTAAGATGGAAATGTTTCAGAATAAAAAGGTATGGGTATTTTGCGTGTGTATGCGAGTTTTTGATTGGGTCGTGTAGGTGAAGATTTGGCTGGTGTCGGTAAAATGTCCAATGGGGAGACATGTTGTTAGTGGGATTGGCGGCAGGAAAAATAAGAAGAAGAAGATGAAGAAGAAGAAGAAGAAGAATGAGAAGAAGAAGAAGGAGAAAACGCAAAATCCCCTTAGTTTGGGGCTTTATTGTGTGGACATGTGAAGTTGTTTATGAATTCTGTTGAAATGGGGTGAGAATGTACAGGATTTAATGTTTTTAAGGGCTGAGTGTCTGTGGCTGTTGTGGTTATTTCTGTGGGGAACCCTGAGAAGTACCAAACTCTCGGTGCTGTATAGGTATGGGGCATGCCCCCGCCAAAGCGTAACTTGGCGGGATGGCATACCTGCCATCCCAATGGGGCATGCCCCCACCAAGGCGTAACTTGGTGGGATGGCATACCTACCATCCCAATCCAAATTTTTGTCAGTGTGGGGGCGGGGATGGGGTGGAGACTTATGCTAATGTATTCACTGGTATGATTGGTCACTTTAAATACAAAGCCCATACACTTCCTATGCCTTCTAACGGTTTATTAATATATGTAATTAAAGCCTCATTCAGATCACATTTAGTGGGTAACACTTGGGTTAATGGAATGCCCATTGTTCTCTTGAAACCCAGCATTTAGGTGGGTATTTAGTGGGTCGGTACCATTCACACACTGGAGCTGGGTTGTTTACGATTCTATCGTCTTTTTAAAAAAATTTTTAGACAGTCAATGTGTAATGCAATATCGGAATACATCATTATAGAATCTTACAAAAATGGACAGTGGTTATATTACAATATTGAATTAAATAAAATAAAGGGAATTATAAATGTAGTGTTTATATTCTTGCAACCTGTGCATGATAACAAAATTCCACGTGACAACATGCGCGGTGAACTGGAGGGAGAAGCCGAAACCTGTGGTGGAGTGGTTAGTAGGCCATAAGCTAGCTAGAACATGTCTCGGAAGAAGTCTAAAGTATGGAGGCATTTCGAAATTTTGAAGGACAACTGAACTGGTAGAAAAAAAATGAGGACCGCTATCCAAAGCTGCCAAAACGTGTGCTCTGTATCCCCATCCACATCCACACCATCGGAGAGAATATTCTCAAAGGCTGGCTTCATCTTTAGCAAAACCCAAAGTTCACTTCTCCCAAGTAACGTGGACAAACTTGTGTTCCTCTCCCACAACATGTCAAGGTTCAAGAAGAACACTGCATAACTTGGGAAAGTAAGACCACCCCAGTTAAATCATTCATTTTATAGGCCTATTATTTATTTTGTTGTGTACTGTTTTAGCATACTGGACTACCAAATATAGCAAATAAGCGTTAGCTGATTACGCTTTCTGCCAACTAATTATTTGTTTAAGTAGGCTAAAGGAAATATTAAAAATGACTTGGCTACCAAAAAAACTTCAGAGGAGGATTATTTTTTGGTCGATCAGTGCAGCTGTAAATAGCACACGCCATAATGAAATGACTACGAAATGGGATGTCTCCATTTTCTGACTTCGCACAGGTGGACCGTGTACGATGAGTCGGAGCCGCAATGTCAAGACCAAGAGGCGCCACCTCCCACCAGTGACCATAGACTGTAGCCCCTACTGTAGCTTAGTCCTCCACAGTAATCAGGAAGTGACGCAAACGGTACCTCATTGGTCCACAACAAATATTATAACAGTGCCCAAATGACACAATAAATCATGAAATCGGCCCATGGACAGTCATGAGACACATATTGTGACTATTTGTTCTTGTGAGAAAAAATGATTGCCTTTGTATTTTGACCGCATTTGTACCGTAGAGTTACATGGAAACCGGATATGAAAACACCTATACTGGAGACAACCGTAGTGGTGCGAGTGAGCAACGTCTCTCAACAAGACCAAGAAGTGATCTTCAAAAACGTAGTCTGGTTTTGGCCGCTTGGTGCCAACCAGTGGTTCAGTTGTAAAGCACTGTACTCCGAGAGGTTCTCGTTTTAAGCATGCACTGTATGTACCAAGGGGCCCAGGTGTTACGCTCAATGTATGCACTGAGGGGCCTGGGAGCCCTAGTGGTCAGCTCACGCTTTAAGTGCGGAGGGGCCCAGGGACCCTCACACTGTAGGTGCCAAGGGGCCCAGGGGCCCTAGTGGTCAGATCATGCTTTAAGCCCCAGGGGCCTAGGGGCCCTAGTGGTCAGCTCACGCTTTAAGCACCGAGGGGCCTGACATTGGAAGCGGCGCGGGGCCCGGGGGCCATAGTGGTCAGCTCATGCTTTAAGTGCGGAGGGGCCCAGGGACCCTCACACTGTAGGTGCCGAGGTGCCCAGCGGCCCTAGTGGTCAGATCACGCTTTAAACGCCAAGGGGCCTTGGGGCCCTCACACTGTAAGCGCTGAGGGGCCCAGGGGCCCTCACACTGTAAGCGCTGAGGGGCCCAGGGGCCCTCACACTGTAAGCGCTGAGGGGCCCAGGGGCCCTCACACTGTAAGCGCTGAGGGACCCAGGGGCCCTAGTGGTCAGCTTACGTTTTAAACACCAAGGGGTCTGGGGGCCCTCACGTTGTAAGCGCCGAGGGGTCTAGGGGGCAGTAGTGGTGAGCTCACATTTTAAACGCCAAGGGGCCTGGGGGCCCTCACATTGTAAGCACGATGTCACCCTGAACGCGGAGAAGTGTGTGTTTGGGGCCGAGGAGGTCGAGTTCCTGGGCTTCAGGCTCTCCAGGGCGGGCATCACTCCGATCATGTCTCACACTGAGGCCATTCTGTCCCTTCCAGACCCATGGTCGCCGTTCCAGCTGTCCTCGTTCCTGGGAATGGCTACCTACTATCTCCATTTCCTGCCACACTACTCCGACGCAACAGCCCCTCTGCGCCAGCTGCTTCGCAAGGATGCTGTTTGGGACTGGACCCCGGCCTGCCAGGAGGCCGTGGGCGTCATTAAATGGCAGCTCACATCCCCACCCACTCTGGCCCATTTCAGCCTCACCGCCCCCACCCTGGTCACCTGTGATGCTTCTGGGGTGGCACTTGGGGCTGTACTCTCCCAGGTCCACGAGGGCGTGGAGCGTCCGGTGACTTTCGCCTCGCGGGCGCTCACTCTGGCTGAGCAAAAGTACTCAGTGGGAGAGAGGGAGGCCCTCGCTTGTCTGTGGGCCTGTGAACGCTGGCACGTCTACCTCTATGGCAGGGCCTTCACCGTCCGAACGGACCATCAGGCTCTGACGACACTGCTGGCGACCCAGGGTTCAGGGCACAGGCCACTGAGACTGCTGAGGTGGGCTGATAGACTGAACCAGTACAGTTTCAAACTCAAGTTTGTGCCTGGGCGCACGAATATGGTGGCGGACCTGCTATCAAGGGCAGTCTCCACCACAGCGGGGTTGGAGGGTGAAATGCCAGACTCAGAGGGGGATGAGGACTGGGTCCAAATGCTCTACGGGCCCCTCAGCGCGGTAGTCACACTGGCCGAACTGCAGCAGGCTTCGGCTGAGGACGAGACTTTCTCCACCCTCCGCACCTACATTCAGGATGGCTGGCCCACTAAAGTGGACGCCAGCCTACTCCCCTACCACAGAGTCCGCGACGAGCTCTCATGCTGGGGGGAGGGGTGCCTCGCACGCGGTCATCGTGCGGTCATACCAGAGACACTGAGGACCAGAGTCCTACACATGGCACATGAAGGCCACCTGGGAGTGGTCAAGGTGAAGCAGCGCTGCCGAGACACAGTGTGGTGGCCTCGCATTGACTACGACGTAGAGGAGCTGGTGAAAAACTTCACCTGCTGCCTTTTGAGCGGGAAAACAGGCCAGTCAGCCACAGGACCCCTCACCCCACTCCAATGGCCGTCCGTGCCATGGGAGCATATTCAGATTGACCTCTGCGGCGAGCTTCACGGGGCACCCGCACACGCCTGCTACCTACTGGTAGTGCACGACGTCCACTCGAAATGGCCAGAAGCCTTTGAGCTGGGCTCCATTACCATACACATCACCTGCCTGGACAAGCTTTTCGGGCGCTGGGGGCAGCCTAGCACCGTCACGTCGGACAATGGGCCCCAATTCATATCGTCTGAGTTCTCAGAGTTCCTGTCACGGAGGTCCATTAAGCACATCAGGACAGCAGTGCACCACCCGGAGAGTAATGGGGAGGTAGAAAGACTGAATAAAACCCTTAAAAACGGAATATGGGCCTGTTTGGAGGAGGGGAGAACCTTCAGTGCTGCACTCAATCAAACCCTCTTGACAATCCGGGCATCCAAGCACTCCACCACTGGGGTGTCACCGGCCCTGCTCATGATAGGGCGGAACTAAAACAACCACTGGACTGCCTGAGAGCCAAGCCAGCCCCTGCACGTGTGAGCCCAGGGCTCCAGAAAGCCAAAGTACAGGTCCGCAGCTCACAGGCACAGATGAAACAGAGGTTTGACACCTCGCGGAGAGTACGGGACCCCTCCCTGTCCGCAGGGGACTGGGTCCGGATCAAACATGCACACCGCAAGAACAAGCTGCAGTCATATTGGTCAGTGCCTCGACAGGTGACTCGGCAGCTAGGACCGGCCACCTATAGACTGGACGATGGGACTCGGTGGCACTCGAACCGCTTGCACAGGGTTCGGGCCCCGACAGGCCCTGCATCATCCCTGTTCCCTGCTGCTTCTCAGCTGGCAGCCTACTCCGGGGGACTGAAGAGTTGGGGGTTAACCCCCCGCCGCTGCCAGGTCCTGCTCCTCAACAGGCTCGCCCTCAGAGAGCAAGGGCTCTGCCTGTCTGGTTCAGGGACTATGTTATTAGTCGTTAAAGGGGTTTTAGTTTCATGGATTGAAAGTTGTGCTGTACTTCCTTAAGGGGGGTGGGGGGAGAAAATGTTATGTCATTTTAAGCAGTGGAATTTACTGGTGTACCGGCATATGTGTTACTATGCCTTTAAGAGCGTTTGTGGGAGTGGCAGAGCCGGACAGCTTACGGGAGCGTTGTAACCGAGGTTGGTAGAATAAAGTTAACTAAAACGCAGCTCCGGGTCTGCTCACTGTCTGAACACAATAGTTACATTATTCAATAAAACATGACCAGTTTTTGTTCTTCAGGTCTTCCGCGAACTCAGTGAGTCTTTATGAAAGCGATAAGACCAGGAAATAAACAGGTTGGTAACCCTACAAACACACTACGTAATGACAACGTTGCACTTTGGTCGTAATTTGGTAAGTCGCAACATTACCAACAGGTGGCGCTGTGACAACATTGCTCTATGGTCGCAAAATAACCAGTCCTCATGGAGACTGTTCTGCAACATTGCAGTAATGTTATAGAATTACGTAAATACGATGTAATTTAATAACGTAACAATTACGTTATATCACAGTCCTCATCCTTACTTCATTTGAAACGTTACTGGTAGGTTGTCAGAACATTTGTAAATTACGTATTGGCTTACAGTAAAATATCTATCTGTCTATCTGTCTGCGCGTTTACGCTTGGACCGTTAACATGTTATATCCAATGCAGGATTTATTATTATTATTATTATTATTATTATTATTGTTATTATTATTATTATTATTATTATTATTATTATTATTATTATTATTATTATTATTATTATTATTATTATTTTATTTATTTAATAAATATAGGATATGATGGATAAGCAGGTATAGGGTTCTAGGGTGGCTAACATGGATAGGGATTTTATAGTAGGACTAGGTGTAAAGCATGGCGGATAAAATATAGTTTAGGGTGAAGGGATTTTTGAGTGTAAATCTGGGTAGCGCTTTGCCAGTACTAAACACGCAGTCACTAAACTGTGGGGAAATTGATGAAAATAGGTTCAGCACCGAAACTGAAAGTAAAGTTCGATTGAAGGCGCTCATAATAGTAATAATAATAATAATAGTAATAATAATAAAAATAAAAAAAGAAGAATATAGCCTCCTTTATTAGGTAGCCTACACCTGCTCGTTAGCGCAAATAATCCTCCCAATAGAGAATCCTGTGGCTGCAACTCACTATAAAAAGCATGCAGACATGATGAAGAATTGAGACTATTAACGGCAAGGTTGTACAGTGGGGAAGGAATTGGGCTTGAAACTGAAAGGTCATAGGTTCGATTCCTGGGTAGGACACTGCTGTTGTACCCTTGAGCAAGATACTTAACCTGAATTACTTCAGTATATACCCAGCTGTATAAATTGATGCTGTGTAAAAGTTGTGTAAGTCTCTCTGGATAAGAGTGACTGCTAAATGCATGTAATGTCATGCTATTTTGGAGGCAAAAGGGGGTCCTACCCTGCATACAGTGCAGTGTGTAAGTATTGTGGTGACACAGTTTTTATTATTGTGGCTAAGTACTCCTGCACATGGCATTTGAAATGAAGCAGTCACTATGGGGCTGAAGTGCAGACTGTCTAATCTGAGGATATTTACGTCCATATGGGTGATCCATGTAAGAATTACAGTCCTTTTTATACATAGTCTCCCCCGTTTTAGGGGAGCAAATGTAATTTGACAAATTAACATAATCAGAAATATAGCTCTCATGTTTAGTACTTGGTTACAACTCCTTTATATTCGATGACTGCCTGACGTCTGTGACCCGTAGACATTACCAGACGCTGAGCATATTCCTTGGTGATGCTCTGCCAGGCCTGTACTGCAGTCATCACCAGTTCCTGTTTGTTTCTGGTTCGTTTTGCCTTCAGTCTTGTCTTCAGCAAGTGAAACACATGTTCAGCTGGATTCAGGGCAGGAAATTGACTTGGCCAGTCAAGGACACATCCACATTTTTTCCACAACTCATTTGCTGCTGTTGCAGTATGTTTGGGGTCGTCGCCCTGCTGCAAGGTGAAGCACTGTCCAATCTGAGCTGATAAGATATTTCTGTCCACTTCAGAATCCATCCTGTTGCTGCCATCAGCAGTCAGTGAAGGCAAGTGAGCTGTTTCAGTGACCGCTATACATGCCCAAGCCATAACACAACCTCCGTCATGTTCCACAGCTGAGGGGGTGCTTTGGATCACGAGCAGTTCGTTTATCATACTCTAACCTGGCCATTTTGTTCCTGAGCTTTGTCAGTGGTTGGCATGTTACGGTGAACCCTCTGTTGTTGCAAGGCAATAATTAAACAATTTCAAATATACATGAAATAAATGAAAAGATGCAAATAAATAAATACATTTAAAATAAAACCGTAAAATACGTAATTAACTAATAAAACTAGGACCATTCAGCAGAGTACATGGGTTTGGTTGACCAAGTTGAAAATTGGTTTATAAATTATAGTGTGGATGTAGCTGTATTCCTTAAAAGATGACACGCCATTATACATTTTGCACAAAGCTCTATTATTTCAACATGTTCTCCAAGGAGAATGCATATTTTTTCATCAGTCCCTAAATATTGGAAATTTTATTTTTTTCAGAAATATATGAAAAAATAGCTGTTCTAATGGCTTCATATTTGGAACAGGAGAGGAGAAAATGTTCCTCATTCTCTACCTCTCCTGAAGTACAATGTTTACATAGTCTGTGGTCTCTAGGTAGCCAGGTTCTTCTATGCCGGCCTGTTTCTATGGCTAGCTAGTGGGCGCTGAGTCTGTACTTTGTTAATAGCATCCTTTTTGTGGGGTCTCTAATTATGGTGAGATACTGTGTCAATTTGTAATCTTTTTTCAAGTTTTGGAAGCAATAGTGATAATATTCATCTTGCATTGTTTTTTCTATTTATTTGAATTTTGCCAATGTGGATTGTGTGGTTGAATTTAGCTGGTGTTTTTGGGCCAGGTATTCCACTCTCTGGGTGTTGTGTCCTATATAAAAAAGCACGACTACAGTAGTTCTGTGGGGCAGTATGGGCCAGGTGGGTCCAGAACTTTGCTGCTCTCTTCTCTATGTGGAGCAATAGAGGGAATCTCCCAAGCTCTGCCCTACAAGCCAGGTTTGAAGTATTTCTGTGTACACCCAACATGTTTTTACAAAAATCTAAATGAAGACTTTCTGTGGGGCTTTTATCCCAGGCTTCATGACTGCATTTGAAAGAGGGGCCCCATATTTCACAGCAATATGTAGCTATTGGTTTAATTATACTGTCAAATATTTTCAACCAGATCCTTATAGTAGGGTGAAATCTATACAGTGATTTTCTAATTGTATAATATGCTCTACGTGCCTTATCTGCTAAATTTTTTATTGCTAGATTGAACCACCCTGAAGAAGTGATTGTCAGACCCAGATAGTTGTAGTTAGTTACATGACTGATAATTGTTCCACCCAGAGTGAATTGATATTTACTTTCCTGAGAACGTGATTTTTTCTGAAAAATCATGATTTTAGTTTTCTCCATATTGATTTATAGTGCCCAAATTTTACAGTGATTTTCTAGTAAGGTCAGGCTGTGATGCAGTCCTTGTTCAGTTGGAGATAGGATCAGTAGATCATCTGCATACAGGAGACATTTAATTTCCCTGCCCTCTAATTTTAGTCCAGGAGATGATGACTGCTCCAGTGTTGTGGCCAATTCATTGAGAAAAATATTAAATAATGTTGGACTAAGATTGCAACCATGGACATGTGTTTTTCTTTCTTAGAGGTGTCCAGTTTTCCCCATAATTCCCAGAAAGAATTTTGGTTGATAGCCTCTTCTGTTTCATTTAACTTATTTGACATAGAATTAGCTTTCTTTCTTCTAATTAAGGTTTTGTATTGGTTGAGTGTCTGTTGATATATGAGGCTACTCTTTGTTTGTAGGGTCTCTGTGTTTTTTATTTGATAATATTCATAGTTTTTTTTTTGATGATCGACATTCTTTGTCAGACCATTTATGTTTTGATACTTTTTTCTTATTTTTTTTGTAAATGTTCACTTTTTAAAAAATTTGATTTCCTAGCCAATTCAGTGAATATTTGCGTTAATATATTTGTTGCTGAATTGATACAGCTTTTTTCTTCATCAAATATGGTGAAGAGAAAGCTGTATGTTTTCAGCATGAAGACTGTTGAGTGCTGCCTCATATTGAACAGGACCGTTTTCTCTCCAGATGAATCTTGTTGGGAGAGGAAACAGTTTAGGCACCAACTTGGAAGGTAAAGGTTGGTTCACTGCCTTTTTTAGATTGACTACAATCTGGCAGTGGTCTGACAAGGACAGTTGTGGCATTACCATGAAATAATTGATGTTATCAGGATCTATATCTGTTATAACATAGTCTACTGTACTACTACCAAGAGATGAACAGTAGGTAAGTCTACCCAGACAGTCACCCTTTGTTCTGCCATTAACTATGTACAGATCCAGGCCTTTACAAAGTTGTAGCACTTGTTTCCCACTGCTATTCACCATGCAGTCATAACTCTGTCTTGTGTTTAGAAATTTATGCCTGGGAATTTCCGTGTTATACACATATTTATCTCCCATTGAATCAATGTAATCCACTTCTTTCCCAGTTCTTGCATTCATATCCCCCATTAGCAGCACTGATCCCATTGACTGGAAGTAGAGGATTTCAGACTGTAATGTCTGGAAGATATCTCCACAGTAATAAGGGGAGTCAGTAGGAGGGATATAAATGGCACATAGGTAAATATCTTGGTCTGAAGTAACAATTTCTCTTTTTAATTTCAGCCAGATATGTGTTGTCCCTTTCTTCACAGGGGAAATGTCATCTAGAAAATGTTCTTTAAACCAAATACTAATTCCTCCTGAATCTCTGCCATGTTTAGTGTGAGTGGTGTTTTACTGAAGGTATACACAACTCTCTGTAGTTTAGAGGAGTGTGTGTGTGTAAATCTTCTCTACTCCATGTCTCTAACAGTATGATCATGTCTGAATTATGTACAATATTTACAAAATCAGGATCAGTGCACTTTTCTCCAAAAATGGAGGAGTACAGCCCCTGAATATTAAACCTTGTGATTTTAAACCCTGAAATTGTGATTCAATTCTGTCTTTACCAGTAAATGTATGTAGTTGTTTTTTGTTTGTTTTTTCCAAAGCACTCAGTCCATCTAATTTAAAAGATTATTACATATAAATGTCAACATGTATTTTATCTGACTAAGTTCAGTAGCAGCTTTGGTACCTCCCTTTGACACTACAGCAGCAAAGCTTTCTGTCTGTCTCTTAGGCTGGAGCCTGTCCATCTGTTCTCCAGTGTCAGGCTGCCTGGGCTGGTGGGAAGAGAGATGTGTCTGTTGTCTCAGCTTCATGTCTCCTGGTAGTCGGCCATGGACTGCAGGTCCCTGATGAAGATCTGTCTTCCCTTTTGATTTTCTGTCCAGTGCTGTGTCTTTGAGCACTTCAGCAAAAAGTCTCATGCTCTCTCTGTGTATATGGACATGGTCATAGAGATGCTCGTGTCGGATGCTCCGGTGGTGTGCTACACGCACAAAAGGGATCTGAGCACAGTTCCTTGTGACTTCCATGTTTATCTCGTTGATAATCCTCTGAGGTACGTCTGTCCGAGGCAGGAGGGTAGATATGATGACCTTAGCTGTAGGATAGGTCTGTGTGGCTGTCTTCACCACAGTGGTCAGGGCCTTGGCCACATTAACTTTCCTTGTGGTGAGGTCATTGGTCCCTGTGTGTAAGATGCTGTGGGAGGGCTCTCCCAGCGATTCCTCTGTTAGCAGGCGCAGGGCAGACTGAGTGGTGGGACACCAGAGCTTCCTCTCTCTTCTCCCAGGGAACAGCCGTCTCTCGTCTAGATGTTTCCCGTTAGAGTCACACAGGATGACAACACGGTCCTTTCTCCGCTGTCCTCTCTGTGGGCTGTTGGTGAGAGCAGTGCTGGGCGGCGGTCTGTTCTTTGTGGTGGTGGAGCCTCTTTTTTTTAGAAGTATTATGAGAGACTGGGGAGGTTGGGGGGCTGGGGGGCTGGGGGAGAGGGTTTGGTGATGTGTGTTTGTGTGCTGGTGTTGTGGTTGTTGTGTGAGTTGGTGTCATGGTTGATGTGTGAGGGTGTTGCATTACATTACAGGCATTTAGCAGACGCTCTTATCCAGAGCGACGTACAACAAGTGCATCAGTTCAAGGTGCAGAGGTGCAGAAAAACACACTAGAGTGAAGTACAGATCGTAGTGCCAGAAGTGACCACATAGATCAGGACTCCAACCCTGTAGGGTAACCTGTTCAGGAAATAAACAAAACAATCCTGCCAAGTACAAAACTAGCACTGAAATCACATTTGCCTAATCAGAATCTGTGTGGTTGGTAGTGGTAGTGGTAGTGTGTATGGGAGTGTGAGGAGGTAGATTCCTCTTCAGCTCCTCTAGCTGGTACTCCAGAGCCTGGCTGTGCTGCTCCCTCCTGAACAGTTCCTCCTTTACTCTCTTCAGCTCTCTACAGATCTCCTGGTTGGACTCTTCCAGCTGTCTGACTGTAGAGAAGAGCTGTTGGAGTTGGTCCATAGTGGGGTTTGTAGGCTGGCTGTGGATCAGGTTGAGGCTGCAGGTGGTGTCCTCTTTGAAGAGTACGTAGTCTCTCTCCAGTTCAGAGCAGGACCCTGGGGGCACATCTTCACTGTTAGGCCTCACCTCTGACTCTTGTTTGAGCTTCTGGGCCTCTGCTTTTAAAAGGAGGAATTTGGTTTGGAAGTCATTGAGCCTGGACTCTGGCCCTTGTACCGTGACTGTTCCGTTGTGGTAGATGTTGACAGTCATCTTGAAGTCATCTTCTCCTTCCAGAGTCAGCTGTCTTCCTTTACTGATGCCTCCTTTCTTAATACAGGTCATAGCAGTACAGATAGCATTGTGCCATGCTGAAGGGTGGTGGGAGAAAAACAGTAGGTTGCACCTGGTTCTCTTTTCTGTTGGCCAAACAAAAATGTCTAAAACCATTGCAATATTATATAAAACTAAAGATATTTTGAATCAGAAATCACTATATATACATATTCCATACATTACCTACTGTGTGGAGGTATGGGGAAATACATACAAAACCAGCACTTATCCAATTTTCACCCTACAGAAGAGAACTATAAGAATTGTAAATCGAACGAATTATTACGAACCAACCAACACACTATTTATTAACTTACATGCTTTAAAATTTTATGATATAGTTGATCTTAAAACTGCACAGATAATGTACAAAGCACAAAATAATTTGCTTCTTAACTGTATTCAGAAGTTGTTTTGAAATTAGAGAGAGCCAGTATGAAATTAGGGGAATAGGTATGTTTAAAAAATCAAGGGTAAGCACAAATATAAAGATGAGATGTATATCTGTCAAAGGGGTTAATTTGTGAAATAGTTGTGACAAGTAATTAAGAATGTGTAGTTCACTTTGCAAATTTAAAAAAATGTTTAAAAATAATGTGGTAAACAAATATAAAACGGAGTTATGATCATTATTGTGTATGAAACGTTTGGAACTTTTGTTTTTGTTTCTGTTGTGTTTTGTTTTTGTATAGCCTAAACCTAGTAGTGAAAGGGTTGCCTTTTAGAATATGTTATGTAAAAAGGGTAGGTATAAGCTAAAGCTTCAGCCTACACCTTTTCGGTCAATATTTTTTGTTTTCCTTTTAATTTAATGCCTTATTGTTATTTATTTATTTCTATGTGCATTCTTTTTGGAAAATTGTTAATAATGACCGAAATAAATTACTACTACTACTACTACTACTACTACTACTACTACTACTACTAATGAATGAATGAATGAATGAATCTGCAATGTGATGTCTGAGAAAATGCGCTGAATGAACAAATGAATAAGATCTGAAAAATGAAGGCCTGCTCAGGAGTAAAAGTCATTAGTCAATGAAACAGTTTCAGGAGGTTTTCATCACAAGTGTGGTATACACATGTGGTATACTGTATACACAGGTGTGTGACAGCAAGTGTGAGGGTTAAGAGATGCAGGTCACTTTGGGTGTGAGTGTTGGGGTTCGGGTTAAGTGGAGGGGTAATGTTGCTGTTCTCCCATGATGCATCAGTGGCCGGTCTCTCGCCCTCCCAGGTGGAGGCCTGTTTGGGCTGGTGTGCAGGAACAGCCGTCTCAGGCGCACGTCCGTGGTCTTCCTGGGCATGGTGGTGCACTTCGTCGCCTTCTACCTCATCTTCCTCAACATCCCGGACGACGCCCCTCTGGTTACGAGCAGCGTCACGCAGCACGAGCCGTACCTGCTGCCCAGGTTCTCCACCTTTTTCACCTATTTTAGCCTCCTAAAGTAGTTTTCTGAAATTTTTTATAAAACCAGAGAGCAGAGGAGAAGGCTCCATTTGAAATAATGAGATTTGAACTCGAGCCTTTCTAGTGCATCTGTTTTGCCCTGTCGAGATGATCATAGGTAGATGAGTGAGCACAAGATCAAAAGAAAGTTTGGTGACAAAAAATGTGTCTGTGTGCATGTGTGTGTGTGTATGTGTACCTGTATGTGTGTGTGTTTGTGTGTGTGTATGCGTACGTGTGTGCGTGTGTGCGTGCGTGCATGCGTGTCTGATCGTATGTGCGCGTGTGTGTGTGCATGTATATGTGTATATGTGTGTGCGTTTGTGCGTGTGTGCGTGTGTGTGTTTCTATTCTCTAGCATATCCATTGCCTTGCTGTGCAGTTTCTTGCTGGGGCTGGGGGACAGCTGTTTTAACACCCAGCTCTACAGCATCCTGGGCTGTGTGTACGGAGAGGAAAGTGCACCTGCCTTCACCATCTTCAAATTCATCCAGGTAACAGCACTCACCTGTGGGCTCAGAGCCAGCTGCAGGGAACAGTCAGACAGACACTGCTCTACTCAATATGGCCCTCAAATATACACATTATTGGCACTTTTTACAAAAGTACACACTGTGAAATATATTTATGTTTCTGAATGTCATTTATTATACTCATTATTATTATACTGTATGTTGCTGTGTATTCCATGTCCTTAAAACTGATCCCTGGGCTTATTCTCTGAAAAATGCTCAGGGCCGGGTTTACTAAGGAAATGGTCACAGTTCAAAAAATCGCGACTCCGTTTTGTATATCGCGACTCCGTTGTCAAATAAATTATGACTAAATTAAAACTTTACTACAACATAAGTCAAGCAAGACACCGGTCCAGCCAAGAATAGAACCGTTTCCAAATCTCACTGTCAAACACAAACACACATACCCAGGGTACCACGTAGTGACACCCCCATCATATGCTTTCTGGCAGTTATGAATATGTAGAATGTGTGATCTGAGGTTGTCATGGTGGTGGTGTGAAATCAGTGAAGAGAAAGAGATGGCTCCTTCTGACGAGGTCCTTATATAGGGAAAACATCACTATATGCAAACTGAATGAGCTCCACCATAACCACAACATGAGGGACACTGAAGTCAATTATAAACAGAAAAAAAATTCTCAATTTAAAAAATAGTTTCCCATCTTCATTATGAACCACTGGATGCCATGAACTTCTAATTATATACAAACTACAGAATGTAAGGCTAACACATTTGCTTTACATTTGCAGTACAGGCATTCAGCAGGCTTACACAACTTGTTTTGTTCATATAGCATTTACATTCCATCTGTATGGGAAGCACCGATAGCCAGAGGCTAACAAAACATGGTGATAAAGCACTGGTTCTCACAATGCAGTGCAAAATATGAACAGTGAACAAAAAATAAAAATACTAGAAAAAAGTACCTAACAAAAGGAAAAATAAAGAAAAAAATAATACAATGTAGCAATTTGCAAAATATGGCTATGCCTTCTGGCCCAAAGTTTGCGACGCAGGTTGAGACAGGATTGGCTGGAGGAACTCTAAACTCATAACTTTTTAATAAGTAACTCCTCCCCTGACATAAACCACCATATATTAAATCAATTAACAACAGCCAAACTGCAATAAATGAACGATACAAAAAACATGGTACCAATTACAGAAATAATGTATAACATAAGATAAAGGCACTTGAAATGAATTACACGGAAATTATAAATAAATAAAAAATTCCCCCCTTTGAATGTAGACTGCAGTGGTAGCTGCCATGTACCCCCGCCTACAGTAACGTGGTTTGTCCTTTGCCCCCTATGGCAGTGCATGGAGCTGAGACGTGGAAGTGAGTAAGAGTTTACCTTTGCGTTTGCAAACGGTCAATGCATAGCTGTGATATTTGTATTATCAAATGTATGTGCATAATCACAGTCCATTCAACCAAAAAAACATTTAAACAGAGGCATTTACACGCTAGACATTTGACAAATATAAACAAATAAAAATAACACATTATCAGACATGTAATTCACCATTTGGCTGTTCTCAGCCATAGGAAGCTTCAAAGTGCTCGGCCAGCATAACCTGGAGATAAGACAGGGCAGGAACTGGGGGGTTACCATCTGAGGTGTGAATCTATAGCTGCGTTGCCAACCAAACGTACCCAGAACTTCTAGGCCCAGGAACTACTTTTCAAGGAACTAAAAGATTCCTTCAGCCCATTGTTGTCTGCGTTTCCACCGCGGTCTAAAGACCAGCGAAGATTAGGCAAATTAGTCCGCTGACGTATGAAAAAACGACGTCGTCGTCGGTCCATCTGTCGTATGATTTCTTCTGTAACTCCATACTACCACTGAAGTAGGCCTACATTATTTTCCAATAACGGGACAACCCGGAGGGGTTTATTCCACTTATACAACAGGTTACGAACAATGATTATATATGGTTACTTCAGTATTTATTGATTTTTATCGACTTAATCACCTGAAATTGAATTATTCTTCCACGGCCGTTTGGGCATATTATTTTACCGTTGTCAAGCAACACTCTCGTTGGTAGTTGGACTTGGACCATTGTTATGCAACAAACAGGATATAATATATAATGGGTTAACAAAGAAAATCCGGATGAAAATATTCAGCAACCGAATTAAACCGTTTGAATGTTTTGGTACGTAATATGCTGTCCCAGCACGAATGCTTATCATTTTATAAAACAGACTTAATGCTAAAGCAAGAAAAGAACAGAAGAGCACACTTGTTATAGGACTAATCTTAATTTCTCATCTGCTCCAAGACGTTGGCAGGCTATAACCAAAAGTAGGCTACTGCGCCGCATAACATAAAAGTTTGAATTCAAGTTATTACGAAAATAACAAATCGGTTTGCAGCTGCAGATTTTTACATTCAGTTCATCACTAATCATGCTATATGCCCAGAGTTGTAGCCTTACTTGAGTCCTTGATATTGGTTCCATTGTTGGAATGCTACCTGGTTTCCAGTGGGAAATATTTAGGAGTTGTCGTGGAAAAGGGGAAGCCGGTCCCCTATTCTTCAGCTATAAGACACGCACCTTGATCCTGGTCACAGGCCGCTTGCATCATTTGACTTGCTCTGCGGGATATGTACATCATGCATCCGGAGGGTCTTCTCAGCATCTGCATGTTGTTTGAGTTCGGGGAATCTTGGTCAGGGGCTGCAATGAGAAGCTCAGTCAGAACCCCAGTTCAGCAGAGCTCAGTGTAGCTCATATCACACATATCACACACTCATATCACACACTCAGGCTCATATCACACACTCATCTCATATCACACACTCAGACTCATATCACACACACAGACTCATATCACACACTTAGCTCATATCACACACTCATATCACACACACAGACTCATATCACACACTTAGCTCATATCCCACACTCAGACTCATATCACACTCAGCTCATATCACACACTCAGACTCATATCACACACTCAGGCTCATATCACACACTCAGACTCATATCACACACTTAGCTCATATCACACACTCAGACTCATATCACACTCAGCTCATATCACACACTCAGACTCATATCACACACTCAGGCTCATATCACACACTCAGACTCATATCACACACTCGCACATTTTACACGTTTAATCTCATTCTACAACCAACCAACTCATTATGAATCACTCAGTTATTCTATACATGTCCAGAGTTTAATTAAGGTACAGGTTACCTCAGTAACATTCATTTCAGCCAATTAAAAAGAATTCCAGACCTGATTAAGATACAAACATTCAGCCAAAACACACACGCATACACACACACACGCACACACACACACACACAGGGGACAACACTGCAACACACATCAAGATGTGTAATCAGTACTAATTACAGTCTGAACCTTGAGCATTTACACTTGATTATAATGACATTCATAAGCATTGAGTAAAGAACGGTCAATGCATAGCTGTGATATTTGTATTATCAAATGTATGTCCATAATCACAGTCCATTCTATCAAAAAAACATTTAAACAGAGGCATTTACACGCTAGACATTTGACAAATATAAACATATAAAAATAACACATTATCAGACATGTAATTCGCCATTTGGCCGTTCTCAGCCATAGGAAGCTTCAAAGTGCTCAGCCAGCATAACCTGGAGAAGACAGGGCAGGAACTGGGGGGTTACCATCTGAGGTGTGAATCTATAGTCGCGTTGCCAACCAAACGTACCCAGAACTTCTAGGCCCAGGAACTACTTTTCAAGGAACTAAAAGGTTCCTCAGCCCATTGTTGTCTGCGTTTCCACCGTGGTCTAAAGACCCGCGAAGATTAGGCAAATTAGTCCGCTGACGTATGAAAAAACGACGTCGTCGTCGGTCCATCTGTCGTATGATTTCTTCTGTAACTCCATACTACCACTGAAGTAGCCTACATTATTTTCCAATAACGGGACAACCCGGAGGGGTTTATTCCACTTATACAACAGGTTACGAACAATGATTATATATGGTTACTTTAGTATTTATTGATTTTATCGACTTAATCACCTGAAATTTAAATATTCTTCCGCGGCCGTTTGGGCATATTATTTTACCATTGTCAAGCAACACTCTCGTTGGTAGTTGGACTTGGACCGTTGTTATGCAACAAACAGGATATAATATATAACGGGTTAACAAAGAAAATCCGGATGAAAATATTCAGCAACCGAATTAAACCGTTTGAATGTTTTGGTACGTAATATGCTGTCCCAGCACGAATGCTTAACATTTTATAAAACAGACTTAATGCTAAAGCAAGAAAAGAACAGAAGAGCACACTTGTTACAGGCCTAATCTTAATTTCTCATCTGTTCCAAGACGTTGGCAGGCTATAACCAAAAGTAGGCTACTGCGCCGCATAACATAGAAGTTTGAATTCAAGTTATTATGAAAATAACAAATCGGTTTGCAGCTGCAGATTTTTACATTCAGTTCATCACTAATCATGCTATATGCCCAGAGTTGTAGCCTTACTTGAGTCCTTGATATTGGTTCCATTGTTGGAATGCTACCTGGTTTCCAGTGCGAAATATTTAGGAGTTGTCGTGGAAAAGTGGAAGCCGTTCCCCTATTCTTCAGCTATAAGACACGCAACTTGATCCTGGTCACAGGCCGCTTGCATCACTTGACTTGCTCTGCGGGATATGTACGTCATGCATCTGGAGGGTCTTCTCAGCAGCTGCATGTTGTTTGAGTTCGGGGAATCTTGGTCAGGGGCTGCAATGAGAAGCTCAGTCAGAACCCCAGTTCAGCAGAGCTCAGTGTAGCTCATATCACACATATCACACACTCATATCATACACTCTGCCTCATATCACACACTCAGCTCATATCACACACGCAGGCTCATATCACACACTCAGGCTCATATAACACACACAGACTCATACCACACACTCAGCTCATATCATACACTCAGGCTCATATCACACACTCAGTCTCATATCACACACTCAGCTCATATCACACACTCCCACATTTTACATGTTTAATCTCATTCTACAACCAACCAACTCATTATGAGTCATTCCGTTATTCTATACATGTCCAGAGTTTAATTAAGGTACAGGTTACCTCAGTAACATTCATTTCAGCCAATTAAAAAGAATTCCAGACCTGATTAAGATACAAACATTCAGCCAAAACACACGCGCATACACACACACACACGCACACACACACATACACACACACAGGGGACAACACTGCAACACACATCAAGACATGTAATCAGTAGTAATTACAGTCTGAACCTTGAGCATTTACACTTGATTATAATGACATTCATAAGCATTGAGTAAAGAACGGTCAATGCATAGCTGTGATATTTGTATTATCAAATGTATGTCCATAATCACAGTCCATTCTTTCAAAAAAACATTTAAACAGAGGAATTTACACGCTAGACATTTGACAAATATAAACATATAAAAATAACACATTATCAGACATGTAATTCGCCATTTGGCTGTTCTCAGCCATAGGAAGCTTCAAAGCGCTCAGCCAGCATAACCTGGAGAAGACAGGGCAGGATCTGGGGGGTTACCATCTGAGGTGTGAATCTATAGCTGCGTTGCCAACCAAACGTACCCAGAACTTCTAGGCCCAGGAACTACTTTTCAAGGAACTAAAAGGTTCCTTCAGCCCATTGTTGTCTGCGTTTCCACCACGGTCTAAAGACCCGCGAAGATTAGGCAAATTAGCCCACTGACGTATGAAAAAGCAACGTCGTCGTCGGTCCATCTGTCCTATGATTTCTTCTGTAACTCCATACTACCACTGAAGTAGGCTACATTATTTTCCAATAATGGGACAACCCGGAGGGGTTTATTCCACTTATACAACAGGTTACGAACAATGATTATATATGGTTACTTTAGTATTTATTGATTTTATCGACTTAATCACCTGAAATTTAAATATTCTTCCGCGGCCGTTTGGGCATATTATTTTACCATTGTCAAGCAATACTCTCGTTGGTAGTTGGACTTGGACTTCAGCTATAAGACACGCACCTTGATCCTGGTCACAGGCCGCTTGCATCATTTGACTTGCTCTGCGGGATATGTACATCATGCATCCGGAGGGTCTTCTCAGCATCTGCATGTTGTTTGAGTTCGGGGAATCTTGGTCAGGGGCTGCAATGAGAAGCTCAGTCAGAACCCCAGTTCAGCAGAGCTCAGTGTAGCTCATATCACACATATCACACACTCATATCACACACTCAGGCTCATATCACACACTCAGGCTCATATCACACACTCAGGCTCATACCACACACTTAGCTCATATCACACACTCATATCACACACACAGACTCATATCACACACTTAGCTCATATCACACACTCAGACTCATATCACACTCAGCTCATATCACACACTCAGACTCATATCACACACGCAGGCTCATATCATCATCACATTTTACATGTTTAATCTCATTCTACAACCAACCAACTCACTATGAGTCACTCAGTTATTCTATACATGTCCAGAGTTTAATTAAGGTACAAGTTACCTCAGTAACATTCATTTCAGCCAATTAAAAAGAATTCCAGACCTGATTAAGATACAAACATTCAGCCAAAACACACGCGCATACACACACACACACACATACACACACACACACACACACACTCACACACAGGGGACAACACTGCAACACACATCAAGATGTGTAATCAGTACTAATTACAGTCTGAGCATTTACACTTGATTATAATGACATTCATAAGCACTGAGTAAATATGATAATAGGAGTAAATATACTCACTGCTGCTCTTCCCGTAGCCTGGAACAGAGACACACAGAGTTAGAATCATACACACAGCATGTCTGACTGTAACTGTGAAACTATTAAACTGTGAAATGTATTAGTGTGCCAGCTTTATTATGTGACTGCACTGGTGCCTCTCAGAGTTAAGGTGTGTCAGTGGGTTTGTGCCTGTTACTCAGTCTCAGTGTGTCAGTATCACCTGAGCTTCTCTTCCTCCACATGACGACACCGATGACGGTGAGGGTGAGAGCGCCCACCACACAGCCGATGATGACGCCCATGGGGGGGCTGCTGCCTTCAGTAACGAAGCTATGCGCTGCAGTCAAGGGGAATCACATTAAACACACACACACACACACACACACACACATGCATGTACACGCATACACACACACACACACACACGCACACATGCATGTACACGCACACACAAACACACACACATGCATGTACACGCATACACACATACACACACATGCACATACACATAAACACATTCAACAAACACACAATTCTTGATTAATACATTACATATTTCACATCTTTTATAATGAACTTGTGTCTAAACCATCCCTGACTATTTGTGTTAATCAACGGTGAGTGTATTGATTATACAGTGATTATAGAGCTCACAGTACATACTGTAGTAAGAGTCAGAGGTCCTACAGAGTGAAGCCCAAATGTTTTTCTGCAGAAATTATTTACAGATCTATTCCTGAATCCTGGGTATCAGTACCATGATCTCACATCTCTCTCTCTCTCTCTCTCTGTCCCTCTCCTCTCTCTCTTTCCTTCCCTCTCTCCCTCTAACTCCCTACGTTTCTCTCTCTCTCTATCCCGCTCTCCCTCTTCCAATCAGTGAAGTGATTATACAGTGATTATACAGCTCACAGTACATAGTGTAGTGAGAGTCAGAGGTCCTAAAGAGAGAAGCGCAGTGTGTTCGGGCTAAACCTCTCTGTGTGTTTGTCCTGTTTGTGGCGTCAGCAGGGGTGGGGGTAAGGACGTATATAGCAGGTCCAGGGGTCCCTAGAGGTGGGGTGTGTGGGGGGGGGAGGCTCTCTCTCAAAACATTTTCTGCAAATTATTTCTACATCTTTTCCTGAATCGTGGGATGGACACTCGCTCACTCACTCACTCACTCACTCACCATCTGTGTTCCTCTTGATGTTCTCCTCTTTGACAGGCAGAATGATGTCCTGTTTCAGGCTCTTGTGCTGTACAGTACAGGTGTACTCTTGGCTCTTCCAGTCCTCAGGCTTCACAGTCAGATTAGATGTGGTCTGGAAAGTTCCGTCCCCATTGCGCACCGTCTCCTCCGGCTCTACATCCAGGTCCTTTCCGTTTCTCTGCCAGGTTACCATGATGTCACGGGGGTAAAATCCGGTCACGTGACAGGTAACACCAGGAGAGGAGGAGTCCTTCTGCAGCAGAGAGACCTCAGGAGCAACTGAGAGAGAGAGAGAGAGAGAAAGAGGGGAACAAATTCTATTGTTCAATCTAATTTACACAGGCAGTGGATGATTTTTGTCAGAGCATGCATTTGTAAACTTGACAAAGGTGAAAGTTTTGATTTAATGTGTTGAGGTGGAATGGAACACAGGATTTGTAATGTTTTTCTGATAATTGTTTTTTATTTTTGTTTTCTGTTTAGTCTTTTTTATTTTTACCTTTTCCTTTCTGTTTTTGTAAATAGTGGGGATTAGGGGGTATCTTTTCTGTTTTTTATTATTAATAAAGAGAACTTAAAAGTCAAAGTCTCTCTCTCCCTCCCTCTGTCTCCCCAACCTCTCTCTCTCACTCTCTCTCTCTCTCTCTCCCTACCCTCGCTCTCTCTCACTCACTCTTGATGTTCTCCTCTTTGACAGGCAGAATGATGTCCTGTTTCAGGCTCTTGTGCTGTACAGTACAGGTGTACTCTTGGCTCTTCCAGTCCTCTGGCTTCACTGTCAGCTTAGATGTGGTCTGGAAAGTTCTGTTCTCATTGGACACCGTCTCCCCCAGCTCTACGCCCACATCCAGGTCCTTTCCGTTTCTCTGCCAGGTTATCGTGATGTCACGGGGGTAGAATCCGGTCACATGACAGGTAACACCAGGAGAGGAGGGGTCCTTCTGCAGCAGAGAGACCTCAGGAGCAACTGAGAGAGAGAGAGAGAAAGAGAGAGAGGGGGAGAGAGAGAGAGGGGAGGGGGATAGAGGGAGATTTATTTGAACATCACACAAAATATAATTTCAGAAACAAACAAATAAGCAGTAACCTTCATTCCATGGCAATGTTTGTAAAAGGGACAAAGAAGCCAAAAAAGATTTTTAAATCAACAAATGCAGTCACAATAAAAACAATACAATACAATAAAACCCTCAGAAAACAGACAACCAGTAAGACAGAGGTAAAATCAATAAATTAAATAAATAAGTAAAAACACAATAAAATCAGAGTAAAAAACAAAACCATTCCAGTTTGAACCTAGTCCTACATACTGTTGCTTAGAAGCATACATTGTAGCCCCCTTTATCATCCACCACACAAATAGCTTCATATACGCACCAAATTTTCTGGAAACTACTTACATTGCTATGCAAGCTAAAATATGTGTGCTCTATACAAAGATGTTGTAAACCATCCTCCTAAAAACCCTAAAAACCTGCAATAGACCAGTTACTGTTTTATCCTGTTCCTCCTTGTGATCCAAATTGCAAGCTTTGCTTTCCCAAATAGGAAATTAAACAATGAAACTTGTGTTTTGCACTGTACCCCGGACCCAGAATGAAGACCCTCATGTCAAAAATCACCCCAAGCCTCCCACACGATCACTCAACAAACCAAACAATGATGACAGACGATTACATTGCACAAAAAGGTGGTGCACAGATTTCCCCCTCCCCACAGAAAGGGTAGCCCTCCCCTAGGGGATGGTCTACATGTGCCAGGTGTCTACTAGTGGCTATGGCTCCAAGGATAAGCCTCCACTGGAGTTCTCCTGACCACTTTGGTACTGGCGTCTTATACAGCAATCTCCAATTCCTTAAAGCCGGTATAAAAATTGGTTCCAAACCCTGCCAAACACCCACCCTCAGCTCCCCCAGGGAAAGAAGGTGCCGAACCTTCACACAGACAGTGTACAATGCCCTCTTGCTCACAGCCTTAAAAACCCCCAGCAAGGGCATCCTGAAAGTTAAAAGCTTCCCCTGTTCCTCCTGCCAGTCCCCCACCGCTGCCTGCACACAGATGGGCGGGAAAGCAGCGGTCTTTATACACTGAAACACAAGCACAGCACCGTCTTTTTCAGATGACATGGGTAAAGCTGCCCTTATTCCCACTAGGATCCTCTCCACGAGCTGCACTGAGCGTGTCCCCACCGGTGCAGCAATGGCAGCCGTGTCTCTCCAGCCATTGCCCTCCAAGCTCCACAAGTGCGCCAGCTTCGTCATATAAGCCCTTACATAGTTTCCCTTGAGGCCAGCCAAGACTTGCGGTGACACCCCCAAAGGTCCCCCCATTGCATAAAACGTCCGCCCATGCCCTCAGCATAGAGGAACAGAAGTCTGGAAGGCCTGCAGTTCTTGCCCCCCGTAAGTTCATTAAAAAAGGTGCCGGTCCAGCCCCCAGCCACCTGCCTTCCTCAGCAGAGCACAGGCGGTCTCCCTCCAGCTCACGTCGGCATGATAGAGAAACCTCTGTGCGGCCTGCAAGCGTAAAGTCCTCACACATTACATTACAGGCATTTAGCAGACGCTCTTATCCAGAGCGACTTACACTGAACTTTTACATAGCATTTTACATTGTATCCATTTATACAGCTGGATATATACTGAAGCAATGCAGGTTAAGTACCTTGCTCAAGGGTACAACGGCAGTGTCCTTACCTGGGAATCGAACCTGCGACCTTTCAGTTACAAGCCCAGTTCCTTACCCACTGTGCTACACTCCGTCCCACACGGCTCTCCAGGTCAATGGTACTGGTGCATTTCCCTCAATGCACTGACAAGCTTATGCCCTGGTATAATGAACAATACCAGGATTTGACGTGACGATATTTGCCATAGTTAAATGAGTGTAACATGGTTCTGTTTGTTCTACAAATACTTTTATGCTTGTTTTCTGATTCACAATGGTGCACTGGGTAGCACTGTCGTCTCACAGCAAGAAGGTCCTGGGTTCGAATTCAGCCTGGGCCTTTCTGTGTGACATTCCTTGAATGTCTTTAGCCAAGGTGTATGTAAACTTTTGGCCTCAACTGTATTTAGCTTGTTAAATGTTTAGTTGGCAGAAGTGCTGTGTGAACAATGGTGTAACCGATTTATCCTAGCAAACAAACCTGCTGTAGGTTATAGTCTAGGCTACTCCCACAACTAAATTGCCTAGCTATATAAATACAATACATTTCATCTTCAAATGCTTTAGTGTAACAACACTTAAGCTGAGATATGAACCAATAATATTATTATGTACAAGACATAATTGAAATTTCCTTTATAATCGTTAGCCATCATTATCTAGCTATAGAGCTAGTTAGACTAGGAAATTTGCAAACTACCGTGTAGCCAACAGGTTATAGGTGCTGTTCTCCCTTAGCCTACAGTCAATAGTCTGACAACACGTAACTTTAGATGTTCTGTCTTTGGAAATATAACTCACTTCAAAGCATTTGAAACGTTTATTATTAACCACAAGGAAAAACACCAAGTTAGCAGTTGCTAGCTAGCTAAGCTCGCAAAATTCATAACTGTTAGTAGTTAGCGAGTTATTTAGTTGTACCCAGTTATGCAAATGCAGTCTGAGAAGAAAATGAAGCCACTGTGCAGATAGGCCCCGTCACATGATGAAGCTGCTATGGTTGTCTCTGTGGTTACAAATCTCATCAGTTGTGTTCTTAACCAATCAGGGATCAGTGCGCCTAGTCAATGCATTTGGAATAGTTATACTGGTCATATTTCTTTCTATTCTGTTCAGCCTAGAAAATCTTTTGATCCAGGAAAAATTGAAAATGTTACTGCCTGCTTCTATTGATTACCACAAAATAAGCTTTTGGCACATAATTCACACTGGAGCGAGTCACGTGAATCTACAACTCTCATAGGAAATACATGGCAGACTCATCAATAATTCTATTTCCGGGCTGTGGCAGCCATCTTACGGTGGTGCCACTTTCAAAAGTATCAAATTGAATATAATGGAATGGAACCACGTCCACATTTCCCTTGTAGTTCTTATACAGGTAAACACTTTCAAAATATGAAAAAGAGATCATCTGTCTCATGGGACAGATGATCCCCCCCAGGCTACCCATCCACAGGCCCAGAGCCCACCAGGAGCAGCAGCTCAACTATGCAGCGATCCTGAGCCAACCAGCCCCCCGACGCCCCCCAGCCCCCGCCTTTTGAATATTTTTTGTTACATATATAATGCCTTGAAAATATTTACTGTACACATTTCTTGCCAATGAAGCATATTCAATTGAACTGAAATTGAGATAGAGAGAGAGAGAGAGAGAGAGAGAGAGAGAGAGAGAGTTCAGCAGTAGAACTCTGCTCTCAGTGATGCTGTACCTGTCCTCCCCAGAGCGATCATCCTGTAGCTCACGTACTTCCTCAGTGCCTCAACGCAGATCTGGGTCATGTACTGCGTGTCATTCTTACGCTTAGCTAAATTCCACTTCACTGCACTGATAAACAGCTGCTGTGCAGGTGTAATGAAAGGCCAGCTTTTCATGTCACCAGTAAGAATGCCTTTCCCATGGTATTCATAACCTTCAATCTGTCCTGGATCTCTGGTGTCATCATCCCGCTGACAGCCATACTGGAAATTGTGCACAACTGAGGAGAGAAAACACACGGTCACTGCACACATCCCACACACACACACACTGTCACTGCACATATCCCACACACACACACACACTGTCACTGCACACATCCCACCCACACACACACACACACACACAGACATTCTCTCTCTCCAAGTCACCTACAGCACACTCACTCACAGAGCTCTGATCCCACTGATACTACAGCATTAAGCTCTGATCCCACTAAGACTACAGCGTTAAGCTCTGATCCCACTGATACTACAGCATTAAGCTCTGATCCCACTGATACTACAGCGTTAAACTCTGATCCCACTGATACTACAGCATTAAGCTCTGATACAACTAAGACTACAGCATTAAGCTCTGATCCCACTGAGACTACAGCATTAAGCTCTGATCCCACTAAGACTACAGCTTTAAAGTCTGATCCCACTAATACTACAGCATTAAGCTCTGATCCCACTGATACTACAGCATTAAGCTCTGATCCCACTAAGACTACAGCGTTAAGCTCTGATTCCACTAAGACTACAGCATTAAGCTCTGATCCCACTAAGACTACAGCTTTAAAGTCTGATCCCACTAATACTACAGCATTAAGCTCTGATACAACTAAGACTACAGCATTAAGCTCTGATCCCACTGATACTAGAGCATTAAGCTCTGATCCCACTGAGACTACAGCATTAAGCTCTGATCCCACTGATACTACAGCATTAAGCTCTGATCCCACTGATACTACAGCATTAAGCTCTGATCCCACTGATACTACAGCGTTAAACTCTGATCCCACTGATACTACAGCATTAAGCTCTGATACAACTAAGACTACAGCATTAAGCTCTGATCCCACTGAGACTACAGCATTAAGCTCTGATCCCACTAAGACTACAGCTTTAAAGTCTGATCCCACTAATACTACAGCATTAAGCTCTGATCCCACTGATACTACAGCATTAAGCTCTGATCCCACTAAGACTACAGCGTTAAGCTCTGATTCCACTAAGACTACAGCATTAAGCTCTGATCCCACTAAGACTACAGCTTTAAAGTCTGATCCCACTAATACTACAGCATTAAGCTCTGATACAACTAAGACTACAGCATTAAGCTCTGATCCCACTGATACTAGAGCATTAAGCTCTGATCCCACTGAGACTACAGCATTAAGCTCTGATCCCACTGATACTACAGCATTAAGCTCTGATCCCACTATGACTACAGCATTAAGCTCTGATCCCACTGAGACTACAGCATTAAGCTCTGATCCCACTGAGACTACAGCATTAGCTCTGATCCCACTGATACTACAGCGTTAAGCTCTGATCCCACTGAGGCTACAGCGTTAAGCTCTGATCCCACTGAGACTACAGCATTAAGCTCTGATCCCACTGAGACTACAGCATTAAGCTCTGATCGCACTGAGACTATAGCATTAAGCTCTGATCCCACTGAGACTACAGCGTTAAGCTCTGATCCCACTGAGACTACAGCATTAAGCTCTGATCCCACTGAGACTACAGCATTAAGCTCTGATCCCACTGAGGCTACAGCGTTAAGCTCTGATCCCACTGAGACTACAGCATTAAGCTCTGATCCCACTGAGACTACAGCATTAAGCTCTGATCGCACTGAGACTATAGCATTAAGCTCTGATCCCACTGAGACTACAGCATTAAGCTCTGATCCCACTGATACTACAGCATTAAGCTCTGATCCCACTGAGACTACAGCATTAAAGTCTGATCCCACTAATACTACAGCATTAAGCTCTGATCCCACTGATATTACAACGTTAAGCTCTGATCCCACTGATACTACAGTATTGAGACTGTTTGTGAAATTATATAATCCTTCAGGACTTTAATTATTTCATATTGCAAATGCTGAGAGCACAGAGGGAGCTTTATATTTTGTCGTATTTTTTTTTATTGAAAAGATGGAACAAAGAGCAAAAGTCAATACCTTGACCATATAAAGTCTACTCTACAGATGAAAAACCAAAAAGCCAGGCGGGGTGTATGGTGCGCTCCATAGGTTGCCTGACTTTCAAATGATATACCCATCATTTGACATACCGGGTTTGATTCCTCAGCCATAGCACTTTCTGTGCCGCGATCCCATCTCTAACTGTAACTCCCCTTGCATTCCACCCATCTGAATAATGTACACGAAAAAGGAGAGCTGTCCACTCTCCTTTTGTGGGGAAAATACATGGAAACTGATGTTTTTAACATGAGAAGAAAATAAGAATAGAGAAAAGTAAATAGTGATATACGTAAGACATAATCCCCTACGAGGTTTGGTTACAGAAGAAAAGTTCCTGATAGCTGACCACCTCTGAGGGAATTACCCCGCTGATTACATAGCTAATTACCTTATACAACAATATACGTTCAGACATCAAGCTACGGGGTCAGTATGTGTGTATACACATGTTTTTGTGTGTGTGCGTCTGTGTGAGCATGTGTGTCTGTTTGTGTGTGTTTAGGAGTCTGTGAATTTGTGAGCAGGAATATGTATGATCCGTATGTGTATTTTAATGTGTGTGTGTCTGTGCTTACCCTGGGTTGAGTTGTAATGCTGCATTGCATTTCTGATATTGGCTTTGAAGGTCTGGTGTGCATCAAGCGCTTTCTGAGTCTGTTTGTCCCAGTAATCTGCTCCCTCATTCTCTCTTATCCATGCAGTCTTGGGAATCATCCTCCTGCTCTTGCTGTCATAGTATGAAAACTCCTCATCATCCACCAAACCCTTGATAGTGAACTCCGGGGGGTCAGTACCCCCAGTGACAGCAGTGCAGACGTACTTCAGAGAGTGAGAGTCTGTGGACACAAACACACCTTCATTAGAATCGAGTACAAAATAAATTAAAGCATTTATTAGACACACTTACCTAAACAGCATCAGACTACATTTTTCATAAAATTAATTTACCCAGCTTGACATTTTGGAAATCCTGGTCCTGTCACAGAAATGCGGATCCAAAGGTACGCCTGAGAGACAACGCACGCCATCGCTTGGCAACCAGGCCAATGGATGCCTGTTCTGAGGACGCCGGGACGGTCGCAGGGCGGCGATATTAAAAAGATGCCGGACTATATATTTATGATCTGCATCTTTTTAGGTTAGTCTTGGTTAACCTTAGCCTACAGTTCGGAGTTCCCTACTGCCTACGGTCCACGTTGTCTGTTGTCTGGATCTTGTTAACGACCACTTCTGTAACGTGTTAAGTTACTAATAGTATCCTTTGTGATACTTTTTAGTTATAGAGAGTGCATATTGTAGTGATTACCCCAGTTTCTGACTCTAAACATCTGTAAGGAACCAGAGGACGGACCTTCAGGCCAGAGGATCATCTTGCTGGGTTACGTCTACCTGCCCTGTGAGATCCTGCAACCTGTGATATACCTGTAAATATGCTTACATCTCCTTTAGCACAAATAGATCTACTCCCTGCTTTCCGGTAAAATAAATGCCTTCTTGCATTTTACATCACTTTATGCTTAACTGGGTCTTCTTTCGGGTTGTCGTTGATACTGAGGTGGCTTAGTGTTACGTCTGGTAGCGTACACCTGGTTATTAAACGCAGGTGAGTTACAGGTTCAAGCCCAGCTAGGGACACGTTTCTTTAACCTGCTTTTACCCTCACTAATAATTGTCGACTAATTCTCAATTATTGCTTTTGCACCATATCTACCCGCCATTCACCGAACGTAGCCTATACACTGCATTATGACGTACCGTCTGCACGTTCAGTTCTTAACCGGCTACAATATTGCAAAGCCATATGGATTCAGCGGGAGCTCTTCTGTGCTTACCTGCCTTGTGTTCTTCTTTAAAACCACAGGCAGGTTTGCTAATGATATTTCACGCATTGCATAGCTATGTCATGGTGCTGCACTAACAAAGTCACAGACTGGTAAAGCTCCGGTTGAAGGATTGAATCCCGCCTCGCCCTCAGGCAGATAATTTCCTCTTTTACACTAACGTTTTCTTACGCTTTTATATTTGCTTTACCAAAACTCACTCACAGCCACCCATATGCATTTCATGATGGCAAATGTATTCCTTTTATTAAAAAGTTACACCAGTTCACCACTGTGCCATTTCTACTAACTGTATTTTTTCACTTGGCTACCGTACAAAACCTTATCAGCAAACGCCACGTTTCTACATTCATGTTACCTCGCCCTGTTCTCTATCTAGCCACATACAAACAATTACTACGTATGTACGTTCTGCAACTCCCCATTAAAACATTACATTTGAAATCATGACTCACTCATAAGTATAACTACTAGTACTGAACGTGAGAAAAGCACATCAGTACAACAGATTTCACACATTACTTAACCCTCCACTTTAACAGCTAATGTTAAATACCGACTGTTATATATACCGTTCCATAAGGAAACTAAGCTCGCTCATGGTCACTTTATTTACTTCGCACTATAGTCTGTGATCATGTCAACCTTCACCTACATGCCCATTCTGCTAAAAACATATTGTTGCAACTACGCAATTTCATCATTTCATCCTAATTTCTCTCACACTGTTGTTATTTTCTCATATGCAAAGCCTGCTGGGACATATGCGTCTGCTCCTATTCTCCACTATCAAGTTTTCCGGTTCTAGCCTAGCAAAACAGCGAAGAGGATTCCCACCTGCAGATAAGCCTATCAAAATGCCTTACAAACCTTACAAACACTAAAAGTGCATCTCCACGAAATAACAGACAACGGAGCAGGACAGCAGGGTACACAAGTTGCGACCTAGGGTGCTCTAATTGTACGGGCTTGCTGATTCTTTTGTCAATCAAGGATCGTTGGATGGCCGTCAAATCCATGAGTACATACACTGGCCATATTTCACCTGCGTTTCGGTTGCGTTTACACTTATGCCACCGCACCCTTTGTCACAGCCACTGTTTACATATATAGCAAACCGAAACTGCTAAACAGTACACACTCATCAGACTGTACAAATTCACACAAGGATAGCCATAATCCACAACCGTTTCTTACAGGGTCACTTCGCATTTCTCACTCTCATAATAAAATGCTTTGCAAAAAGAAATGATATCTCATAAAAAACACGTTTTCAACGTACAAAAATGCCAAGTTACTCACACGTACAAGACCAGTCCAGGCCTGCCATTAAAAGTATTGATATCAAAATGACGCCAAGTTCGGTACTACAAACAATATAGGCTATCTTGCCTCACCGAAATTAAATAAGAAAGCAATGCTAAATAAGATGTATTCCAATATTTCCTCAGTTCTTTCAAGTCACTTGGCCCTGTATTTTGTAATCTTACCATTTTACAATGTCATGCAAACTGTGTGTCAGATCAAAGACTCAAATATTTCGAATTGCCTCATGGAACACATTGAAATTCATATACAAAACTGCTGCTGAGTAACTACAGGAAGCATATTTCTCCAGAAAACATGTTTATGCTTGCTTCTGAACTGAATTTGAGTACATGTACAAGTTATTGTATATTTGCTACGTACAATAAATACTGCATGTAAAATACATATTGTACATACATACATAGAGAACTTCTTTATCCCCATGGGGACATTTCCCTCGCAGTATGTTACATTCACATTTACGAACACACACTTATACCATGAAACATACTATCATTCACGCAACAGAAAGGCTGGGCAGCGAAGTACATACATACCAATACAAATTGGACATATACACGCCTATTCAATCAGTCTTGACTGTGAGAGAGCCATCCACACATATTTCGCCTGTCCATGTAGTGCATGCTTATACACACAGGGCCAAGTGACTTGAAAGAATTGAGGAAATATTGGGTAGCATTGCTTTGGAATACATCTTATTTAATTGTGAAAATACATAATGCAAAGTGTATATATTTGGTGTGCTGTGCTGTTGTATTTTGCCGGGTGCTTGATCATAAATGTATGTATGTACTGTCAATGTGAAATCCTGTACCGCCAATTTAATTGGCCTGAAAATGATCTTAGGCGCGATCACTCATGTAGGGAGGATTCTCAGTAAGAGAGTCGCTTTCACCCCTCAAATCTCCTCATAACTGGTGTCAACAGTGTAACAGCTGGTCATAATTATAATAATAATAACAATAACCAAAATCTTGAGGGAAATGCCTTAAGTGGGTTAAATTTGAGTTTTGTTTTACTTGACATTTGGTACCCCATAAAATCCATTAAAAATCACATCGTCTGCCACAAAGTCATCGTTAGTTTCGCCCCTATCAAATGCTGCAAGAATATGAACAATATGCTCATGTCTCAGGATCCTACATTGTCACCTCACTTCTGGAGGCAAGATCGCAGAAGACCTGAATCTGCGTACATGATCTGCGCCAAACCAATCAGCAGTGAACTTTGTTACAGTATACATGTCAGGGTGCGTGGAGGGTTAGGACCCAAACGCAGAGGGGGAAAAACTCAAAACTCCAAATGACATGAACAAAAAGACTTTACTTAAAAAGGAACAAAAGGGAACAAAGGGCCTCGCAGGGCAACTCTTCAAACAAGGAAAACTTAAAAACACAGAACACAAAGAAACTCCAAGAATCAAAAACCTGTAACAATGGAACATGGGCAGACGCACACACGAACAAACGGCCAGACACAACCAAGGATCCAGCACCTGAGTCAAGGAAGAAGGAACTTAAATAGAACAGACACTGACGAGACACAGGAGGGCACCATGAACAATCAGGCCACAGAGAGGGAAGGGAAAACGAGACAGCCAAGAACCAATAATTGAACAATTGAAAACAATAATACAATTAAACAGGGGGAGCAGGACACAAAACAGAAGTACCGCCATCTGGCGGCCCAACAAGGGAAACACAAACACAGAACCATGACAGTACATACTGTAATACGCGCTGAACTACGCCTGTAGTTTTGGGTGCATAAAAAAGACGGAAAAAATGTCATTAAAAACGAGAACGATTTTTAAAACTCAACAACCTCTGCTTAAACTATATTCCATTTTTTTGTTATCCTACTTGTGTAAATACAAAACATCTCAACCTCAGACGGCTTTTTTTCCGATTCCATACGATGACGTCGAACACTAAACTGCATGCATTTCTAATCTAGGCTATGCATAATTCAGTTTAATTTACCCGAATACGGGTTTTATGGATGAGTAAAAGTCTGAGCTAGAATATTTCAATGTTCCGAATCGTGACATGCCGATTGCCTCCAGCACATGGTCACTAAAAGCTGATTACTTCAATCAAATCCAGTTACGTAGTTACAGGTTGGATATGGCTCAAAAACCAGGGATGCCCACCCCCGGTGCTACGTGTTCATGTTACTTTATTTTTATGTACAGCAAGGCTCTTAATGATCTGTAGTCACGTGGGTCACCTGCCAGGCAATGACTAGCAGGACATTCGCCATACCTTTACATCACTTAGAATTTGACATTTTTCTGGGTTACCCCAGAAACACAATGACCTTCCGGAGGCTCGATCGCAGAGTACCTGAATCTGCGCCCATGATCTGCGCCCGAACTTGTAGTCGAACTTTATCAGTTTTGTATTTCAGGCAGTTTTCCCCCTTGCATGTCCGATACAGGCCTCGCGTATGCATCCTGTAACACGCCCTGAACGCAACAGGAATCGGGAGCTGCGAATCGGGAGCTAACTTCAGCTTCGCATTTATTTCTAATATAGGATATGTATTATTCAGTTTAACTTACCCGCATTTCCACCGCGAATGCCAAATAGCACGACACAAAGAAGAGCGAGGACTCTCATTCCGAGGAAAAGGTTCAGTTACATTATTCAATAAAACATGACCAGTTTTTGTTCTTCAGGTCTTCCGCGAACTCAGTGAGTCTTTATGAAAGCGATAAGACCAGGAAATAACCGGCTGGTAAATGGGTTGGTAATGTAATGTAATGTAATGGGTAGCGCTTTGCCAATACTAAACACGCAGAGACGAAGCGTCACTAAACTCTTTTGAAATCATGAAATTTATGAAAATAGGTTCAGCACCGAAACTGAAAATAATGTTCGATTGAAGGCACTAATAATAATAATATTATTATTATTATTATTATTATTATTAATAATAATAATAATAATAATAATAAAAGAAGAAGAATATAGCCTCCTTTATTAGGTAGCCTACACCTGTTCGTTAGCGCAAATAATCCTCCCAATAGAGAATCCTGTGGCTGCAACTCACTATAAAAAGCATGCAGACATGATGAAGAATTGAGGCTATTAACGGCAAGGTTGTACAGTGGGGAAGGAAGTGGGCTTGTAACCGAAAGGTCATAGGTTTGATTCCTGGGCAGGACACTGCTGTTGTACCCTTGGGCAAGATACTTAGCCTGAATTGCTTCAGTATATCCAGCTGTATAAATTGATGCTGTGTAAAAGTTGTGTTAGTCTCTCTGGATAAGAGTGTCTGCTAAATGCAAGTAATGTAATGCTATTTTGGAGGCAAAAAGGGGGTCCTACCCTACATACAGTGCAGCGTGTAAGTATTGTGGTGACACAGTTTTTATTATTTTGGCTAAGTACTCCTGCACATGGGATTTGAAGCAGTCACTATGGGGCTAAAGTGCAGACTGTCTAATCTGAGGGTATTTACGTCCATATGGGTGATCCATGAAAGAATTACAGCCCTTTTTATACATAGTCTCCCCCGTTTTAGGGGAGCAAATGTAATTTGACAAATTAACATAATCAGAAATAAAGCTCTCATATTTAGTACTTGGTTACAAATCCTTTATATTCGATGACTGCCTGACGTCTGTGACCCGTAGACATGACCAGACGCTGAGCATATTCCTTGGTGATGCTCTGCCAGGCCTGTACTGCAGTCATCACCAGTTCCTGTTTGTTTCTGGTTCGTTTTGCCTTCAGTCTTGTCTTCAGCAAGTGAAACGCATGTTCAGCTGGATTCAGGGCAGGAAATTGACTTGGCCAATCAAGGATACCATCCACATTTTTTCCACAACTCATTTGCTGCTGTAGCAGTATGTTTGGGGTCATCGCCCTGCTGCAAGGTGAAGCACTGTCCAATCTGAGCTGATAAGATATTTCTGTCCACTTCAGAATTCATCCTGTTGCTGCCATCAGCAGTCAGTGAAGGCAAGTGAGCTGTTTCAGTGACCGCTATACATGCCCAAGCCATAACACAACCTCCGTCATGGCCTGAAGACTGACTGTCTGACTGACTGACTGACTGACTGTGTATGAACCTGTTTGATAAAGTGCCTGATCACAGCATCTTTCTCCCACTCTCTCCATCCCTCTCTCCCCCTCTTTCTCTCGCTCCTTTCTCTCCCTCTCTCAATTCACTTTTTTCAATTCAATTCGCTTTAATGGCATGAATGTTCAAAGAAACAACATTGCCAAAGCATTCAACAATACAACACAGTTTAAGTAATAAACATAGAAAGGCAATCATTAAACAATTTCAAATATACATGAAATAAATGAAAAGATGCAAATAAATACATTTAAAAAAATAAAACCATAAAATACGTAATTAACTAATAAAACTAGGACCATTCAGCAGAGTACATGGGTTTGGTTGACCAAGTTGAAAATTGGTGTATAAATTATAGTGTGGATGTAGCTGTATTCCTCAAAAGATGACACGCCATTATACATTTAGCACATTTTTTCATCAGTCCCTAAATATCAGAAATTTTTTATTTTTTCAGAAATATATGAAAAAAGTGCTGTTCTAATGGCTTCATATTTGGAACAGGAGAGGAGAAAATGTTCCTCATTCTCCACCTTTCCTGAGGTACAATGTTTACACATTGTAGTCTGTGGTCTCTAGGTAGCCCGGTTCTTTTATGCCGGCCTGTTTCTATGGCTAACTGGTGGGCGCTGAGTCTGTACTTTGTTAATAGCATCCTTTTTGTGGGGTCTCTAATTATGGTGAGACACTGTGCCAATCTGTAATCTTTTTTCAAGTTTTGGAAGCAATTAATTTTGTTTATTAGTTAGATTTTTTCTTGCGAATAGTGATAATATTATTCTTGCATTGTTTTTTCTATTTGTTTGAATTTTGCCAATGTGGCTTGTGTGGTTGAATTTAGCTGGTGTTTTTGGGCCAGGTATTCCAAAGGGTCACTCTCTGGGTGTTGTGTCTTATATAAAAAAGCACTACTACAGTAGTTCTGTGGGGCAGTATGGGCCAGGTGGGTCCAGAACTTTGCTGCTCTCTTATCTATGTGGAGCAATAGAGGGAATCTCCCAAGCTCTGCCCTACAAGCGGGGCCCATATTTCACAGCCGTATGTAGCTATTGGTTTAATTATACTGTCAAATATTTTCAACCAGATCCTTATAGGAGGGTGAAATCTATACAGTCTAATTGTATAATATGCTCTACATGCCTTATCTGCTAAATTTATTGCTAGATTGAACCGCCCTGAAGAAGTGATTGTCAGACCCAGATAGTTGTAGTTAGTTACATGACTGATAATTGTTCCACCCAGAGTGAATTGATATTTACTTTCCTGAGAACGTGATTTTTTCTGAAAGATCATGATTTTAGTTTTCTCCATATTGATTGATAGTGCTCAATTTTTACAGTGATTTTCTAGTAAGGTCAGGCTGTGATGCAGTCCTTGTTCAGTTGGAGATAGGATCAGTAGATCATCTGCATACAGGAGACATTTAAATTCCCTGCTCTCTAATTTTAGTCCAGGAGATGATGACTGCTCCAGTGTTGTGGCCAATTCATTGAGAAAAATATTAAATAATGTTGGACTAAGATTGCAACCTTGTCGCACTCCCCTACCTTGATGGAAATATTGTGTCCTGCTGTTATTAATTTTAACACAACATTTGTTTCCTTTATACATGTCTTTGATGATGCCATAGACCATTCCTCCTATTCCACTCTCAAGAAGTTTAAGAAAGAGTCCATCATGCCACACCGAATCAAAGGCTTTATGAAAATCAATAAAGCAACCAAATATTTTGCCTTTATTGGTTTGATGGACATGTTTTTCTACTAGTGTGTGGAGTGTATACATATGATCAGTTGTTCTATGGTTGGGGAGGAAACCGATTTGACAGTTACTTAGAATATTGTTTTCTTTTAGGAAGAGCAGTATTCTGGCATTGATAATGCTACAGAATAGATTTCCAATGTTTCTGCTTATTGTGATGCCTCTGTAATAAAAAATTTGTCACCATTTTTAAAAATTGGGGTAACATGACCTTCATTCCACATCTCAGGAAAGCGTCCTACTTTCAGAACTAAGTTGAACAACTTAAGAATGGCTTCTCTCAGCTTAGGACTACTGTGTTTCAGCATTTTATTACATATGCCATCTGGTCCACATGTCTTTATAATTGGTTTAGCTAATTTTTTACTGATGATTCTAGATTGTATAGTTTCTCAATCACTGATTTTTGGGTGTGATTGAGTTCACTCTGTTGGGCTCTGTATAAGTTTTCAAAACGATGTTTCCAAATATTTCCATAATTAATGGACATGTGTTTTTCTTTCTTAGAGGTGTCCAGTTTTCCCCATAATTCCCAGAAAGAATTTTGGTTGATAGCCTCTTCTGTTTCATTTAACTTATTTGACATATGATTAGCTTTCTTTCTTCTAATTAAGGTTTTGTGTTGGTTGAGTGTCTGTTGATATATGAGGCGCGTCTCTTTGTTTGTAAAGTCTCTGTGTTTTTTATTTGATAATATTCAGATTTTTTTGATGATCGACATTCTTTGTCAAACCATCTTATTTTCTTTGTAAATGTATACTTTTTTCAAATTTGATTTCCTAGCCAATTCAGTGAATATTTGCGTTAATATATTTGTTGCTGAATTGATACAGCTTTTTTCTTCATCAAATTTGGTGAAGAGAAAGCTGTATATCAGCTGTATATATATTTCAGTATGGAGACTGTTGAGTGCTGCCTCATATTGAACAGGACTGTCTTCTCTCCAGATGAATCTTGTTGGGAGAGGAAACAGTTTAGGCACCAACTTGGAAGGTAAAGGTTGGTTCACTGCCTTTTTTACACTGCCTGTTTTAGATTGAGTACAATCTGGCAGTGGTCTGACAAGGGCAGTTGTGGCATTACTATGAAATAATTGATGTTATCAGGATCTATATCTATTGTAACATAGTCTACTGTACTACTACCAAGAGATGAACAGTAGGTAAATCTACCCAGAGAGTAACCCTTTGTTCTGCCGTTAACTATGTACAAATCCAGGCCTTTACAAAGTTGTAGCACCCGCTGCTATTCACCATGCAGTCATAACTCTGTCTTGTGTTGAGAAATTTATGCCTGGGAATCTCCGTGTTATACACATATTTATCTCCCATTGAATCAATGTAATCCACTTCTTTCTCAGTTCTTGCATTCATATCCCCCATTAGCAGCACTGATCCCATTGACTGGAAGTGGAGGATTTCAGACTGTAATGTCTGGAAGATATCTCCACAGTAATAAGGGGAGTCAGTAGGAGGGATATAAATGGCACATAGGCAAATGTCTTGGTCTGAAGTAACAATTTCTCTTTTTAACTTCAGCCAGATATGTGTTGACCCTTTCTTCACAGGGGAAATGTCATCTAGAAAATGTTCTTTAAACCAAATGATAATTCCTCCTGAATCTCTGCCATGTTTAGTGTGAGTGGTGTTTTACTGAAGGTATACACAACTCTCTGTAGTTTAGAGGAGTGTGTGTGTGTAAATCTTCTCTACTCCATGTCTCTAACAGTATGATCATGTCTGAATTATGTACAATATTTACACAATCAGGATCAGTGCACTTTTCTCCAAAAGTGGAGGAGTACAGCCCCTGAATATTAAACCTTGTGATTTTAAACCCTGAAATTGTGATTCAATTCTGTCTTTACCAGTAAATGTATGTAGTTGTTTTTTGTTTGTTTTTTCCAAAGCACTCTGTCCATCTAATTTAAAAGATTATTACATATAAATGTCAACATGTATTTTATCTGACTAAGTTCAGTAGCAGCTTTGGTACCTCCCTTTGACACTACAGCAGCAAAGCTTTCTGTCTGTCTCTTAGGCTGGAGCCTGTCCATCTGTTCTCCAGTGTCAGGCTGCCTGGGCTGGTGGGAAGAGAGACGTGTCTGTTGTCTCAGCTTCATGTCTCCTGGTAGTTGGCCATGGACTGCAGGTCCCTGATGAAGATCTGTCTTCCCTTGTGGTTTTCTGTCCAGTGCTGTGTCTTTGAGCACTTTAGCAAAACGTCTCATGCCCTCTCTGTGTATATGGACATGGTCATAGTGTTGCTCATGTCAGGTGCTCCGGTGGTGTGCTACATGCACATAAGGGATCTGAGCAAAGTTCCTTGTGACTTCCATGTTTATCTCATTGATAATCCTCTGAGGTACGTCTGTCCGAGGCAGGAGGGGAGATACGATGACCTTAGCTGTAGGATAGGTCTGTGTGGCTGTCTTCACTACAGTGGTCAGGGCCTTGGCCACATTAACTTTCCTTGTGCTGAGGTCATTGGTCCCTGTGTGTAAGATGATGTGGGAGGGCTCTCCCAGCGATTCCTCTGTTAGCAGGTGCAGGGCAGACTGAGTGGTGGGACACCAGAGCTTCCTCACTCTTCTCCCAGGGAACAGCCGTTTCTCGTCTAGATGTTTCCCGTTAGAGTCACACAGGATGACAACACGGTCCTTTCTCCGCTGTCCTCTCTGTGGGCTGTTGGTGAGAGCAGTGCTGGGCGGCGGTCTGTTCTTTGTGGTGGTGGAGCCTCTTTTTTTTAGAAGTATTATGAGAGACTGGGGAGGCTGGGGGGCTGGGGGAGAGGGTTTGGTGATGTGTGTTTGGGTGCTGGTGTTGTGGTTGTGTGAGTTGGTGTCATGGTTGATGTATGAGGGTGTTACATTACATTACAGGCATTTAGCAGACGCTCTTATCCAGAGCGACGTACAACAAGTGCATCAGTTCAAGGTGCAGAGGTGCAGAAAAACACACTAGAGTGAAGTAAAGATCGTAGTGCTAGAAGTGACCACATAGATCAAGACTCCAACCCTGTAGGGTAACCTGTTCAGCAAATAAACAAAACAATCCTGCCAAGTACAAAACTAGCACTGAAATCACATTTGCCTAATCAGAATCTGTGTGGTTGGTAGTGGTAGTGGTTGTGGTAGTGTGTACGTGTGAGTGTGGGGTGTGAGGAGGTAGATTCCTCTTCAGCTCCTCTAGCTGGTACTCCAGAGCCTGGCTGTGCTGCTCCCTCCTGAACAGTTCCTCCTTTACTCTCTTCAGCTCTCTACAGATCTCCTGGTTGGACTCTTCCAGCTGTCTGACTGTAGAGAAGAGCTGTTGGAGTTGGTCCATAGTGGGGTTTGTAGGCTGGCTGTGGATCAGGTTGAGGCTGCAGGTGGTGTCCTCTTTGAAGAGTACGTAGTCTCTCTCCAGCTCAGAGCAGGACCCTGGGGGCACATCTTCACTGTTAGGCCTCACCTCTGACTCTTGTTTGAGCTTCTGGGCCTCTGCTTTTAAAAGGAGGAATTTGGTTTGGAAGTCATTGAGGCTGGACTCTGGCCCTTGTACCGTGTCCGTTCCGTTGTGGTAGATGTTGACAGTCATCTTGAAGTCATCTTCTCCTTCCAGAGTCAGCTGTCTTCCTTTACTGATGCCTCCTTTCTTAATACAGGTCATAGCAGTACAGATGGCACTGTGCCATGCTGAAGGGTGGTGGGTGAAAAACAGTAGGTTGCACCTGGTTCTTTTCTGTTGGCCAAACAAAAATGTCTAAAACCATTGCAATATTATATAAAACTAAAGATATCTTGAATCAGAAATCACTATATATACTGTATTGTTCTCTCATAGTTCCAAACATTACCTACTGAGTGGAGGTATGGGGAAATACATACAAAACCAGGACTTATCCAATTTTCACCCTACAGAAGAGAGCTATAAGAATTGTAAATTGAACGGATTATTACGAACCAACCAACGCACTATTTATTAACTTACATGCTTTAAAATTTTTAACAGTATTCAGAAGTTGTTTGAAATTAGAGAGAGCCAGTATGAAATTATGGGAATAGGTATGTTTAAAAAATCAAGGGTAAGCACAAATATAAAGATGAGATGTATATCTGTCAAAGGGGTTAATTTGTGGAATAGTTGTGACAAGTAATTAAGAATGTGTAGTTCACTTTGCAAATTAAAAAATGTTTAAAAATAATGTGGTAAAGAAATATAAAACGGAGTTATGATCATTATTGTGTATGAAACGTTTGGAACTTTTGTTTTTGTTTCTGTTCTGTTTTGTTTTTGTATAGCCTAAACCTAGTACTGAAAGGGTTGCCTATTAGAATATGTTATGTAAAAATGGTAGGTATAATAAGCTAAAGCTTCAGCCTACACCTTTTCGGTCAATATTTTTTGTTTTCCTTTTAATTTAATTTAATTTAATGCCTTATTGTTATTTATTTATTTCTATGTGCATTCTTTTTGGAAAATTGTTAATAAGGACCAAAATAAATTACTACTACTACTACTACTAATGAATGAATGAATGAATCTGCAATGTGATGTCTGAGAAAATGCACTGAATGAACAAATGAATAAGATCTGAAAAATGAAGGCCTGCTCAGGAGTAAAAGTGATTAGTCAATGAGACAGTTTCAGGAGGTTTTCATCACAAGTGTGGTATACTGTATACACAGGTGTGTGACAGCAAGTGTGAGGGTTAAGAGATGCAGGTCACTTTGGGTGCGAGTGTTGGGGTTCGGGTTAAGCGGAGGGGTAACGTTGCTGTTCTCCCATGATGCATCAGTGGTCGGTCTCTCGCCCTCCCAGGTGGAGGCCTGTTTGGGCTGGTGTGCCGGAACAGCCGTCTCAGACGCACGTCCGTGGTCTTCCTGGGCATGGTGGTGCACTTCGTCGCCTTCTACCTCATCTTCCTCAACATCCCGGACGACGCCCCTCAGGTTACAAGCAGCATCACTCAGCACGAGCCGTACCTGCTGCCCAGGTTCTCCACCTTTTTCACCTATTTTAGTCTCCTAAAGTAGTTTTCTGAAGATTTTAATAAAACCAGAGAGAAGAGGAGAAGGCTCCATTTGAAATAATGAGATTTGAACTCGAGCCTTTCTAGTGCATCTGTTTTGCTCTCCTGTCGAGATGATCATAGGTAGATGAGTGAGCACAAGATCAAAAGAAAGTTTGGTGACAAAAAATGTGTGTCTGTGTGCATGTGTGTGTGTATGTTTACCTGTATGTGTGTGTTTGTGTGTGTATGCGTATGTGTGTGTGCGTGTGTGCGTGCATGCGTGTCTGCTCGTATATGCGCATGTGTGTGTATATATGTGTACATGTGTGTGCGTGTGTGTGTGTGCGTGTGTGTGAGCGCGAGGTGTGCATGCATGTGTGTGCATGCATGTATGTGCGTGTGTGTGCATGTGTGAAAATGTGTGTGTGTGTGTGTGTATGTATGCGTGCATGCGTGTTTGTTTGTGTATGTGTGTGTGTGTGTGTTTCTGTTCTCCAGCATATCCATTGCCTTGCTGTGCAGTTTCTTGCTGGGGCTGGGGGACAGCTGTTTTAACACCCAGCTCTACAGCATCCTGGGCTGTGTGTACCATCTTCAAATTCATCCAGGTAACAGCACTCACCTGTGGGCTCAGAGCCAGCTGCAGGGAACAGTCAGACAGACACTGCACTACTCAATATGGCCCTCAAATATACACATTATTGCCACTTTTTACAAAAGTACACACTGTGAAATATATTTATGTTTCTGAATGTCATTTATTATACTCATTATTATTATACTGTATGTTGCTGTGTATTCCATGTCCTTAAAGTTGATCCCTGGGCTTATTCTCTGAAAAATGCTCAGGGCCGGGTTTACTAAGGAAATGGTCACAGTTCAAAAACATTTTGTGTATTGCGACTCCGTTGGCAAATAAATTATGACTAAATTAAAACTTTGCTACAACATAAGTCAAGCAAGGCACCGGTCCAGCCAAGAAAAGAACTGTTTCCAAATCTCACTGTCAAACACAAACACACATACCCAGGGTACCACGTAGTGACACCCCCATCATATGTTTTCTGGCAGTTATGAATATGTAGAATGTGTGATCTGAGGTTGTCATGGCGGTGGTGTGAAATCAGTGAAGAGAAAGAGATGTTTGTTTTCAGGTTACTGTCACTTCCTGTCACAATACCCAAGATGGATGAAGGAACCAGTCAGATATAATAATATTATGCAGAATCATAGGATAAAGAGACACAGCTATGAGCTCTCTTGAAAGCGAAATTGAAATTTTTGACTTCCACAATCCTGCAGCTATAGGTTGGAATTTGAAAGGTGACACAGTTTCAGCTAATAATGATGTGTGAGTAGAAAGCACATTTTTCAGTGAAATATATTTACACTAACATCAAAGAAACAGACAGCACTGACAGCCAACTATCCCCAGTTTAATAATAGCAAAGGTGATAATCATAATTCTATTGTCACTGTGTAGTTGTGCATGTGTGTCTGCACACATTTGTGTGTGTGTGTGTGTGTGTGCGTGTGTGCATGCGTTAGTGAGCGTGGGTGTGTGTGTGTGTGTGTGAGTACAGTATATGTGGGTTTGTAAAGTAATTGTTTCTGTGTCAGTGTGCTGCAGCCGGGTAAATGTATTGTGTAAAAAAGCGGTAGTGTGTCTTAGTTAGCCTGCGCTAACTCTGCATTAACACCCTGCTGAAGCTGCAGTGGGTCTGGGTTTAGTTAGCCTGCGCTAACGCTACATTAACGCCCTGCTGAAGCTGCAGTGGCTCTGGGTTTAATTAGCCTGCGCTAACGCTGTATTAACACCCTGCTGAAGCTGCAGTGGCTCTGGGTTTAGCTAGCCTGCGCTAACGCTGTATTAACGCCCTGCTGAAGCTGCAGTGGGATTAGGTTTAGTTAGCCTGCGTTAACGCTACATTGACACCCTGCTGAAGCTGCAGTGGCTCTGGGTTTAGTTAGCCTGCGCTAACTCAGCATTAACACCCTGCTGAAGCTGCAGTGGGTCTGGGTTTAGTTAGCCTGCGCTTTGCTAACGCTGCATTGACGGCCTGTTTCTCTCTCAGTCCATATGTGCAGCCCTGGCCTTCTTCTACAGTGGATACCTGCTCCTCTCGTGGCAGCTGCTGCTCATGGTGCTGCTAGGATTTGTGGGAACTCTCTGCTTCTTCCTGGTGGAGAAGATTCAGAACCTGACGGAAGCCTTGGAACAACCGTAACCGTCCCGGACATCTCATCTCATCCATTCACTTTCCGTTATACGGGGCCAAAATTTGGTATCGTCTCAAAAGAAGGATATGCACTATTTTATATCAGCTTTAAATGAAGTAACACAGTGCAATACACAAATAATATTATTATACAAGTTATTTATGTGTTAAGCAAACGGTCACTTGAGAAAGACTGTACATTTCAGTTTAATCTTTGTACATTTCAGTTTAATCTTTGTTAGGCTCATCATGCAGGCCTTCCTTGTACATTTTTCTCAGGACTGTATAAGAATCATGACCTTTCTGCACCAGAGACAGTTTTATGCTCTAATAGTACTTTAACGTCAGATATTATTGGGACAATCACATAATAAAAATTATACTGTGTGCAGGAAGATATTTTTTACTTTAATGGATTTTGACAGTTATGGTAATTTATGATTGTACTTAGCAGGTAAGTTATGGATATGTCCAGCTATTCATGTTCTGTGAATATACAGATGAAAGTCAGTTTGGCACCAAAGACACCTGACAGTAATGGAGGCAAATTCACTATGAATTTCACTGTTCAATTCCTTTTAATTACTCCAGGAAAACACATTCTGAGGTCCTGATGATTTTTACCAGTGCAATTGCTATATACAAGACATAACTTCACAATGATAACTTTACTACATAGTAATACATTTCACTACAACAATCAGTACCATTTCAAAAAAGAAATACCACAAAAATAAAGGAACATTTTTTGCAGTTCTTTTACACAAGGTCACAAGGTAAATGTAATATCACAATTCACAGAGTGAATATTTTAAAAATGTTTGTTAGTTATGCTTATTTTTATGACATTATAGAGAGCTTCTTAAAGTGTGACCAAAATAATACTTTAATTTTGTGTTTCATTTGTTTAATCTACTGACATTTGCCTAGATGGCTTATTTGTGTTTATTCATGTTAGTGTTTTGTAATACTGACATTGGTGTTTTTTATTGTGTTTTTTTTTTGTGTATTTTTACACTTTTATATTGGAATAAACGGGTATGCCATTTATTTAAATACATTTAACTGTCCTGATTTGGTAAATCCTCTAGGTGGCAGCATAACATCTCGAAAAGCATGTTGTGGAACCCATACAAGAGGCACAGTAAAATAAACCTCTCTCCCATCACCAGTTAGATGAACTTCTTCAATTAGCACTTACTATGTTCAGTCAGATAAAATCTCTGCTGCAATCAATACTACAGCAAATTTATAGTAAGATGTTGATTGTTAAATGGAGTTCATGTGGCTCCTGCTGGGCTCACATAAAGTCTGTATACCCCTTCCACACTGAAGCAAAGACTCAGGTAAAACTCATGTTGGCTGTTTTTGCGGTGAAAGGGTCAACCCACATTATCCAACCCAGGTCCAGGAACCCTGCTCACTACGTGGGATTTACGTGGGTTGGGCATGTCTCAACTTCGGTATGAAAGGGGGGATACGGGTTACTCTGTTCAGCACGGATAGCTGACCAACCCTCAGTCTTGTCATGTGTTTTACTGGCCCAAATTTCCTCGGTGCTCTATGCGTTTCAGTTGCCCTCATGCAGAAAACGATGTTCCACAGCTTTTATACAAATTATGAAAACCATATTCATGTGAAGGTACACTATATGACCAGACATATCTGGATACCCCTTGGTCTGGAGCTGTTGTTCATGGTTTGGGCTAGGCCCCTTTGCTCCAGTGAAGGCAAATCTTAATGGTTCCACATACAATCACATTCTAGACAATTCTGTGCTTCCCCAACAGTTTGGGGAAGGCCCTTTCCTATTTCAGCAAGACAATGCCCTCAGGGCATGGTGAGCGGTCCATGTAGAAATGTTTTTTTTTCTTTTTTTTTTGAGAACGGTGCGGAAGAACTTGACGGGCCCGCACAGAGCCCTGACCTCAACCCTATCCAACACCTTTGGGATCAATTGGAAAGCCAACTGTGATCCAGGCCTAATCACCCAATCAGTGCCCGTCCTCACTAATGCTCTTGTGGCTGAATGGAAGCAAATCCCCACAGCCATGTTCCTAAATACAGTGGAAAGCCTTTCCAGAAGAGTCGAGGTTGTTATAGCAGAAAAGTGTGAACCAACTCAATATTAATGCCCATAATCCTGGATGAGATGTTAGACGTCAGGTGTCCACATACTTTTGGCCATGTATATTAGAACAAAACTCCTCAGGAATGATCTTAATTTTTGCTAACTAGATTCACAGCTATATTTGTGCAAGAAGAGGATTGCTTAGTTGTAAAAGGCAAATATGTAATAGTGTATATTAAACAACAAATAAATATGTTACTTAAAATTATTTTTGACAGTTTCCACAAAGCATTTGTAGCATTTGGAGCACATCACTGGGCTATTGATTCAGGAGTTAGCATAGTGAGTTTAGCCAGCATAATGGCGAACTATATTATCTCTGTTAGCTAACTGGCTACATAGCTGTATTAGCAGGAAAAAACCAAACTACTACAGAAATACATTTGCAGACCCAGGTCTTGTGTGAACAGCGAGGACCTAGTACTTACCCATGACCATAGTGTGGTGTGAATTGGCAAAACGTAAGTTGAACCTGCATTCAGTATCCCTTGTCAACCCAAGGTTTATCGTTTGAAAGAGTTATTAAGAGTTTATTAAGGGGCTGCTGGGTAGTTCATTCTGTTAAAGCCCCACACTGTGGTGCATGGATGAGCCTCATGGTCTGGGATTGAATCTGGACTGGGCCAGTACTGTGTGTGGCTGATAGCTCCATAGGGCGACGTGTAATGACCGATTGTATTGCCCAGGTAATGCGTTTCATTGCTCTTCAGCGACCCCCACTGGTCGATTGGCTGCCCGTGTATGAAAGGTCTCCTCCGACCGTGCTCAGTGCAAGCTTAGCTGTAGTCTGTGGTGTAAAAAAAAAAGGCAGGTGGCGACACCAAGTGTTTTGGAGGAGAAACGCAGGCTCGACACTCTCCAGTGAGGTTCCCACGTAAACACGAGTGCGCTTGCAGATGAGTGGAACATTCCAGATTTGGGCGGGAATTAGACATGTTCAGCCCCATTTTGGATGCTAAATTTATTTTTAAAAGAGTTCAGTTAATGCTGAAGGTTTTACCGTGGAATGGAAAACAATGTACTTAGTGCCTGAGAGGAGCAGAACAGTGCTAAACCCAGGGGCTCCACCTCCATGTTCACATTTGGGGAGAAATAAGATGGCTTTACCAGAAGGATGACTCTAGTGGACTCTGGTGGACTCTAGGAAATATGGGTTCCAGTGTTTATTGTTTTCCAGGGCCGGATCATGGTCCCGTGTCTTTTGGAGGCCCCCTGCCCCATAACCCCCCCCCCCCCCCCCCCCCCCGACAACAATATTAAATGATAGCCACTAAGCAGTGTGCTAGTGTGTAACAACACCACAATGTGCATTTAGCATACTTGTTCATTTGGGCTAGCTAATAAGCTCTCAATGAGGTTTTTATTCCCACGGCCACAGCATCCCATGTTTTGAACAAATAGTAGTTTTGAACTAATAGCACTAATAGTTAGCTAGGTAGTAGCTTTGATTTAAGCATCGTGACTGGCATGCTGTTTTATCATTTATTCAACCCACTGTAGCTAGCTACTCCTTTATCTTATACCCCTTTCACACAGATGACCCGTGAACAAATGCCACCTAACTAACTAGTTAAGTTGTGTGCCACCTAACTAGTTAGACAGCTGAGTTTTAGACCGATAGTTAGTGAACTTGCTGGCTTTTTAGTGCAGCTAATTTGGTTGTAAGGGCAGCTAGCTGGCAAAAATGGCAGCTGGCTAACTCAGTGGCGTAGGTTTTGTTTGAACATTGGGGGGACACATTAAGTTGGGGGTCTGGGGGTCCTCCCCCAGGAAATTTTGAGCTTTGAAAAAGAAAATGCAAAAACAAAACTTTCAGCCCTGGAGTGCAAATGCAACATACAAAAACAAAAAGGAATGGCCCTGTGGTGCAGATGCAACATGTAAAAACAAAAACTAGTACATACAAAAACAAAAACTAGTAGCCCCAAAGTGCAACAGTGCACTTCGGGGCTACTAGTTTTTGTTTTTGTATGCTGCATCTGCACCTCAGGGCTGCTAGTTTTTGTATGTTGCATCTGCACCTCAGGGCTGCTTGTTGTTGTATGTTTCTGTTTTGCACTTCGGGGCTACTAGTTTTTGTTTTTGTATGTTGCATCTGCACCTCAGGGCTGCTAGTTTTTGTATGTTTGTGTTTTGCACCTCTGGGCCGAAGGTTTTTGTTTTTGCATTTTCTTTTCGTATTTGTGTTTTGCACCTCAGGGCTGCTCCTTTTTGTTTTTGCATTTTCTTTTTGTATTTGTGTTTTGCACCTCAGGGCTGCGTTTTTGTTTTTGTATGTTGCATCTGCACCTCAGGGCCGAAAGTTTTTGTTTTTGCGTTTTCTTTTTGTTTTTGTGTTTTGCACTTCAGAGCCACCGTACAAACGTTCATCATAACAGAATGTGCGTTAACGTGTGTTAAAAAATTAGTGGCGTTAAAACGAACGCGTTATTATCGAGTTGACAGCCCTAATTTATTTATTTAACTTTGTCCGAAATATTCCTCCATATTTCTCATGTAATACAACTGGTAACTTTTAATGATTAATGAGTTTATGATAATTTAAGTCTTCCTGGCTAATGAGAATATTTTTGATTAAACTCATTTTAATCTTACCGAAGTCTCCAAGTATTATTGAATGTACGCCTTCTTGTAGTCGAAAAGCAGATAACGATTGACCACATTCAGACTTTTAGTTATAACTGGGCACTTAAATCCCAGATGTAGTTGTATACCAAAAAATCATAATTCCTCAGGAAATTATGCAGCAATGAGACACGTTAAATTTTTAATAGGCTTACTGTCATGGTTCTGTGTTTTCCTGTCTGTGTTTCCCTGGTTGGGCCGCCAGATGGCGGCACTTCTGTTTTGTGTCCTGCTCCCCCTGTTTAATTGTACGATTGGTTTCAATTATTCCATTATTGGGTTTTGGCTGTCTCGTTCTCCCTTCCCCCTCTGTGGCCTGATTGTTCATTGTGCCCTCCTGTATCTCGTCAGTGTCTGTCTATTTAAGTTTCCCTTCCCCTGGACTCAGGTGCTGGATCCTTGTTGGCTGTTGGTTGTGTCGTGTTCATGTTCCTGCCCGTGTGTTCCTGCCCGTGTGTTCCTGCCCGTGTGTTCCTGCCCGTGTGTTCCTGCCCGTGTGTTCCTGCCCGTGTGTTCCTGCCCGTGTGTTCCTGCCATGTTCTGTTTCCAACGTGCGTTGGACTTTTGGATTTCCTGGTTTCCTGGTTTTTGAAGTTTTTCCATGTGTTTTGTGATGGTTGCCCTGCGAGGCTTTTTGTTCCCTTTGTTCCCTTTTGTTTGTAAGTAAAGTCTTGTTTCTTTCGTACCTGTGGGAGTTTTGAGTTTTTTCCCTGCACTCCGCATTTGGGTTCTAACCCCCCACTACACACCCTGACACTTAATAAAATGAGGCAAAACATTTTCTTTAATCAAGCATTCAAAAAGAAATTTAAATTATACAAAAAACTACAATCAAGACAATCAAATTTCTTCAGCCTTTAATGGTGAAATTTAATTCCACTGGCCATGGCACATTCTGCCTGATAGCAGCTGAAGCCTCATTATTTTCCAAGATCCTGATGATGACCTTTAAAACAGAAAACCCAAGTCACTAGTCCTCATTTCCACATCACATTAACCAATATCAGTCAGCAATAACTCAGCATTCACATCTTACTTCTTGAAGTATGTATGACATAAAAGAGGTAGTCGATTATGTTGGATTCACCTCTGTCAATTTGTTCTTGAACACTGGTGGATGCTATCAGCTTCATGAGCTTGACAGTCCAAAGACTGACCAAATGCAGATATTTAGAGGGGGGGGGGGTTTGGATGTGGATTTACAGGAAAAGGGGATGAAAGGAAATGAGGGAGGGGTGGAATGAGGGAGAAAGGGGACGGAAAAACAACTGAGCAGAAGAGGGAGTGCAGTGACGAGAAAATGAGGCCCCGTGAAAGGTGGAGCTACCCTGAGGCAGCTTTTCATTGGTTCAATGCCCGTGATTGACAGCTTACTGTATCTCCTCCCTCTGTGGGGTTAAGGAAAACCAGCCATCATTGCTAAGTCATTGGACAGCTTATTCCAGGTTCCTCTTTCCGCCATCCTCCCTCCATCTCTTCTTTCCTCTCATCTCCTTTCCTTTCCTCTTTATCTCTCTATTCTATTCTATTCTATTCTATGCCTTTCTGTCCAAGAGATTTTATTGGAATTATCGACACTGTAATTATAAGGAAGGTCAGAGGTCATAGGTCAAAGCTCATAGGTGACAGTGTAAGAATATCCCATTGATTTAATTGAGATGTAAAAAACTTTCCAAACGGCTGCAAATAACCAAACATAGAGAAGCTGACACCTGGTTTGTATGAGAACTAATATTTATTTACAGACAGGAAAAAGCTTACAACATAAAACTAGGAGCACAGCCCAGCTACAAGACCCGTGTGCTCCCCAGCACGGGTAAAGCAGAATGAGAAATCGGAGATCGAGAGCTGACTCCTTCTGACAAGATCCTTATATAGGGAAAACATCACTATATGCAAACTGAATGAGCTCCACCATAACCACAACATGAGGGACCCTGAAGTCAACTATAAACAGAAAAAAAAATTTCTCAATTTAAAAAATAGTTTCCCATCTTCATTATGAACCACTGGATGCCATGAACTTTTAATTATATACAAACTACAGAATGTAAGGCTAACACATTTGCTTTACATTTGCAGTACAGGCATTCAGCAGGCTTACACAACTTGTTTTGTTCATATAGCATTTACATTCCATCTGTATGGGTAGCACCGATAGCCAGAGGCTAACAAAACATGGTGATAAAGCACTGGTTCTCACAATGCAGTGCAAAATATGAACAGTGAACAAAAAATAAAAATACTTTATTTGCCATGGTTACTTTAGTATTTATTGATTTTTATCGACTTAATCACCTGAAATTGAAATATTCTTCCGCGGCCGTTTGGGCATATTATTTTACCGTTGTCAAGCAACACTCTCGTTGGTAGTTGGACTTGGACCGTTGTTATGCAACAAACAGGATATAATATATAGTGGGTTAACAAAGAAAATCCGGATGAAAATATTCAGCAACCAAATTAAACCGTTTGAATGTTTTGGTACGTAATATGCTGTCCCAGCACGAATGCTTAACATTTTATAAAACAGACTTAATGCTAAAGCAAGAAAAGAACAGAAGAGCACACTTGTTACAGGCCTAATCTTAATTTCTCATCTGTTCCAAGACGTTGGCAGGCTATAACCAAAAGTAGGCTACTGCGCCGCATAACATAAAAGTTTGAATTCAAGTTATTATGAAAATAACAAATCGGTTTGCAGCTGCAGATTTTTACATTCAGTTCATCACTAATCATGCTATATGCCCAGAGTTATAGCCTTACTTGAGTCCTTGATATTGGTTCCATTGTTGGAATGCTACCTGGTTTCCAGTGGGAAATATTTAGGAGTTGTCGTGGAAAAGGGGAAGCCGTTCCCCTATTCTTCAGCTATAAGACACGCACCTTGATCCTGGTCACAGGCCGCTTGCATAATTTGACTTGCTCTGCGGGATATGTACGTCATGCATACGGAGGCTTTTCTCAGCAGCTGCATGCTGTTTGAGTTCGGGGAATCTTGGTCAGGGGCTGCAATGAGAAGCTCAGTCAGAACCCCAGTTCAGCAGAGCTCAGTGTAGCTCATATCACACATATCACACACTCATATCACACACTCTGGCTCATATCACACACTCATCTCATATCACACACTCAGACTCATATCACACACTCAGCTCATATCACACACTCAGACTCATATCACACACTCAGACTCATATCACACACTCAGACCCATATCACACACTCAGCTCATATCACACACTCAGACTCATATCACACACTCAGGCTCATATCACACACTCAGACTCATACCACACACTCAGCTCATATCACACACTCAGTCTCATATCACACACTCAGGCTCATATCACACACTCAGGCTCATATCACACACTCGCACATTTTACACGTTTAATCTCATTCTACAACCAACCAACTCATTATGAGTCACTCCGTTATTCTATACATGTCCAGAGTTTAATTAAGGTACAGGTTACCTCAGTAACATTCATTTCAGCCAATTAAAAAGAATTCCAGACCTGATTAAGATACAAACATTCAGCCAAAACACACACGCATACACACACACACACGCACACACACACACAGGGGACAACACTGCAACACACATCAAGACATGTAATCAGTAGTAATTACAGTCTGAGCCTTGAGCATTTACACTTGATTATAATGACATTCATAAGCATTGAGTAAAGAACGGTCAATGCATAGCTGTGATATTTGTATTATCAAATGTATGTCCATAATCACAGTCCATTCTATCAAAAAAACATTTAAACAGAGGCATTTACACGCTAGACGTTTGACAAATATAAACATATAAAAATAACACATTATCAGACATGTAATTCGCCATTTGGCCGTTCTCAGCCATAGGAAGCTTCAAAGCGCTCAGCCAGCATAACCTGGAGAAGACAGGGCAGGAACTGGGGGGTTACCATCTGAGGTGTGAATCTATAGCCGCGTTGCCAACCAAACGTACCCAGAACTTCTAGGCCCAGGAACTACTTTTCAAGGAACTAAAAGGTTCCTTCAGCCCATTGTTGTCTGCGTTTCCACCGCGGTCTAAAGACCCGCGAAGATTAGGCAAATTAGTCTGCTGACGTATGAAAAAGCAACATCATCGTCGGTCCATCTGTCGTATGATTTCTTCTGTAACTCCATACTACCACTGAAGTAGGCCTACATTATTTTCCAATAATGGGACAACCCGGAGGGGTTTATTCCACTTATACAACAGGTTACGAACAATGATTATATATGGTTACTTTAGTATTTATTGATTTTATCGACTTAATCACCTGAAATTGAAATATTCTTCCGCGGCCGTTTGGGCATATTATTTTACCGTTGTCAAGCAACACTCTCGTTGGTAGTTGGACTTGGACCGTTGTTATGCAACAAACAGGATATAATATATAATGGGTTAACAAAGAAAATCCGGATGAAAATATTCAGCAACCGAATTAAACCGCTTGAATGTTTTGGTACGTAATATGCTGTCCCAGCACGAATGCTTAACATTTTATAAAACAGACTTAATGCTAAAGCAAGAAAAGAACAGAAGAGCACACCTGTTATAGGCCTAATCTTAATTTCTCATCTGTTCCAAGACGTTGGCAGGCTATAACCAAAAGTAGGCTACTGCGCCGCATAACATAAAAGTCTGAATTCAAGTTATTATGAAAATAACAAATCGGTTTGCAGCTGCAGATTTTTACATTCAGTTCATCACTAATCATGCTATATGCCCAGAGTTGTAGCCTTACTTGAGTCCTTGATATTGGTTCCATTGTTGGAATGCTACCTGGTTTCCAGTGGGAAATATTTAGGAGTTGTCGTGGAAAAGGGGAAGCCGTTCCCCTATTCTTCAGCTATAAGACACGCACCTTGATCCTGGTCACAGGCCGCTTGCATCATTTGACTTGCTCTGCGGGATATGTACGTCATGCATTCAGAGGCTTTTCTCAGCAGCTGCATGTTGTTTGAGTTCGGGGAATCTTGGTCAGGGGCTGCAATGAGAAGCTCAGTCAGAACCCAAGTTCAGCAGAGCTCAGTGTAGCTCATATCACACATATCACACACTCATATCACACACTCTGGCTCATATCACACACTCAGGCTCATATCACACACTCATCTCATATCACACACTCAGACTCATATCACACACTCAGCTCATATCACACACGCAGGCTCATATCACACACTCAGACTCATATCACACACTCAGACTCATATCACACACTCATCTCATATCACACACTCAGACTCATATCACACACACAGACTCATATCACACACTCAGCTCATATCACACACTCAGTCTCATATCACACACTCAGACTCATATCACACACTCAGCTCATATCACACACTCTGGCTCATATCACACACTCAGACTCATATCACACACTCAGACTCATATCACACACTAAGCTCATATCACACACTCAGTCTCATATCACACACTCAGACTCATATCACACACTCAGCTCATATCACACACTCTGGCTCATATCACACACTCAGGCTCATATCACACACTCATCTCATATCACACACTCAGACTCATATCACACACTCAGCTCATATCACACACTAAGCTCATATCACACACTCAGTCTCATATCACACACTCTGGCTCATATCACACACTCATCTCATATCACACACTCAGACTCATATCACACACACAGACTCATATCACACACTCAGCTCATATCACACACTCAGACTCATATCACACTCAGCTCATATCACACACTCAGCTCATATCACACACTCAGACTCATATCACACACTCGGACTCATATCACACACTCAGGCTCATATCCCACACTCAGACTCATACCACACACTCAGCTCATATCACACACTCAGCTCATATCACACACTCAGGCTCATATCACACACTCAGTCTCATATCACATACTCAGGCTCATATCACACACTCAGACTCATATCACACACTCGCACATTTTACACGTTTAATCTCATTCTACAACCAACCAACTCATTATGAGTCACTCAGTTATTCTATACATGTCCAGAGTTTAATTAAGGTACAGGTTACCTCAGTAACATTCATTTCAGCCAATTAAAAAGAATTCCAGACCTGATTAAGATACAAACATTCAGCCAAAACACACGCGCATACACACACACACACGCACACACACACACACACACACACACACACACACACAGGGGACAACACTGCAACACACATCAAGATATGTAATCAGGAGTAATTACAGTCTGAACCTTGAGCATTTACACTTGATTATAATGACATTCATAAGTATTGAGTAAAGAATAGGAGTAAATATACTCACTGCTGGTCTTCCCATAGCCTGGAACAGAGACACACAGAGTTAGAATCATACACGCAGCATGTCTGACTGTAACTGTGAAACTATTAAACTCTGTGAAATGTATTAGTGTGCCAGCTTTATTATGTGACTGCACTGGTGCCTCTCAGAGTAAAGGTGTGTCAGTGGGTTTGTGCCTGTTACTCAGTCTCAGTGTGGCAGTATCTCTGTGTGGCAGTGACTCTCACCTGAGCTTCTCTTCCTCCACATGATGACACCGATGACGGTGAGGGCTTGGATGAGGATGAGAGCGCCCACCACACAGCCGATGATGACGCCCATGGGGGAGCTGCTGCCTTCAGTACTGAAGCTATGCGCTGCAGTCAGGGGGAATCACATTAAACACACACACACACACACACACACACACACACACATGCGCATGCATGCATACACACATACACACATACACACACATGCACATACACATAAACACATTCAACAAACACACAATTCTTGATTAATACATTACATATTTCACATCTTCTATAATGAACTTGTGTCTAAACCATCCCTGACTATTTGTGTTAATCAGCGGTGAGTGTATTGATTATACAGTGATTATAGAGCTCACAGTACATACTGTAGTAAGAGTCAGAGGTCCTACAGAGTGAAGCCCAAATGTTTTTCTGCAGAAATTATTTACAGATCTATTCCTGAATCCTGGGTATCAGTACCATGATCTCACATCTCTCTCTCTCTCTCTGTCCCTCTCCTCTCTCTCTTTCCTTCCCTCTCTCCCTCTAACTCCCTACTTTTCTCTCTCTCTCTATCCCGCTCTCCCTCTTCCAATCAGTGAAGTGATTATACAGTGATTATACAGCTCACAGTACATAGTGTAGTGAGAGTCAGAGGTCCTAAAGAGAGAAGCGCAGTGTGTTCGGGCTAAACCTCTCTGTGTGTTTGTCCTGCTTGTGGCGTCAGCAGGGGTGGGGGTAAGGACGTATATAGCAGGTCCAGGGGCCCCTAGAGGTGGGGTGTGTGGGGGGGGAGGCTCTCTCTCAAAACATTTTCTGCAAATTATTCCTACATTTATTCCTGAATCGTGGGATGGACACTCGATCACTCACTCTTGATATCTGTATTACTCTTGATGTTCTCCTCTTTGACAGGCAGAACGATGTCCTGTTTCAGGCTCTTGTGCTGTACAGTACAGGTGTACTCTTGGCTCTTCCAGTCCTCAGGCTTCACAGTCAGATTAGATGTGGTCTGGAAAGTTCCGTCCCCATTGCGCACCGTCTCCTCCGGCTCTACATCCAGGTCCTCTCTGTTTCTCTGCCAGGTTACCATGATGTCACGGGGGTAAAATCCGGTCACATGACAGGTAACACCAGGAGAGGAGGAATCCTTCTGCAGCAGAGAGACCTCAGGAGCAACTGAAAGAGAGAGAGAGAGAGAGAGAGAGAGAAAGAGGGGAACAAATTCTATTGTCAATCTAATTTACACAGGCAGTGGATGATTTTTGTCAGAGCATGCATTTGTAAACTTGACAAAGGTGAAAGTTTTGATTTAATGTGTTGAGGTGGAATGGAACACAGGATTTGTAATGTTTTACTAATAATTGTTTTTCATTTTTGTTTTCTGTTTTGTCTTTTTTATTTTTACCTTTTCCTTTCTGTTTTTGTAAATAGTGCAGATATGGGGGTATCTTTTCTGTTTTTTATTATTAATAAAGAGAACTTAAAAGTCAAAGTCTCTCTCTCCCTCCCTCTGTCTCCCCAACCTCTCTCTCTCACTCTCTCTCTCTCTCTCTCCCCCTACCCTCGCTCTCTCTCACTCACTGTTGATGTTCTCCTCTTTGACGGGCAGAATGATGTCCTGTTTCAGGCTCTTGTGCTGTACAGTACAGGTGTAATTCTGGCTCTTCCAGTCCTCAGGCTTCACAGTCAGGTTAGATGTGGTCTGGAAAGTTCTGTGCTTGTTGGGCACCGTCTCCTCCAGCTCTACGCCCACATCCAAGTCCTCTCCGTTTCTCTGCCAGGTTATCGTGATGTCACGGGGGTAGAATCCGGTCACATGACAGGTAACACCAGGAGAGGAGGGGTCCTTCTGCAGCAGAGAGACCTCAGGAGCAACTGAGAGAGAGAGAGAAAGAGAGAGAGGGAGAGAGAGAGAGAGAGAGAGAGGGGGGGGACAGAGGGAGATTTATTTGAACATCACACAAAATATAATTTCAGAAACAAATAAATAAGCAGTAACCTTCATTCCATGGCAGTGTTTGTAAAAGGGACAAAGAAGCCAAAAAACATTTTTAAATCAACAAATGCAGTCACAATAAAAACAATACAATACAATAAAACCCTCAGAAAACACAACCAGTAAGACAGAGGTAAAATCAATAAATTAAATAAATAAGTAAAAACACAATAAAATCAGAGTAAAAAACAAAACCATTCCAGTTTGAACCTAGTCCTACATACTGTTGCTTAGAAGCATACATTGTGGCCCCCTTTATCATCCACCACACAAATAGCTTCATTTACGCACCAAATTTTCTGGAAACTACTTACATTGCTATGCAAGCTAAACTATGTGTGCTCTATACGAAGACGTTGTAAAACCATCCCCCTAAAAACCCTAAAAACCTGCAATAGATGTTGTATTTAGAATAGAATACTGTTTTATCCTGTTCCTCCTTGTGATCCAAATTTCAAGCTTTGCTTGCCCAAATGGGAAATTAAACAATGAAACTTGTGTTTTGCACTGTACCCCGGACCCAGAATGAAGTGGACCCTCATGTCAAAAATCACCCCAAGCCTACCACACGATCGCTCAACAAACCAAACAATGATGACAGACGATTACATTGCACAAACAGGTGGTGCACAGATTTCCCCCTCCCCACAGAAAGGATAGCCCTCCCATAGGGGATGGTCTACATGTGCCAGGTGTCTACTAGTGGCTATGGCTCCAAGGATAAGCCTCCACTGGAGGTCTCCTGACCACTTTGGTACTGGTGTCTTATACAGCAATCTCCAATTCCTTAAAGCCGGTATAAAAATTGGTCCCAAACCCTGCCAAGCACACACCCTCACCTCCCCCAGGGAAAGAAGGTGCCGAACCTTCACACAGACAGTGTACAATGCCCTCTTGCTCACAGCCTTAAAAACCCCCAGCAAGGGCATCCTGAAGGTTAAAAGCTTCCCCTGTTCCTCCTGCCAGTCCCCCACCGCTGCCTGCACACAGATGGGCGGGAAAGCAGGGGTCTTTATACACTGAAACACAAGCACAGCACCGTCTTTTTCAGATGACGTGGGTATTCCCACTACGATCCTCTCCACCAGCCGCACTGAGCGTGTCCCCACCGGTGTAGCAATGGCAGCCGTGTCTCTCCAGCCATTGTCCTCCAAGCTCCACAAGTGCGCCTCCTTCGTCATATAAGCCCTTACATAGTTTCCCTTGAGGCCAGCCAAGACTTGCGGTGACACCCCCAAAGGTCCCCCCGTTGCATGATAAAAACGTCCGCCCATGCCCTCAGCATAGAGGAATAGAAGTCTGGAAGGCCTGCAGTTCTTGCCCCCCGTAAGTTCATTAAAAAAAGGTGCCGGTCCAGCCCCCAGCCACCTGCCTTCCTCAGCAGAGCACAGGCGGTCTCCCTCCAGCTCACATCGGCATGATAGAGAAGCCTCTGTGCGGCCTGCAAGCGTAAAGTCCTCACACGGCTCTCCAGGTCAATGGTACTGGTGCGTTTCCCTCAATGCATTGACAAGCTTATGCCCTGGTATAATGAACAATACCAGGATTTGACGTGATGATATTTGCCATAGTTAAATGAGTGTAACGTGGTTCTGTTTGTTCTACAAATACTCTTTTGCTTGTTTTCTGATTCACAGTGGTGCAGTGGGTAGCACTGTCGCCTCACAGCAAGAAGGTCCTGGGTTTGAATTCAGCCTGGGCCTTTCTGTGTGACATTCCTTGAATGTCTTTAGCCTAGGTGTATGTAAACTTCTGTTTTTAGCTTGTTAAATGTTTAGTTGGCAGAAGTGCTGTGTGAACAATGGTGTAACCGATTTAGTCTAGCAAACAAACCTGCTGTAGGTTATAGTCTAGGCTACTCCCACAACTAAATTGCCTAGCTATATCAATACAATACATTTCATCTTCATATGCCTTAGTGTAACAACACTTAAGCTGAGATATGAACCCATAATATTATTATATACAAGACATAATTGAAATTGCCTTTATAATCGTTAGCTATCATTATCTAGCTATAGAGCTAGTTAGACTAGGAAATTTGCAAACTACCATGTAGCCAACAGGTTATAGATGCTGTTCTCCCTTAGCCTACAGTAAATAGTCTGACAACACATAACTTTAGATGTTCTGTCTTTGGAAATATAACTCACTTCAATGCATTTGAAACTTTTTAACCACAAGGAAAAACACCAAGTTAGCAGTTGCTAGCTAGCTAAGCTAGCGAAATTCATAATCGTTAGTAGTTAGCGAGTTATTTAGTTGTACCCACAGTGATGCAAATGCAGTCTGAGAAGAAAATGAAGCCACTGTGCAGATAGGCCCCGTCACATGATGAAGCTGCTATGGTTGTCTCTGTGGTTACAAATCATATCAGTTTTGTTCTTAACCAATCAGGGATCATCTGATTGTGTCGTCGCTTCTGCCGTCCCCTGCGATTCAGATAAGCGTATCTTCACTTTGATTTGTTTCTGCTGTTGCTAGTTAGAGAACATAGTTGTGTGTAATTTAGATAATCTTTTTTAAACTTGTCTCTACTGTTGCTAGTCAGCGAACTTAGTTGTGCGTTAGCTGAGAATCTCTGTAGTTGACTCGCTGTTGTTAGTTAGTTAAACGCGTTAGTGAAACTGTATGTGGGGGTTGGTGTTTAACTGCCCGCTATTGTTGAGCTAATTTCAAGTAGCTTCACCTGGTGCTTATCTGCCTTAATGAAGGTGATGCAAGCACGTAATTGTCACCCGGTATTTATAGCTCCAGCGGAGGCTGCCATAGGCAGCCTCGTCGTCAGTTTGTCATGTTTATAAACCCCATCCCTTTGTGCGCGCTGCCTCGCCCCAAATGGTCTATTCACCGCAGGCGCAATTTATCTAACATGATCTACCCACCCTTATCCACACCTCAGGAATTCACCGTCACAGGTGGATTATGGAACTGCCAGTCAGCTGTCAAGAAAGCTGACTTCATTACTGCCTTTGCCAAGACGAAGTCTCTTGAATTCCTCGCTCTCACGGAAACCTGGATCACTCCCGACAACACCGCCACCCCAGCTGCACTGTCTGCGGGATACTCCTTCTCGCACACCCCCAGGGCCTCTGGCCGAGGCGGGGGTACCGGTTTGATAATTTCCTTGTCCTGGAAGTTCTGTGTCCTCCCCAGTCCTAACCCTACTTCCTCCTCTTTTGAATTTCACGCAATTACTGTAACTCATCCCTCAAAATTTCACATTATTGTTCTATACCGTCCTCCAGGTCCACTCGGCTCTTTCCTGGACGAGCTGGACACTCTCCTGAGCTCCCTCCCTGAGGATGGCACTCCTGCTATTCTTCTGGGAGACTTCAACCTCCCACCAGAGACCTCCCAACTGTCCAGGGTTGCCTCACTCCTCCAGTCTTTCGGCCTATCCCTGTCCTCTTCCCCCCCCCACACACAAGGCTGGTAACCAACTAGACCTTATATTCACCAGAAGCTGCTCCATTCCCCAACTTACAGTGACTCCCCTCCATGTCTCGGACCACTTCTTTCTTTCTTTCCCCCTCTCATATCTACACCCCCTCAACTCATCCAACAGCTCACCCACAGTAACTTTCAGGAGAAATCTCTCTACTCTGTCACAATCCTCCCTCATCTCCACTGCTCTGTCTACACTTCCCCCTCCTGCGTCTTTCTCTAACCTGCCAGTTGATCTTGCCACCTCCACCTTCAACTCCTGCCTCTCCCAGTCCCTCGACTCACTTTGTCCCCTTGTCTCCAAACCAGCACGCTCCTCACCCCCCTGCCCATGGCTGACTGAGTCACTACGCTCCAGCAGAACATCACTGCGGGCTGCAGAGAGGAAGTGGAGGAAATCCCGATCCTCTGATGACCTGACCGCATATCATACCCTGCTGGCGGCTTTCACATCTGCCCTCACCTCAGCGAAAGCCTCATTTTTCCAATCCAAGATCAGTGCATGTGTCTCTAATCCACGGAAACTATTCTCCACCTTCTCTTCCCTCCTCACTCCTCCTCCACCCCCACCTCCTTCTTCCCTCTCCGCAGATGACTTTCTGGCCGCCTTTGAAGGAAAGGTGGCTACAATCCGGAACTCCTTCGCCCATCCAGTGAGCCCCCCACCCCCCCGGGACAAACCCACAGCCACACTGACCTCCTTCGAGATGCTGGAGGACTCCGATGTATTACACCTCATCACCTCTCACCGTGCAACCACCTGTCCACTTGACCCCATCCCATCTAAAGTTCTCCAATCCATTTCCAGCGAGTTCCTTCCCTATCTGTCCTCTATTGTCAATTCCTCTCTCTCCTCTGGTCACGTTCCCTCTGATTTCAAGATGACTCGTGTTACCCCACTTCTAAAAAAACCCACCTCAGACCCCTCCGATGTAACAAATTATCGACCCGTATCGCTTCTACCCTTTCTGTCCAAAACCCTTGAACGAGCAGTTCTTAAACAACTAACCTCTTTTCTCCATCAGAACAACCTGCTAGACCCTCACCAGTCTGGCTTCCGATCCGGGCACTCAACAGAGACTGCGCTCCTAGGTGTGACGGAGGCACTTGCCACTGCAAGAGCCTCACGCCTCTCCTCTGTCCTGATCCTTCTTGACCTGTCTGCAGCTTTCGACACGGTCAACCATAAAATACTCCTCTCCACCTTGGCTGGGATGGGAATCGCCGGGACTGCCTTGTCTTGGTTCGCTTCCTATCTTGCAGATAGGACCTACCAGGTCACCTGGAAGGGGTCTGCCTCTGCTCCTCATCCACTTGTTACGGGAGTGCCGCAGGGATCTGTACTGGGTCCTCTGCTGTTCTCCTTATACACCAGATCTCTTGGTTCAGTAATTAATTCACATGGCTTCTCCTATCACTGTTATGCAGATGACACACAACTCTTCTTTTCTTTCCCCCCCTCGGCCACACAGGTCAATGATAAGATCTCTTCCTGCCTGCCTGACATCTCCCCCTGGATGGCCAGCCACCACCTGAAGCTCAACCTCAACAAAACTGAGCTGCTCTTCTTCCCGTGCAAGACCTCCTTACTTCGTGAGCTCTCAATCACGGTTGATGGCACCACAGTGACTGCCTCTCACTCTGCCAAGAGCTTGGGGGTGGTCCTGGATGACCAACTGGAACTCAAGGAGCACATCAAGGCAACATCACGATCCTGCAGATTCCTTCTGTACAACATCAGAAGGATTCGACCATACCTGACGACGCACTCCACCCAGCTGCTCGTCCAGGCTACGGTGACCTCTCGCCTTGATTACTGCAACTCTCTCCTTGCAAGCCTGCCAGCTTGTGCCATACAGCCACTTCAGATGATTCAGAATGCCGCTGCCCGACTCATCTACAACCTTCCCAAATTCTCCCACGTCACTCCTCTCCTGCGATCACTCCACTGGCTACCTGTCGCCGCCAGGATCAGGTTCAAAACCCTGACCCTTGCCTACACTGCTGCCAACAGGACAGCCCCCATCTACTTGCAGGACATGATTCGCTTCTACGTGCCTGCTCGACCACTCCGCTCTGCGGAAGCAGGGCGCCTAGTAACCCCTCCCACCCGCCCAAAGGGATCACAGAGCTTCTCCACCCTAGCTCCTCAGTGGTGGAACGAACTTCTCGTCCCTCTCCGAACCTCCCCCTCACTACCCATCTTCCGCCGTGGCCTGAAGACTCATCTCTTCAGACTATACCTAGATTAACCACCACCATGCTGTATATTTCACTCTTTAATTTAAAAAAAAAAAAAAAAAAACCCCCCCCCTTTTCATGTCACTTGTATTTGTCTTTGTCCTAATACTGTAGCTTATACTTCTGCCTAGTTGGCTTTGCAGAGGTTAGGTTAGAATAGTGTTCACTGTGTGAACTGTGTTCTTAGCTAGAAATAGCTGTACAAAATAAGTATTATACCTTTCTGAACTTGTGTTCAGCAGTTGCCTACGACCATGATATGCACTATTTGTACGTCACTTTGGATAAAAGCGTCTGCGAAATAAATGTAATGTAAATGTAATGTAAATGGATCAGTGTGCCTAGTCAATGCATTTGGAATAGTTATATTTGGTCATATTTTTTTCTATTCTGTTCAGCCTAGAAAACCTTTTGATCCAGGAAAAATTGAAAATGTTACTGCCTGCTTCTATTGATTACCACAAAATAAGCTTCTGGCACATAATTCACACTGGAGAGAGTCAGGTGAATCTACAACTCTCATAGGAAATACATGGCAGACTCATCAATAATTCTGTTTCAGGGCTGTTGCAGCCATCTTGCGGTGGTGCCACTTTCAAAAGTATCAAATTGAATATAATGGAATGGAACCACGCCCACATTTCCCTTGTAGTTCTTATACAGGTAAAAACTTTCAAAATATGAAAAAGAGATAATCTCATGGGAGACAGATTATCAACCCAACCCCCCCAGGCTACCCATCCACAGGCCCAGAGCCCACCAGGAGCAGCAGCTCAACTATGCAGCAATCCTGAGCCAACCAGCCCCCTGACACCCCAAAGCCCCCGCCTATTGAATATGTTTTGTTACATATATAATGCCTTGAAACTATTTCCTGTACACATTTCTTGCCAATGAAGCATATTTAATTGAAGTGAAATTGAGAGATAGAGAGAGAGAGAGAGAGAGAGAGAGAGTTCTGCAGTAGAACTCTGCTCTCAGTGATGCTGTACCTGTCCTCCCCAGAGCGATCATCCTGTAGCTCACGTACTTCTTCAGTGCCTCAACGCAGATCTGGGTCATGTACTGCGTGTCATTCTTACGCTTAGCTAAATTCCACTTCACTGCACTGATAAACAGCTGCTGTGCAGGTGTAATGAAAGGCCAGCTTTTCATGTCATCAGTAAGAACGCCTTTCCCATGGTATTCATAACCTTCAATCTGTCCTGGATCTCTGGTGTCATCATCCCGCTGACAGCCATACTCGAAATCGTGCACAACTGAGGAGAGAAAACACGGTCACTGCACACATCCCACACACACGCACACTGTCACTGCACACATCCCACACACACACACACTGTCACTGCACACATCCCACACACACACACACACACACACAGACATTCTCTCTCTCCAAGTCACCTACAGCACACTCACTCACAGAGCTCTGATGCCACTAAGACTACAGCATTAAGCTCTGATCCCACTGATACTACAGCATTAAGCTCTGATCCCACTAAGACTACAGCATTAAGCTCTGATCCCACTGATACTACAGCATTAAGCTCTGATCCCACTGATACTACAGCATTAAGCTCTGATCCCACTAAGACTACAGCGTTAAGCTCTGATCCCACTGATACTACAGCATTAAGCTCTGATCCCACTAAGACTACAGCATTAAGTATCTGATCCCACTGATATTACAACGTTAAGCTCTGATCCCACTGATACTACAGAATTAAGCTCTGATCCCACTGAGACTCCAGGGTTAAACTCTGATTCCACTGATACTACAGCATTAAGCTCTGATCCCACTGATACTACAGCGTTAAGTTCTGATCCCACTAAGACTACAGCATTAAGCTCTGATCCCACTGAGACTACAGCATTAAGCTCTGATCCCACTGAGACTACAGCATTAAGCCCTGATCCCACTGAGACTACAGCATTGAGCTCTGATCCCCCTGAGACTACAGCATTAAGCTCTGATCCCACTGATACTACAGTATTGGGACTTTTTGTGAAATTATATAATCCTTCAGGACTTTAATTATTTCATATTGCAAATGCTGAGAGCACAGAGGGAGCTGTATGTTTTGTCGTATTTATTTTTATTGAAAAGATGGAACAAAGAGCAAAAGTCAATACCTTGAACATATAAAGTCTACTCTACAGATGAAAAACCAAAAAGCCGGGCAAGGTGTATGGTGCACTCCATAGGGTGCCTGACTTTCAAATGATATACCCATCCTCCTGTGGGGTTGCGGGTTTGATTCCTCAGCCATAGCACTTCCTGTGCCGCGATCCCATCTCTAACTGTAACTCCCCTTGCATTCCACCCATCTGAATAATGTACACAAAAAAGGAGAGCCGTCCACTCTCCTTTTGTGGGGAAAATACATGGAAACTGATGTTTTTAACATGAGAAGAAAATAAGAATAGAGAACAGTAAACAGTGATATACGTAAGACATAATCCCCTACGAGGTTTGGTTACAGAAGAAAAGTTCCTGATAGCTGACCACCTCGGAGGGAATTACCCCGCTGATTACATAGCTAATTACCTTATACAACAATATACCTTCAGACATCAAGCTACGGGGTCAGTATGTGTGTATACACTTGTTTTTGTGTGTGTGCGTCTGTGTGAGCACGTGTGTCTGTCTGTGTGTGTTTGGGAGTCTGTGAATTTGTGAGCAGGAATATGTATGATCCACATGTGTATTTTAATGTGTGTGTGTCTGTGCTTACCCTGGGTTGAGCTGTAATGCTGCATTGCATTTCTGATATTGGCTTTGAAGGTCTGGTGTGCATCAAGCGCTTTCTGAGTCTGTTCGTCCCAGTAATCTGCTCCCTCATTCTGTCTTATCCACGCAGTCTTGGGAATCATCCTCCTGCTCTTGCTGTCATAGTATGAAAACTCCTCATCATCCACCAAACCCTTGATAGCGAACTCCGGGGGGTCAGTACCCCCAGTGACAGCAGTGCAGACGTACTTCAGAGAGTGAGAGTCTGTGGACACAAACACACCTTCATTAGAATCAAGCACAAAATATATTAAAGCATTTATTAGACATGCTTACCTAAACAGCATCAGACTACATTTTTCATAAAATTAATTAACCCAGCTTGACATTTTGAAAATCCTGGTCCTATCGCAGAAATGCGGATCCAAAGGTACGCCTGAGAAACAACGCACGCCATCGCTTGGCAACCAGGCCAATGGATGCCTGTTCTGAGGATGCCTCTTGCCGGGACCGTCGCAGGGCGGCGATATTAAAAAGATGCCGGACTATATATTTATGATCTGCATCTTTTTAAGTTAGTCTTGGTTAACCTTCAGTTCGGAGTTGCCTACTGCCTACAGTCCACGTTGTCTGTTGTCTTCTTCTTACTTCTGTAACATGTTACTAACAAGTTACTAATAGTATCCTTTGTGATACTTTTTAGTCATAGACAGTGCATATTGTAGTGATTACCCCAGTTTCTGACTCTGAACATCTGTAAGGAACCGGAGGACGGACCTTCAGGCCAGAGGATCATCTTGCTGGGTTACGTCTACCTGCCCAGTGAGATCCTGCAACCTGTGATATACCTGTACATATGCTTACATCTCATTTAGCACAAATAGATCTACTCCCTGCTTTCCTGTAAAATAAACGCCTTCTCGCATTTTACATATCACTTTATGCTTAACTGGGTCTTCTTTCGGGTTGTCGTTGATACTGAGGTGGCTTAGTGTTACGTCTGGTAGCGTACACCTGGTTATTAAACGCAGGTGAGTTACAGGTCGTAACAGCTACTGAAACCTGCTTAACCCATTCTATTTGCTGTGACAGATCCCTTTTTATAGTGTTTCTGCTACATTCCAATCTACTGCTACTTCACACCAGGCTGGCCAGTGGAGGATGGCCTCCCCCTCTATAGCTGGGTTCATCTCAAGATTTCTTCCCATTGGGTGTTTTGGATGGTCCCACTTGGAGTTTTTTCCTCATGTACTTTCTTTTTGCTCTCTCACTTTCCTCGCTACTCTGTAAAGTGTCTCTACTCTGTAAAGCGACTATACAAATAAAATTGAATTGAATTGAATTGAATTGAATATACACACAAACACCAAAACAGGAAATGTACAGGGTGCCATATTCAAAAGCAGAAAGGACAGGACTGTTCCCAAATAAGATGGGAAACTGCAGGACAGGGAGGTACAGCAAAACCTCCTAAAGACACACAAATGCCCATGTGTCCCCACAAACAAAAATAATGTTGAGAACTTCCACAGCAGATAAACAAAATTCCTGCCAAAACCACACCCAAGTAGTGCGTATATGTGCTAAACCTGTTCAGTGACAATCCTTGTGACAATCCTTCAGTGATCTTCATTGAAAACGTCTACAAACATTAATCTTTTTTATCTTATCCAAGAAAGGATTTCAAGGGGTACATTAGCTAATACTAATCAGAATTCCATGTAATTTCTTTATTACCAATGTGTTTACATAATAATAATAATAATAATAATAATAATAATAATAATAATAATAACAATAATAATAATAATCCATGATTTGTGTCATACCAATGAGCAGTCGAACTTTTTCAGTTTTGTTCTGGGCACCATGTTTTAAATCAACAAGCTTTGCTTAAACTATATTCCATTTTTTGTTATCCCATTTGTGTAAATAAAAAACATTTGAAACCCAATTAGAAAAGACGGCAATTTTCCGATTTCATACGACGACGCCTAACAGTAATCTGCATTTATTTCAAATAATAGGCTACGCATAGCTCAGTTTAATTTACCTGCATTTGCCGCGAAAATGCCACACAGCACGACCCAAAGAGGAGCGAGGACTCTCATGCCGAGGAAAATGTTGTTAGATTATTCCATTAAATAGGACCAGTTTGTGTTCTTCAGGTCTGCGTGTCACCCCTCGCCGAGTCGCTTGAGGAGCGGTAAGTATGGCGTCAATTTAATGCCAATAATCAGCGCGAGCAGATATTCACTGCCCGAGCACAAAAACCACTTTCACGCACGCACATTTCAACACCCACTTTCTCCTCGCGCGGAGTAGAATTGACATAAAAAACACGTTTTCAACGTACAAAAATGCAAAGTTATTCACACATACAAGACATATCCCGTCTATAACTCATTCATTCAGACTGCCAAAATCCAGGCCTGCGATTAAAAGTATTGGTAACAAAATGACGCCAAGTTACGGTACTACAAACAATATACGACGCTGAAGTTGGCTCCCGATTCGCAGCTCCCGATTCGAAATTTCCGGTCCACCTTAAATCGGTTGGGTTATATGATTGGACGGATTCGCAGTCTTCCTTACGTATTTGCGAAGGTTGTAATTTGCTTCAAAAAGAGTGATATGGATCAAGAGAGAAATTGAACAAAGGTGGTAATGAGAATTAAAAAAAAACTATTTGTAATTATGTTACGTTCACTTCTCATGTCTTTTAAGACTGTACTGTGGACAGATCAGATTTTGAGCGTTTTCTCCTCAAAATCTAATAGTCTCACCATTGCATCAGGTGTGTCTGAGAGAACAGGAAATAATGCACATCTGAAATGTTGTGGACGAAAAATCACTGCACCATATTCAAATAAAACTCCAAACTGTCTATATAAAGAAATATATGAATAAAATCCTATTGAAAAATTGACATATTAGATGGCCATTTCTCATCAAAATTTAAAAGTCTGAGAATTTGTCATTTAATTACGACAGAAGGGCTCCTGAAGTGGTCTACATCCTACCCCATTTCTGTGAAATTTCACTATTGCATTTTTTAATAATCCCACCTCAAACTTTCCATATTATCCAGTAGATGCCAATTGAAAAATATGAAAGTTTGGACAAGAATTTCTCTCCAAATGTAAAAGTTCACAAAATTCTGACACTTGTTCCTAGCAGAAGGGGTCCTGGTCTACAACCTACCCCATTTCTGACAAATTTTACTGTAGCAATTTTTAATAATCCCACTTCAAATTTACCATGTAATCCAATAGACGGCAACTGAAAAAAGTGATTTTTTGGATAAGAATATCTCCCAAATTGTAAAGGTTCACAAAATTCTGACACTTGTTCCTAGCAGAAGGGGTCATCCATCCATATTGAAGAAAGTGATCTTTTGGAGTGGGCTTATTTGAAAACAGCACAGAAATAGTTTCACAGTTAGGGGCAGACATACAGCAGGACACCATCGGTGATAATCAAATGTCAACATTTTGAGGCATGAAAATTTTCAGAAGAAATTGCAATCCAAAAGATTTTTTCAATATGGCTGTATTGACATGCACACAAAGTCTGTAGTGGGATTATTTGAAAATGCTATAGTAAAACTGCACGCAATTGGGCTAGGATGTAGAACAGGACCCCTTCTATCATGAACAAGTATTAACAGTTTGAGACCTTTTTAATTTGGGGAGAAATTCCAATCCAAAACTTTACTCTTTTATATTAGCCTGCATTGGATTACATTTAATGTTTGAAGTGGGATTATTAAAAAAATGGTAAAATTTCACAGAAATGGGGTAGTATGTAGGCCAGGAACCCATCTGCCAGGAACAAGTGTCAGAATTTTCTGAACTTTGACATTTGGGGAGAAATTCTTATCCAAACTTTAATATTTTTCAATTGCTGTCTATTGGATTACATAGAAGATTTGAATTGGGATTATTAAAAAATGCTACAGTAAAATTTCACAAAAATCGGGTAGGATGTAGACCACTTCAGAAGCCCTTCTGTCATAATTAAATGTTAAATTTTCAGACTTTTCAGAGAAATGGCCATCTAATATGTCAATTTTTCAATAGGATTTTATTCATATATTTGTTTATATAGACCGTTTGGAGTTTTATTTGAATATGGTGCAGTGATTTTTCGTCCACAACATTTCAGATGTGCATTATTTCCTGTTCTCTCATACACACCTGATGCAGTGTTGAGACTATTAGATTTTGAGGAGAAAACAAAATGCGTGACACTGATCTGTCCATAGTACAGTCTTAAAAGACACGTGAAGTGAACGTAACATAATTAAAAAATTGTTTTGTTTTTTTGTTCTCATTATCACCTTTGTTCAATTTCTCTCTTGATCCGTATCTGTCTCTTAGAAGCAAATTATAGCTTTTGCAACTACGTAAAAGGAAGACCGCGAAATCCAATCATATAACGCAACCGATTTAAGGTGGACCGGAAAGTTCGAATCGGGAGCTGCGAATCGGGAGCCAAAACAATATAGGGTATCTTGCCTCACCGAAATGACATCAGATGTATTCCAAAGCAATGCTACCCAATATTTCCTCAATTCTTTCAAGTCACTTGGCCCTGTGTGTATAAGCATGCAGTACATGGGCAGGCCAAACATATGTGTGGATGGCTTTCTCACAGTAAAGATTGATTGAATAGGCGTGTGTATGTCCAATTTGTATTGGTATGTATTTCGCTGCCCAGCCTTTCTGTTGCGTGAATGGCGAGACGGGATTCAGTGTGTGTTCATAAATGTGAATGTAACATGCTGCCAGGGAAATGTCCCCATGGGGATAAAGAAGTTCTCTATGTATGTATGTACAATATGTATTTTACACGCAGTACTTCTTGTACGTAGCAAATATACAACAACTTGTACATTTAGTGAAATTCAGTTCAGAAGTAAGTATAAACATATGTTTTCTGGAGAAATATGCTTCCTGTGGTTACTCACCAGCAGTTTTGTACATGAATTTCAATGTGCTCCATGAGGCAATTCAAAATATTTGACACTTTGATCTGACACAAAGTTTCTATGACATTGTAAAATGGTAAGATTACAAAACACAGGGCCAAGTGACTTGAAAGAACTGAGGAAATATTGGGTAGCATTGCTTTGGAATGCATCTTATTTAATTTCGGTGAGGCAAGATAGCCTATATTGTTTGTAGTACCGTAACTTGGCGTCATTTTGATATCAATACTTTTGAGTAACTTGGCATTTTTGTACGTTGAAAACGTGTTTTTTATGAGATATAATTTCTTTTTGCAAAGCGTTTTATTATGCGAGTGAGAAATGCGAAGTGACCCTGTAAGAAACGGTTGTGGATTATGGCTATCCTTGTGTGAATTTGTACAGTCTGATGAGCGTGTACCGTTTAGCAGTTTCGGTGTGCTATATATGTAAAACAGTAGCTGAAAGGGTGCGGTGGCGTAAATGTAAACGCATCAGAACCGCAGGTGAAATATGGCCAGTGTTTGTACTCATGGATTTGACGGCCATCCAACGAGCCTTGATTGACAAAAGAATCAGCAAGCCCGTAGAATTAGAGCTCCCTAGGTCGCAACTTGTGTACCCTTCTGTCCTGCTCCGTTGTCTGTTATTTCGTGGAGATGCACTTTTAGTGTTTGTAATGTTTATAAGGCATTTTGATAGGCTTATCTGCAGGTGGGAATCCTCTTCGCTGTTTTGCTAAGCTAGAACCGGAAAACTTGATAGTGGAGAATAGGAGCAGACACATATGTCCCAGAAGGCTTTGCATATGGGAAAATAACAAGAGTGTGAGAGAAATTAGGATGACATGATGAAATTGTGTAGTTAAAACAATATGTTTTTAGCAGAATGGGCATGTAGGTGAAGGTTGACATGATCACAGACTAGTGCGAAGTAAATGAAGTGACCATGAGCGAGCTTAGTATCCTTATGGAATGGTATATATAACAGTCGGTATAAAGCATTAGTTGTTGAAGTGGGGGGTTAAGTAACGTGCAGTCTATTGCACTGATGTGCTTTTCTTATGTTCAGTACTAGTAGTTATAATTATGAGTGAGTCATGATTTAAAATGTAATGTTTTAATGGGGGGTTGCAGAACGTACATACGTAGAAATTGTTTTTGTATGTGGCTAGATAGAGAACAGGGCGAGGTAACATGAATTTAGAAACGTGGCGTTTGCTAAGAAGTTTTTGTACGGTAGCCAAATGAAGAAATGTAGTTAGTAGAAATGGCACAGTGGTGAACTGGTGTAACTTTTTAATAAAAGGAATACATTTGCCGTCATGAAATGCATATGAGTGGCCGTGAGTGAGTTTTGGTAAAGCAAATATAAGCCTAAGAAAACGTTAGTGTGAAAGAGGAAATTATCTGCCTGAGGGCGAGACGGGATTCAATCCTTCAACCGGAGGTTTACCAGTCTGTGACTTTGTTAGTGCAGCACCCTGACATAGCTATGCAATGCGTGAAATATCATCAGCAAACCTGTCCGTGGTTTTAAAGAAGATTGAATATTGTAGCCGGTTAATAACTGAACGTGCTGACGGTACGTCATAATGCAGTGTATACGTTCGGTGAACGGCGGATAGTTATGGTGCAAAAGCAATAATTGAGAAGTAGTAGACAATCATTAGTGAGGGTAAAAGCAGGTTAAAGAAACATGTTCCTAGTTGGGCTTGAACCTGGGACCCCATGTTCCCAAGACTGTAACCTTGCCCACTAGGGCACAGCAGACTAGCTGTTTAAGATGGAAATGTTTCAGAATAAAAAGGTATGGGTATTTTGCGTGTGTATGCGAGTTTTTGATTGGGTCGTGTAGGTGAAGATTTGGCTGGTGTCGGTAAAATGCCCAATGGGGAGACATGTTGTTAGTGGGATTGACGGCAGGAAAAATAAGAAGAAGAAGATGAAGAAGAAGAAGAATGAGAAGAAGAAGAAGGAGAAAACGCAAAATCCCCTTAGTTTGGGGCTTTATTGTGTGGACATGTGAAGTTGTTTATGAATTCTGTTGAAATGGGGTGAGAATGTACAGAATTTAATGTTTTTAAGGGCTGAGTGTCTGTGGCTGTTGTGGTTATTTCTGTGGGGAACCCTGAGAAGTAACTCTCGGTGCTGTATAGGTATGGGGCATGCCCCCGCCAAGGCGTAACTTGGCGGGATGGCTTACCTGCCATCCCAATGGGGCATGCCCCCACCAAGGCGTAATTTGGTGGGATGGCATACCTACCATCCCAATCCAAATTTTTGTCAGTGTGGGGGAGGGGATGGGGTGGAGACTTATGCTAATGTATTCACCGGTATGATTGGTCACTTTAAATACAAAGCCCATACACTTCCTATGCCTTCTAACGGTTTATTAATATATGTAATTAAAGCCCCATTCAGATCACATTTAGTGGGTTAATGGAATTAATGGAATGGGTTAATGGGTTAATGGAATGCCCATTGTTCTCTTGAAACCCAGCATTTAGGTGGGTATTTAGTGGGTCGGTACCATTCATTGTTTACGATTCTATCGTCTTTTAAAAAAAATTTTAGACAGTCAATGTGTAATGCAATACCGGAATACATCGTTATAGAATCTTACAAAAATGGGCAGTGGTTATATTACAATATTGAATTAAATAAAATAAAGGGAATTATAAATGTAGTGTTTATATTCTTGCAACCTGTGCATGATAACAAAATTCCACGTGACAACATGCGCAGTAAACTGGAGGGAGAAGCCGAAACCTGTGGTGGAGTGGTTAGTAGGCCATAAGCTTGATAGAACATGTCTCGGAAGAAGTCTAAAGTATGGAGGCATTTCGAAATTTTGAAGGACAACTGAACTGGTGGAAAAAAAATGAGGACCGCTATCCAAAGCTGCCAAAACGTGTGCTCTGTATCCCCATCCACATCCACACCATCGGAGAGAATATTCTCAAAGGCTGGCTTCATCTTTAGCAAAACCCAAAGTTCACTTCTCCCAAGTAACGTGGACAAACTTGTGTTCCTCTCCCACAACATGTCAAGGTTCAAGAAGAACACTGCATAACTTGGGAAAGTAAGACCACCCCAGTTAAATCATTCATTTTATAGGCCTATTATTTATTTTGTTGTGTACTGTTTTAGCATACTGGACTACCAAATATAGCAAATAAGCGTTAGCTGATTACGCTTTCTGCCAACTAATTATTTGTTTAAGTAGGCTAAAGTAAATATTAAAAATGACTTGGCTACCAAAAAAACTTCAGAGGAGGATTATTTTTTGGTCGATCAGTGCAGCTGTAAATAGCACACACCATAATGAAATGACTATGAAATGGGATGCCTGCATTTTCTGACTTCGCACAGGTGGACCGTGTACGATGAGTCGGAGCCGCAATGTCAAGACCAAGAGGCGCCACCTCCCACCCCAGTGACCATAGACTGTAGCCCCTACTGTAGCTTAGTCCCTTGCAGTAATCAGGAAGTGACGCAAACGGTACCTCATTGGTCCACAACAAATATTATAACAGTGCCCAAATGACACAATAAATCATGAAATCGGCCCATGGACAGTCATAAGACACATATTGTGACTATTTGTTCTTGTGAGAAAAAATGATTGCCTTTGTATTTTGACCGCATTTGTACCGTAGACTTGCATGGAAACCGGATATGAAAGCACCTATACTGGAGACAACCGTAGTGGTGCGAGTGAGCAACGTCTCTCAACAAGACCAAGAAGTGATCTTCAAAAACGTAATCTGGTTTTGGCCGCTTGGTGCCAACCAGTGGTTCAGTTGTAAAGCACTGTACTCCGAGAGGTTCTCGTTTTAAGTATGCACTGTATGTACCAAGGGGCCCAGGTGTTACGCTCAATGTATGCACCGAGGGGCCTGGGAGCCCTAGTGGTCAGCTCACGCTTTAAACACCGAGGGGCCTGACATTGCAAGCGGTGCGGGGCCCGGGGGCCATAGTGGTCAGCTCATGCTTTAAGTGCGGAGGGGCCCAGGGACCCTCACACTGTAGGTGCTGAGGTGCCCAGCGGCCCTAGTGGTCAGCTTACGTTTTAAACGCCAAGGGGCCTGGGGGCCCTCACACTGTAAGCGCTGAGGGGCCCAGGGGCCCTAGTGGTCAGCTTACGTTTTAAACGCCAAGGGGCCTGGGGGCCCTCACACTGTAAGCATGATGTCACCCTGAACGCGGAGAAGTGTGTGTTTGGGGCCGAGGAGGTCGAGTTCCTGGGCTTCAGGCTCTCCAGGGCGGGCATCACTCCGATCATGTCTCACACTGAGGCCATTCTGTCCCTTCCAGACCCATGGTCGCCGTTCCAGCTGTCCTCGTTCCTGGGAATGGCTACCTACTATCTCCGTTTCCTGCCACACTACTCCAACGCAACAGCCCCTCTGCACCAGCTGCTTCGCAAGGATGCTGTTTGGGACTGGACCCCGGCCTGCCAGGAGGCCGTGGGCGTCATTAAATGGCAGCTCACATCCCCACCCACTCTGGCCCATTTCAGCCTCACTGCCCCCACCCTGGTCACCTGTGATGCTTCTGGGGTGGCACTTGGGGCTGTACTCTCCCAGGTCCATGAGGGCGTGGAGCGTCCGGTGACTTTCGCCTCACGGGCGCTCACTCTGGCTGAGCAAAAGTACTCAGTGGGAGAGAGGGAGGCCCTCGCTTGTCTGTGAGCCTGTGAACGCTGGCACGTCTACCTCTATGGCAGGGCCTTCACCGTCTGAACGGACCATCAGGCTCTGACGACACTGCTGGCGACCCAGGGTTCAGGGCACAGGCCACTGAGACTGCTGAGGTGGGCTGATAGACTGAACCAGTACAGTTTCAAACTCAAGTTTGTGCCTGGGCACACGAATATGGTGGCGGACCTGCCATCAAGGGCAGTCTCCACCACAGCGGGGTTAGAGGGTAAAATGCCAGACTCAGAGGGGGATGAGGACTGGGCCCAAATGCTCTACGGGCCCCTCAGCGCAGTAGTCACACTGGCCGAACTGCAGCAGGCTTCGGCTGAGGACGAGACGTTCTCCACCCTCCGCACCAACATTCAGGACGGCTGGCCCGCTAAAGTGGACGCCAGCCTACTCCCCTACCACAGAGTCCGCGACGAGCTCTCATGCTGGGGGGAGGGGTGCCTCGCACGCGGTCATCGTGCGGTCATACCAGAGACACTGAGGACCAGAGTCCTACACATGGCACATGAAGGCCACCTGGGAGCGGTCAAGGTGAAGCAGCGCTGCCGAGACACAGTGTGGTGGCCTCGCATTGACTACGACGTAGAGGAGCTGGTGAAAAACTGCACCTGCTGCCTTTTGAGCGGGAAAACAGGCCAGTCAGCCACAGCACCCCTCACCCCACTCCAATGGCCGTCCGTGCCATGGGAGCATATTCAGATTGACCTCTGCGGCGAGCTTCACGGGGCACCCGCACACGCCTGCTACCTACTGGTAGTGCACGACGGCCACTCTAAATGGCCAGAAGCCTTTGAGCTGGTCTCCATTACCACACACATCACCTGCCTGGACAAGCTTTTCGGGCGCTGGGGGCAGCCTAGCACCGTCACGTCGGACAATGGGCCCCAATTCATATCGTCTGAGTTCTCAGAGTTCCTGTCACGGAGGTCCATTAAGCACATCAGGACAGCAGTGCACCACCCGGAGAGCAATGGGGGGGTAGAAAGACTGAATAAAACCCTTAAAAACGGAATACGGGTCTGTTTGGAGGAGGAGAAAACCTTCAGTGCTGCACTCAATCAAACCCTCTTGACAATCCGGGCATCCAAGCACTCCACCACTGGGGTGTCACCAGCCCTGCTCATGATAGGGCGGGAACTAAAACAACCACTGGACTGCCTGAGAGCCAAGCCAGCCCCTGCACGTGTGAGCCCAGGGCTCCAGAAAGCCAAAGTACAGGTCCGCGGCTCACAGGCACAGATGAAACAGAGGTTTGACACCTTGCGCAGAGTACGGGACCCCTCCCTGTCCGCAGGGGACTGGGTCCGGATCAAACATGCACACTGCAAGAACAAGCTGCAGTCATACTGGTCAGTGCCTCGACAGGTGACTCGGCAGCTAGGACCGGCCACCTATAGACTGGACGATGGGACTCGGTGGCACTCGAACCGCCTGCACAGGGTTCGGGCCCCGACAGGCCCTGCATCATCCCTGTTCCCCGCTGCTTCTCTCAGCTGGCAGCCTGCTCCGGGGGACTGAAGACTTGGGGGTTAACACCCCGCTGCCGCCAGGTCCTGCTCCTCAGCAGGCTCGCCCTCAGAGAGCAAGGGCTCTGCCTGTCTGGTTCAGGGACTATGTTATTAGTCGTTAAAGGGGTTTTTGTTTCACGGATTGAAAGTTGTGCTGTACTTCCTTAAGGGGGGTGGGGGGAGAAAATGTTATGTCATTTTAAGCAGTGGAATTTACTGGTGTATCGGCATATGTGTTACTATGCCTTTAAGAGCGTTTGTGGGAGTGGCAGAGCCGAACAGCTTACGGGAGCGTTGTAACCGAGGTTGGTAAAATAAAGTTAACTAAAACGCAGCTCCGGGTCTGCTCACTGTATGAACACAATAGTTACATTATTCAATAAAACATGACCAGTTTTTGTTCTTCAGGTCTTCCGCGAACTCAGTGAGTCTTTATGAAAGCGATAAGACCAGGAAATAAACAGGTTGGTAACTCTACAAACACACTACGTAATGACAACGTTGCACTTTGGTCGTAATTTGGTAAGTCGCAACATTACCAACAGGTGGCGCTGTGACAATATTGCTCTATGGTTGCAAAATAACCAGTCCTCATGGGGACTGGTTATTTTGTTCTGCAACGTTGCAGTAACGTTATAGAATTACGTAAATATGATGTAATTTAATAACGTAACAATTATGTTATATCACAGTCCTCATCCTTACTTCATTTGAAATGTTACTGGTAGGTTGTCAGAACATTTATAAATTACGTATTGGCTTACAGTAAAATATCTATCTGTTTATCTGTCTGCGCGTTTACGCTTGGACCGTTAACACGTTATATCCAATGCAGGATTTATTATTATTATTATTATTATTATTATTATTATTATTATTATTATTATTATTATTATTGTTGTTTTATTTATTTAATAAATATAGGATATGATGGATAAGCAGGTATAGGGTTCTAGGGTGGCTGACATGGATAGGGATTTTATAGTAGGACTAGGTGTAAAGCATGGAGGATAAAATATAGTTTAGGGTGAAGGGATTTTTGAGTGTAAATCTGGGTAGCGCTTTGCCAGTACTAAACACGCAGTCACTAAACTCTGGGGAAATTGATGAAAATAGGTTCAGCACCGAAACTGAAAGTAAAGTGTTCGATTGAAGGCACTCATAATAATAATAATAATAATAATAATAATAATAATAATAATAATAAAAAAGAAGGATATAGCCTCCTTTTTTAGGTAGCCTACACCTGCTCGTTAGCGCAAATAATCCTCCCAATAGAGAATCCTGTGGCTGCAACTCACTATAAAAAGCATGCAGACATGATGAAGAATTGAGGCTATTAAAGGCAAGGTTGTGGGGAAGGAACTGGGCTTGTAACCGAAAGGTCATAGGTTTGATTCTTGGGTAGGACACTGCTGTTGTACCCTTGAGCAAGATACTTAGCCTGAATTGCTTCAGTATATACCCAGCTGTATAAATTGATGCTATGTAAAAGTTGTGTAAGTCTCTCTGGATAAGAGTGTCTGCTAAATGCATGTAATGTAATGCTATTTCGGAGGCAAAAGGAGGTCCTACCCTACATACAGTGCAGTGCGTAAGTATTGTGGTGACACAGTTTTTATTATTGCGGCTAAGTACTCCTGCACATGGGATTTGAAATGAAGCAGTCACTATGGGGCTGAAGTGCAGACTGTCTAATCTGAGGGTATTTACATCCATATGGGTGATCCATGTAAGAATTACAGCCCTTTTTATACATAGTCTCCCCCGTTTTAGGGGAGCAAATGTAATTTGACAAATTAACATAATCAGAAATAAAGATCTCATATTTAGTACTTGGTTACAACTCCTTTATATTCGATGACTGCCTGACGTCTGTGACCCATAGACATTACCTGACGCTGAGCATATTCCTTGGTGATGCTCTGCCAGGCCTGTACTGCAGTCATCATCAGTTCCTGTTTGTTTCTGGTTCGTTTTGCCTCCAGTCTTGTCTTCAGCAAGTGAAACGCATGTTCAGCTGGATTCAGGGCAGGAAATTGACTTGGCCAGTCAAGGACACCATCCACATTTTTTCCACAACTCATTTGCTGCTGTAGCAGTATGTCTGGGGTCGTCGCCCTGCTGCAAGGTGAAGCACTGTCCAATCTGAGCTGATAAGATATTTCTGTCCACATCAGAATTCATCCTGCTGCTGCCCTCAGTAGTCAGTGAAGGCAAGTGAGCTGTTTCAGTGACCGCTATACATGCCCAAGCCATAACACAACCTCCGTCATGTTCCACAGCTGAGGGGGTGCTTTGGATCACGAGCAGTTCTTTTATCATACTCTAACCTGGCCATTTTGTTCCTGAGGTTTATCAGTGGTTGACATGTTGCGGTGAACCCTCTGAGGTTATGCTGGTGTGCCCTTCTCTTTAAGGTAGTCTATGGTAATGAGCTGCTTTAAACATCCTGCCAAAAGCCCTTCTCTCCCAGCTGATGAGTCATGGGGGGGGGGGGGGGGGGGCGGGGGTGAGCCTATGCAGGGGCAGATGCATCTCCCATCCAATCAACAGGCACTCTGGGTAAATGACTAACAGTAGTTAGCTGGCTTGTCGAAGAAGGTGCTTTTCTGTGTTCCATGTGTGTTATTTGGAAAAGATTGCACATACCAGTAGCAAACTTGCCAAATGGTTACACACCAGTAGCAAAGTTACCACACAATTACACACCACTAGCAAAGTTACAACACAGTTGCACACCAGTAGTAAACTTACCACAGGGTTACACACCAGTAGTAAACTTACCACACGGTTACACACCAGTAGCACACTTGCCTGACAAACTTGCCTCATGGACCAGGTAGCTGCCAGTGAAACAATGGACACATTTGTGATTCACAACTGTAGCAGCTACAGGACAAATAAGCAAATTAGCACAATTGGTATAGTACATTTACATGGCCTTAATGTTTTTGTCAGATTAATTTTGACACACTGACTTGACTGACTCACATGTATCAGTTTGCCTTTAATCATTTAGCAGATGCTCAGTGTAAATATCCTGAGTTAGTTAATTAGGAGTTAATCAGGAGTGACTCAAATGCATTGTGCCTGTGTGTGTGTGCGTGTGCATTTTAGGCTGAAGTGGGGAACTTTGTCCTGAAGATGGCAGCAGCTGGTCTTCCTCATCAACAACTATGACACGATGCTGAGCGTGCTGATGGTGAGGCAGATGGACAGACAGACTCGGGAGAGTGTGAGCACGCTCTGTGCACTGCCTGAGCCCCAGAGAACTGGCCTGAAGACTGACTGACTGACTGACTGAATGTCTGACTGATGACTGTCTGTCTTACTGACTAACTTACTGACTGTCTGACTGACTGACTTACTGTCTGACTGACTGACTGACTGATGACTCTCTGTCTTACTGACTAACTTACTGACTGACTGACTGACTGACTGACTGAATGTCTGACTGATGACTGTCTGTCTTACTGACTAACTTACTGACTGTCTGACTGACTGACTTACTGTCTGTCTGACTGACTGAATGTCTGACTGATGACTGTCTGTCTTACTGACTAACTTACTGACTGTCTTACTGACTGACTTACTGTCTGACTGACTGACTGAATGTCTGACTGATGACTGTCTGTCTTACTGACTGACTGTCTGACTGACTGACTGACTGACTGTGTATGAACCTGTTTAATAAAGTGCCTGATCACAGCATCTCTCTCCCACTCTCTCCATTCCTCTCTCTCCCTCCTTATCTCCCTCCTTTCTCTCCCTCTCTCAGTTCAATTTTTTCAATTCAATTTACTTTATTGGCATGAATGTTGAAAGAAACAATATTGCCAAAGCATTCAACAATGCAACACAGTTTAGGTAATAAACATAGAAGGGTAATAATTAAACAATTTCAAATATACATGAAATAAATGAAAAGATGCAAATAAATAAATACATTTAAAAAATAAAACCGTAAAATAAGTAATTAACAAATAAAACTAGGGCCATTCAGCAGAGTACATGGGTTTGGTTGACCAAGTTGAAAATTGGTTTATAAATTACAGTGTGGATGTAGCTGTATTCCTTAAAAGATGACACACCATTATATATTTTGCACAAAGCTCTATTATTTCAACATGTTCTCCAAGGGGAATGCACATTTTTTCATCAGTCCCTAAATATCGGAAATTTTTTATTTTTTCAGAAATATTTGAAAAAAGTGCTGTTCTAATGGCTTCATATTTGGAACAGGAGAGGAGAAAATGTTCCTCATTCTCCACCTCTCCTGAGGTACAATGCTTACATAGTCTGTGGTCTCTAGGTAGCCAGGTTCTTGTATGCCGGCCTGTTTCTATGGCTAGCTGGTGGGCGCTGAGTCTGTACTTTGTTAATAGCATCCTTTTTGTGGGGTCTCTAATTATGGTGAGATACTGTGCCAATCTGTAATCTTTTTTCAAGTTTTGGAAGCAATTAATTTTGTTTATTAATTAGATTTTTCTTGCCAATAGTGATAATATTAATCTTGTATTGTTTTTTCTATTTGTTTGAATTTTGCCAATGTGGATTGTGTGGTTGAATTTAGCTGGTGTTTTTGGGCCAGGTATTCCACTCTCTGGGTGTTGTGTCCTATATAAAAAAGCATGACTACAGTAGTTCTGTGGGGCAGTATGGGCCAGGTGGGTCCAGAACTTTGCTGCTCTCTTCTCTATGTGGAACAATAGAGGGAATCTCCCAAGCTCTGCCCTACAAGCCAGGTTTGAAGTATTTCTGTGTACACCCAACATGTTTTTACAAAAATCTAAATGAAGACTTTCTGTGGGGCTTTTATCCCAGGCTTCATGACTGCATTTGAAAGAGGGGCCCCATATTTCACAACCATATGTAGCTATTGGTTTAATTATACGGTCAAATATTTTCAACCAGATCCTTATAGGAGGGTGAAATCTATACAGTGATTTTCTAATTGTATAATATGCTCTACGTGCTTTACCTGCTAAATTTTTTATTGCTAGATTGAACCACCCTGAAGAAGTGATTGTCAGACCCAGATAGTTGTAGTTAGTTACATGACTGATAATTGTTCCACCCAGAGTGAATTGATATTTACTTTCCTGAGAACGTGATTTTTTCTGAAAGATCATGATTTTAGTTTTCTCCATATTGATTGATAGTGCTCAATTTTTACAGTGATTTTCTAGTAAGGTCAGGCTGTGATGCAGTCCTTGTTCAGTTGGAGATAGGATCAGTAGATCATCTGCATACAGGAGACATTTAAATTCCCTGCTCTCTAATTTTAGTCCAGGAGATGATGACTGCTCCAGTGTTGTGGCCAATTCATTGAGAAAAATATTAAATAATGTTGGACTAAGATTGCAACCTTGTCGCACTCCCCTACCCTGATGGAAATATTGTGTCCTGCTGTTATTAATTTTAACACAACATTTGTTTCCTTTATACATGTCTTTGATGATGCCATAGACCATTCCTCCTATTCCACTCTCAAGAAGTTTAAGAAAGAGTCCATCATGCCACACCGAATCAAAGGCTTTATGAAAATCAAAGCAACCAAATATTTTGCCTTTATTGGTTTGATGGACATGTTTTTCTACTAGTGTGTGGACTGTATACATATGATCAGTTGTTCTATGGTTGGGGAGGAAACCAATTTGACAGTTACTTAGGATATTGTTTTCTTTTAGGAAGAGCAGTATTCTGGCATTGATAATGCTACAGAATAGATTTCCAATGTTTCTGCTTATTGTGATGCCTCTGTAATAAAAAATTAGTCACCATTTTTAAAAAATGGGATAACATGACCTTCATTCCACATCTCAGGAAAGCGTCCTACTTTCAGAACTAAGTTGAACAACTTAAGAATGGCTTCTCTGAGCTTAGGACTACTGTGTTTCAGCATTTCATTAGATATGCCATCTGGTCCACATGTCTTTTCAGTTTTAAGTGTCTTTATTTTGTTCATTTAGTTCAAATATAGATATAGGGGTGTCCAATTGGTTTAGCTAATTTTTTACTGATGATTCTAGATTGTATAGTTTCTCAATCACTGATTTTTGGGTGTGATTGAGTTCACTCTCTTGGGCTCTGTGTAAGTTTTCAAAATGATGTTTCCAAATATTTCCATAATTAATTGACGTGTTTTTCTTTCTTAGAGGTGTCCAGTTTCCCCATAATTCCCAGAAAGAATTTTGGTTGATAGCCTCTTCTGTTTCATTTAACTTATTTGACATATAATTACCTTTCTTTCTTCTTATTAAGGTTTTGTATTGGTTGAGTGTCTGTTGATATATGAGGCGCGTCTCTTTGTTAGTAGGTTTTCTGTGTTTTTTATTTGATAATATTCGTAGATTTTTTTTTTGATGATCGACATTCTTTGTCAAACCATTTATGTGTTGATACTTTTTTCTTATTTTCTTTGTAAATGTTTACTTTTTTCTAATTTGATTTCCTAGCCAATTCAGTGAATATTTGCGTTAATATATTTGTTGCTGAATTGATACAGCTTTTTTCTTCATCAAATTTGGTGAAGAGAAAGCTGTATATCATGTTTTCAGCATGAAGACTGTTGAGTGCTGCCTCATATTGAACAGGACTGTTTTCTCTCCAGATGAATCTTGTTGGGAGAAGAAACAGCTTAGGCACCATCTTGGAAGGTAAAGGTTGGTTCACTGCCTTTTTTAGATTGAGTACAATCTGGCAGTGGTCTGACAAGGGCAGTTGTGGCATTACCATGAAATAATTGATGTTATCAGGATCTATATCTGTTATAACATAGTCTACTGTACTACTACCAAGAGATGAACAGTAGGTAAATCTACCCAGAGAGTCACCCTTTGTTCTGCCATTAACTATGTACAGATCCAGGCCTTTACAAAGTTGTACCACTTGTTTCCCGCTGCTATTCACCATGCAGTCATAACTCTGTCTTGTGTTTAGAAATTTATGCCTGGGAATCTCTGTGTTATTATTATTATTATTAATAATTACATTTATATAGCACTTTTCCAGATGCTCAATGTGCTTTACAGTGAAGGGGAACTCACCTCACCCACCACCAATGTGTAGCACCCACCTGGGTGATGCACGGCAGCCATTTTGCGCCAGAAAGCTCACCACACATTAGCGAAGGTGGAGAGGGAGAGAGACATTTATTTAGCCAATTAAATCTGGGGATGATTTTTAGTGGCAAGTTTTTGCGAAAGTCAGATCTGGGATTTGACCAGGACACCGGGGAACCCCCTACTCTTAGCGATAAGTGTCATGGGATCTTTAATGACCACAGAGAGTCAGGACCTCGGTTTAATGTCTCATCCGAAAGACGGCATCTCCTACAGCACAGTGTCCCCGTCACTGCACTGGGGCATTGGGGTTTATTTGTACCAGAGGGAAGATTGCCCCCTGCTGGCCCACCAACACCACTTCCAGCAGCAACTCCGTATTCCCTGGTGGTCTCCCATCCAATATGTGTTATACACATATTTATCTCCCATTGAATCAATGTAATCCACTTCTTTCCCAATTCTTGCATTCATATCCCCCATTAGCAGCACTGATCTCATTGACTGGAAGTGGAGGATTTCAGACTGTAATGTCTGGAAGATATCTCCACAGTAATAAGGGGAGTCAGTAGGGGGGATATAAATGGCACATAGGTAAATGTCTTGGTCTGAAGTAACAATTTCTCTTTTTAACTTCAGCCAGATATGTGTTGTCCCTTTCTTCACAGGGGAAATGTCATCTAGAAAATGTTCTTTAAACCAAATGTTAATTCCTCCTGAATCTCTGTTTAGTGTGAGTGGTGTTTTACTGAAGGTATACACAACTCTCTGTAGTTTAGAGGAGTGTGTGTGTGTAAATCTTCTCTACTCCATGTCTCTAACAGTATGATCACGTCTGAGTTACGTACAATATTTACAAAATCAGGATCAGTGCACTTTTCTCCAAAAGTGGAGGAGTACAGCCCCTGAATATTAGAGCTGGTGATTTTAAACCCTGAAATTGTGATTCAATTCTGTCTTTACCAGTAAATGTATGTAGTTGCTTTTTGTTTGTTTTTTCCAAAGCACTCAGTCCATCTAATTTAAAAGATTATTACATATAAATGTCAACATGTGTTTTATCTGACTAAGTTCAGTAGCAGCTTTGGTACCTCCCTTTGACACTACAGCAGCAAAGCTTTCTGTCTGTCTCTTAGGCTGGAGCCTGTCCATCTGTTCTCCAGTGTCAGGCTGCCTGGGTTGGTGGGAAGAGAGACGTGTCTGTTGTCTCAGCTTCATGTCTCCTGGTAGTCGGCCATGGACTGCAGGTCCCTGATGAAGATCTGTCTTCCCTTGTGGTTTTCTGTCCAGTGCTGTGTCTTTGAGCACTTCAGCAAAAAGTCTCATGCTCTCTCTGTGTATATGGACATGGTCATAGAGATGCTCATGTCGGATGCTCCGGTGGTGTGCTACATGCACATAAGGGATCTGAGCACAGTTCCTTGTGACTTCCATGTTTATCTCATTGATAATCCTCTGAGGAACGTCTGTCCGAGGCAGGAGGGTAGATACGATGACCTTAGCTGTAGGATAGGTCTGTGTGGCTGTCTTCACTACAGTGGTCAGGGCCTTGGCCACATTAACTTTCCTTGTGCTGAGGTCATTGGTCCCTGTGTGTAAGATGATGTGGGAGGGCTCTCCCAGCGATTCCTCTGTTAGCAGGCGCAGGGCAGACTGAGTGGTGGGACACCAGAGCTTCCTCACGCTTCTCCCAGGGAACAGCCGTCTCTCATCTAGATGTTTCCTGTTAGAGTCACACAGGATGACAACACGGTCCTTTCTCCGCTGTCCTCTCTGTGGGCTGTTGGTGAGAGCAGTGCTGGGCGGCGGTCTGTTCTTTGTGGTGGTGGAGCCTCTTTTTTTTTAGAAGTATTATGAGAGACTGGGGAGGCTGGGGGGCTGGGGGAGAGGGCTTGGTGATGTGTGTTTGGGTGCTGGTGTTGTGGTTGTGTGAGTTGGTGTCATGGTTGATGTGTGAAGGTGTTACATTACATTACAGGCATTTAGCAGACGCTCTTATCCAGACCGACGTACAACAAGTGCATCAGTTCAAGGTGCAGAGGTGCAGAAAAACACACTAGAGTGAAGTACAGATCGTAGTGCTAGAAGTGACCACATAGATCAGGACTCCCTGTAGGGTAACCTGTTCAGCAAATAAACAAAACAATCCTGCCAAGTACAAAACTAGCACTGAAATCACATTTGCCTAATCAGAATCTGTGTGGTTGGTAGTGGTAGTGGTTGTGGTAGTGTGTACGGGAGTGTGAGGAGGTAGATTCCTCTTCAGCTCCTCTAGCTGGTACTCCAGAGCCTGGCTGTGCTGCTCCCTCCTGAACAGTTCCTCCTTTACTCTCTTCAGCTCTCTACAGATCTCCTGGTTGGACTCTTCCAGCTGTCTGACTGTAGAGAAGAGCTGTTGGAGTTGGTCAATAGTGGGGTTTGTAGGCTGGCTGTGGATCAGGTTGAGGCTGCAGGTGGTGTCCTCTTTGAAGAGTACGTAGTCTCTCTCCAGCTCAGAGCAGGACCCTGGGGGCACATCTTCACTGTTAGGCCTCACCTCTGACTCTTGTTTGAGCTTCTGGGCCTCTGCTTTTAAAAGGAGGAATTTGGTTTGGGAGTCGTTGAGGCTGGACTCTGGCCCCTGTACCGTGTCCGTTCCGTTGTGGTAGATGTTGACAGTCATCTTGAAGTCATCTTCTCCTTCCAGAGTCAGCTGTCTTCCTTTAGTGATGCCTCCTTTCTTAATACAGGTCATAGCAGTACAGATGGCACTGTGCCATGCTGAAGGGTGGTGGGTGAAAAACAGTAGGTTGCACCTGGTTCTCTTTTCTGTTGGCCCACTGTAGTCAGAGAGCAGAGTCTCTGGGTGCTCTCTCAGGATCCTCTCCTTTATTGCTTTTCTGGTCTTAATACACTTGATTTGTTTAGGGTAGATTATGTCAATCTCCACTTCATTTTTGAAAAATGCCTCTGCTTCAGCCTGCTCTGGATTAGCTTGGGCCTCCATTGTGACATCACACATTCTGATGCTAACTGCTGTTGTTGTTTTGTTAGCTGTTAGCTAGCAGTTGCCTTTCTTCTTTTGTGATTTTTATCTCTTTTCAAAATATTTTCTGCCTCTGTAACTTATAGTTCTTTGGTAAATGAACTTGATGTTCTTGGAATCAAAAAAACATACATTTTCCAGTCAAAATTTAAATGTTTTGCAGGAGCTCATGTTTGTTGCTGCCAGTTGCCAGTTTACCATGACTACACATCTCTCTCTCCCTTCCAATGTCTCTTTCTCTGCCCACCTCTCTATCATTTTTCTCCCCACTCTCTCTCTCTCTCTCTCTCCCTCTCTCAGGAGAGAGCAGCCGATGACAGTAAGGAAGTGGAGGGCTTTCAGCAGCTGCTCCTGGCTCGGACGCAGGTGAGGAGGCGCGGGTTGAATTGCACACACCTGCTGGACTGATGGACCTCATCACTGTTCCTCAAGAAGCAAGAAAGACACAAGACACTGCCAAATTTCATTTTTATTTTATTCTTTATCAACCGTCTTCATACATATGCAATAGGGGTGGAGGGAAAGTCCCGAAGGACAAACCTGTCCAGCCGCAAAACTGGCTCGAGAAACCAAAAACAACCCTTTACAAACCAGGGCGAAAAGAAAGGAACCAGTGATACAGCAACAAAGCTCTGATACCAAACCCTGAGACTGGTCTCAAAAATAAAAGGACAACTGAGTGAAAAAATACTCAGCGAAAAGAAAATCCTGAGAAGTAGCTCAGAAAGAACAAACAAAAATACAATACCAGGGACAACGTCCCAGTAGTAACCGGCTCACACGAGCTCAAAATAAAAGTATAAATGCCCTAAGGCGTCAGAATGCGCTCACCGCACTAAGAGACTGAACGCCTTCTAAATGAGGACACGGAATCACACACAAATCCAATTCCGCACAGAGTCCACCGAGTACCAGGGTTCATACACTTTTTCACCAATGATTTTCAATGACTTTTCCATGACTTCTCCACAACCTTTAACTGAATTTCCATGACCAAAACAAATGACTTTATCTCAGCGGGACGATTTAAAATTATTTACTGTAACACTAAGAAAAATTGGGTCTGCATCTGAAACATATGGTGCCTCTCTAAAACAAATAAACACCAGACAGACACACTTAGATACATTCTTTCATATTTTAATTTGAATAGTTTAACATTTTTGTCAATGTCTCAAACAGGGCTCGAAATTGCGACCATTTTGGTCGCATATGCTCCCGAAATTTAATCTGTGCGACTTCGAAATATAATTGGGAGCATTTGTGCGAGTGCAAATAATTGTTCTGGTGCAACCTTTTTTTTTCTTTTTTCAGTCGAACGTCTCTTCCTCTGTACATTCGCTAGTTAGTACACTCAGTATGTGCCTTGTGAGCTGACGGTGACCCTTCTAACCAATCGTGAGCTTGACATTCTTACCTTTAATGCTGATTTTAAATTGGTTAATGTTAACCTTCAATCACTCCCTTTTGCAGCACTCCACTGTCACGCGACACAGAGAGCTAATGCGTTTACTTATATTACCTGAAGACAAAAGTTTATGTTCAATTTATTAGCGTTATCGAAAGCTGAAAAGTTGAAGCGAACGATTACGGCATTTTTTTTTTTTTGAAACATTCACGTAGTGTTTTGTGTAGCGACCGGGTTGAAACTAATTTCTCCGATGCAGTTTACTGGCGGTTGATTTAATTAGCGGTATTAATGTGACGAGAAGCGCTTTGTCGTTTGAATGCATAACACGCAATTCCTTGAAGAGTCGACACATTTTAGGCGTGACAGTTGAACTGTTACTTGTAAACCGGACTGTTATATTGTCATTTTTTATCATTAAAAAATCTATTGCATATATTGTTGGTGCTCCTTACATTTTGGTGGGTGCTCCTAACTTTTAGAAACTGGGAGCACCAGTGCTACCAAGTAAAAAAGTTAATTTCGAGCCCTGATATATTATTGAAGCTGCACTTCCCTGGCATATTGTTGGCACAGTAGGGCCTACGTTTACTAACTGCTACATTAGCAGAAGCGTGCCTGTTGGGCGTGCCTGTAAACAGATTGAGCCAGACCGAATTAACTTCTCACACCACCAAAATACCGCGGTTACGTGCCAATTTACGTTTTATTACTATACATACTATTTTTATGATTGGATTAATTAGAAATTGTATTTGATGCAACTTTAGCTATATTTCCATTACTTTTCCAAAACATTTCAAAAAATATTATTTTCCATAACTTTTCCAGGGCCTGGAAATTGCATTTTAAATTTCAATGACTTTTCCAGGTTTTTCATGACCGTACGAACCCTGGAGTACCTTTACCTTACCGGCTTTGTGAAAAAGAGATTTCACACAGAAGTGCTGATTGCCGGTCAGTCAACACTTATAAAGGCACCTTCCCCAGGTGAAAATAATCGGAAATCAAACACCTGAAACAAATGAAGCATCTCTCAGACGCCGGGTGCCCTCAAGTGGCAGCACAAGGCCACTGCACCCCAGACCCATGACATGGTCATTGGACAACTACAAAACACAGACTCAATAAGGTACAATACTTATTTCGTACAGCTATTTATAGCCAAGAACACAGTTCAGTTCACACAGAGAACAATATTTTGACCTAATTTATGCCAAGCCAAACTAGGACAAATGCAAATTACAATAAGTGTTGGAATACAGAAGCAATGCAGGCTATGTACCTCACTCAAGGGTACAACAGCAATGTCCTACCTGGGAATTGAACCTGTAAACAGCTCCGTACACATCATACTACACTGCCATGTTTTGTTGAAGCCCCAATGTACAATGCCAAGCCTTGGCTGGAGTCGTGTAAAGAACACCACCATTGGACTCTGGAGCTGGTGCGACCTTTTTTTTTTTCTTTTTCCAGTCGAACGTCTCTTTCGCTGTACATTCGCTAGCTAGTACACTCAGTATGTGCCTTGTGAGCTGACGGTGACCCTTCTAACCAATCGTGAGCTTGACATTCTTACCATTAATGCTGATTTTAAATAGGTTAATATTAGCCTTCAATCCCTCCCTTTCGCTGCACTCCACTGTCACGCGACACAGAGGGCTAACGCGTTAACTAATGTTACCTGAAGACAAAAGTTTATGTTCAATTTATTAGCGTTATCGAAAGCTGAAAAGTTGAAGCGAACGATTACGGCATTTTTTTGAAACGTTAACGTAATGTTCTGTGTAGCGACCCGGTTGAAACAGCTAATTTCTCCGATGCAGTTTACTGGCGGTTGATTTAATTAGCGGTATTAATGTGACGAGAAGCGCTTTGTCGTTTGAATGCATAACACGCAATTCCTTGAAGATGAGGTGGCACCAGCATGTAGCCTAATAATCAGGCTCATAAATTAAATGTACACAATTAATTATTATTGTGAAAATTACACATTAATAATTAATCTTAAACAAATCATAATACATTCAGCTAATACCAATTTAATATAAATGATTCAGCTAAGAGGTGAAGATATTCATCTACAAAGTTCTTTTGACTACAAGTGGCTGACTCAATTCAACACAAGAGTAACATCAATACCAACCTTGTAAATGTAGTAGAGTGAACACAAAGTACCGAAAGGCACAAAGCACAATTCACTACTACAGGGTACAACAAACTATGTGAGTGCACGTGTGTGTGTGGGTGCTTGTGTGTGCATGTGTGTGAATGTTCTCCTGCGTGTGGGGTTGCGTACCACAGACACATGTTTTTGAGGGGTTTTTGAAACTAGATAAAAATAGTGGCTAAACAATGGCACATTGTATACCAAAAGGATAAAGGATAACCATGTGACTGTTGGAAAACATGGGAGCCACAGTTTACCCCTCTGAGGTGTCTCACATTGTAGTGGGCCAGTTGCAGATAACATTGATTGTTTACCACCAAACCCAGTTAAATTGACCTTTTAATCACACCCTTTGTGCTACATCCTCTACCCCCTTGCCCTGTCAAATTGTCTCCCTTTGATATGCAGTACCATTGTGTAATATCCTCTACCCCCTACTTCAGTCCAATTCCACCACACCTTGTTTCTTCCCCCCAATGTCTGATTACCCCCCCCCCCCCCCCTTCCCTGTGATGTGTAAAGCCGCGTTTCCACCGCAGGAACTTTACCCCGGAACTAGGAACCTTTTGAGGAACTCAGTGCGTTACGACCGCAGGAACTAGGGTCTAAATTTAGTTCCAGGGGCTTTATTTTACCCCCCAAAAAGTTCCTGCTCGGGGGGTAGTACTTTCCAAAAGTACCGGAACCTTTGGGGTGGGGCGCAAGCGCTGAAAATTTCTGATTGGTCGACTACTTGCAGTGTTTTATTTCAACCGCCATGTTTAAAAATCTTCAGCCGCAAACCGATTTATTTTCATAATAACTTCAATTCAAACTTGTATGTTATGCGGCGCAGTAGCCTAATTTTGGTTATAGCCTGCCAACGTCTTGGAATTATAACGTGTGCTCTTCTGTTCTTTTCTTGCTTTAGTATTCATTTTATAAAATGCTAAGCATTCGTGCTGGGACAGCATATTACGTACCAAAACATTCAAACGGATTAATTTGGTTGCTGAATATTTTCTTCCGGATTTTCTTTGTTAGCCCGTTGTAATTGACTCAAAACGTTTGATACAGTTATGTGAGGTATGCGGTAGTTCTGCGTAATTCACATTGGTGATACAGTAAAAGCAAACTGGAAATCACCTTCCGCATGTTTTGTCAGGGTAAAATAACAGGTTAATTCTAGTAATCGTCCCTTTAGCTTTTTCAGACTGCCATAATTTTACTCTAATTCCACAAAAAGACCAGGAAGACTATGGACTAATTTATGGTGCATGATTCGCATCTGGAGGGCACACTTCGCTGCTCGGCTAGCAGTAACTTCGAAGGAAAGCAAACGGTGGCTGTACCACTGATAATTTAAATTTTCACGCAAGTCCGAGTTTTCGTCTATTCTTGTAATTTTACGATTAGCCTATATGGAATTGACGATGAGAAAGTAATCAAACAACAAATTGTTTACAACGTGTGCATGTTTTCTGCTGTTGTTGCCAGTTAGATTGGAAATGTGAATGCATTCTGTCGCCTCGGATGTCAAGACATGAAAGTGAATGTTCGCATAAAAACATAATGAATGTGTTTGCGAGGATATATAAAACAGTTACACTCTGACTATTGGCCTGTTATATCCTACCAACGACAGTTTTGCTTGCAACGGTAAAATATGCCCAAACGGCTGCAGAAGAATATTTCAATTCCAGGTGATTAAATCGATAAAAATATAAATACAAAAGTAACCATATATAGTCATTGTTGGTAACCTGTTGTATGTAAGTGGAATAAACCCCTCCGGGCTGTCCCGGTTATTAGAAAATAATGTAGGCTACTTCGGTGGTAGTATGGGGTTACAGAAGAAATCATAGGACAGATGGACCGACGACAACGTCGCTTTTTCATACGTCAGTGGGCTAATTTGCCTAATCTTCGCGGGACTTTAGACCGCGGTGGAAACGCAGACAACAATGGGCTGAAGGAACCTTTTAGTTCCTTGAAAAGTAGTTCCTGGGACTAAAAGTTCCGGGTACTTTTGGTGGAAACGCGGCTTAAGATAACCATTTGGCCCTTTGTTTCCTTGAAGGAACAGGGTAACTATTCACTGTCTCCGTCATTTGTTGGTTCTTTGTTTATCTGTACTTGGGTAACACACCCACTAGTTCCTTTGCTACATTAAACTACCTATTTTGAAACGAAGACGTGCCTGTATTTATTTTTCTACTTACAAAAGTACGGCGGAATAAATTGAACTCTTAAAAATTCCACAATGACTATTGGTGTGTGTTTCTCGAGATCAACAAGCCATGTTATGACCAGTTAGTAATTAAAATAGATTACATGCAAGATCTGTTCTGTGTGTGATATATATTAAAACTAACTCAGCATGGCTTAAGAGCCAACCACATGAGAATGGTACCACATGGAATGTTTATGTTAATCATTAAAACAACAACTGTTAAGCACCATCATGTACATCCAATCATAAATGTTGTTACATTCAGTCCGTCGCTAATCATGCTATATGCCCAGAGTTATAGCCTTACTTGAGTCCTTGATATTGGTTCCATTGTTGCTTTCGTGGAAAAGGGAAAGCCGTTCACCCTTTTCTTCAGTTCTAAGACACGCAGCTTGATCCTGGTCACAGGCCAGCCTTCTTGTTATACACATTGGCCTAAGACAGGTTGTGGTCATTATTGATTATATGATTATATAATTATTCAATCATTTAGAAGCTAATTTGCATATATAATTGGCCATTATGATGTCATGTTTATTCTGGTTTTATATTTCCTGTTTGTCAGAAGAACTTCAAGACACTGAGGACGGCTTAGGCCAAAACATGTCTGTCTCTTTGTCCAAATAGGAATAAAAATGAAAATTATTTTGTTGCGTAGACATTTATAATGTATATCTATTCATTAAGAGTGCGGGCTCCTGTCTTTCCTTTCTATGATTTTCTATGAGAAGCCAACGCACCATTCATTTGTTATATAGCCTAGTTTGTTAAAAACTTCTTTGAGCGCATAGGTTGGTAATTCTTCTTTGTATAATCTCATTCTACAACCAACCAACTCACTATGAGTCACTCAGTTATTCTATACATGTCCAGAGTTTAATTAAGGTACAAGTTACCTCAGTAACATTCATTTCAGCCAATTAAAAACTATCCCAGAATTCCAGACCTGATTAAGATACAAACATTCAGCCAAAACACACACACACACACACACACAAGGGACAACATTGCAACATGCATCAAGATGTGTAAACAGGAGTAATTATAGTCTGAACCTTGAGCATTTACACTTGATTATAATGACATTCGTAAGCATTGAGTAAAGAATAGGAGTAAATATACTCACTGCTGGTCTTCCCGTAGCCTGGAACAGAGACACACAGAGTCAGAATCATACACACAGCATGTCTGACTGTAACTGTGAAACTATTAAACTCTGTGAAATGTATTAGTGTACCAGCTTTATTATGTGACTTTGCTGGTGTCTCTCAGAGTAAAGGTGTGTCAGTGGGTTTGTGTCTGTAACTCAGTCTCACTGTGTCAGTATGTCTGTGTGGCAGTGACTCTCACCTGTGCTTCTCTTCCTCCACATGACGACACCGATGACGGCAAGGGCGAGGATGAGGATGAGAGCGCCCACCACACAGCCGATGATGACGCCCATGGGGGGGCTGCTGCCTTCAGTACTGAAGCTATGCGCTGCAGTCAGGGGGAATCACATTAAACACACACACACACACACACACACACACACACACATGTACACACATATAAACACATTCAACAAACACACAATTCTTGATTAATACATTACATATTTCACATCTTCTATAATGAACTTGTGTCTAAACCATCCCTGACTATTTGTGTTAATCAGCGGTGAGTGTAGTGATTATACAGTGATTATAGAGCTCATAGTACATACTGTAGTAAGAGTCAGAGGTCCTACAGAGTGAAGCCCAAATGTTTTTCTGCAGAAATTATTTACAGATCTATTCCTGAATCCTGGGTATCAGTACCATGATCTCACATCTCTCTCTCTCTCTCTCTGTCCCTCTCCTCTCTCTCTTTCCTTCCCTCTCTCCCTCTAACTCCCTACTTTTCTCTCTCTCTCTATCCCACTCTCCCTCTTCCAATCAGTGAAGTGATTATACAGTGATTATACAGCTCACAGTGTAGTGAGAGTCAGAGGTCCTAAAGAGAGAAGCGCAGTGTGTTCGGGCTAAACCTCTCTGTGTGTTCGTCTTGTTTGTGGCATCAGCAGGGGTGGGGGTAAGGACGTATACAGCAGGTCCAGGGGCCCTAGAGGTGGGGTGTGTGTGTGGGGGGGGGCTCTTTTTCTCAAAACATTTTCTGCACAAATTATTTCTACATCTATTTCTGAATCGTGGGATGGACACTCAATCACTCGCTCACTCACTCTCGATATCTGTCTCCCTCTTGATGTTCTCCTCTTTGACAGGCCGAACGATGTCCTGTTTCAGGCTCTTGTGCTGTACAGTACAGGTGTAATTCTGGCTCTTCCAGTCCTCAGGCTTCACTGTCAGGTTAGATGTGGTCTGGAAAGTTCCGTCCCCATTGCGCACCGTCTCCCCTGGCTCTACATCCAGGTCCTTTCCGTTTCTCTGCCAGGTTACCATGATGTCACGGGGGTAAAATCCGGCCACATGACAGGTAACACCAGGAGAGGAGGAGTCCTTCTGCAGCAGAGAGACCTTAGGAGCAACTGAGAGAGAGAGAGAGAGAGAGAGAGAGAGAGAGAGAGGGGAACAAATTCTATTGTTCAATCTAATTTACACAGGCAGTGGATGATTTTTGTCAGAGCATGCATTTGTAAACTTGACAAAGGTGAAAGTTTTGATTTAATGTGTTGAGGTGGAATGGAACACAGGATTTGTAATGTTTAACTGATAATTGTTTTTTATTTTTGTTTTCTGTTTTGTCTTTTTTATTTTTACCTTTTCCTTTCTGTTTTTGTAAATAGTGGGGATTTGGGGGTATCTTTTCTGTTTTTTATTATTAATAAAGAGAACTTAAAAGTCAAAGTCTCTCTCTCCCTCCCTCTGTCTCCCCAACCTCTCTCTCTCTCTCTCTCTCTCTCTCTCTCTCTCTCTCTCTCTCTCTCTCTCTCTCTCTCTCTCTCTCTCTCTCTCTCTCCCTCTCTCCCTACCCTCGCTCTCTCTCACTCACTGTTGATGTTCTCCTCTTTGACAGGCAGAACGATGTCCTGTTTCAGGCTCTTGTGCTGTACAGTACAGGTATAATGCTGGCTCTTCCAGTCCTCAGGCTTCACTGTCAGGTTAGATGTGGTCTGGAAAGTTCCGTCCCCATTGCGCACCGTCTCCCCCAACTCTACGCCCACATCCAGGTCCTCTCCGTTTCTCTGCCAGGTTATCGTGATGTCACGGGGGTAGAATCCGGTTACATGACAGGTAACACCAGGAGAGGAGGGGTCCTTCTGCAGCAGAGAGACCTCGGGAGCAACTGAGAGAGAGAGAGAGAGAGAGAGAGAGAGAGAGAGAGAGAGAGAGAGAGAGAGGGGATAGAGAGAGATTTGAACATCACACAAAATATAATTTCAGAAACAAACAAATAAGCAGTAACCTTCATTCCATGGCAATGTTTGTAAAATGGACAAAAAAGCCAAAAAAGATTTTTAAATCAACAAATGCAGTCACAATAAAAACAATACAATACAATAAAACCCTCAGAAAAAAAAATCAATAAATTAAATAAATAAGTAAAAACACAATGAAATCAGAGTAAAAAACAAAATCATTCCAGTTTGAACCTAGTCCTACATACTGTTGCTTAGAAGCATACATTGTGGCCCTGTAAGAAATCTGTCTCTGATGCCAATATGTCTGCTGGCCACACATTCCCTTGATCTTATCATTATCACAATACAGTTGGTACAATGGTAGAATAGCGACCGGGAGTGAGAGATTGGGAACCATCCAAGTCAACAGACGTGCTAATTCAATCACAACAGGACAGCCAATACACTATGGCCTAATTGATAGGTATTACAAAACTGACTACATCCGTCTTAGTATGTGTATTCAACACTCCTGATCAAAGCTTTGAAAACAAATAAGAAGCAGCCTCTGGAAAGGTTTGTGGTTCAGTCTGACTCTGCTGAATCCAAGGTGTCATTTGTGCGCTTTGTCACTGCCGGTATTGGAAATAAACTTTGTACATTTTCATCACATTCGAGAGACGTCCTTTTTTCCTTACAGCCCCCTTTATCATCCACCACACAAATAGCTTCATTTATGCACCAAATTTTCTGGAAACTACTTACATTGCTATGCAAGCTAAAATATGTGTGCTCTATACGAAGACGTTGTAAAACAATCCCCCTAAAAACCCTAAAAACTTGCAATAGATCTGTTACTGTTTTATCCTGTTCCTCCTTGTGATCCAAATTGCAAGCTTTGCTTGCCCAAATAGGAAATTAAACAATGAAACTTGTGTTTTGCACTGTACCCCGAACCCAGAATGAAGACCCTCATGTCCTCAGCAGAGCACAGGCGGTCTCCGTCCAGCTCACATCGGCATGATAGAGGAGCCTCTGTGCAGCCTGCAAGCGTAAAGTCCTCACACGGCTCTCCAGGTCAATGGTACTGGTGCTTTTCCCTCAATGCATTGACAAGCTTATGCCCTGGTATAATGAACAATACCAGGATTTGAGTTGATGATATTTGCCATAGTTAAATGAGTGTAACATGGTTCTGTTTGTTCTACAAATAATTTTTTGCTTGTTTTCTGATTCACAGTGGTGCAGTGGGTAGCACTGTCGCCTCACAGCAAGAAGGTCCTGGGTTTGAATTCAGCCTGGGCCTTTCTGTGTGACATTCCTTGAATGTCTTTAGCCTAGGTGTATGTAAACTTTTGGCCTCAACTGTATTTAGCTTGTTAAATGTTTAGTTGGCAGAAGTGCTGTGTGAACAATGGTATAACCGATTTAGTCTAGCAAACAAACCTGCTGTACGTTATAGTCTAGGCTACTCCCACAACTAAATTGCCTAGCTATATCAATACAATACATTTCATCTTCATATGCTTTAGTGTAACAACACATAAGCTGAGATATGAACCAATAATATTATTATGTACAAGACATAATTGAAATTGCCTTTATAATCGTTAGCTATCATTATCTAGCTATAGAGCTAGTTAGACTAGGAAATTTGCAAACAGGTTATAGATGCTGTTCTCCCTTAGCCTACAGTAAATAGTCTGATAACACGTAACTTTAGATGTTCTGTCTTTGGAAATACAACTCACTTCAAAGCATCTGAAACGTTTATTATTAACCACAAGGAAAAACACCAAGTTAGCCCACCAGGAGCAGCAGCTCAACTATGCGGCAATCCTGAGCCAACCAGCCCCCCGATGCCCCCAAGCCCCCGCCTTTTGAATATTTTTTGTTATATATATAATGCCTTGAAAATATTTACTGTACACATTTCTTGCCAATGAAGCATATTTAATTGAACTGAAATTGAGAGAGAGAGAGAGAGAGAGAATTTTTTTTTGAATTTTTATCCATCCTTTATTCCTACACTCAACACACCACTGCCATTACATACCTTGCATCACATAAAAAGACAATACACCAAGAAATCAAAAGTTCAAAACTAACATTTAAAAAAAACCACAAGTCTACCACAAAAAAAACCATTAACCAAAACACAAGTCTACCACAAAATAAAAAATAAAAATAGCAATAAATAAATAAAATTAAAAAAAACAGAGTCAAGTTTATCCTATTCCATCTGCAAACAGTAATTCATTTCCTTCCACTGAACATAAGACACCCTTAAGACACCACACACTCTGAAAGACACTCAAACTCTCCATTACTTTGTGATATTGAAACTCCATCAACACCCTATGCCTGATCATACCCCTTAGCACAACCACCACATTTGCCTATCCCCTCCACCAATTGTGTTTTTGCGACTTGAGTAAATTGCCATCTTTGCTTGCCCCAAAATGAAATTAATAAGCTGGCATTTTACTCTTTTCTTCGGCTTATAAGGGAAACCAAGGATAAAAACCTTATTAGTGAAAATTTCCCCTAAAAGCTGAAATAATCCTCCCAAAAAAGAAAACAGAGCTGGAAGCCTGACACATTCCAAAAAACAATGGAAAACAGTTTCCCTAGCCACACAGAAGGGACAATGTTGGGACACAGCTGGGTTCAACACTGAAATAAAGCTGTTAACTGCGATGATCCCATGCAGCACCCTCCATTGTAAATCCCCAACCCTCTTGGCTAACGGTGGTTTGTATAGTGCCCTCCATGCTGGTTTTTACCCCCTCTCCAGCCCCAAATAAGCCCTCCATGGAGTATCTGTAAGAGAGGTTAGTTTTTTCCATGAATGACCTTTACCAGCATTATATAAAACAACTTCCCTTTAGCCACCTCCAGGACTACTTTGTCTGTTCTCTGTAGGTCGATGAAAGGACCTGAAATTACAGGTCCAGAAAGCCTGGCAGAAACCAACAGCCCAGGGAATGGATCCCCTGTATTGTGAGGGCCTGATTTAGCAGCAGAGTCTCTTAGCAGCTGCCTTTCCTCCTCAGACAACACCTTTCTCCACCCCTCCAGGACTCTGGAGGAATATCTTTCTGACCTGACCCCAAGGCTTGGTCCTATATTCTCCGCCTTGTCCAGCTCTGGCCCAGCTGTGTCAATTAACTGCCGCAACTTGATTGTCTTTGCGGCACAGAGTAGTTCTGTCAGCTGTGGCAAAGCTGCACGCACAGCTCACATCCAGTCTGGACCCATGCACTATAGGTTCTTCAAGGAGCCAGTAAGCAGATGTAGCCGGACCTGTCCGGCGAGTCCCCACGCACGTAACAGTCCTTTGTAAAAATCCGGTAGTCCATTCAGACTAAGCCCTTTGCAGTTCATGAAAAAAATTGTTTTGTCCAAGCCCAACCCGCCTGCTCGTTGTAGAATAGCACAGGCTAAAGGTCTCCAGGCTACATTTTTTGGGCCATAGAGCAGTCTCTGAATAAACTGTAGCCTGGAAGCGGCCCCCCTGCTTCCCAGATGTACTAGGCCTTGCCCCCCCTCCTCCTTGGGCAGGTACAGGATGCTCTGGGGGATCCAGTGTAAACGGTCCCAAAAGAAGTCCACTATCACTGCCTGTACTTGGGCTAGTAGCCCGGGAGGAGGGTCCATGCAAGCCAGGCGATGCCACAGTGCTGTTGCCACCAGATTGTTAATAATTAGTGTCCGCCCTCGATAAGACATCTGTGGTAGCAGCCATTTCCACTTCTTCAGACGACCCTCTACCATTTCTAGTACTCCTTCCACTGTAGACCTCCTGTCAGAGTAGGTGGCCCTCCTCTCCATTCCCCCACTAGCACTGCCTCACTCTTACCCCAGTTAACTTTTGCAGATGAGATGGCCTTGAAATCCTTAATTATGCTGTTCAGCACATCAACATCTCTTTGACCAGTAATAACAACAGCAACATCATCCGCATAAGCAGATAGCTTAATATGTGCCGTGCTATTGGGAATTTTAAACCCTTTAATTTCTGCCCTTATCTTGCTCAACAAAGGTTCAATGGCTAAGGAGTATAACATCCCACTCAGTGAGCACCCCTGCCTTATACCCCTACTCACCTTAAAGGGGGCACTCAAACCACCGTTCACCTTCAGCACACTCTCGATGTCTCGATACAGCACCTTAATCTTTTCAATAAAACTATTATTGAAGCCAAAAGCCTCAAGGGTTTTCCATAAATAATGGTGTTCAACCCTATCAAATGCCTTCTCTTGGTCTAAGGAGATGAGACCAATACCAGTTCCCAATTGCCCACAGATTGCTAAAAAATCACGGATTAAAATGACATTGTCAGTAATAGTCCTGCCAGGCACACAATAGGTCTGGTCTGCTCCAATGACTTGCCCCATCACTTCTCTCAACCTGTTAGCGAGAGCCTTAGAGAGGATCTAATAATCTGTGCAGAGCAACGCCACAGGTCTCCAGTTTTTTATTTCTCTACGATTACCCTTTTTTGGTAGCAATGTTATTACTGCTCTCCTACAGCTCACTGGCAACAGTCCCCCATTCAAGCTGGTGTTCAATACTGTTACCAGGTCTTCACCCAGCACATGCCAAAAGGTCTTATAAAAGTCTGCTGGCAGCCCATCAATCCCAGGAGCCTTCCCAGTCTCCATGCCCTGTAGCGCTGCATAGAGCTCCTGTTGGGACAGAAGTCCTCCCAGTTCTCTGTCTGCCTGTAATTTTGGAAGTCCATCATGAAAGACATGGGCCACTTCTGTCTGTTCTCCCCACTCACTCATGTAGAGTTCAGAAAAGAAGTCCACTGCTCTTTTCCTAATTGCGCTTGGTTCCTGCCCTGTGGTAGAATTCAAACAGTGCATATATCTGCTCTGGCCATTTTTCTTCTCTAATCCAAGGAAAACTTTGATGGGGCATCCATCTCTGCTATACTTTGGAATCTTGACCGAACCAGAAACCCCTGAGCTCGTATGCGTACCAGGTCAACCAGGGAGGCTTTTTTTGCCTGTAGAGCTTGAAACATATCTCTATTTCTTGAGGTCTCAACCAAAGATTGAAGGGATTCAATTTCAATTTCTAAAGCTTTCATAGATTGTGTGATGTCTCGTGTGACACCGAGAGTGTACTGCATACACAGCTGTTTGATCTGTACTTTCCCACAGTCCCACCATTGCTGTAAAGATGAATAAAATTGCTTCTGTTTTTTCCATGTCCCCCAAAAGAACTCAAAAACCTGCCTGAAATTAGCATCTTGCAGGAGTGTGGTGTTAAAGTGCCAATACGCACTACCAGGCTTAATTGCTTGCAATGAGAATGTCCCTGATACCAGGCTGTGATCAGAGAACCCCACGGGAGTAATAATACACTGCTTAATTGCACTACCTTGATGTCCAAACACATAGATTCTGTCCAGTCTCGCCATTGAAATAACATCGTCTCTCATGTGCATCCAAGTATATTGTTTCTGCTGCCCATGGACATGTCTCCAGACATCACATAACTCATGAGTCTCAATGATCTTACAAATCATTCTACTGGATGGTACATGTGGCTCATTGTGATTCCTATCCAGTGTACTGTGCTGTACAATTAAAATCTCCAGCAACATACAAGAAGTCATCAGTACTACATTTAGATAGCATATCATTAAGTTTATTTAAAAATAGCATTCTCTCTGGCCCATTTGTTGGGGCATAGACATTAATAAAAACAATATTCATATTCTCAAATTTTGCTACCACCTTCAAAAGTCTACCGCCCACCATCTCTTCCACATCACATGAGAGGGGAGAGAGGGATTTTGAAAACAATATAGCCACACCTGCACTGGTTGAGCTCTTATGACTAAGAAAAATGTCACCCTCCCACTCTTTCCTCCAATCAACCTCATTTGAGTCACTATGTGTTTCCTGGGCAAACACAACATCAATATGCTTCTGTTTTATTAACTGTAAGAAAATTCCTCTTTTTTTACTGTCCCGTGCCCCATTTAGATTAATGGTTGCTATCCTAGCCTCAGCCATTAATGATAGAAAAGTGTTTGTGACGACAACAAAAATAAAAAAAAACCATAGGAGGGCTCAGCTTATTCTTGTTCATCATCATTTTGCTTTAGTTGGTCTTTTGACTTCTGCACGAGTTTAACAAGCCTGTATATTTCAGGGTGAGGGAAAGCCCCTTCCCCTTTGATTTTCATATGAACCTTTACTGAGTTCACAAATAACTTTAGGTTTGGGAAGTGTTCTTTAATTTTAACCCCCTTTTGATTTTTTGTTGTTTTCAAAAAAGCTATAATTTCCTCAACACTGTAGCCGTCTTTAACCGCAATCCCACTTGCTGTAGAGGAATCAGAGGCATATTCGTCATCACTGGAGTCTACCACACTAGAAACTGGCTCCTCCCCCTCGTCTCCCGTTCCCGTTGGTGATTGGTCAACTTTTTTTGTTTTTGCACTACGTCTGCTTGTGCGCCTGTGTTTCCATTTTACAGCGGGTACTTTAAAACTTACCCCATCATTTATAGACTCACCATCTTCGGTTTCATGTATAACGGTGTTATCTGTTATTAATTCTGATGCATTTTCTTGTTCATTTGCCCCTTCTTCCTCCCCCATATTTTCCTCTACAACCGTTTCAGACGCGTCAGTGCCAGGCTCTGCATTGCTTCCCTGTCCAGCTTCCACCATTTCCCCAGTTTCCCTGTGATTATACCCCGCGGTGTCTGATGTAGACGCTTCTACAACAGACGGCTCAGGCGTTTCTGTAGCCAATTCAGTGCTATCTGCTCGCTCTTTGTGCGGGCAGGGCCGGGCTAGATGACCTTCCCCTTTGCACACAAAACACTTAAAGTTGTCAGAAGTTGCATATACGGTGTAGTCAAAGTTATCAATCCGAAAATTAAAAGACATAGCGAAGTGATCTGTATCGGCGTTTAATATCATGTACACCTGTCTTCTAAAAGACATGACATGTTTTAAAAGTGGGGACTGAAAGCCACTATGTAGTGTTTTTATCGGCGTAACTACTTTTCCATGCCTAGATAAAGCCTGTGTTAACATTTCGTTTGTTACCATCGGCGGCATATTTGACAACGTGATCCTTCTCGCTGGATTGATGAGAAGAAGAACCACGGTAAAAGTTTCTTTAATTACAATTCTGTGTTCAACTACGGTGTTTACTTTGTCGATGTTATCTAAAAACATCACAATGCCTTTATTCATTCTCGCTGCAAATTTAATAGACCCGTGTCCGATCACCTCCGCAACAGCTAATGTACACTCCTCTACTGAAGAAGGTACACTCGGGGCGGCTTTGATGCCATGCCGCCGCGTTAGCTGTTCACCCCCTGCGGCCGCAGCCGCCGCCGCCGCCATATCAGCCAGCAAAGCTGGCCGACTGTTTTCTTAAATTCCCAACTACTTTTAACGGTGTTTGAACAGAAAATCAGAGAAGAAAACAGTGCAATTGTTGTAAAAAAAGGCTCACCAGTGTAGAATAAAAGAAGGGAAAGAGAAGTTTGTAAATTCCTCACCGAATTGTGCTCCAGCCACTCTCACTCACGCACCCACTCACCACACCCACTCCCAGCATGCAGCAGAGAGAGAGAGAGAGAGAGAGAGAGAGAGAGAGAGAGTTCTGCAGTAGAACTCTGCTCTCAGTGATGCTGTACCTGTCCTCCCCAGGGCGATCATCCTGTAGCTCACGTACTTCTTCAGTGCCTCAACGCAGATCTGGGTCATGTACTGCGTGTCATTCTTACGCTTAGCTAAATTCCACTTCACTGCACTGATTAACAGCTGCTGTGCAGGTGTAATGAAACGCCAGGTTTTCATGTCATCAGTAAGAACGCCTTTCCCATGGTATTCATAATGTTCAATCTGTCCTGAATCTCTGGTGTCATCATCCCGCTGACAGCCATACTCGAAAGTGTGCACACCTGAAGAGAGAAAACACACGGTCACTGCACACATCCCACACACACACACACACACACAGTCACTGCACACATCCCACCCACACTGTCACTGCACACATCCCACACACACACCCACACACACATATTCTCTCTCTCCAAGTCACCTACAGCACACTCACTCACAGAGCTCTGATCCCACTGAGACTACAGCATTAAACTCTGATCCCACTGATACCACAGCATTAAGCTCTGATCCCACTAAGACTACAGCATTAAGCTCTGATCCCACTGATACTACAGCATTAAGCTCTGATCCCACTGATACTACAGCATTAAACTCTGATCCCACTAAGACTACAGCATTAAGCTCTGATCCCACTGATACTACAGCATTAAGCTCTGATCCCACCAAGACTACAGTGTTAAGCTCTGATCCCACTAAGACTACAGCGTTAAGCTCTAATCCCACTGAGACTACAGCATTAAACTCTGATCCCACTGATACTACAGTATTGAGACTGTTTGTGAAATTATATAATCCTTTAATTATTTCTTATTGAAAATGCTGAGAGCACAGAGGGAGCTGTATATTTTGTCATAATTTTTTTTATTGAAAAGATGGAACAAAGAGCAAAGGTCAATACCTTGATCATATAATGTCTACTCTACAGATGAAAAACCAAAAAGCACGGTGGGGTGTATGGTGCACTCCATAGGGTGCCTGACTTTCAAATGATATACCCATCCTCCTGTGGGGTTGCGGGTTTGATTCCTCAGCCATAGCACTTTCTGTGCCGCAATCTCAGCTCTAGCTGTAACTCCCCTTGCATTCCACCCATCTGAATAATGTACACGAAAAAGGAGAGCTGTCCACTCTCCTTTTGTGGGGAAAATACATGGAAACTGGTGTTTTTAACATGAGAAGAAAATAAGAATAGAGAAAAGTAAATAGTGATATACGTAAGACATAATCCCCTACGAGGTTTGGTTACAGAAGCAAAGTTCCTGATAGCTGACCACCTCTGAGGGAATTACCCCGCTGATTACATAGCTAATTACCTTATACATCAATATACGTTCAGACATCAAGCTACGGGGTCAGTATGTGTGTATACACGTTTTTTTGTGTGCGCGTTTGTGTGAGCATTTGTGTCTGTTTGTGTGTGTTTAGGAGTCTGTGAATTTGTGAGCAGGAATATGTATGATCCATATGTGTATTTTAATGTGTGTGTGTCTGTGCTTACCCTGGGTTGAGCTGTAATGCTGCATTGCAATTCTGATATTGGCTTTGAAGGTCTGGTGTGCATCAAGCGCTTTCTGAGTCTGCTCGTCCCAGTAATCTGCTCCCTCATTCTCTCTTATCCACGCAGTCGTGGGAATCATCCTCCTGCTCTTGCTGTCATAGTATGAAAACTCCTCATCATCCACGAAACCCTCGATGGTGAACTCCGGGGGGTCAGTACCCCCAGTGACAGCAGTGCAGACGTACTTCAGAAAGTGAGAGGCTGTGGACACAAACACACCTTCACTAGAATCGAGTACAAAATAAATGAAAGCATTTATTAGACACGCTTACCTAAACAGCATCAGACTACATTTTTCATAAAATTAATTTACCCAGCTTGACAATTTGGAAATCCTGGTCCTGTCGCAGAAATGCGGATCCAAAGGTACGCCTGAGAGACTACGCATGCCATCGCTTGGCAACCAGGCCAATGGATGCCTGTTCTGAGGACTCCGGGACTGTCGCAGGGCGGCGATATTAAAAAGATGCCGGACTATATATTTATGATCTGCATCTTTTTAAGTTAGTCTTGGTTAACCTTAGCCTACAGTTTGGAGTTGCTTACTGCCTACGGTCCACGTTGTCTGTTGTCTGGATCTTGTTAACGACCACTTATGTAACGTGTTAAGTTACTAATCGTATCCTTTGTGATACTTTTTAGTTATAGAGAGTGCATATTGTAGTGATTACCCCAGTTTCTGACTCTAAACATCTGTAAGGAACCGGAGGATGGACCTTCAGGCCAGAGGATCATCTTGCTGGGTTACATCTACCTGCCCAGTGAGATCCTGCAACCTGTGATATACCTGTACATATGCTTACATCTCCTTCAGCACAAATAGATCTACTCCCTGCTTTCCTGTAAAATAAACGCCTTCTCGCATTTTACATATCACTTTATGCTTAATTGGGTCTTCTTTCGGGTTGTCGTTGATACTGAGGTGGCTTAGTGTTACGTCTGGTAGCGTACACCTGGTTATTAAACGCAGGTGAGTTACAGGTTGTAACAGCTACTGAAACCTGCTTAACCCATTCTATTTGCTGTGACAGATCCCTGCTACATTCTAATCTACTGCTACTTCACACCAGGCTGGTCAGTGGAGGATGGCCTCCCCCTCTATAGCTGGGTTCATCTCAAGATTTCTTCCCATTGAGTGTTTTGGATGGCCCCACTTGGAGTTTTTTCCTTATGTACTTTCTTTTTGCTCTGTCACTTGCCTTGCTACTCTGTAAAGTGTCTTTGTGACAGCTTGTGACTATAAAAATAAAATTGAATTGAACATACACACAAACACCAAAACAGGAAATGTACAGGGTGCCATATTCAAAAGCAGAATGGACAGGACTGTTCCCAAAACAGATGTGATTGTTGGCTAGGGGGACTATTTTTTTTTACCTAAGTCTATAGACCTAAGTCTATAGTCAATAGGCCAAAATAACTTTATTTATCCGTTAGGAACTTAATTTGTGTAAAAGCGTCAGTGCATACACAACACATAACCGGACAAATGACAAACACAGAGTAGACAACATACAAGTGCAGCTTAAAACAGTTTAAGATGTCCGCCAATAGGGTTAAGTATGCTCACAAAAATGTCCATAAATAAAATAGTAATAAATAAGGTCAAGCACCCAAGCTAGCTCAGGCATTAATGAGTCTGATGGAAGTAGGCACAAAGCTTGACATGGCCCGCTTGGTCTTGAATGGGAGTGACCTGTATCTGCGGCCTGAAGGTAGGTGGCTGTATTGGTTGTGTCGTGTGTGTGTAGTATCCAAGGCTATTTGTAGTCCTTTCATTTTAGCCCATCTGCTGTAGATGCTGCTTAGTGATTCTAGGATCAGTCCAATGATTTTGCTGCTCATTCTGATGATTTTGTTGAAAGGATTAAGGTGGATGTTACTCAAAGCACCAAACCAGGCTGTTATGTTGAAGGTGATAATGGGTTCAATGAACCACCTGTAGAAAGCTAACAGAACTGATCGGTAGACCTGGAGTTTATGGAGTTTCCTCAGAAAGAAGAGGCGTTGCTGACATTTGGACCAGTTGCCTGCATGTGAACAAGCTCAGACGTGCAAGCTCAGAAATTGCAACTCACCGAAAGCCTCTCGTTCACCCATGTGAAATGAAGAAGCGAACCAGCGTCATCATGCTCTAGGGCCAAAACAAACAGGCCTACGATATAGGCCTACTGGTGTATCCTCTATGAAACTATTTTATTTTGTATATTATTTGGTGTATCAATGTATTTGTCTATGGGCTAAATTGCTCTTCCTTTCTTATTGGTTACACTAGCAGGCAAAATAATTCACACAACTAAAAGTTACATAAATATTTTTAAGCAATGAAGCAAACTTTTTCACAATTTAGAAAGACAGCACAATGCTGTGGTTAGTATCCTGTTTAGTCACAAGTCGGCTATATTTCTCACAGATTAAAAGATCATTTTATTGAGAATGATCGATTAGTAATGTTTACACTTCCAATATTCTGATAGGCTAAAATGTTTGACGTTCATCCAGAAAGTGAGTTTGATGGATTAAACAACATAATTAATCTGTCTGTGCTGCCACATTCTTGCATTAATGACCAATAGACTAGCTAGTTAGCTTCCTCACTTTTCCTCACTCTCAGGATCTTTGTCTCACTCTAATCCAACATTCTGAACATTATACATTCAGAATGACAACGACGTCCTAAATGGTTGTAAAAATACTTAATGTAAAGTGTATGCATTCGGTGTGCTGTGCTGTTGCATTTTGCCGGGTGCTTGAACATAAATGTAGGCTATGTATTTACTGTCAATGCTATTCGAAATCCAGTACCGCCAATTTAATTGGCCTGAAAATTATCTTAGGCGCGATCACTCATGTAGGGAGGATTCTCAGGATTCTCGCTTTCACCCCTCAAATCTCCTCATAACTGGTGTCAACAGTGTAACAGCTGGTAATAATAATAATAATAATAATACTCAAAATCTTGAGGGAAATTCCTTAAGTGGGTTAAATCTGAGAGAGCAAAAAGCACAGGAAAATTTTTGTTTTACTTGACATTTGGTGCCCCATAAAATCCATTTAAAATCACATCGTCTGCCACAAAGACATCGTTAGTTTCGCCTCTATCAAATGCTGCAAGAATATGAACAATATGCTCATTTCTCATGATCATACATTGTCACCTCACTTCCGGAGGCAAGATCGCAGAAGACCTGAATCTGCGTACATGATCTGCGCCAAACCAATCAGCATTTAACTTTTTCAGTTACAGTATACATCCTGTAATATGCGCTGAACTACGCCTATAGTTTTGGGCGCATAAAAAAGACGAAAAAAATGTCATTAAAAACGAGAACGATTTTCAAAACTCAACAACCTCTGCTTAAACTATATTCAATTTTTTGTTATCCTACCTGTGTAAATACAAAAGATCTGAAACTTGAATAGAAAAGACGGAAATTTTCAGATTCCATACGATGACGTCGAACACTAAACTTCATGCATTTCTAATCTAGGCTATGCATAATTCAGTTTAATTTACCCGAATACGGGTTTTATGGATGATTAAAAGTCTGAGCTAGAATATTTCAATGTTCCGAATCGTGACATGTCGATTGCCTCCAACACACTAAAAGCACCAAAAGCTGATTACTTCAATCCAATCCAGTTACGTAGTTACAGGTTGGAATGGAGCAAAAACCAGGGATGCCCATCCCCGGGGCTACGTGTTCATGTTACTTTATTTTTATGTACAGCAAGGCTCTTAGTGATCTGTAGTTACGTGGGTCACCTGCCAGGCAATGGCTCGCAGGACATTCGCCATACCTTTACATCACTTAGAATTTGACATTTTTCTGGGTTCCCCCAGAAACACAATGACCTTCCGGAGGCTCGATCGCTGCGTCCATGATCTGCGCCCGAACAAGCAGTACTCGAACTTTATCAGTTTTGATTTTTAAGGCAGTTTTCCCCATGGCATGTCCGATACAGGCCTCGCGCATGCATCCTGTAGGATGATACAATTCGCCCTGAACGCAACAGGAATCGGGAACTAGGAATCGGGAGCTAACTTCAGCGTCGTATTTATTTCTAATATATGCTATTTATAATTCAGTTTAACTTACCCGCATTTCCACCGCAAATGCCACATAGCGTGACACAAAGAGCGAGGAATCTCATTCCGAGGAAAAGGTTCAGGTCCTGTTATGTCTGTTTAAGCAGTAGAATTTACTGGTGTACCGGCATGTGAGTGCCGTGAAGTGGGGAGTACCGTGAAATGAGCGACAGTGAGCGACCGGAAGACAGCAGATTCGTCGGAAATCGTTCAAAATAAAAGTATGCCTGCGCGAAAGCGAGAAACGCGTATCTCAAAGTTAATTTTCTAAACTAGCGACGTTTTGACATGTAAAAATACTCCGTTATAATTATAATGCCAATTAAAAAGGCACTGTATTTCTATAAAGCTTTCTTTATATTTCTGCCATGTTGATTCTTGGAAGTGCAGTAAGTCTAAATATGAAATACCATGATCTTGCTTTTTTAGGAGAATATAAAACTGATTCCAGCATATTTGTCATAATTAATAGGTCATGTTACCATTGAGGTGTTCTAACAACTCTAGATGATAGCTTCCTGGCTAATTGTTATAGGATAAACTATGTGGCATGGGTTTGTTAGTACACAATAAAATGTCCAGTGCTAATTCAACTCTAAATAGGTACCATTTGGACCCACATTCCAGAGTCAGACCAAAAGTTATCTGTCAACACTTGAATTAACAATGCACATTTACTGCATACAGCCCTTCACTAAATTGATATGATGACAAAGATATCAAATAAACATGATAGAAAATTTGATAGAAAATGTTGTGGTTCAACTAAACAGTGTATTCCTCTCTACTGCTAGTATAGGTCAATGGATCGTGTACACCAGGCTCTGCTACCTCCCCTGGACATGTTGTCTCAATGATATGGGGGTGTTTTGAAAACCTTGGACCCTCCACTCTTCAGATATGGTGTCACTTATATCAAATAAGCGTCATAGAAAATGTGGCTGGGGTTTGAACGTGCAGTACATAGGCGAATTTCATTCAATTAAATCCCAATTGCTTTCTGGTACTATAACAGATAACATGCTCTGCTGCCTCCCCTGGACATGTTGGATACAGGAATGTACTTACCATCATAAATGATTTTGTAAGCCAAAATTTAACATCACCTTTTCTTGCAAATGATTTACTGCATTTACATATCCTGTATTCTTTTGAATGCAGCAAATGTAATAATAGTTCAATGCATAGCCAAAATGAAAAAAATGACTGTACTTACACCATGTGGAAGTTCTAAAAAAGCTATTGAAAAATCAATACTGTGTCATGATTCAGTTCCTAAAAAACATGCCTGTACAATTCGTAGACATGAAGGCAACCTTGAATTGAAAAAGGTGCATAAAACGCATTTGCCAAAAACTACGCTTGTGCTTGCAAAATGGTCTGAAAATGAAATTGATGAACGATTGACCATGTCCTCAATTTATAACCAAAAATTATATGAACTTAGAAATATTATGTATTTTGCAAGCCAAAAGCCCTTTGTAACTTGGTGCAAATTGAAAAATGGAAAGTGGTATAATAAAACTCTAAACAGTAATTTATGTACATTAAAAAAGATAAATACAGACTTATCCAAATCTGATTTTTTTCTTGCAGCATATGAGGTAGAATCATGTGAAAAGCTACATGATATCAAAATTTTCCAGATAAGTCACACATGCACTAACCTATGTCACAATGAATTTCCTTTTAAAATTAATGAATTGCCACAAAATATGCCTAATATTAATTAAAAGTGGAAGATGGTTAAATGACCAAATAATTGATTCATACCTGGACCTCCTGAAAAAAAACTTAAAAGAAAATAATGTATTCATGGTCCCTTCAACCTTTGTCCGCCAGAATTTGAATTGTTTATTTTGGGAAAATATAGAGGTTCTCCCAAACATTTTCAAAAGTCAAAGAAACTGGTGGTGCTTTGAAAACATTATAATTCCTTTAAATATCAGATCAACTCATTGGGCTGTGATAATCATTGAAATGCAAAACATAAAAGACAAAGAAAATAATATTACCCTAAAAGTGAAAATTCTTGATTCATTAAAAACATATGAAAATGATATAATTACTGTGCTTTTCTCTCTTCAAAAGTATTTGGTTTTAGAATATTTGGCATTATTTGGCACAGTTGTGAAGTTATCACTAAATTATGAATTCTCCCACAACTGCCCACATTTTCACAAGCAACTAGATGCAAGTAGCTGTGGATTGTATGTGTGCTTTTTTACAAAAATGTTTTTGTTTGGTCGGAATATTAATACATTTTTCAACACAGATATGAGGACATATCTGCACTACGAATTAAGTCAACAAGTTTTGCTTTTGTAAGTCACACAAAAAATGTCACTACAAAAATTCTGTTCACTGTTTATAGTTACTGCTTAATGTGAAGGCCAGTTGCAGCTACTTCACATCCTGTTACAAGCCCAGGTGTCCAATACCGGCTGTTTCCTGCTATGAAATGTATCATGACTAATGACTATGTGTGTCATATTCTGAATTCTTAAAGAGATTTTAATTAATTCAAGACTGTTTGACTTGTATGTGCACTTGTTAAAAACTGTATGCATTCAACAGTACTAGCAGAAGATAGGAATACACTATTTGCCAAGAAATTGCATGTTTAAACCCCAGCCACATTTTCTATGACGCTTATTTGATATAAGTGACACCATATCTGAAGAGTGGAGGGTCCAAGGTATTCAAAACACCCCCATATCATTGAGACAACATGTCCAGGAGAGGCAGCAGAGCATGTTATCTGTTATAGTATCAGACAGCAATTGGGATTTAATTGAATGAAATTTGCCTATGTACTGCATGTTCAAACCCCAGCCACATTTTCTATGACGCTTATTTGATATAAGTGACACCATATCTGAAGAGTGGAGGGTCCAAGGGTTTCAAAACACCCCCATATCATTCAGACAACATGTCCAGGGGAGGCGGCAGAGCATGTTATCTGTTATAGTATCAGAAAGCAATTGGAACTTAATTGAATGAAATTCGCCTATGTACTGCATGTTCAAACCCCAGCCACATTTTCTATGACGCTTATTTGATATAAGTGACACCATATCTGAAGAGTGGAGGGTCCAAGGTTTTCAAAACACCCTCATATCATTGAGACAACATGCCCAGGGGAGGCAGCAGCGCATAGTTGATGTTACAAGGTAGCACAGAATGTTGAAGTAATGCATTTTAAATTACTCTAATTTTTCCCTTACCATTCAGTTAAACTCATGTACTGATGTAATGTTGTATTGGATATTGCAATAATAATTAAAAGTAATGGGTGTATTTTATCTTTAATTGTCCATTTAAATTTTTGCATTGTCATTGTTAAAATGTAGGGGAAAAAGTAGAAAAAATGAAGACAGATTTGTTTGTAATTAATATTAGTGTTGTGAATAGTTTTACAATGTCTGTGTTTAAAATCGAAGTTGTTTTAATATTGTACAAATAGAAAAGGAATAGGTCATATTTTAGGACAACTGCAGTCCGATTTTTCCTTAATTAATTTCATTTTGCTGAACGAAACAGTGGTTTTATCGTCGGACTTTTATTTTGAAATTTTCAGACCCGCGCGAAAATCCTTACTGTCGCTAGCTTCACACTGCCCGGGAAGAAATCACAAGCGGCGCATAGTTAGTGACGTATTTTCCATCACCCATCAGTGGTTGGTCCGCCAGAGAGCGTAGACGGAGCTAACGCAACAGGCTCGCTCTTCAACTCACTTGTGTGTGAGCGGTGTACTGTTTTTTTTCGGTGTCTGCTAGCGTTACAATAGCAGAGAAGGGGGGGGGGGGGGGGGCTATGGAACCCTAAAAAGTTTTTGTGTATTATGAGAGGTCATATTATTTGTTGATGTAGATTTCGTATTACATTTGATGACAATGTTACGTTACTAAATTACATAGCCTAGCTATTTGCATAGCTAACGCTAGCTACCGGACCATGTCAAGAAAGGCAACATTAGTTTAGACAACGTTGGGCACAGTATCCATCTCTCATATCAGGTAACATTGCGTTAGCTAGCTAGCTAATGTAATTAACACAATTTAATGTCAGCTAACAATTAGAAAAAACGCTAGCTAATGCTACCGACTGGTACCGACCTCGCAAAACGTCTCTCGAATGCAATGCTACCTTGTTGCAATGTAGCCAACTGAAGGTCAGTTCAGATCAATGATTCACAACGAGACTGGATGCAACTTGCAAAATTCCAAGACGTCTGATTGTAAACGTTCTAACTGCACTTGGCGATTTGACAAGGTGGGTCTTTTGAGACCCCAGGCAACGGCTTCAGACGCTCTGCAACTAACCAGTTCACACCGCTGCAATTTTCTCTGCAACATTCTAAAACCGCTTCGTCTCGTTGCGAATCATTGATCTGAATTGGCCTTAACGTTACCGTTATTTACGTTGCCATCAAGTTCATTAATATATTATAATGATCGGAATACAGCCGTCTTTACACAGAACATTAACCAGGGGTATAGGTGGAGCAGAGCCAGGTCTAATTTCAGTGTAAAGATGTCAAACCGGTGAAAACTAAATAAAAGAATACAGCAGTGTGGATTAGCGTTATTATTTTATTACGCTTCCTCATACGGTCCTTCAGCCTTGCCCTTTTTTGATGAAATCTCCTTTGTTTTTGTTTTATTATTCTTGTTCTGATTGCTAATTTAACACCCAGCTCCGCTTTATTCTCGAACAGTTTGCTAGCAAAACCAGAAACACCAGCGGTAACATTATGCAAGGCAGTTGTTTCAAAAATATCACACAACAATCATTCAGGAGAAAGACTGTTTAGTGTGCACGAGATACATAATTGTACGAGCCGCAGCGAATCCCACAAATTCTTCTCTGCAGTGTAAAGATGTTCATACCGGGCAAAAGGTGGATAAAGAACGTCTGTGGAAATTGATCATCACTGATTCTACCCCAGGTCTGCTACAGCATTTTAACCCAGCTCGGCAGTGTAAAGGCAGCTAAAGGAAATATTAAAAATGACTTGGCTACCAAAAAAAAACTTCAGAGGAGGATTATTTTTTGGTCGATCAGTGCAGCTGTAAATAGCACACGCCATAATGAAATGACTACGAAATGGGATGTCTACATTTTCTGACTTCGCACAGGTGGACCGTGTACGATGAGTCGGAGCCGCAATATCAAGGCCAAGAGGCACCACCTCCCACCCTAGTGACCATAGACTGTAGCCCCTACTGTAGCTTAGTCCTCTGCAGTAATCAGTAAGTGACGCAAACTGTACCTCATTGGTTCACGACAAATATTATAACAGTGCCCAAATGACACAATAAATCATGAAATCGGCCCATGGACAGTCATAAGACACATATTGTGACTATTTGTTCTTGTGAGAAAAAATGATTGCCTTTGTATTTTGACGCATTTGTACCGTAGACGTACATGGAAACCGGATATGAAAACACCTATACTGGAGCCAACCATAGTGGCGCGAGTGAGCAACATCTCTCAACAACACCAAGAAGTGAGTTTCAAAAACGATGTCTGGTTTTGACTGCTTGGTGCCAACCAGTGGCTCAGTTGTACAGCACTGTACTCCGAGAGGCTCTCGTTTTAAGCATGCACTGTATGTACCAAGGGGCACAGGTGTTACGCTCGATGTATGCACCAAGGGGCATGGGGGCCCTAGTGGTCAGCTCACGCTTTAAGTGCGGAGGGGCCCAGGGACTCTCACATTGTAGGTGCCAAGGGGCCCAAGGGCCCTAGTGGTCAGATCACTCTTTAAACGCCAAGGGGCCTGGGGGCCCTCACACTGTAAGCACTGAGGGACCCAGGGGCCCTAGTGGTCAGCTTACGTTTTAAACGCCAAGGGGCCTGGGGGCCCTCACACTGTAAGCACTGAGGGACCCAGGGGCCCTAGTGGTCAGCTTACGTTTTAAACACCAAGGGGTCTGGGGGCCCTCACATTGTAAGCGCCGAGGGGACTGGGGGGCAGTAGTGGTGAGCTCACATTTTAAACACCAAGGGGTCTGGGGACCCTCACATTGTAAGCGCTGAGGAGTCTGGGGGGGCCCTAGTGGTTAGCTCACGCTATAAGCCCCCAGGGGCCTAGTGGTCAGCTTGCGCTGTGCGCACTGAGGGCCCTGGCGTTCAACTTCCTTCGGAAGTCTTGGGCCATGCACCGCGCACAGCCTGAGGCTTGGAGGCCCCCTGGCAGTCCGAGGCCCCGGGGCACTGGCCCGGTCCATAATCCAGCCATGTTGTTTTCTGAGGACAAATAGAGCATGCTGGGTATTTTATCATGAAAGTAAATGTAAGGGCCTTTCTCAAAGAGCCATGCTTCAGAGGCAGTCTGTGGACCCATACAGGCTGTTTTCACTCCCATGAGCTGCTGTGCATGTGTACCTGTGCATGTGTACCTGTGAATGTGTACATGACTGTGGATTTATACTGTGGTACCCTGAGCCACACTCTGTGTCCCACTGGAGGAGCCACAGTCAGCACAAGAGCACAGTGCTGGAGAAGGCCTCTAGGCCACGTAGTAGAGGAGAGCCAAGGGAAATCCTGGAGAGCATTAGGACCCTGGGGGAGACGATCAGACGATCAGAGCACAGGTGAGGCCCCTGATTCAGTCAGTGAAAGGATTAACTCTCCACACCTGTGTACCCTTGACACACCCCCACCACGCCCTACGAGCAGCGGAGCTGCGTTAACAGAACAAGGCAGGAGAGTTTAAAAAAGGCCAGAGAAATCAGGAGTGGAGAGGAGGACTGAACCAAACTGAAGGACTGAACCGCAAGGCAACTTTCTGTTCTTGTGTTTGCAACTACAGACTGCGAAGAAGGAGAAGGACTGCTTAGGTGAAGTTGGAAGCCGGGCACCTCTAGCGTGTTTGTTTCTCTCTCTCTCTCTCTCTCTCTCTCTCTCTCGCTGTCACAGAGCCAGCCCCTGAAGCCTGATGGAAGAGGTGATCCCCCAGAAGACCTTAGTTTCTGTATTCCCCGTTCCCGTACCCCTGCCATTTATTAATAAATAACAACCTTGATTTTGAGCACTAAAATTGTGACAGACTGATCTGTTGGTCATTGTTGAGCATGGGGTACCATAATACCTGTGAATGTATACCTTTGCATGTGTACCTGTGCATGTGTACATGACTGTATGCGTACCTGTGCATGTGTACATGACTGCATGGGTACACGGCCACGACTGAGAAACTGAGGACCCAAGTGCAGAGATGACTCAGGAGGCCAGTTAAGTAAACAAGTACAATAAACCAGGACTTTACTAAAACAGGGCAAAATAACATAGCGGAGAGAAACACAAGGAATAAACTCAGACCATGATACACAGAACTGAGCGGCTAGGAAACCAGAAAATAAAAGCAAAGACCACAAAAAGAACACGCAAAAGACATTAAATACAAATTAAATACAAGGAAAAAAACAGGCGAACATACTAGAACCATTGACACAACACATGCAGCACAGAGCTAATAATGCATTATGAATGGGAGACTGCCGACCTCTGGTGGTCATCAGCCGGAACTGTGACACAACATCTGTTAGTCATCAGTGTATGAGTAATTTCCCATTTACTATAATACTCACAGACTGTGAGAAAGCACCAGGGTCGTTGCATTTGAAAAAATACCTTATTTGGGGAGGTGGTTAAGGCAGTTAGTGTAGCAAAGCTCCTTGTTAGCATTGCATGGCTTTTTCATAAACATAGCCTTTTCAGTTGTCAGTTGTCGCTTTTCATAACAAGTAATAATTCAACAGCAGGTGCTGATCACATGCTTGAACATGTAAAACAATTAAGTTCATTTGAGAATGACTTTCTGCATGTGTTAATTGTTCTGACCGTACATACATTTTCTAAAAAGCTAAAAACAGAAGCCAACAGACTCCAGGACCAGGACTGCAGACCTCTGTCTTATGGTATGGTATATTTCCTTATGGTACACTCACTGAGCTGTACAGACAAGATGCACCAATAATTAAACTGAACTGGTTTGATTACCTAGTTTTTTTTTTTTTTTTTTAACCAGATGATGTATTCTCACAGTTAATGATTTGATTGTCTTCTAAAGTTGGACAAGGCCCAACCTGTGCAAGACCTTTTAATGACTAACATCAGATGGAAGATTGACAGGCAACCACCTTTTCCAACTTTTAGCTTTACCCCCTACAGACAGTGTTATGGAGAGACTACAGAAATAAACCGACAGAGATTCATCCATTAAAAACCATGTATGCTGCCATGCTGAGAAAAAGAATCAGAAAGGCCTTTAGAAACACTTCTTGCCTGGCAATTTGGATTAATTATCTTGCTGGGAGTACGAGTCAAGACCAGTTCTTTTTGCCTACTTTTTTTTTTGTTGCCATTCTTCAACACTTGCCTGAAGCCCTTGCATTACAATCACTTAGCAGATGCAGGTAAGGTTAATTACTGCCTTGGATTTCCGTGACTACGTGGTGCACAGTGGCTCGAAAGGACTGAAATGCCAGCGATTTGCATAATTGTCGCATTGCTGCATTGCTTTGTGTGAGCTGGTCTTTCTTGCGAAAAACGGCGCTGTGTAATTTTTCAAAACAATTGCAAAAAGTCAGAAGTAATTTGCTCTTGTGTTTTCGCCTTTCAGAAAAGTTTTTGTGCTCCCACCCCCAGCAGCCACCTTTCAGCTCTGCTTCTCAATGTGGGGGGGGGGGGGGGGGGGTGCCAAAGTGGCATTCACATTAGTCTCAATAAATATCGCTTCATTCAGCGTAATACTCTATACTGAGTATTTTACGCCACTTTGCTCTTGATACTTAATGCCACAGTTTATTCAATACGTGACACTTCATTCCACACTTAACTCCACATTTTATACTTTACTTCATGCGTTACTACGCACTTCACTGCATACTTCACTCCACACATTCCTCCTAACTTTAATCAATACTCCATACATCAAGCCACATTTATTCCATACTTACTTATTCCATACCTCACATTTTACTAAACATTTGAGTCAATATTTTGCTTCACGTTACGTTACTCCATACTTTACTCTGTACTTTACTCCACACTTTGCTAATCACGCTGCACCTGTTGCCACTGGTGCAACATTATCGGCCTCACACACTATGTACCAGCGGTCCCGTATATATGCCCCCTGCTGACGGCTCGAGAGGTTCCCCTCCGAAACATGCGCTGCCAGCCCGCTGCTTCTCTTCAGCACCGCAGCCTCAGGCCACACAGGCCTCAGAGCGGGAGCGGAGGAGACCCAATCATACGCATGCCCTGAGAGACAGCCAGACGGACGACAGCGGTCGCTCGAGCAATGAGCGCTGCTAATCCCTGACCGCTAATCCCTCCCATATTACCCCTCAGGAGACGCGAAACCAAGCGTGCGGCCCCCCCTGCGGCGTCACAGCTGGCACGGGCACGGGCAGGATCTGATCTGATCTGAGACTGCGGGGCTCGCTCACGCACCGCCAGTGCCGCCTTTACCGAGTGCGCCACCCAACAACCCTGCGTTCGCCACCCTCAGAGGAAAGGTGCAGTTCACAGATTTTACCTCATTCAGATTCAGATTTATTTGAAAACATCACTGCATACAAATATGAATTAAGATGCTTTTTACAAGTTGTTGAGGACCACTCTGGCATAATAACTGAAAATAACACAATAAAATAAATTAACAGCATGCAGTAGAGCTACATGATAGATTCCCCCCCACCCCCACCCTTTATTGTACTTTAAGTTTTTTCAGGAAATCATGCACTCTAAGTAGAAGTATACAATGAGAGTTCGTGTTACTGCTTGTGGAGCTTGTATGCTCTTGGGAGGAAGGACATCTGGTACCTTTCGGTGTGACTTCTAGGCTGTGTGAGTGACCTCCCATTTCGTAAATTGTGGGGATTTGAGTTTGCAGAAAAATATGAGACTGTGGAACAAGCAAAAATCCGCAGGTCACTGCTGATTCGCTTTTTTATCATAAAACAATAACCTTCACGCGCAGAGCTGTTACATACCACACAGAGCGCTTTACACACAAAAAAATTATTAAGAAGATTAAGAAGAAAACTGAATATAGACAATAAACATTGAATAAAACAGAAATCCAGCTGACACAGTTTCATTATTGTTGAAAGCAAATTTCATGTACATCGAACTCAGAGGCCTGGATAAAACATGGAAAATCTCAGAGCCCTGGCTACAATGCCATGTCTCCTCTTTTTAAAAAAATCAGCGGCTGAGGCAGTGACGGGTCTTTATTTGAGGCTGTAAGGGAGTGTGTGGAGGGGTGTGCGCTTTTAGGGGTTCGACAATGTGCGACCAGAGGAAGCACTGCCTTAAAAGTGCTGCGCAAACTTTTGAAATAAACTCTAAAAGAAACTGTAAGGCAGTGTGGTTATTTTGGTGAGAAGCCTAGCTGGTGAATTTTGAGCTCGCTGCAGATGGGGTAAGGCAGTTTGGCTCGGGAATGAGTTCAGAGAATTGCAATCACGCTGAGGATTAAACGCTGTCTGACCTTCTCAGTATGAACCACAGAGAGGAAAGGCCTAATCTTAGATACTGTATAATTCTCACATCGCAGGAGTTGGCTAACTTTTTTTGTGTGGGTGTGGGTCATAGCATAGGTTCAGACCATAACAAAAAGTCTAGCTCGTCAGTGAAAAGTGTTACAATGAAAACATCTTCCCTACCACCTTGCAAACCTTAACGCCCTAAAAAGATGATGAAAAGTATACACGTAAAGATGGCGCAGCACTTTTGCTTTGCTCTGGGTTTGGATGAGTGTTTTTCAACTGTTTCCTGACCCTAGGTTTGTATAAAATCTAAATCAAACTAGAGTCCCCTTCCATTTTTGAGCCTAATCTTGAAGCTCCAGAGCTGATTTGAGTCACCTCTATGAGTTAATCAGTAACCAGCTTACAGAGAACAGTTGATCATGAGCAGAACACTGCAGTGTTATACTCTCTGGTAGGAGCTTTCAATGATAGTTTGAATAACAGGAAGAGTATTCAAAGCAGAATGATGGGAACTTTCCATGTTACTTTTTGGCGTAAACTGGGGCAGGAAATGGCAGGGAATGACGGAATGTGGAATTCCCCCTTTGGGAATCTGCGGGAGGTTCTGATCTTGTCCGATGCAGCTTTCTGGACCTTTCACTGACGATGCCTCCAAATCTGTTTCGCCTGGTGCTAAAAACTGGTGTTCTATGTGTTCATCCACGGTCCGAAGCATCTGATAGCCTTCTTCACAGGGGCCCAGAGTGCATGCTGGGAAATTAGCCTGGACCTGAGAACTTCTGGCAACAGCTTCACCAAAGGACTCGTATCCGTCATCTGCTCGGCAGGGAAGCACGCAGGTGAGCGCGCAGGTGTTCTGCAGTAAAGTCTCTAAGGTATCTCCTTTGAAGGAGGAGGACAGATCGGCGCCCTCTGCTGGAGGAGCGTCGGTATTGCCGCCGTTACACGACCGGTACTCAAAGTCTGTGGGCACGCTGGGAGCTTCTGTGAGCGAATCAGGGGCATGCAGTTTTCTCTGCAAGTGCGTGAGCAGACCGGGGGTCGCCAGCAGACCGGGGCCGCTGCAGACCAGGCAGGGGTCGGCGTCTGGCCCGGGCAGAGCGGCGGGGCAGGGGGTCTCGCAGCCCGCGGGCTCCGGGGGGGGCGTGCCAGGCGACCTGACGCACAGGACGTTCCTGTAACCGTGCTGAGAGGAACCGCGGGAGTCCGCAGAGCCCCCCGGCCCCGCCCGACTGTTCGCGCTGTCTGCCGCCGGCTGGAGGATGCCGACGTTTTTATACGGATCATCTTGGTCACATTCCGAACTCTCTGGAGGAACCCTGAGAGAGGAACACAGCAGGAGCCTTTACATTAGATGAGCAAGCTCAAGGCTAATCAGCAGCAGCCAATGGAAGCAGCTGTCCTTTATAGAACTACATTTCCTTTGCATGTAGGCTTACAGTCTTTGGGTGAGATTCTTAAGTATTCATCAAATTTAATTAATAATAGTGCATGACTTGAGATAGATCAATTTGTGCAGTTCACCCACCGCAAAGGACACAAACACGCACTTTAAATACAGCATATTACTGCTAGTAATACATATATTGTTTATTATTGGAAGTGATATGTCTTTTGGCGATTTCACTGCAGTCTCTGGTCTACCCTGCTAATGCGCTTCTGTATCCATACTATGAATACCGCAACCGTCCTCTTCCCCACCTCCTTGGAGTACAGCGGGTCCTGGTCCAAAAAGGGCCACAGGGGGCAGAGAAGAGCAAGTCCACTACACTAGCTAGCTCACAAGCTAATACTATTTACAGTTAATTAACAGCAGCTACCCCAAATCTAACCTGAGTTCAGTCAAATGCCCCTTCCGCATACATTGGAGGTATCTCCAAATTCAAATTACCCACCCATTGTAGTTTTTCCAGAAATGAGGAACTACAATGACGTATATATCTCTACCAAAATGTCCACCTGTAGATAACTCTGTACAGAGATTGCTTTGGCTAGCTGCACAGAGAGAATTCATCAGTTACACCTTGATCTGTTAAATTTGTTAAATGCCGGTTTGCAGTGGAATTCCCCTTTAAGTAATATAATGAAATCAACAGAAGCACCCGTTCCCCAGACACCCGGAGTAATGTCACCCAGCTCACCGTGACTTTTCCTCCGCGTTGGCAACGGTCAGGGCATCAGGCTGGATGGACCAAGGGTCATAAAGCTTTGGGGCAAAAACCTGTCCGCAACAACAGGGCAGAATTGCGATCAGTGGTGCAAATCTGGAAGGCCTAGATAGGTTAATTTTCCTGATAAGACACTCTTAGTACAAAGCTCTCAGTTCAGAATACACCTGGCTGTATCCCTACTTTACTGAAATGCTCGGTGGCCTCGTGCCGCAAGGTGAAAGGGCCTTTACCTTGGGATTCCCCGGAAGCATGTACTTTATGTCGTTCCCGGGGGAAGGAATTCTGTCCCACCACTGGGTCTTGAGTCTGCAAGACAAAAGGGGACATTAAGGATAATATTTCTGCTTAATACAGTGTTGCTTTGGCTTCATCTTCGCTTGACCATGAAGGCTTTTAATAACAGAATTGTGAGCTCGAGTCACATGACTTGGGACTCTAGTCTGACTTGAGTCACAAATTTCGAAACTTGCGACTTGACCTGGCAGGGAAGGAAATGACTTGAGCCTTGACCTGGACTTGCACTCCCAAGTCTCGATACTTTACTTTAAGCTGTGGCATGAGGACTGGAATGACTTTAAATTGTATTTTAAAAGCAACCTTGCTTTCCAATTATAGAATAAATCGCAGCCAGTCTGACACTTTTCATAAAGATACTGAGCAGACTGCCCTCAAAAGCAACAAGGCCAGGTGGTGCAAAGCAAGATTCCAGCCCTCTGATTGGACCAACAGGTTTGTGCCCTCTGCAGGTTTGTGCAACTCTGTGGTGGTGCATTTTGTCAAATCAAGCTGAAGTGGAAATTATGCTTAACAAACCAAAAGGCAAACCTCCCCTGTATGGGCTACTTTGTAATAATTTATCCTCTTTGCAAAAGTAGCAATACTAGCATAAACTACATTTAGCCAAATTCCATCTCGTGACTCAACAAGAACTTCCATCAGTCACAGTAGCTAAACGCAAAAGTAGCTCATATTCACTCAAGAGCTCCATAAATTACTCTAAAGGAAATAGGAAGTCATTTTAGAAAGAAAATCAAAAGATTGAGACTTGACTTGTGATCCAAAATCACCGACTTTGGGGCTTGACTTGAGACTCAAAGAAGACTTGCGATTTGACTTCCAAAAATGTGACTTGGTCCGACGTCTGTTAAATAACATAAAGCACAAGCGATGTGGAAACTTAAAGGCGACAGGATTGTTCTCTTACCGAGTCCAGCACTGATAGGAAGCACAGATGATTATGACGAGGAGCACAGAAAGCACAGGGATGATGGTCTTCCACACACTCCACACTGAGGGAACTGGAGGAATCAGACAAGAACAGAGCGTCTATTATCGACATCGAAAGCAGGAAATGACTCAGTAAACTCAGTGAAAGATAACAGTAAACTGCAGAATTTGCACAGTGTACCTTCCAGAGCAACAGCTCGATACCAGGTACAGGGAGTCTCACACTGCCTGTGCTACTTCTGCACAATAACAACATCGGGGCTGCGCTCCAATCCAAATTAAAATGCTTCCTACACTTGTTCCCTCCACTGCAGTGAGCCCTCCAGTGACGTATCGTATGACGTTTATGCGAGGGTCCCCTTCCCGAAAGAGGGGAGAGATCGAGGGGAGCGGTCGGAGCTGTTTCAATTCGGAACACCCTCACGCTTATTCTTCCTCACTTCAACGTTCATCACCAGAAAAAAGGACGTTTCTACAGCTGGCGTTTGAGGACATATGTTTTAAGCATTTGATGTCATTATTTATGTGTGATTCAATTTATATAAATGCGTATACAACAACATCAAACATGTATCTTATTGATTTCAAATGGGTATGTTATCAATAAGTATACATAAAGCTACTTGCAAAAGACAATGATAAACATGCATTTATATTGTCAATAAATGTGTTATCAAACTTTATTAACAAGTTTTAGTATTAATATAATAGCATGGAGATCATCGATATGCTGCTTAACATTTCTATTCTTGCTGTAGCTAGCTCTTGCAAGCAGTTAGTGAAGACTGCTAACTTATGTTCAAAACGTTATTGCGAACAAACAAAAAACGGATATTCTCCCCAAAAATAACTTTCATATATTCCATGTTGACAAACTAATGTCAACGTCACCACACTTCTTACACTCGTAACTTCGCTTATCCGAGAATGAAAGATGGCGTCAATTAAAACCAAAGTCATAAAAAAGCGAAGGGAGCATCGCAATGCATTCTGGGAAATATCACCGCCCAGAGGGATGTCTTTTGTTGGCTCCCCTGGAGGGAGGGAAATCGAGGGATTGAGGGCGTCTGGATCCTCCCTCCTCTCGCTTAATTTGGGTTGGAATGCCCTTCTAAATGGTGCCATCTTACATCCTGGTCACTTTGTGGATTCCCCCCTCCAAACTAGGGTGAGTTTGTTTTCATATTGGAATGGGGCACTGGCCCTTTGTGTGAGCCTCTCCTCTCTCAAGCTCGGCGTCTGACTTACGGACAGTCCACTCCAACTCCCGGCTCCAGTCACTGAACTGGGTGCTGTAATAGGGGGAGTGTGATCTAGCCTTCACAATATATTTGCTGTTGGGCTCTAAATCACCGCCTGGTATTTCCTGGGATGGCAGTGTGGCATTGATGGTCCTCCAAGCCTGCAGGAAGATACAGAAAGGCATCTCGTACTGTAAAAACACGCTATGCACTGCCTCTGTGTGGGCGTTTGATGTCCTGAACTATGTTACAAAACCACAGACTTCAAATCGCCTTACATGGCCAAAAGATTATACGAAGTAGATAGTATGAGGGAGCTAGAATTAGAAAGTTAGTATGAGAGAGCCAGAATAATAAAGTTAGTATGAGAGAGCCAGAATAATAAAGTTAGTATGAGAGAGCCAGAATAATAAAGTTAGTATGAGAGAGCTAGTATTGGAGAGTTAGTATTAGAGCTAGTACGCGAGAGCTAGTATTAGAGAGTTAGTATGAGAGAGCTAGTATTAGAGAGTTGGTATAAGAGAACTAGAATTAAGGAGTTACACAGTATGAGAGCTAGTACTAGACAGCTAATATTAGAGCTAGCATAAGAGAGCTAGTATTAGCTAGTATGCTGACAATGTCAGAGCTAGTATGAAAGAGTGTCAGAGCTAGTATGAAAGAGCAAAGTATTAGAGACCTAGTATTGCAGCGAAACTATGAGACAGCTAGAATTTTTAACATTTTTTTATGAGACAGCTAGTATTAGAGAGCGAGCATAAGAGATACTAATAGAGAGCTTGTGTGAGAGAACTAGTATTAGAGCTAGTATGAGAGAGTTGGTATTAGTGAGCTTGTAAAACAGAAATAGCAAATGATGTAAGATTTGTGGGTTAGCGCTGGGGAGTTTACTGCATGAGCTTGCGTACCGCGTCTGCTTCTCCTTTCTTTCTGTAGCTCAACTGAATCTCCAGCCTGGCATACAGGAAGCTGCTCTCATTGTAGTGCGGCTCGCACAGGATGTTGTAATTCCCATTCTCCGTTCGTGCCACAGACAGTATCTCAGGAGCTCTAGGCTTGACTGCAGAGGAAAGGGACCCAGTTATTGGTAATGGCAGCTTGCAGCACAACTATACACTGTATAAGGGTGGTTCATTCATGCACAGCAAAACGCTCAAAGTTAATTTACTCTTACAGATTTTATATGAGACTAAGTGGGACAAAATGTACTCTAACAGAGTAAATTGCACTCTGTCTGAGTTTATTTAATACTGACTGCTTTACTGTGTAATAGAAAGCAGATCCTGCTTTTCTTTTGAGTGTCCAACATTATAAAACTGATCATTTTTTAAAGTAATTTCTGCTGGTATTTGCTACTATGGAAACACATTTCTGACAGATAATGCCCCTGAACAGTCTGAAGAACAGCAGAGATAATTAATATAACTGAGATTACAGCTTCTGAGGTATTCATAACAGGGATCAGCCAGTAAATCCTACTCACTGTTGTCAAGCGCGGTGATACTCGTTGTATTTATGACCCTCCGTCCTTCCAGAAGGTTTCTGGTGTATTTTTCTTCGTTTACCATCAGAGGCATTTCAACTGTGCATCCACATCTGTACAGAGAGTCTCTGCTGCTGTTCACGAATGCACACGTGAAATTCCTGAGGGGAAGGAGATTGTTATTTTATTTGGTTCGTAAATAATCCTAATACAATGGGCATATCTGAATCAAAAGTGTAGGTTATGACATATTTTCCATCTCGAAATTACAATATGAATACAAACATACCTGCACACATATATATTAAAATAACATATGAAGTAATGTTATCACCACTAGAAATTATAAGAAGAGTCTGAAACAAATAATTATTATAAGAATCTAAGAGACACAGATAGACATAGAGATATAGATACACAATGGATAGATATATAAAGAAATAGATAAATTATAGGCTATAATTTACTTTAAATTCTCAGGAATTTAATCCCCCCATACATTTTCCATTAAGGTTCAATCATCTCCAAAGAACCATGTCTGCCTTTTTCTACAATTTTTTTATCAACAAATTAAAAAAGGAAAACTTACTCCTGATCTTCTGACACAAAGTCTACGCTGTAGGCACTACAGTTGAGAAGCATTTCAGAGGTGAACTCGCAAACCATTGTGCATTCATAGTCATTGAAGCAATTTAGATTGGGAATATTCAAATGTGCTGTAAAAAAACACAAAAAAAACTGTGAGCAGTGTAAGACAATTCCCTTGGGATTCTTGCGTGATAAAACAAAGCAAACCCAATTTAAAACCGAACAGAACATTATTTTAACATGTATTCACAATTATTCATAGCTGAAATAAATGATTCACCTTTAACACTTGGATATTCCACACAAGTGTAGGTAAGGAACAGAAAAATACTTGTAATCCACCCATGTCCTTACTGGGATTGCACAATACTACTGCCCATTGTCAAAACAGTAATTACTTTTAAATAGAGCTTTTTTATAGAGAGTATAATGGGTTTTGAAAATAAGGTATGAAAGTACAAGGACAGTTAAAACGTTTCACAATAAATTCCTCTAATAGTGTATGGTTGAACATTGAAATGCCACAGAATTTCAAACAGACATGACTCACCATAAGACAGTGAAACGAACTCAAGTAAAAACACCAGAATTATAAACGGCATGTTTGAAATATTTCTTCTTTTTGAGGGAGATGTGACGTTTGTTTCTGAAGACATAAGAGAAAAGAGAAAAGAGTATAGCCTATTCATTTAATATTACATAAGTAGGGAAAACATTACACAATTCTCCGAACATGTCTCACACAATAATGTACAATAAAAATAAAATTAGAGAGTTGACCCTAAACCAGGGCACAGTAGAGCACTTCTTGCTATTTTGATCTCTCTCTTACTTGCTCCCTCTGTCTCTTGCTACCTCCCGCTCAATTTTCAATTTCAAAGCGCTTTATTGGCATGACAAATATAGGCACTTGTGTTGCCAAAATTGAGGTTACAAAATAACAGATGTACAAAACAGATGCTAGATATAGATTACAGATTAAACTGCAAGATTATGGATTAGTTAAGAAAAAAAAACAAGCCTGTAATGAAAATGGCAGTAAATGATGTTAGGTGTGTGTATATGTCTGTCTGTATGTTGTGCGTGTGAGAGTGTATGCATGTCTGCTTGTACGTGTATGCTGTGTGTGCATGTATGTGTGTGCGTGTCACTCATTGTCCCTCAGAGTACGGTAAAAGAACACAAATTGTGCTGCTCGTACACAGCAATAATTTCCCCCTTAATAGGAAGGGTAGCCTATCTGCATCAATGCATGTGTTATTGAATTGGGGACATTTCTATTTCTGGCTAATTTTTGGGGTAGAATCTATTGCGAATTCGGCACATTCTATCGGGAAATGTTTCTCTGTTTCAGTTTCGTTGTCTTTGCATTGTTGGCACAATCTTATTTCTTCTGGCACCCATTACTATTTTGTACCTGCCAGTCTCCATGGTTAGGTGGAGCTCTGTCTCTCTCTCATACACACAAACTGCAGAATTCTCTATAGCACAGTATATAATGTATTTGACTCAGTTTTGTTATATAGTATTGATATTATAGTACACTACATAATGTAACTATTCGCTTATACTGTTTTGTTATGCTATATAGGATAGGCCTCTTGATATTGTGGTACACTAGGCTGATGTATTTGATTAGGACCAGTTTTGTAAAACAGCTAATCTAACCGACACGTAAACAAAAACGAACACTCTGACAACAACAAAAACAACATTTTACCTTAAGCGTTGCTCCAATTAAAGTTTGGGAAAAAGCTTCGGTAAAGTTTTGAATTCAGTATTGAATCTAATTAAAATCGGTTAGGACTCTTCTAACATTAGCATGCTTCCCTATCCTATGTTATTCTGGAAGGAAAGGGGAAGTGAGGCGCTTTTAGTGGGCGGATTTACTCAGTTCCAGCGAAATTACTGCGAATATACCTCCCAAATATGACGTGGTCATATTTTACGATCGCCCCAGACTGTTCGAACTTCTCTATAGTCTTTGAGTTAGCTATTGTTTGGAGAAACAATACATATTTAAATTTGCAATTCTTTTAATGTGATATATTGAAGTCTTTTTCTCGAGTGAATGAAAGTTCAGGACCTTCGCAACGGTATGATTAACCTACAGCCAACTAAACCCTGCTACGGGATTGGGACATGGCTGGACATGCTTAGCCTAGGGGCGATCAGAATGAAATTTGTGGGATAAACTCGGGTCCGCGGGATGATGGGTCTGTCCATTTTAACTTCGTGAAATAATATTGCCCTGTTTTAATTGCGGCTCGTTAGTGAAGCTGCCCGTTATGTTTTAAATACATTTTAACATGCCCCAGTGTAGGCATATATTGCTGATTCATATTAAAACCATGTTAGGAGACAGCACATTGTTTTATTCAGTGTGCTTGGCCACAAAAACTCTTGCCCAATGTAGACTCATAGTACTTACACAAATGTTCCTCTTTCTGAGTACAATTGCGAAGGTATTATTACGCAGAGGTTCACATGTGACACGTACATTTTGTTGTTCATCTTGTATATCGTTTTTGGCAGAGTCAAAACAGCTCTGTGCAATCTTACGCTCAGAAAACCATGTTTGTTGTGCCAAAGTGCAGTTCTTGTGTCTTTGGATTCTTCACAATTCGCACTAGTTGTTGCTGAGGGGTATACAAGCATTTCCCCCCTTCCCAATTTCCTCTATTATTGCATATTAGACACACGTCATGGTTACAGGTATTTAGACAAAATGTGAAATTAGACAAAGAGAACCTCCGTAAACACAAAACACATTTTAAAAAAATATTATTTCACTTATTTTATGAAAAAGGTTATCAAGCGCCGACATCACCTATGTGGAAATGTAGTTGTACCCTTACACCTAATACCTGGTTGCACCACCTTTACTGGCAATAACTGCAACCAAATGCTGCCTGTAATTTGATATCAGTCTTTCAGTCACATTTCTGTGGAGATGCTTTGATTCAGACAAATTGGTACATTTCCAGCATGAACTGCTTGTTTCAGGTCCTGCCACAGCAGGTCCTCTGTTGGGTTCAAGTCAGGACTTTGACTAGGCCACTCCCAAACTTTTAATTTAGCTACATTTCAACCATTCAAATGTGGACTTGCTTTTGTGTTTTGGATTATTGTATTGCTGCATAACCTAACTACGCCTCTGTTTCAGCTCACTGATAGATGACCAGTACATTCTCCATAGAAATGTTCTTGTACAGGGCAGAATTCATGGTTCCTTCAATAATGGCAATTTGTCCAGGTCCTGAGGCAGCAAAGCATCTCCACACCATTACATTGCCACCACATTTCACTGTTGGTATGAAATGCTGGATTTGCTTTACACCAGACATAATGGGACCTACAGTACTGTAAAAAATCTTAGGCACCCTAGATTTCTAAATATAATATATAGTATATATTTGGTCTTAGATGTTTATTTTTTAGTTTTCTGCAGGAGTGTGTCAGTAGAAAAGAGCAAATTTGAGAGTTCCAAACATGAATTTTCCAAAAAATGAAATTTTACAGATACATTTTTGTATTTTGTTAAATAAAGTAATATTTTAAGTAATAGACTACTTTTCAGATAAAAACTTGATTGATCTCTGGGATTACCTGGAGAGCCAGAAGCAAGCGAAACAACCAAAATCTGCAGAAGAACTGTGGCAAGTTCTCCAAAATGCTTGGAACAACCTACCAGCCGATTTTCTTATAAAACTGCCGGACAGTGTACCTAAGAGCATTGATGTAGTTTTAAAGGCGAAGGGTGGTCACACCAAACATTGATTTTTAGTTTTTAACTATTTACTGCTCTTTATATTATTTTTCCGATATTTATAACCTTTCATTTCATTATTTTTGAAAGCATCTTAGCTGTACAGCATTTTTTTTACAGGTGCCTAAGACTTTTGCACAGTACAGTATGTCGTCTAATAAATTTCACGTTTGACTCCTGTCCATAGAACATAATCCCAAAATGCTTTGGGATCATCTAGGTGCTGTTGTGAAAATGCAAGGTGAGCACTGATGTTTCTCTAAGTGATTAGCAGAGATTTCTGCCCCGCAACTCTCCCATGAATCCCATTTTGGCCCAGCCTCTTTCTTATTGAGGAGTCATGGAGACCACCCTTAGCTGAGACAACGGAGGCCTGCAGTTCTTTTTATGTCTTCTGGGATCTTTTGTAACTTCCTGAAAGAGTTGGAACTGTGCCCTTGGAGAAATTTTGGTAGGCCGGCTCTCCTGGGATGATTCACCACTGTTCCATGTGTTCTCCATTTATGGGTCTATTACATCTATTACATAGCTCAGATGGTAAGAGTGGTTGTCTAGCAGTCGGAGGGTTGCCAGTTCGATCCCCCACCCTGGGCGTGTCAAAGTGTCCCTGAGCAAGACACCTAACCCCTAATTGCTCCCGATGAGCTGATTGGTACCTTGCATGGCAGCCTTTCGCCGTTGGTGTGAGAGAGAGAGAGAGTGAGTGTGTGTGTGTGAATGAATGAATGAATGAATAAATGAATGAATGAATGAATGAATGGGTGAATGAGAGGCATCAATTGTAAAGCGCTTTGGATAAAAGCGCTATATAAATGCAGTCCATTTACCATTTGGAGATAGTGGCTCTCACTGTGTTTCAGTGGAGTCGCAGAGCCTTAGTAGTGGCTTTGTAACCCTTTCTATGCTGATATATTTCAAAAACTTTTTCCTCATCTCTTCTAGAATTTTCCTTTGATCATGGCATAGTGTGCTTGTAGAACCTGTTGTGTGTGGAACAAGCAAGGATTAAGATATGTTTGTTTTCTGAAACCAGCAGTTCCAACAGACAATGCCCTTGTTAAAGTGTTCAGCACTCTGAATACTGAACACAAGCGATGTTGCGTGCAAGAACCTGTCACTTAACCTACACGTAAAATATATTGTATGTGAATTAATGTAATAATTATGCTTACAATTAGAATTATCCATTAAATCACCAAATTCATTGATAGGTCAGTCTACAGAAAACTGGTGGAATCAACCAACAAGTCTAAACAAGCTGTATATAAGGTTTCAAGATTAAATAATTTAATTTAATATGAAGCAATCAATTAGATTAATGAATTGAAATCATACACTCTTTATTGTATGTAGGCGCACTACTTCTAAATTACAAAACATACGATATTACACAAAACATTAAACAATTAATCTAGAAATGCCAGAAAAGAGAGAGAGAGAAACGGATAAGCCAGACCTTGCCAAAGTATCACCCACTTCCAGTTTAAGCGCCACAGGATCAAAGGAAACCAGCTAAAAATATGCAACCGCAATATGTCAAAAGGGACCACCACCAAAAATAAACAGAAAAACTCTTCTTCTCCAAAGCTCTGAAACCAACACAACAACCTTTTTCCTGTGGCAATCTTAAATACCTTACCCAACATGGCTTGAGGATGTTTACCCTGATTTGGGTGATGCTGACTTGAGGTGTAGGAGAGAAGGGAAGGGGGGTCAGGCTAATTTATGACAAGGACTGTTCCACCTAAAGATTGCATTCAAACTTGGGAAATGGAAATGTTAGGCATACAGGGTCTCCAACCCCCGATATGGTGTCCTGTGTCTTTTGGTTTGTCTCTTCTGAGGAGGTGAGACCCATAGAATATCTGCCTAGTTTAGGGTGTCTATGGATTTTAAATTTCCACAATCACATTTTCTTTGATGCTTGTGAAGGGGAGGCCAGGCCACATTCCATATAGAAACAATATAATATTGTGTCAAATTCACTATTTCCTTCCCTAAGGCCATAATCCAAGCACTACATATCGGACAGGTGACTACTTCACTCTACTTCAGCAATCAAGCCTGGCTGTGTTCAATCAGCTGAATCTAATTATCAATTAGACTGCTTCCTCTTGGGGACGTGGACAGATGAGTGAAAGGTCCTCATGTGATACAGTGCAAAGCACATCTTCCCCATTTGTTTAAAAATTGTGTCCCACATCCAATTTAATAATAGTTTGTGGGAGAAAACAAAGCTCTACCTCATTTTGGTCCACTCTCAAAACGTCACCCCAATTTTTTGGTAGTGGCCCAGATGGCACCACTTTTCGCCTGTTACCCTGACCTCTTTTCTTTACATTACATGACATTTATTTGGCAGGCACTTTTATCCAAGCGATGTACAATAATTGCATACCAGAGGTCATTTGAAAACTACAAAACACAGGTCGAATAAGACACAATACTCATTTTGTAACAGTTATTCATAGCCATGAACACATTTAGTCCAGTTCACACGGTAAACGTTACTCTGACCTAACCCATGCTAAGTCAAACTAGGAGGCATGACAAGCTACAACATCAAGATAATGGTACAAAGTACCATAAGTGCTGGATGGAGGTGCTTGTAACATGAAAGTGGCACAGGAGGTATGTGTTGTATGAAAGAGGGGGATTTAAGTGATAAAAATGATCCCAGATTGGGTGGGCCCCGCAGAGTGGTGATAGTTAGGTACAGTCTGAAGAGACGAGTTTTCATACCACGGTGGAAGACGAGCAATGACCGGGTGGTTCGTAGAGGAACAGGGAGTTTGTTCCACCACTGGGGAGCTAGGGTGGAGAAGCGAGAACCATTCACTCAGATGGCAGGGGGTGCAAGTCACCCTGCAGCCACAGAGCGGAGTGGTCGAGCTGGCATGTAGGATTGAATCATGTCCTGTCAGTAGGCGGGGGCCGTCCTGTTGGTGGCAGTGTAGGCGAGGGTCAGGACGTTGAACCTGATCCTGGCAGCGACCGGTAGCCGGTGGAGTGACCTCAGCAGAGGAGTGACGTGGGAGAACTTGGGAAGGTTGAAGACAAGTCGGGCAGCAGTTTTCTGAATCATCTGTAGTGGCTGTATTGCAGTTGTCAAGACGGGAGGTTACCATAGCCTGGACAAGTACTGTAGCTGGGTGGAGTGTGTAGTCAGGAATGATCGAATCCTCCTGATGTTGTACAGGAGGAATCTGCAGGATTGTGATGTTGCCTTGATGTGGTCCTTGAGGTCCAGCTGGTCATCCGGGACCACCCCCAGGCTCTTTGCAAAGTGAGAGGCAGTCAAGCTTTCTCGCTTGCTCCTGCCTTCAGGCTGCCTTGTTTGTAGGTGTCCCATATAACATCCACTCTGTTAACCAGCCACTGCCTGACATAGGGAACAAAAATGTTATCATTATATTCCTGGAATGTTTTCACCATTTTTGGTTTGTGCCATTGCTGCACCATCAAGGAATGCTGCTGAAACAGCGGGCTCCTCTGGGGTGCTCATGTGAAGCTTTTCAAAACAGTTTATCCGAGTTGGCTTTGTTCCCTGCCTCTTTGTGCCTCCCAAAGCAAGCAAGGGTGGACATGCCTAATTTTCATGTGAGAAAAAGTCCTGAAGGTTGTTTCCCCTATTCTGGCAGCCAATATATAGCCATGCAAACAAATGACTTCTTGGCTGACGTAAGTTTCATTGAATCATCCATCATCTTTGGCCTGTGTGGAAAGTAATGCAAAATTATTTTGAGGGAGTGTATCATGGACTGGGGCGGCATGGTGGTGCAGTGGGTAGTAATGTCGCCTCACAGCAGGAAGGTCCTGGGTTCGAATAGCGGCCTGGGCCTTTCTGTGTGGAGTTTGTATGTTCTCCCCGTGTGGGTTTCGTCCAGGTACTCCGGTTTCCTCCCACAGTCCAAAGACATGCTGGCAGGCTAAACATACTCCAAATTTCCCATGGTGTGAGTGAATGGTGTGTGTGCCCTGCGATAGATTGGCGGCCTGTCCTGGGTATAGTCCTGCCTCTCACCCAATGCAGGCTGGGATAGGCTCCAGCAAACCCTGCGACCCCTAAGGGGGTATAGTTAATGAATGGATGGATATCATGGATTGACTTGGTGCGTTTAATGACCCGCTTCGACATTAAGTTCTGGAACTGTTGCACTCCCACCTCTTTGAGACTGTAAATTGTGTTCACTGTAAAAGTGTCAAGCACATCTCCCGTAACAAGTGAACACAACCCCTTGCTCAGGTCTGTGAATGGATTGCCATGTAATTTCACAGTGCTCACTACAGATTTCACATCTTTTTTTTAATTGCCCCTGAGTGGAAGGCATTTTTTCACGGAGCCTGGTATCCTGGGGACTGTCAGAAGCTGACATGAAACTGTCATTAACCTCCTGAAGGAGATGGGCTATTTCAGGCCCTGCAATCATCCGCCTTCGTACTGCTTGTGGATTCTCAGTCAGTCCAACGGCTCCACCGTCTCCCTTCATTGCCTTATTTTGTGCTTGATCCACTGCTGTTGCAGAGAAATTGCTCATGGTCTTAGTGAGAGTGAATTTTCCTCCATTAAATTTTTTGCACTGTTTCTGGGTGGAGAGTGCTCAATTGCTGCATGTACGTGAACTGATAGCCAGCTTGCATTGTTGGTTCAGTCCAGTGCCAAAACCATGGCATCAGCTTGATTATGGACTCAACATGCATTTGGAAATTGGATGATCTGAGAGACCTTACAAATATCAGCACAATCAGCTGAACTGGGGACGATGGGCCGCTCTCTCACTGTGCACCAGTCTTCAAAGCTTTGTGGGTCATCATTTAAGCCTTCAAGCCTTGTTTGTGGGCCTGTTTCTGAAGTATCTAAAGAGCTGCTGCTGTGACCTGGTGCAAATTAACAGTCATTATGATAATAATAATAATAATAATAATAATAATAATAATAATAATAATAATAATAATGCTAACCATCTTAGTAGAGTGATTTAGCAAAATGCATAATATCATCATTAAGTCTAAAATGGAGGAAATTGCATATATGACAAATGAGAACAAACCTGGTGCGCATATCTTGAGGGGGTAAGATGTGATGCATGGAGGTGGGATTCAGATTTGCATGGTGTTGCTGCCCCAGCTTCAGTGATCTGTCCAGCCACTCCCCTCTAGCTAGGTTCCTGCAGCCTTCCATTCTGCCATTTCAATATGGAGCCCACCAAAGACCGGCACAAACCTTTCCTCACCAAACTGTATGGGCCATGTCCACTGGATATTTTTAGCAATGGCAAACAGGCAAGGCTGATCACAGACAAGGATGGGTGTTTGATTTGGATTTAGATGCTGCACTGCATTTTGCACCAAAGTCATTTCATGCCTTAGCATTGCAGTTGTGCGTGCAGAGTCCTCAACGAGTGGGAGCAATACAACAGAATTCTTAATTGTACTTTCCCCCTAGGGAATAGTCACAGTGGAGATGCAACAGCATGCGCTGCCCTATGTAACAGGGAGTACTATACATCTCCTCTACTAAACAAAAGGAATACCAAAACCCCCCCCAGTATCTAGAAGCAGATCCAAACAACAGGTGGTGCTGGGGTGGTGGAGGCCGGGTGTGCGCAGTTCTAAGCAGTAGCAGTGAAGCATGCAAAATCAGGGCAGGCAAGCAGCAGCACTGAGAGGTCTGACTGTTGGTTTAAAAAAGGAGCTCCATTGGTGATGTGTGCCTGTGATTTTATGGGTAAGAGGAGAGTGTTGTGTTTATGCAATTGGTTGATTGTGGAAACACATGTGTGTGTGGTTACTGGGGTCGACCGATTGGTCGGCTGTAATTAGAGTTTCCTGACAGATCTTGCTTTGCACATTCCATGCGTGCCGCTCCAATGCCAAGTCTGAGGACAGTTTTGAGTACTCTATCATAAGAGCAGCATATTCCCATTTCATGCACATTATCAATTATCCCTTTCTTTCTTGTTTTGGCATTTATCATCAGTCCGTTGTAATCATAATCGTTTTAATACATTTTTGGCCGTAGTATTACTCTGTCTCCAATGTGAAGCTTATTTAAAACTGAGGAATCATTAAATTAATATAATTAAAATTAAAACATGGATAAAAATAAATAAATGTTCTTTAATCATGTAATGATTAGGCCTTCAAATAAATCTTGCAGTCATGACATGTTAAAATGTTGTTTAATTTCAATTCATTTATTTTTCATTTAATTGCCTATTAGCTATACATGTTGTCGTTATTTTCTCCCATAAACGCACCTTCGGCTTCTCTCATAACCCACGGCATCACGTTATACAGATCTCCAACGAGGGCGTGAAAATGTGACGTAGGCTTAAATAAATAATAATGAAAAACTGATATTTTTTTCAGTGTGATGGAAAAAAAAATTCACATCGGAAAAATAATACATGATTTTTATTTTTGATGTAATGCACAGAGTTAACATCAGTATATGAGTGGAAGTATTTTTATTTTGCTGTCAAAAATGAATTGAGCCCAATGGGGAAACCGGCTTTTTGAGCAAAAATGATACATATCAGCAGGGGGCGATACTATATCCGGTGGTGAGGTTGAGAAACGAAAGCTGGCCCCTTGAATAGGGCTGTCATAGGTTGAATGCAGAGACTGTAAAAAATGTTGAATGGAACCCTATGGCCGCGTTTCCTTTCCATTCATGTGACAGGTAAGCGGAAGCTGTCGCCAGTTCCTCTGTATCTCAATTTTTTCGCGGCAGTCTGGTTGTGGTCATTTACTATTTGAATCAAAGCGTCCTTGGGAGTAAAAGATATAGCTCAAGCTTTGGTGAGACTTGTACGTAGCGTTCAGTATTTATTAGGTTCCGTGATTACCATGTTGCTATCAACCATGATTTACATAGTTAACGTTAACTAGCCAGCTGCCAGAGTAATTTGTTAAATTTATATTATTAGCATAGTTACAGTCCATAAATTAAAGCGTCTTTTCGATAGCTTGTGAAGTGTGGTTGCCTGCGACTTACTTGTTTTAGCTAGTTTGCCTACTAGCTTGCTAGCTGGGTATTTCGCTCCAGGTACGAACAGTTCAACTTGATCAAGACAATATTTAGGCTGGTACCAAGCTTCCAATGCACTGAACACCAGGTGGATGTGCAAATAAGTAATCAACATTACGTTTGCATTGGTTTTATTAGTGAGCGGAACCAAAACCCAAATCTAGTCCTGTGTAATTAATGAGCGTTTACTAAGCCGTATCGCCCCGCTACCAAACTTACTCACTTGCTCGGTTACAGATCTAATGAAATGACAGAAATTAATGTCAATGAGCAGTAACTAAATTTATATGTATTTATTTCGGCGTTAAATGTTATCAGTGTGCTTGATGGCCGTTTTTAAAACTTTGCAGAATAGCTGCGCAGCAGTTGCAACGCGGAACGACCGCAGGATTCGTATTCTGAAGCATGGCCAGACAGATGACAGACACTCACCGCAGGTTTCTGCAGACCATGATGAGCAATGGAGTTATGGAGTCCTCCAAAGCGAACGCTCTGTATCTGCATTTCTGCCGGGACCAAAGCGGTGAGAGAGAGAGCCCGCCCGCCCCCACGCCGCAAACGCCCCCACGCTAGTATAGCAGCCATCGGTCAGCCGTAAACATGAGGCGTAATTGCCAACATTCGTTTTCCTTGGCTTCAGTATTCCAAAGAGATCTAGAGCTCTTGCCGAAAATGTTGTAGTAGTTGAAATTCGTATCTTTACTCGTGCAATAAGATGATTTTAAGGATGCCCAAAACCATGTCTGACAAATGGCAACACCAGTCCAAATGGACCGCTGCAGTGGTCTGCTTGTTTTTGCCTTAAAATTAGCAGCCTATTTAGGAACCAAGGGGAGTCAGTTACCTGTGTAAACTGCTTCTATCGTTCAGTTAAATGCTGAGTGAAACCTAGTACACCTGGTAGCTCTCCGGCACCAGGGCTGGGGACCCCAGCAGGCCTGGTGGCTGTGTGACCAGGGTTGGGGACACCTCTATGGTAGGGAATAGTGACAGTGGGGATGCTATTAACATGAATTTGAGCCTTAAGTAAATTTTACATAACATTCTTTTTTTGTTTGACCTGATGGGCTTTTTAGGGTCACATGGCTGTACTTCCCTTTCTAGAGACTTCTATATGATTTGCTTATGTTTAGATTCATGATTTTCTTTATTACATTTTTGGCAAGGGAGGACGTTTAGCTGCGCACACCGAATAAAATGAATCTGATGTTTGAAGCGGTACTATTGTTTAATATTTAACATTGAAACAGTGCGCTTTATCTGTGTACCTGAGAGATAAACATATATTAGCTTGTTTCTCAGCAAGTGTGAACTGAAATTGAAGTGTTTGTTTTGCGTGGTGCAGTGCCTGCCCAGCTGGATGAGTTTATCGGAGTCATCAACACGGAGCTGCAGCCGATGTTCATGCACATCAGGAAAGGGATGTGTGAGGACGATGGGCACCAGTACTACGCCTTGGTCAGTGGAACAGCTGATCCGGCTCACCGGGCCTACTGGTCCATTCCCGCTGTTTCTCTGTGTTCTACACCAGGTTTATTTCTCACTGCCGTGCCTGTGATCACTCTTATCTGTACAGCTGTGGATGTGGCTGCATTTCTGAAACTTAACATGCTTCCCTTCTTTAGCTCGATCGGTGGTAACCAGCCCAGTTCCTGGAGATCTTCCGTCCTGCAGGTTTTCACTCCAACCCAAGCAAAGTGCACATCATTCACAGTGAGAGGTCTTGTTGAGCTTCTAATTAGTAGAGCCAGATGCGCCAAGCTAGGTTTGAAATGAAAACCTACAGGATGGTAGATCTCCAGGATCAGGTTACCACTGGTCTAGATGCATTCTGTTCCTGTTGCTATGGTCCCTAGGAGGCTGTGCTAAATCACGTGTCAGATTAAATTATAGCCTAGGGAAGAGGCTACGCTAAAGCACTTTGAAGGTTAAATTAGCTTGTATGACTGAGCCAAGAGGCTATGCTAAAGCACTTTTAAGGTCTGAAGTGGGTAGTGACTGTTAGCATCTGAAGCGAAAGGGCTGTCTTGCCTGGTCTCGTAACGCTTTCAGCATTTAAGCATGGCTGTAAATTCTGGCCGAGCCGAAACAGAAAATACTCTGTGGTTCATGTAAGGGCCACTTTGCATTTTTGTTGGTGTTATAGTGACTTAGCCAAATCTCCCCTTATCGGTTGTTTTTCTGACACCATAATGCGTGCGCAGTCGTCGTGCTGTAAACGCACCGTACGCTCCAGAACGGTCCGTGCGAGCGAGTCCTGGAAGGAGTGTGTCACAGCGAGCAGAGACTGAAGTCCTTTCAGAGCCTAGTGTTTCAGGTGAGAGGTGTGAGCCTCTGTCCCTGCTGTTTTGGCACCGTAGATCGGAACCTTTCTTCTCTGCTCTTTGTGCCTCTCAGGTGAACATGGCGGAGACGGACATAACCAGAATGTCTTCCGATTACGCGGACAACGAGCTGGAGCTCTTCAGAAAAACGGTGAGTGCCAGTCCCTTGCATACATCTGGTACGTTAAAGGGGTTATTTAATTTTATTCAGTTTTTTCTTTCAAATGCAGTTTGTTACTTTTGTGTCTTGAACATATTCTTTGTTACTGTAGGGATAAGAATGTTATATTAGGCACATTTAAATAACACCTGTTTTGAACCTACCTTTAATTCACACGGGAAAAGTAAAGACACTTTTAATATCCTTTTAATGTTTGTAATTATTGCGCATACAAATTTGTCAGATTTACACTCCTTATAATTAATTTCCCTCCACCAACAACGATAATGTAATTCACTCGACAGTTGACTAACTCTTCCCACACACAGGGCTAAGGTAATATGGGAAATGAACTATTGCTGACAGCATTGAGGAATTATCCCTGGACTAAACTCGCCTAACAGTTATGCCAGTATGTTGCAGATTATGCCATAGAAAATGGACATTTCAGACAACATATCCAAGTTGTGAATTGGGAGTAAATTTGACTGGTCGGTGAAACTCCCTTGATCGCAGATGGACTTGATTGTGGATTCTGAGCGAGGAAGAGCCAGCTCCACTGATATTCTCAACTGCGCCGACCGCCTCCAAACCAAGAAGATGAAGAAGAAAGAGGTGGAGAATCTGCTGGACAGGCTGGTCCAGGACAAGTGGCTGAACGAGGTGTGTAGATATTAAGGATGGTGCTTTTCAATTATTTCACAGATCGAGTGGTCACATGATGCGTTTGATTCCAAATCGATTGCTTACTTGGGGAAGAATCTATTTTTAGAATGCTTCTTGGCCGGGCAGCACCACAGGTTGTATAGAAAATGTACAGTACTGTGCGAAAGTCTTAGGCACCTGTAAAAAAAAATGCTGTACAGCTAAGATGCTTTCAGAAATAATGAAATGAAAGGTTATAAGTATCGAAAAAATAATATAATGAGCAGTAAATAGTTAAAAACGAAATAAAATCAATGTTTGGTGTGAACACCCGTTGCCTTTGAAACGACATCAATTCTCTTAGGTACACTGTCCTGCAGTTTTATAAGAAAATCGGCTGGTAGGTTGTTCCAAGAATTTTGGAGAACTTGCCACAGTTCTTCTGCAGATTTTGGCTGTTTCGCTTGCTTCTGGCTCTCCAAGTAATCCCAGAGACCCTTGATCAAGTTTTTATCTGAAAAGTAGTCTATTACTTAAAATATTACTTTATTTAACAAAATACAAAAATGTATCTGTAAAATTTCATTTTTTGGAAAATTCATGTTTGGAACTCTCAAATTTGCTCTTTTCTACTGACACACTAATGCAGAAAACAAAAAATAAACATCTAAGACCAAATATAGACTATATATTATATTTAAAAATCTAGGGTGCCTAAGACTTTTGCACAGTACTGTATGTTCCTGTAAGAAAGCACATCAAGACCCACATTTTTCCATCATAATGAACCCATAGTGCTTAGCCTATTGGGTCAATAAGCACCAACAGTTTTATTCTCAACTCACAAATGTTGCGCACCCACAGAACCACTATACAAGGGCTTGCCTGAATACTCAATTCTGATTGGTTGGGACGTGTGCAGTATTTTTCCATATTCGGCGGGGTAGGACGTAGCACCCGCAAAAGTTCAGTCACCATTCTCAGTAAATGTGCTTTGGTCTGACTCGATTAAGTGGAAATTTGTAAGAGATAGCGAGCCAACAGTTACAACATCATACTTGCAACAGTGTCAGCTTGAAGTCCATGAATGAATGTAGAGTAGCTCATGATAGCTTGACTATTGTTACAGTTTAGCCTCTGTTTTGAATATAATTCAATAGTTGGCTAGCTCTCCGTGATAACAAACGTGCTGTGAGACCATTTAGAGAGAGACAAGAAAGATGCTAAGTGGTATAGGGCATGGGGTATTGCTGTAATACTTAAGTAACATTTCCACTGCAGTGAAATCACGTATTTTCAAATGTTTTGATTGCAATTATGTTTTTTGTTGGTAAGCCGTTGTATAAGTGCGGTAATGACCGAGTGGCTGGGCGGTAAGCAGTTTGAAAGTCTGATGGGGAGGAAGTAAATTGGCAACTCAGGGCATTCAAACTGCGTAATGGCCAGCTTATACAACGGCTTACCAACAAAAAGCATCATTGTAATCAAAACCTGCTTTTCAAAATATATCTTTGCTTTATTCTGGGCACATGAGCTAAAGTATGCTCTATTTTAATATGTTTCTCCTTTTTTGCATACTGTATGTTAAATTAATGAATGGAGCCAAGTTCCTACACCTAGTTGTGCATGCATAACCTTTGTGAGGGGAAAAAAAAGATTGAGTCGGCACGTGTCCTGCAAGTAATCGATTCACCCGTTGCTCATAACCGTCTGTAGCAGATGTGCAAAGATGCACCACATTTTCAGAACAAACAACATAAAACTTTGTACAGGTACATTCAATCCCAGTGGTTTTTTTAAACTTCCATTGTTACAATAGAACCGAGAGAAGGTCTGCAAGAAGTGTTAAATGTTTTTCTGGCGAGTGGGTGTGTAATGTTACTGTGAGGAGCAGGCTGAGTGGGTGTGTAATGTTACTGTGAGGAGCAGGCTGAGTGGGTGTGTAATGTCACTGTGAGGAGCAGGCTCAGTGGGTGTGTAATGTTACTGTGAGGAGCAGGCTGAGTGGGTGTGTAATGTCGCTGTGAGGAGCAGGCTGAGTGGGTGTGTAATGTCGCTGTGAGGAGCAGGCTGAGTGGGTGTGTAATGTCGCTGTGAGGAGCAGGCTGAGTGGGTGTGTAATGTTACTGTGAGGAGCAGGCTCAGTGGGTGTGTAATGTTGCTGTGAGGAGCAGGCTCAGTGGGTGTGTAATGTTACTGTGAGGAGCAGGCTCAGTGGGTGTGTAATGTTACTGTGAGGAGCAGGCTGAGTGGGTGTGTAATGTCGCTGTGAGGAGCAGGCTGAGTGGGTGTGTAATGTCGCTGTGAGGAGCAGGCTGAGTGGGTGTGTAATGTCGCTGTGAGGAGCAGGCTGAGTGGGTGTGTAATGTTACTGTGAGGAGCAGGCTCAGTGGGTGTGTAATGTTGCTGTGAGGAGCAGGCTCAGTGGGTGTGTAATGTTACTGTGAGGAGCAGGCTCAGTGGGTGTGTAATGTTACTGTGAGGAGCAGGCTGAGTGGGTGTGTAATGTTACTGTGAGGAGCAGGCTGAGTGGGTGTGTAATGTTACTGTGAGGAGCAGGCTGAGTGGGTGTGTAATGTCGCTGTGAGGAGCAGGCTGAGTGGGTGTGTAATGTCGCTGTGAGGAGCAGGCTGAGTGGGTGTGTAATGTTACTGTGAGGAGCAGGCTGAGTGGGTGTGTAATGTTACTGTGAGGAGCAGGCTGAGTGGGTGTGTAATGTCGCTGTGAGGAGCAGGCTGAGTGGGTGTGTAATGTCGCTGTGAGGAGCAGGCTGAGTGGGTGTGTAATGTCGCTGTGAGGAGCAGGCTGAGTGGGTGTGTAATGTCGCTGTGAGGAGCAGGCTGAGTGGGTGTGTAATGTCGCTGTGAGGAGCAGGCTGAGTGGGTGTGTAATGTCGCTGTGAGGAGCAGGCTGAGTGGGTGTGTAATGTTGCTGTGAGGAGAAGGCTGAGTGGGTGTGTAATGTTACTGTGAGGAGCAGGCTCAGTGGGTGTGTAATGTTACTGTGAGGAGCAGGCTCAGTGGGTGTGTAATGTTACTGTGAGGAGCAGGCTCAGTGGGTGTGTAATGTTACTGTGATGAGCAGGCTCAGTGGGTGTGTAATGTTGCTGTGAGGAGCAGGCTCAGTGGGTGTGTAATGTTGCTGTGAGGAGCAGGCTCAGTGGGTGTGTAATGCTGCTGTGAGGAGCAGGCTGAGTGGGTGTGTAATGTTACTGTGAGGAGCAGGCTGAGTGGGTGTGTAATGTTACTGTGAGGAGCAGGCTGAGTGGGTGTGTAATGTCACTGTGAGGAGCAGGCTCAGTGGGTGTGTAATGTCACTGTGAGGAGCAGGCTCAGTGGGTGTGTAATGTCGCTGTGAGGAGCAGGCTGAGTGGGTGTGTAATGTCGCTGTGAGGAGCAGGCTGAGTGGGTGTGTAATGTCGCTGTGAGGAGCAGGCTGAGTGGGTGTGTAATGTTACTGTGAGGAGCAGGCTCAGTGGGTGTGTAATGTTGCTGTGAGGAGCAGGCTCAGTGGGTGTGTAATGTTACTGTGAGGAGCAGGCTCAGTGGGTGTGTAATGTCGCTGTGAGGAGCAGGCTCAGTGGGTGTGTAATGTCGCTGTGAGGAGCAGGCTGAGTGGGTGTGTAATGTCGCTGTGAGGAGCAGGCTGAGTGGGTGTGTAATGTTACTGTGAGGAGCAGGCTCAGTGGGTGTGTAATGTTGCTGTGAGGAGCAGGCTCAGTGGGTGTGTAATGTTACTGTGAGGAGCAGGCTCAGTGGGTGTGTAATGTTACTGTGAGGAGCAGGCTGAGTGGGTGTGTAATGTTACTGTGAGGAGCAGGCTGAGTGGGTGTGTAATGTCGCTGTGAGGAGCAGGCTGAGTGGGTGTGTAATGTCGCTGTGAGGAGCAGGCTGAGTGGGTGTGTAATGTCGCTGTGAGGAGCAGGCTGAGTGGGTGTGTAATGTTACTGTGAGGAGCAGGCTGAGTGGGTGTGTAATGTTACTGTGAGGAGCAGGCTGAGTGGGTGTGTAATGTCGCTGTGAGGAGCAGGCTGAGTGGGTGTGTAATGTCGCTGTGAGGAGCAGGCTGAGTGGGTGTGTAATGTCGCTGTGAGGAGCAGGCTGAGTGGGTGTGTAATGTCGCTGTGAGGAGCAGGCTGAGTGGGTGTGTAATGTCGCTGTGAGGAGCAGGCTGAGTGGGTGTGTAATGTCGCTGTGAGGAGCAGGCTGAGTGGGTGTGTAATGTTGCTGTGAGGAGAAGGCTGAGTGGGTGTGTAATGTTACTGTGAGGAGCAGGCTCAGTGGGTGTGTAATGTTACTGTGAGGAGCAGGCTCAGTGGGTGTGTAATGTTACTGTGAGGAGCAGGCTCAGTGGGTGTGTAATGTTACTGTGATGAGCAGGCTCAGTGGGTGTGTAATGTTGCTGTGAGGAGCAGGCTCAGTGGGTGTGTAATGTTGCTGTGAGGAGCAGGCTCAGTGGGTGTGTAATGTTGCTGTGAGGAGCAGGCTGAGTGGGTGTGTAATGTTACTGTGAGGAGCAGGCTGAGTGGGTGTGTAATGTTGCTGTGAGGAGCAGGCTGAGTGGGTGTGTAATGTTACTGTGAGGAGCAGGCTGAGTGGGTGTGTAATGTTACTGTGAGGAGCAGGCTCAGTGGGTGTGTAATGTTACTGTGAGGAGCAGGCTCAGTGGGTGTGTAATGCTACTGTGAGGAGCAGGCTGAGTGGGTGTGTAATGTTACTGTGAGGAGCAGGCTGAGTGGGTGTGTAATGTTACTGTGAGGAGCAGGCTGAGTGGGTGTGTAATGTTGCTGTGAGGAGCAGGCTGAGTGGGTGTGTAATGTTACTGTGAGGAGCAGGCTGAGTGGGTGTGTAATGTTACTGTGAGGAGCAGGCTGAGTGGGTGTGTAATGTTACTGTGAGGAGCAGGCTGAGTGGGTGTGTAATGTTACTGTGAGGAGCAGGCTGAGTGGGTGTGTAATGTTGCTGTGAGGAGCAGGCTGAGTGGGTGTGTAATGTTACTGTGAGGAGCAGGCTGAGTGGGTGTGTAATGTTACTATGAGGAGCAGGCTGAGTGGGTGTGTAATGTTGCTGTGAGGAGCAGGCTGAGTGGGTGTGTAATGTTACTATGAGGAGCAGGCTGAGTGGGTGTGTAATGTTGCTGAGTTGCTGACTGGTTTGTCTGTTCTACAGAAACGTGGTGAATACACTCTGAGTACGCGCTGCATCATAGAGATGGAACCGTACATCCGGAACATTTACCAAGACCTGGTCAAGCCCTGCGCCATATGTCACAGCCTCGCCTTTCAGGTAAAGGGTCTCAGGCCGGCTTTTAAAGGGGAATCTTATGAAACTGTTTACTTATGCTGCTTGTGCATAGAGTGGAGGTCATGTCTGCGTTGGTCTGTTTTCACCTGTAATGAGGATATCAGAAAAATGATCTTAAAATTTTACAGGCCTTTTCAAAATGCGACAACAACAAGAGTGTGATGGTGTTTGTTGAGCGCTGCTGTATGTTGTTAAAACGCATGGCAAGCTGGCAGCATTTTTGTTTCTTTCTTCTGTGGTCCTAAATTGAAATATAACCTAATTCACTGGCCAAATTTGCTGATGTCGATAGCACCCTTTTTTTATATAGCGCAAGTGCAAACTGCAATCAAGTTTCCATATTCATGGAAGACTATCAGCACAGCTGTCAACTTAAGAAGGATAAAATGGAGCTTTATTAAGCAGAGCTACTGACAGGGCTTGACAGTAGCTTTTTTGTTTAAGGAGCATGTGCTCCTGAGTTTTTACATTTAGCAGCAACTATTGCATCCCAATTAGTAGACTAGAGCTTCTAAAATATTATTACATTTGGCACACATGCATTTTCAGGATCCGATTCTTCTAAAATGGGAGCACTGACTCCATCTCTTTATAGCTTTGCTTGTGAGTTGGGCTGGTAAAAATGATACATAAAGAGGTTTGGTTGATTATGATTCAGCTACTTTTTCAGTATGATATTTTCACTTAATTTGCAACATCAGTGGCGTATCACACGCGTCTGGCCCAGGTGTGTTTCATCATCACAATGCCCATAACTTGGGTCGATATTGCTATCATACTACTCTGATACTACCCAGCACCCCTGGCATTTCTCTTTTCTCTTTTTTCTTTGGGGGGGGTGGGGGTAAATTAATATTAAAAATCTTTAAAAAAATCTTAATTTAAGCCCTGGTGCTCATGCCAGTTGGTAGTCTTATCGGCTCCCGCTGGTCACGGTGTTCAGGTCAGTGACTCAGGCTTCATAAAACAGCCGTCAGATATTCTCATCACACGCCCATTCGGTATATGAGCGTTCTCTTTCCAGAACGCAACGTTTTATAAGCTGCAGTTGCGCGTTAAACAAATTGCAAGGCACACTGCTAATACTTTCCCTCCGAGAAGCCCAGCTGTAAAGTTCAGCAGTCCTGCTTTATCTGTCAGAAATTCATCAAAGGGAGGAAGGCCCTTAATTGAATACGTCGAACCAGTGCCCCCTTCCCTTTGGAGACAAAATCATTTCTGTTGGTGGTGAAAAGCGCCTCAGGAAAAAGCGAATGGTTCGGCTCTTCGGTGCCGACGGAGAACAGAAAAGACTGGAGCGTAATGTCCCTCTCCCCTCTCCAGAGCCAGACGTGCGAGAACTGTGGCGTCCGAATCCACCTCCCCTGTGCTGCCAAGTTCTTTAAAAACAACACTGAGCCCCAGTGCCCCAGCTGTAAAGAGGACTGGCTGCACGAGATTCCAGGTAACAAACCATTTTATCGCTGTGAAAAGCCTTTGAATAGGAACAGTTGTAATGTAAGGTGCTAAATTTAGGGCTTTATCGCGGTTGCGTTGCCCTGGGTACGGGCAGGAGTCGGTTAGGGTTCCACGTTTCGATTGGGCGCCTGTGGACTGCGTGCCAAAGCTGCGTATGAAAGGTCTTCCTCTGACTCCACTCTGTATGTAAGCTTAGCTGCATTCTGCGGTGTGAAAAGAGCAGCTTTGTGACACGTTTTGGAGGAGAACCGTGGATGTCTACGCTGTGCCAAATCGGCGGGGAGGGATCGCACAGGAATTCAGCTGCTAATTGCTAATTGGAGATTCCAAATTAGGGTGGGAATTGAACATGTTGAGCCCTTTGTTGGGTGCTAATTAGAAGGAATTTTTTCAGGGCATTAAGCACTTTGCTTGTCTTAGCAGCTGTAATGTAAGGTGTTAAATCTAAGGCATTAGTGCTAGCGCTTTGCTAGTTTGAGCAGCTGTTAACTTGTGATTTCATGCCTCAATGTTCCTCCTGGGCAGGTGTGTAATTGCTAGAGAATGCTCTGCTTTATGATTGCTGATAAATCCTTTTAGCGCCATGGCTACCGCAAAGTAATTACATGCACAGCAATGCACCTTGTAAAACACCGGTTTAGTGCTCATCACGTTATTAAATCTGAAATTGGTTATAATATAGCTGGAAATGATTCAGGAAAAGGAATAAAAATTGAAAAATGACTCAGATCATCTCCCTTGTTTGCCAAACGGTTGCAATTTCTCTCTGCTATCCAGTGCAAACAGTAAGAAATGAAAATGTCAGTATGAGTGTCTAACAAGGAGTGTGTTGTTCTCAGTCTTCCAGTCTCAGACTCTCAGCCAATCAGCTTCCTCCCAAGCCAGCACAGCCCCTGCATCTACAGCTTCCCGGAGACACAGGAAGTGATGTCACTGGCGCTTTATTCTGTTCATTTGGCTTCTAAGCCTTTTCTTTCCTGGTGTTAAAAGTCCAACTCTGTGTCCTTATTAACATCTTAGGCCCTGGAGGCTTCTTGTAGATTACAGTTTTACATGTAGAACATATTTTTGTATACCTGCACTGTGTTTCAGTTCATTTTTGTAGAAGAGTTGAATGAGACTCTAACAGAACATAAGTAGGGGGTGGTCTGCCCCAACCACACACTGCTTATTATTTATACTTTGTGATAAATTGCATTAATGTCAACAAGTTTCCTTCACGTTCATTCAAATTCTTACCCATTCAGTCAACTACATTAAATGCGTTCATTTTTCTTATGTTCTTATTAAAAGAAATTAAAAGCTGTTTTCAAAAATGGGTGCACCTGAAGTTTATTAGACTGTATAATTTGATTCCTGCTGGCACAGATTACAAAAACAAATGATTTAATCACTACTGAGTGCATGCAGGAGAAAAGAAAGCACAACCCAATATTTTAATGACATAGATCTATAAACAGCAGTTTTTTCCACGTGTCTTTCAGCAATTACCCCAGACACTTCAATATAATCTTGACACAAAACATGCATGGAACCAATCCTGCAAGATTGTGTTTCCGCTAAAACAAAAAGCCTGCAAGAGCATGAGGGCTTCACCTCAAACTCGGAGTGGTGTTATCTGTAGCATTGAATACGCTAATGCAGTGGTGACCAACCCCGTTCCTGGAGATATACCATCCTGTCAGGTTTTTACTCCAGTCCAAATAAAGCACGCCTCATTCAACAGCTAGAGATTGACCGTCCTGTAGGTTCTCACTCCAACCCTAACAAAACACACCTCATTCGACAGCTGGAGATCTGGTTGAGCAGCTAATTGGAATCAGGTGTGTCAAATTAGGGTTCAGATGAAAACCCACTGGATGGTAGATCTCCAGGAACAGGGTTGGTTACCACTGACCTGATGAATACTTTCACTCTGTACTAGTGAAAACACAAACGGATACTTCATATAAACTGAATGGAAAATGGTACATACTGAGTTCTGAAAGCTGTGAAACTGTTTCCATCACTGCTTTACTTTTTTTGGAAGTACTGTCACAGTTGAGCAGGATCCACATGTTTAACTAACGGTATGAGGGAGTTCTAATTCAGCTTGGAGTTTAATTTAATCTGTTTCCCATTTGACTTAATGTGCGTTTATCGCTCATATAGCACTCTTCCCACAAGCAAACAGTTTAATTACTAGGGACTGTTTTCAAAAAATGTATAATAAAGATGCATTAAAGATGGAGATTGGTGTTAGTTCATGCCACTGGAGATGTAGGTAATGAGTGCCAAAACATGACAGTCTGATTGGACGACGAGAGCACACACCAACATTCGTTTGGAAAAATGTTTTTATTTTCGGCAGGGTAACGCATCTATAGAAACGCACCCTTACTGAAGAGTGGGTGGGGTCACTTTTTCAACTCTGAAAGCACATAGTGCAGTAACTCTCTATGTACGAAGCCACACTGTACCTGTACCCCTGTATCTTAAAGTACAGAGGGGACCAAAAGTCTGAGAACACTGTCAACAAGAATTGATTGTTTTCATTAATTAACAAGGGCTAATACAATTATGATGCTCTGTTTATGCTTCTTGTTCTAAAAAATAGCAACATCAAGTACAATGGCAGATTCATTCAATTAAATAGATGGTTTTAGTTAATAGCCAAGATGTATACACACATTTGTTAATCGAGAGACAAATCAGGAACCAAGGTACCCTGCCCACATAGTTAAAATGGCTTTATTGAACTGGCAACTATAAAATCAAAATAGAAACTATAAAATACTCCCAATGCATTTCAGTTACCTTCGACCAGGGAGTAAACCAGAGTTGCAGAACTATGGTGTTTAGATGACAAACAATAAACCTTCATTAGCTACACCTCTCTCTAAATCAATAAGCAGAGGTGTGGCTAACATGTTAACCTGCAGAATTCATTTGGCAAAAAGTTCCTGATAAGTGAATAGCTCACCGGCCTAACAAACCATGCATCAATATTGATTCACAGTTTGTTATTAATTCTATAGGTGAACGTTAGCCACACCGCAACCTCCTGATTTAGACAAAGGTGTAGCTAATTAAGGCTTATTGTTGCTGACGTACCATTGTTCTGCAGGTATGGCTTATTCCCTGTAGTCAAAATGTGGTTGAGTATTTTATTATTTTTATTTTGAACCTGCCAATGCAACAAAGGCATTTTAACATTATATTGTCAGTGCCTCTGTTCTTGTTTTGCTTTTTGATTAACGTTTTTCATCCCCATAAAAAAGCTCTTCCTAGCCACCAAGAGTTCTTTTTTTTGCTGTGTACCCATGTAGCACTTATTTCTCTATTTTACACGTGTTAATGCTTGAATGGGATAAAGGATGCAACAACCTTATGGTGGACGAACCACATATTCACAAAGCCTCCCGTTTCATACGAGCATTTGGAAATGTTTTTTCTAATTTTGGTCTGCAACTGTCCTCCTATAGCGTATTCCTGAATAAGACGTGTAATTGGAGTTGCATTATTCCTTGATGAATGAAGACGAGCAGGACTTGTGACCAGTGTCCACAGGCTTTTGGTCTCCGCTGTGCGTCAGGCCCGTGTTTGTCCTAAAAAAACAGCGTGACGCAGTAAGGGTTCGACGGCCGTTGGTCAGGACCACCAGAAGCTGACGGAGAAGCTGAGGTCCAGGGCACGGACGTAGTGCCAGTGCTGGACCGGGATGAACAGCACCTCTCCAGGCTCCAAGACGCACTCCTGATAGGGGGCCTTCGCAAACTCCGGGAAGCGATCCACATCTGGACGCTCCACGTCCACCTGAGCCCCACAGAAACGCATTGCATTGGATCAGATCAGAGGAACTTTATTTTTCTCCGAAGGAACTTCTTTTGCAGTGTCAGCTGTGACACCGAGCAATCATCCCAAAAAATGACCTTGGGACACTAAATAAATTATAGTTAAAACTTAAAACAGCATTGATAATATCAGCCAACTTTTCCCATAAAAATACTATTGCCTGTTTGGTCATTTGGCAAACGCTTTTTACCAAAACCACTTAGTAAAGTGGTAAGCAAACCCCACTAGAGAAAAATTCAGTCATATAAAAATGTCTTCCAATGTTAACAACTACATTTCCTCTAAGTTACAGTGATTAATTTCATTTTTCTGTAGGCTAATTTTAAAGTCTTTTCATGGTGCCTCAATGTCTATAAAACACATGGCGGAACATTTGTATTTCACCAAGATGTGTTTAATTTTAAATTACTATACAGTAGAACCTCATTTATCTGCACCCCACGGGAATGATGGTTGCTGGGAAACTGAAATGTTCTGTTCAGTGAAACATGACTGAGTATACATGAGAACTGTTCCTAAATCAATTCAAGTCATTTATTTAAACTCCGCCACATGTATTCATATGAATATCCTGCTATTTACTCACCGTGAGACCCTTAAACGTAAAATAAATACTGTACAGTGCAGTACAGTCTCTCAGCATTGCCACGTTTGTCTTTACTAAAAGGTTTTTGACCACCGAATATTTAGGGCTACCGAACAAAGCCATTAATGATTTAAACTTGGTCACAAAGAAACATCAGATTATCCGACACTACTTACCCACTTCCATAAACAAAATATCAATATACATGAATCGTCAGAAATATCTGAACATGAACACACAGTAGGCCTATCTGTAGCCTAACTTTAGCCTATATGCGTGAAGTCCTGTCAGGCGCATTAACGGGGTGCTGGTTGACATTTCAGCGTAGTCAGGGGAACTGGTTTCTCTCTAGCTGCATTGAGTTCTTCCTGTAGTTTTGGTGCAAACTTACAATGGTTTATTTTGCCATAGACCACAAAATGTTTGGCTACTGTGTCTTGAACTTCCCGGCCTTCTCCTGTTAACACTGCTGCCCATCAGCTGGACCCCTCTGAGTGTGTACTGAACACTGCGCCTGGAAATCCTAAGCTTCCTTAACCTTGCCACAATGTTCACGTGGCTCCACACATCTAAGCCTAACACCTTTGCCATATTTCTTACAGCTTTAAGTGCCTGTTTTACTTACACTACAGGCCAATGGTATTAGGCTACCTGTGGGTTTTTAAAAAACCTGATGTAGATAAGATTTCAATCAATTTAACTACTTCTCCTCCTCCCTTGCCCCCGTTTGCAAAATTATTGGATAGACTTCCAATAATATTTCACTGTAATCACAGCCAATTGTTTTTTTTTTGCTATTGCAGGTAGACAGTGAAAAAAAATGTTTATACTTTGGTTTGTTATTCAGTAAATGTGCAGCCATACCACCACGCACTGTGCTCCTGCCGACTGGCTGAAGCTAAGCAAGTGTTGGTTAGTACTTGGATGGGAGACCACCAGGGAATACTGAGTTGCTGCTGGAAGTGGTGTTGGTGGGCCAGCAGGGGGCAATCTTCTCTCTGGTCAAATAAACCCCAATGCCCCAGTGCAGGACCGGGGACACTGAGCAGTAGGAGATGCCATCTTTCGGATGAGACGTTAAAACCGAGGTCCTGAACCACTGTGGTCACTAAAGATCCCATGACACTATTCGCAAAGAGTAGGGGGTTCCCCGGTGTCCTGGCTAAAAATCACAGATCTGGCTCTCACAAAAACTTGCCACCTAATCATCCCCTGATTTATTGGCTAAAAAATGTTCTCTCCCTCCAGAAGAGCTGCTCAGTGGCCAACAATAGAGGATTGTGGTTGTACTGGGCAGCTCCCAGGTGCGAATGTGTATGAGTGTGAAGCAGTGCGTTGCTGCAAAAGAGCACCCGTGCTCAGTGAACCTACCCTGGGTAAATGAAAGGCTAAATGAAAAAATAAATAAAAAATATAACTGATTTTTTCTCTACCCGAGGATTTTCTTTTAAAACACACAGGTGGGTTTAAGTTAATTACACATTTAGCCTGTACTCTACATACATACATACAAGCCTACGTTATATATTTCAACCATAATTCTGTGATTCTCTCAAGGAGCAAGCAATGACACCACTTGTGGCCGCTGAAGCCCCAGTGGGTGGGGTTAGAAACAGGAAGTGCTCTCTATACCTGGCTGGTGTGGTAACTCCAGTGGGCGGAGTCAGAAGCAGGAAGTGCCTGGCATACCTGGCTGGTGTTGTGGAGTAGGTGAGACTGGTATGGGTAGAGCTTCTCACTGTCCTCTGGGGAGTAGAGCCGAATGTACTTCCTGCCGACGACCTGTTTGGAGAAACCAGCCCAGGATTGAGGAATAGGGGAGACAGGCTCGGACCACAGTCCAACATGCTTCCCTGTGAAACGGGGTGTCACCTGACCTGGGCCAGGAAGTTCTGCTGGGGGTCCTGGTGGAGGGGAGACACTGTCCCTGCGGGCCCAAACCAAGCGTTGATAGTGATGTCGTCTTCCTCTCCCTCGCCAAGGCAACAGTAATCAGGGATGCGGATGTCTTCTTTCAGTTCAGGAATCTTGGAAATTTCATATTGACATAAGTTAAACCAGGGCCACATGAGTATCCCTTGATTAAACCTGTCCCTTTAATGACAGGACATGTTTCTGTGCGCTGAGGTTTCTTTGTAGCCAGCATTAAAAGCTTACAGAAGTGGCAGCACTTTCGGTTGGTGAAAAATAAGGGGAGCACAGCAGATATGGGGCTTCACTTGAGGACCAGCGGCTAGTGTAAAATACGGTAGGGGGCACACAGCTCCATTCCTGGGGTACTGGTTTTTAGGGGTCCAAGCATGAAGTGGTGGAACCCAGTTGTTTTTCTTCTGATTTTATTTATCATTATTTTATTTATTTTTCTGCCCTAAAGCTGCTTGCTTAAAATGCTTCTTCTCCTACAAAAGTTGACCGATTTGCACAAAGTTTGCATAGCCAAAATTTGTACAGCCTCTTGGATTGGTCACCATTTTCTTAATGTCCCCAGGTTTAGCCTAACCTAATGGCTAATTAACCTAATGGGTGAGACCCATGAAACTTGAGACCTTGCCACAGTGGAACAAGATACCTCTTTATGGCCACTGAGTGATTTTGGCATGGATTGACCACTTGTTAACTGGTGTAATATTGGCTGTGTGTGCTTAGACCCTGTGCATCGCTGCTTGCAGCTATATTTACTATGGTTTTTGTTTCAACCAGTTATTCTAGCTTAAGTTTCTTAATTCATTGGAACAAGCCAGTGATTGACAGCTCAGTGCAGCTCTACCCAGCTGTTCCAGGTTCAGTGTGAGGTGAACAGGCAGGTCTGACCTGATCAAAAAGCTGATGCTGAGCCAGGTATCCCACAGGACCGCCCTCTTATAGAGACAGACACACCCACATAGAGAGAAAGGGAGAGAGAGAGAGAGAGGTCAATACATCAATGAAGTGATCCTCCTTTCACACTGACAATGAGGACAGTTAAGCCACAGACACAGTTATGCGGGATCATGTACCTACTGTTCCAGTGATATAACGGTCTATAAACTCATTGACTGTGATGAGCGATTGCGACCATTCTTCATCAGTGTACCGGGAGCCCAGTTCCACAGGAACGGTCCGGCAGCCAGCTATTCTCCGCAGGTAGTCAATGCTTGGAGAGGAAGGTCCAGAGAACACACTGTTTAGAGAAACTGGCATGCACGGGACCGCAAGTGCTTATTTTACGCCACGCTAGAACTCACTTTTATTCATCTTCTATTGGAGATAAAGAGAAAAACAAACGGAAAGGGAAAAAATTCTTCAATTTGGCTCAACACATCTTGCATAGCAAAATACTAAATGAACATGCTTGATTCAACTTAGCCCCTGAAACATGAAATGTGGCTACAATATTATTAGCTGACTGTAAAATGCTATATTTATATTTAGGCATATACGGATGCTCTTATCCAGAGAAATTTACCAAACTTACAAAAGAGTTTAGCCAACAAATAGCGCAGATGCCAAGTCATCAGTGTTGCAGCTGATAGCGACAGTCAGTACACAAACCCACAGCTAATGCCAACAGCCACAACAGGTACAAGAGGGAAACTGAGGATTCAGTGCTTTCAAGTATTTTGAGGGTACATTGTTAGATGCAGCATAGCTAGGGCTCTGGGTTTGAGTCTACAGTAAAAGACTGACAGTGATTTGGCTGTTCTAAGGGACAGGTGACACCCTTTCACCACAAGTTGAAGCAGGTCATTTTCATGACCTCAAGACCAGGAGGGGTATTACAGGGAAGGCAGGACTGCCTGACCTAGGAGGAACATTACCTCCAGCGATGGTCCTTGCAGGCAGGCCAGTGGTCTATGACACCCTGTAATATGACCGGTTTGCGTGGAGCGAGGAAGAGCGAGCCGAAACTCTCCAGGGAGGGACACTGCATCCTGGGGACGGCCGTTTCTGCACCGACCTCAGGCGCGAACAGGGAGGGACACGGCATCCTGGGGATGGCCGTTTCTGCGCCGACCTCAGGCGCGAACAGGGAGGGACACTGCATCCTGGGGACGGCCGTTTCTGCGCCGACCTCAGGCACGAAGGCACGCTCCGTCCTCAGCCTCTGTCAAGAAGGAGGCGGAAAATGGCCGTCAGCAGTCACTCAGCATCACAACAAGTCAGCCAATCAAACAAAGGCATGGGAATAAACCAGGGGTCCTCGACCCTCTACCTCATTTCCACCTTAAAATCAGCAGCCAGTTCAGTCCCAAGAAATCAGGTGTGGTGAGCTACATGTGTCATTAACTGATTTCATTGATTAATTAAGTGCTGAGTAACAACAGAAAACAGCATACTCTGTGGTTCCCCAATTAATGGATTATTATCGAAAAGCAGACTACACTTTCACTAAAATTAATTGGTAAATAAAACTACTAACGTTATGTTGTCAGACTGTGCACCTTTCATGCGAAGAAAATGTTTATTTCAGACACTGCCCAGTACCCAGTATTTTATTTTACCAGACCCCAACACATTTCTGAACGGAACCTTCATATCTGGACCTTCATTGGAACCCGCGTCTTCAGAGCGTCTCTTCTTTAATTTCCCATGCAGGATTCCCACCACAGTCTGCAGTATGTTATCCATGATGGCCGCCCCCATCAGCAGGCCCATGTCACATGACTTAATGGCTTCCTGCACCGTGGCTTCGGAGGCTTCTCCCCAGCAAAGGCTGGCAGCTTTGAACAGGCAGCCGTAAGAGTACACGCGTTTCCACTCCTTGTCCACGTCTCGCCAGGTTCCCGTGTTGAGCTTTTCCCAGGTGAAGTCCAGGATGACCTGGGCGTTTTGGGCGAGCAGGGAGGGTTCTGCGCTGCTGTACAGCTGCTTCCTCGCCAGTTTCAGCACGGACACGATGCTGGGCTCCACCTTCTCACCGAACTGCAGTGGAAACTCCGCCTCAGAGCCCGGCAAAACGGCCTGCAACTCTGGATATATGTGCGCCACAGTCCCAGACATCCTCCTTCAGATGCAGTGGCAAATACAGGAAAATATATTCAGTCAACGCACATTTATTCTTTTTATTCTGAAAGGATGAACAATTTACTTCATGTCCGGCATCAACGCATGAAGTCGGCCAGTGGTCACCAACCCTGTTCCTGGAGATCTACCATCCTGTTGGTTCTCATCTGAACTCTAATTTGGCACACCTTACTTTACTAATTAGCAACTCAACGAGATCTCTTGCTGTCGAATGAGGAGTGCTTTGTTAGGGTTGCAATGAAAACCTACAGGATGGTAGATCTCCAGGAACACGGTTGGTTATCATTAATATAGGCAATCTCCAGAGTACAATCTCTGCCAGATGTGGCATTACGAGAGTATGCTCTATGTATTTGCAACGGAGCAGTGCACAAGAAAGATATAACCTGAGTGATAACCTACATGTCTGTCCACCACTACTGCCAATTCATCACAGAACACTTGAGAAGGAGAGCGTATTCTCTGTAACCATTACAATCTGGTAAAGTTATTTACTGGTCATAATCCCTGTAGTTATTACTATTAATAACACGAATTTGATACATTGTCAGCCATGGATTACGAGTCAGCTTCGACCTGCCAACTCAGCACTAATATAAATTAGGTAGCAGCTTTGACATGTAGCTAAAACGTATTAATACATACGACAAAGTGGACACAATGATAAGCATATGCTGAAATCCAAAACTTAAGAAGTTGTAACAAACTAACTATGTAAGGTCGCTAGTGCTAACCTCGTCAGCTATGAGACGTTATCATGTTAGGTCGCTAGCGTTCGATAGATTTCGCAGCTCGAAAAAACTATTTTATTTTAAAACACGCTTGTGATCTATTCAAGTGTGCAAGGATACCACATATACATATCGTTATAAACTTACTTCACACCGCTAGCGACTAGCTAAAAACATCTCCTCCATTTCAATTGCGTCATGCACTACCTGAATGATGTCCGTGCAGAAAACTACGCAACCACACCAGCGTTCCAACCAGCAGCCTGATTCCAAAAACAGGGGTTTTAAAATACTAGCTGGATTAAATTGGGTTAACTACGATACGACGTTCGCTTTAGAGAAACAAATGGCTCTGTGAACAAGCTTCTTACAACCAAAGTACGTAGACTCATGACCATAAGTTCTATTATTATACCACAGAAGTCACCCTATTAAAAAAGTTACATTTAGTCGTTAATAAATTGACAGCACTGACAGAAAAATGGTTACTAGGTGTTCAGCTGAACAAACCATAGTGGAAGCCCTGGCAGCACCTTTGCAATGAGGACAATGCCAAGGCAGGTGTTACAGTAAATTACGCTCAAAGTTATGAGGCTTTTAAATCACATCTAACAATACAGTTCATTATTTCAGGGGCAGTACGGTCAGACATGGAAATTCTGAAATCTGAATTCAAAAGAAGCGTTTAACATGAGCAACGACACCTTCAAATTTTGCAGACTTGGGTAAATTTGTAGCCTACTGTACTTTTGAGCGAGAAGTACTGTATTACACATGTAAACAGTGCAATGTCAATTAAGTACCACATAGTACATTTGGCTGAAAGCTTATCCCTACATGTAATTATCTGTATTTATTTTGCCTGCCAATTTGGATGGTGCATTAATGGCTGTTGACAGCAACAAACTCACTTTGGCTGAAAGCTGATTAAATGTTAGCTGAAGTGGTTTAACAGGCTTTTCAGAAAGGGAAAGTGCAGCAGCTGCTCTATATAAAAGGTTCTCGCATACGGACTACAACTTGCTGACAAAATTTGAAGGTTCTCTAGTTAGCAATCAATATTGAAAGTATCACTGTCATTTAAAAAAAGCTGTTTCATAAATCAATAATTTTTTTATTGATTTATGAAACAGAAGCAACCAGTTGTGTATAGTTTGGTAATTTGCTGGCAATAGCTCCAAAGATGTAGGATGATGTTTTTCATTTTGTCAGGTAACCATTACAATAGTTACAACAGTAGTCTTGGCTTGTTACACATATGTACTACTTAGTTGAGAGTGTAAAGCTTCCAATGGATTTGGCAGAACACTCTGCAGAGTTTGTTTTTGTATGAAAAAGGAGTCATTCATTTTGTGTTATCTAAGTTTGTTATTTAAGTTTAGGGGGACAGCATTAAAGCACCCACACTGAAAGCTCACAAGTAAAACAAATAAAAGTCATTTTGACAGCAGGGAAAAGCGGAGACTTTAAAAAAACATTTTAGTTCTGATGTGGCACAGAAATAAGGTTCTAGAAAGAATGGGTTCTGGGACTGAATGACAGGAAGGAGAGCATATTTGAAACCAGCAGGGTGGTCTGTGTTCCACTAAGGGGCAGCAGTGTAATGTAATGGTTAGGGAACAGGACCTGTATAAATCTGAGGCTGTAGGTTCGATTCCAAAGTGGGAATGCTCTTGTACCCTTGAAAAACGTTCTTACCCTGAATTGTTTCAGTCAATTTCCAGCTATGTTTGTCATATGTAAATAATGTAATTAGTGCAAGTCCCTATGGATAACAGCGTCTGGTAAATGCCTTAAATGTAATGTAAGACGATTGAGTCTTTGCATGTCCACACTGCACTTACTGTATGAGGACATGTGGTGTTCCACCTTAATTGATGCAGTACTGATGAGTCCATTTCTGTGTAATGATTGACAGCTATGTTCCGGTCACATGCTGCATTCTGTATGACTATTAGAACCACATACGTGTGGCAGTACCATATTTTTAGTATTTAGCATTTTTTTCTTTATTATTGCTATCTTTTAGTCAGTGGGTGGTAGCCTATACTCATAAAAAGTACAGTTCACTTGCACATGATTAATAGAAGGTTATTTACAATAACGAAATGGTTTGGAGCAGGAGCATGTTTGTAAAAACTGAAATAAATTCAAATAGATGACCTGGAATTGTAACGATTAAGCTTTGTGACTGAATTTAATCATGGTCAATTTTGGAACAGTGTTTCTTGACAATATTTAATGCAAACTTATTAACATGGAGACACATATTTTTGCATCTGTGGAGCGCCCAGAAAATAGATGACATCATGAGGAGGGAGGATTATCTAGAATACTGAAGCAACACCTCAAGACATCAGCTAGAAAAGTTAAAACTTGGTCGCAACTGGGTCTTCCAGCAGGACAATGATCCGAAGCATACCTCTGAAGTTGTAACAAAATGGCTTAAAGACAACAAAGTGCAAATATTGGAGTGCCCATCACAAAGCCCTGATCTGAATCCCATTGAAAATTTGTGGACCAAATTGAAAAAGCATGTCCAAGCAAGGAGGCTTACAAACCTGACTGAGTTACACCAGTTCTGTCATGAGGAATGGGCAAAAATATCTGTCAAAGTATTGTGAGAAGCTTGTGGAAGGCTCCCCCAAGCATATGATTCAAGTTAACTAATTAAAAGGCAATTCGACCAAATACTAACAAAGTGTATGTAAACGTTTGACCCACCGAAAAACTGATGCACATAAAAAGTGCATAAAAGCTGAAATAAATCTGTCTCTTAGCTATTATTTTGAAATGACCTCTTATGGAAATAAAGTATACACTAATTGACGTAACACACATTGTTATGAAGTTACACCGTTGGCCGGCCGGATGACATGTGTTAGGTCCAGCCATATACTAGGTTTTGACCTGGCCTTGTTTGTATGTGGTCCCCTGTGCTGGAATGTGACATGCAGAGGTCTGGCTGTACACGGTCACATCCGGAGATCTCCTCTGACCACTTCTCAACACAATGACAGACAGCAGGTCCTACCTTCGGATCCTGATAAGGTGTCTTGTTGAATACAAAAATAGTGAACAGGAATATTGATTAGGTATCAGTTTTTTTCTATAAAAAAAAACTATCAAAAAAATTACTTTCCTATTATGCTTATTATTCTATTATGCTCTATCATTTCTATCATTCTAATGGACAACAGACCAATCAGGATTGTACTCCGACACTAGCTGTAAACCACTCTTTATAACAAAGTTGAATCTTTACTTTTGTACAGAATATGGTATATTTCCAAATATAGTTAAATAACTGATTGAATAAGTTGTTGAATAAAAATTTAAGTTACGTATATTTGAACGGGGAATTTTTCACTCTGTTTTTAACCTACAAAGACTTTGGTTCAGTTTTTATGCACAGCGGTATATTTATTCCTAATGTAGCCCAAGGCAGATGGATTACAGAAGCAGTCAAGAATGAGAATAGGCAATTTCATTGTTGATTGCATCTATTAGTGTAACATTACCAATATTGTAGTTTTTGCATCCATATAGCCATAACATTAGCTGAGGAAAGAGCATGTAAGGTACAGGATATAATAACCAGAGTAGTGACCTTACTCTACTCAATCCCACACTCTCACGGCTTTTATTTGTTTCTGTATTATTTGCATGAATAAAGAGCAAATGCAAGTACACAAAGTCATTTAGAGAATCACAGGCTCTGGAGAGATTTGAAACCCTACAGGGCTTATAGTAGCACTTCACCTTAAGAAACAAAATCACATTCATTGAAGAACAAAAAAAAATTAAATAAGATACTAAATACTAATACTAATTAAAATACTAATTGTACTAAAAAACTAAAATACTAATTGCGAAATTAGAAGAGAGAACAGATAAGGGAAAGATGAGGAAAATACTACTATTGCATTGTACTGAAAAAGACTTGAAAAGTTTCATTCCATATGGAAGGACCCCTGTATTTGAGTAATAATTGACTGCGTGATGTGTGGTGCTGCAGGAGATGAAAATGATTCAAAGCATGATTTGATTGCCTTGTCTTGTGTGTATGAATATCTCGGTTAAGACCGACGCAGTGAAAACATATGGGTAGGGATTGCCTCAGAAACATAAATTTGTACATAAAGGTATATATTTGGAATTTGTCAATATCATATGTCAACAAATATAAATGTTTTTATCATTCCAACACAGATGGCAATCTGCAGAAATTACGGCTGATCATCAAAGCACAGCTGTTTTTTTGTTTCTTCCATAAAAGCCCTGACCAATATAACATAACATTCACTCGCATTTTCCATCCATCATCTATACTTGCTTGTCCTGGGCAGGGTCGGGGGGGGGGAGGGGGGCGGCGGGGGTGTTGGAACCTATACCAGTGTGCGTTGGGCGAGAGGTAGGAATACACCCTGGACAGGTTGTCAATCTATTGCAGGGCACACTCACCATTCACTCACACACTCATACCTATGGGCAATTTAGAGTTTCCAGTTAGCCTACATGCATGTCTTTGGACTGTGGGGGGAGACTGGAGTACACACACAGACACAGGGAGGACCTGCACATTCCACACAGAAAGGCCCAGGCAGGGATATGAACCCAGGACCTTCTTGCTATGAGGCAACAATGCTACCCACTGCATTATCACAAGCTGATTTATCAATACGCCAACATAGGTGGCGATATTGTGAAATGATCCACGTGTGTCATGACCAACACCTCTCTCTCTCACCCACGTTGGCGTTGGTTTGTTTGAAGGCGCCGCGATGTTGATGAAGGTGAGAGAGCTGCTGCACGGCTGCTGAAGGCGCCTGCTTGACCTTGTGATGTCACTTCCGCCTTAGTTCACACTGCTCAGATTTTTCTGCCATCTAGGACGGTGTTCGACCCAATCTGAAGCAGTCTGACGCAGATCCATCGAAAATCGGCTGTAGCCGAACATGCCCAAATTTTTTCATGCCTCGTTGTTCTCTCCTTTCCTCCACTCGATTCCTCCCCCCTTTCGTCCACATGCATCCGGTAGGAGATGAGTGGTAGTGGAGAAGTGGAGGAAAGGAGGTGAGGAGTGAAAAGTAATGGGACGCACTCCACATGTTGGGTTAATTGCTTCTATGAAGGTCTGCCACTAATCATCTGATTAAACAGGTACTTGTGCTAATCCACTACCTATGGTGGCTGTTACGTCCAAAAGTTACGTCCAACTCAAGGTACATTAGCCCGAGGAACAAAAGTTTGACTTAGCCCCTAACAGAGTCCCATTAGCCAACAGCAAGGTTCAAAAGAAACTGCCCTAAACATAATACTAGCACATTTATTACAAAGACACACACAAAAACCAAAATCATGAAAAACATATGAAGAGTTGCAGAACACAAGGTCAATCTAATAATCTAATGCAAATAATTATTCTTTCTCCTGAAAAAAAAACAAAATGGCGAGTCTTCCACAGGATTCCTAATCTGGCCTAAAACCTAACCAATAATGCGCTCATAGAAAGAAAAGTGAAAGCTACCTGTTGGTGGCAGCGCCGGATGAAAAAGTAAAGAAAGAAACCCTGAAACAGCCGAGCCCCTGGGCCAGCTGTAGGGCCGTAAGCAGGCAGAGCTAACCAGGCCATCAGCAGCTTGCTAAGGTGGAGCTCGGAATCACAGGCAGAGAGAGAAACATATCATTACCAGCAGGGGGCAGTAAAACCACCAGCATGTTACAAGGACCTCATGGGGACATCGATTGTAATGAAACTTTAAATTCCTGTGGGTCACACACACTTTAGAAAAACAAAATGGTATGACTTATAGCATAGGGAAGAAAGAGATGCCCTACAGGCCCACCATAAAACCCTGCACTGAATGAACACGATGACACAAATCTTTTTTAAATTGAGACTTGATGCAACAAAAGGATTGTTTTTCCCCAGTGTCACTGTTGTCTGTGTGACAGCATCAAATTTCAAACTGACTCACCAATTCACTCATGCTCTGAGACACTCACTGACTCACTCATGCTCTGCGACACTCACTGACTCACTCACGTTCTGAGGCACTCACTGACTCACTCATGCTCTGAGACACTGACTGACTCACTCATGCTGTGAGACAGTCACTGACTCACTCATGCTCTGCGACACTCACTGACTCACTCATGATGTGAGACACTCACTGACTCACTCATGCTCTGCGACACTCACTGACTCACTCATGATGTGAGACACTCACCGATTCACTCATTCTCTGCTCTGCAGTAACCTGTGTTTCCACTAGAGGACCAAAGGCCTGCAGGAATTCCTGCCGTGTTGAACAGAGCATCTAGATTTTATGGGTATGACTATATTAAAGGAGAATGCTTTGGTAAATCCTACAGAATGCATTTCAGATTTTGACCAGTACAGGTGTATTGATAATAATTTTTTTTTTTAAATGCATGGGTTTCAGTTTTGAAACGGCGACATCTGTTGTGCTGCAATGCATTACTGATTGATTCCTCCCTAGGCGATTGGGGCGGACGCTAGGCGGAAACGCGGCAGCTGTTTAAGACAAACAGTAGCTGATCTATGAAGGATTTTCTGAGCTGAGGTCAGGATAATAGAGTCACGCCAGCTGTGGTTAATAGATTCTCCATGGGGGAAAATCACCGGGGGAGTAAATAACCAGCACTTTGCGGGTGGAAATGGCTGTAATGACAGCCATCGAAACAATAAACAAAGACAATGAAATTACAGCAGCAATGGAGTAAAGGCAGCCATTCAGCAGGTTGGATACCCATATTGTAAGGGAAATGAGCCAGAGTCCTCATTTGCATGCTGGGTAATCTCAGCTATATACATCCCCTCATTTAAAATAAATAATAATCAGCTGACTTTCCCTTTAATGTCTCTTTTGCCACAGGTATCATGAGGAATGTTGTTACTGAAGACATGTGTCCAAAATGCATGTCTGCATCAGTAACCCCAGTAACTGGATGTTATTCCTGCACGGTAGAAAATGCTTGCGTTAAGTACTTCCTCTTTTTATTTTCAAACAGGAAGGAAAGCGGACAACCTCCTGGGCACCCATATCCTGCTTATGGCTTCTCTGGAAAAGTCTGAAATCTGTCAAAAATATTTTGCCTTTTTTTTGCCTCTGAGAATTTTAATAAATCTTGCATTACATATAACTGTGAAAATGACAGGCCAGACAATGGAGCTGGAATGTTGAGCAGCAGCTTCAAATCTAAAAATGATCTACTTAAAACACCAATGCACACATGAGAAAATGTTCTAAAATGCAACTGCATTTCATATTTGAAATATGGGTAATATAGCATATCTGTGATTGTTATGACATTTCAAATGAATGACCGAGATAAAACGTGATTATAACACAGGACCAGGATGCCCTGGCCAACTCCTTCAGGATGTGGGCGGACCTGGAAAGGTCTCTGAATTATGTCTCGCTGCTCTGTGCATCTGTTTGGAGATCTCTTCTGATGCGAGCCTTTCTCCCTCTCAGGCATAACAATGAGAGTGTCTCCGTCATTGTGCAGGAGATGTGGCAGACGTACATTCTGTCCCCTGCACTGACACGCTGAAGCCTCCAGGTGATTGGCACGTCTGGACCTGGTAATGCTAACATGCCTGTTCCAGAAGAGAGTGCTCCCCACTCTGTCAGTGAAACCATCTCCTGCTCAAACAGGGATTTCCCACTGGTCTGCTCCTGCTGTGGATGATGGAAGCCTGCAGGCTGTCAGACAGAGCTGAGAATGATTCAAACCTCCACAGTGAGATTACCACAAAATATATGCGTAGCAGAATTCCCTTTGCAAAACAGTCAAGCCATAATTTTCTGTTTCTGTTGGAAATGTATTTATTCAAAAAATAAAACGTGGTACTCAAAGGAGTCTTTTTTTTTTGGGTTTTGTTTTTCTGAGATGTCAAACAGGGCCTGATGCAGTGGCGTCACTAGGGTTGGTGGCACCCGGTTGTCGACGGGGGGTGGGGGGTGGGGGGTGGGCGTGCGGGCGGGGGTGCTGTTGGATGTTGTCAAATGGGGAGGGTGGGGTGGGGGTGCTGGCGGGTGTGGACGCAAGGAATTGCATGTTATGCATTAAAACGACAAAGTGCTTCTCGTCACATTAATAGCGCTAATTAAATCAACCGGCAGTAAACTGCATCGGAGAAATGAGCAGTTTCAACTCGCTACACAACGCATTGGACAAAAAATTATTGCCAGTCATTTCGGTGCCACCCCCCACGATGGGGTCACCCGGTGCGGTCCGCACCCCCTGCACCCCTCCTAGGGACACCTCTGGTCTGATGCCTGAATTCCGCAAGTATCAGTATCTGTCCAAAGCGAAAGGGGCATGTCGAAAGCATGTTTCTATTGGTTGATAATTCAGTTAGTTACAGACATTATCCAATCAAAAGCAATCTCCGAAGAACATGGCGTATCAAAAGTGTTCAGATGTTTGTGACTGAGGAAGTACAGTATTGTTATTGTTTCTATTGTTGTTCATGCAAGCAAGAAAACGTGTGAATAATGCTTGAAAACAAAAGTTGCGGTATTTGTATATACAGTTGCATTTATTACTTGAAAATGGCGTTTGATCGTTAGTAAGTGTGTGGAGTATGTATTTTATTTCACATTGTAGCAAAGTCAAAACTATTAAAAGTGAGGCTATGAATTTGACGTTAGCTAATATCAGGTAGCTAGCTAGCTAACAAGCATCAATACATCAGCATGAGAAAAATGGAACATGCCACTTAATTAGCTAAAATTAGCAAAGTTTTTCTTAATGAAATGCTATTCTCATTATTCTTCTGAACAGAAACACATTACAGTTCAATGTCAAGGCCAAATACCAGCGACAGAGGAACTCTGTGTTGGTGGTACCCCTTGCCCAGTTTGTTCAACGGCAGTATGCCCGCCTAGCTAGAGCTCATGAACCTTACACCTTATACAGGATATATGAAATATTGCCTGAATCAATCACATCAAAGTTTATTCATAAACTCAAGAATTACGGGACTCATTGAGAAGTTATTGTCCCATAATTAAGGGAAGTAAATATGGATGCATAGCCTTCAAGAAGCTCGCATATGTAGCCTACTGTGCTTCCTCCATTGAGAATCTATACCTTTCAAATAGCGTATCTGCGGAGAAAGCCAGCGGATTGATTAGATTTCTGAGTTATCTCCACCCTGAGCTCTACGGGATCCTGCAGAAAGTGAGACACCCTTTTCCAAGCTGATTGGTCAAAGGGCAGTGCTATATGTCTTCTATATGTTTCAGTCAGGGGACCAGCGATTGGCAGCGACTTATAGAATCTATGCCAAGGTGCATAGAAGCTGTTATGGTGGTTAGTTCTGGCCCAACACCTTACTGAGACGCTTTATGTTGGTTTTTCCTTTAATTTGTCACCCGTCTGTGGCCTCAGGCAGTGATGGAGGAGCCAAGCACATTAATGGCAAAATGTTTGATTCAGCACCCTGGGCACAGTGGCACACTTTTGCAATCCAGGCTCTTACTGGCGCATAATCTGAAAATTCACTGAGGCAGGATTGATGGAGCCTGATGCATGGCTAACTGGGTTTTGGCCACTAGATGGCGCTACTGAGTTTGCCCATTTCTGTCTGTGCAACCCCAGGACATCCAAGACGGCTGAAAAACATAAATGACTGACAAAAAAGGCACATTATTTGATAGGCCCCTTTACTGCAATGGTCCACAACAAGTTTGGATGAAAAGTCTGCATTTGTTACATTGCACTCGTCAGGAAAAACATTTCTGGTATTGTGCCCAAATTTAATGAAACCTGGACTTTGCCCCCAAGGTCTCATTGCAAGCATCTGTACCAAGTTTGTTGTCAATATACCAAAGTGTTACAGAGATATGTGACAGTGCTGTATGTGTCAGCGCTGTATGTGACAGTGCTCTATGTGTCTGTGCTGTTTGTGACAGTGCTCTATGTGTCAGCGCTGTATGTGACAGTGCTGCATGTGTCAGTGCTGTATGTGACAGTGCTCTATGTGTCTGTGCTGTTTGTGACAGTGCTCTATGTGTCTGTGCTGTTTGTGACAGTGCTGCATGTGTCAGTGCTGTATGTGACAGTGCTCTATGTGTCTGTGCTGTTTGTGACAGTGTTGTATGTGACAGTGCTCTATGTGTCTGTGCTGTTTGTGACAGTGCTGTATGTGTCAGCGCTGTATGTGACAGTGCTGCATGTGTCAGTGCTGTATGTGACAGTGCTCTGTGTGTCTGTGCTGTTTGTGACAGTGCTCTATGTGTCTGTGCTGTTTGTGACAGTGCTGTATGTGACAGTGCTGCATGTGTCAGTGCTGTATGTGACAGTGCTCTATGTGTCTGTGCTGTTTGTGACAGTGCTGTATGTGATAGTGCCGTGGTCTCGTGTTTGTGCCCCATCTGCAAACTATCAGTTGGTTATAAACAATGGCACAGTGCCGAAGTGCATCTCCAAATGTATGCACATGTAAAGCTATCAAAGGTTAAGATTCCTGCCATAAAATCCTGCCGACACATTTCATGGACGTGGTGAAAAGCACAGATGTAATGAATGGGGATGCATAAAGTTAAATGCTCTGTGCAGTCTTATATGGGGCCGTACGGCCAGCCAGTATAATTAACTCGAAACGACAGTCGTTTGCTGTAACGCTTGGAGTCTTATGCCTTCCATTAATAAAAGGCCACCGCTGCACCCGTCATCAGATGCTTACAGAATATGCCACACTGCTTGGCCTTTTGATTTAGGGACTTTTGCACCAAAACACCTGTGAATTGACAATATTGCTCCAATAAATGCAAGCTGAAATGTACTGTGTTAAAAAAGATGGATCCTAAATTCCTTTTTTTTTGCATTGACAGCTGTATGTTCCTACCTCAGTATGTAGAAGATTAAAATAGAAAATAGAAGATTCCATTGTTCTCGCCATAGCATTTACAAGCACATTTTATATGCCCACTTATTCACAAATGCTGTTATATCTGTAGAAGCATTCATACGCTGTACATGTGGCAAATGGCCTTTGATATCAGCATATGAATTGGACTATCGCTGCATGAAAGGCAGTTAGCCCCATTAGGGGTACAGTACAGAAAGGAAGATATTCCTGATAACACTGTTCACAAGATTTTTTTTTTTTAAATCAGCGCAGTGCTGGCACGCAGATCGGATTTCTATTATAACGGTCACATGTGATTATATTCCAGCCCGCGTCCCTGTACAAGCCGGCGCACGGAACGCTGGCTAGCGTCAGGCGCTAACGTGACGGGAATGTCACGGAGCGGCAGGTTCCCCCGTCAGCGGGGGGGGGGGGGGGGGGGGGGGGGGGATGCGCAGTCTGTGTGGAAGTGGAGAATAATTGGATTAACCTACAGTAAAGAATCCAATTTCGAAGAGGCCAAGAGGAATCGAGAGCAGAGAATGGCTCTGTCAGTCGCGAAGAGCGGTCCCCGCTTTCCCGCGTGTCTGGCTGTGACCGCGGCTCCCCCTCGCCAGATCGCGCCCTGTCACGGATATTAGCGCCGCTCAGACCCGCCGCGGCGGCGGCGGAGGACGTGGAGGCTGTACCGCGGTGGTTTCCGCGCGGCGCCCCGCCCTTCGCGCTGGCGCTGAGAGTACGCCGCGGGCTATCTCTGCGACGGCGCAAGCGGCTCGTTCGGTCGCCCGCGCTGGTACCGCCGCAGCCGGGCGTGACCCCTGCTGCTTTAACGGCTGCATCGCGTACGGGGACGGAGCTGAACAGGAAACCAGTTTTGGGTTTGAATCCGATGTGGAGCACTGGAGTTCTGAGCCAGCAAACACAGTCCGCCCTACATGCCCAGTGGCTGACCGCCATCTGCAGGGTCGCTGGCTCGTCAGTGCACAACCCACAGGAGGAAGCTGTGTACTGTAGGTGGCAGTGTAGCACAGTGGGTAAGGAACTGGGCTTGTAACCGAAAGGACATACGTTTGATTCCTGGGTAGGACACTGCCGTTGTACGCTTGAGCAAGGTACTTGCTGCATTGCTTCAGTATATATCCAGCTGTATAAATGGATAGAATGTAAATGCTGTGTAAAGTTGTGTCGCTTTGGATAAGAGCGTCTGCTAAATGCCTGTACTGTAAGCTGATGAGCACGAGCTGTTCAAAGAATGCTATGGCAGTAGTGGACTGCTGTAGTGCCTCTTTGCTCCTGGACCAACACCTGGTACTGATGCTGGTCCTACAGGTGCTCATTGGCAATGTTATGTAACTGCTTCAAATATATAAATAACTAAGAAAAAAACAACAACAAGACCTCCCATGAATATATGTATAATAATATAACACTCCATCCAGAGTGTGGCTGGCATCCAGCTGGATGTTGTATACATAGGAGGGTTTGGCAGGTCCAGGACTTTGACCGGTACTACCTTATGATTACCCTCAGGTACTCTGGCTGCAGAGTAACCCACCTGTCATCCAGTAAGACCACAACTGCAAATCCATGCAGAAAATGTGAGCAATTCAGAGGCAACAGGGCACAGCGAGTACAAAGGCATAATATACTGCCCAAACACACCAAAGACAGTATAAAAGGCACAGTGGCTGGAGGACATTAAAAAGAAATGTAACAAATACAACTTGTTTATACCCTTTTGTAAATAATATTTAAAAATTGGTGCATTGAAGCACGTGCCCAAGAACCCTAAACTCATTCAATTCTTCTTTCTTCATTTTTTTCTCTTCTGTCCTGTTTTTTTCCAATCATTTTCCCCCTTCTTCCCTTTATTTTCGGTCCCCCCCCCCCCCCCCCCCCACCTCCCCGAGCCAGACTACTGTTCCCCAGCCCTGGCATTGTGCACAGTTTGATAGGCTGTGATTGTGCTAAAAAAAAAAGGGGAGGGGCCTTCAGCCTGCAGGGGATCATGGGATTCTGGGGAGGTTGGACTGAGGACTTTGATTGGGGTGAGAATTTGAGAAATGCATTCCTAGGTGCACAGAGGATGCTGGCAGAAGTCCTCCAGGACGTTCCAGAAGACTCCGGTTACCTGCTTGGCTCATGTTCCTTGTTAAAGCAATATATTTCACAGGAATCTATTTCACAGAAGACAAATCTGTCCATGTCCCTCCACTAATTTTTCTCCCTGTGAAACAGGCTATTGATTTGAAGGCCTCCATGTGTAAAGCCAATGGCCCTGAAACAGTATTTCTGCCACTATAAAGCTGCACAGGGATCCCAGAATTCCCTGCCCTCTAGTATGAATGTGAGGTGAAAATGCGGTTTTCTGTGTTCTGCAGAGGGAAGTCAGTGTTTACCTGTTTTGCTGCGAAGCCCATGTAGCCTGGAGCAGCTAATAAAATCACAAAAGGAATTCAAATTATCTCCTGTTCTTGTATATTTTTCTTGATATATTTTCCACAGCAAAGGTAAGGTGCACCATATTATAATTTACATTTCCACTAAAGCTGCTCTTAAATGTCTTTTAATTCCTCTCCAGTCTGGAATGCTGACATTGCATTTGTACGCAACGCAGTGGTGGCTTCACCAGGAGAGAGTGCAGGGGCGCAGGCGCGTCTTTGGAAGTGCGTAGTGCCGGTTAGGGTTAGGGCTAGGCCTACACTGAGCCTGTTCTCTCTGCAGTCTCTCCCACTTGGCTGGTCCTGGCAGCATGTAGGTGTGTGGTCAGGGCGGCTTTTTGGGCGAGGAACGAGGGGGAAACCCAGCAAAGTGCCTGTCGCTAGTCATACAGGCAGGGTAAAGATTATATTCGATAATGGGGGCCACATCACAGCATCAAGAGATAAAGGTGTAGCCCCATAAAGGGAGTATTTCAATTGAGAACTCAATGATAATTAATTAATTACTTTTTAGCATCAACAAGATCTGAGTTTGCTGAGAAGACAGCTTTAGTTTTTGTGAAAATGGAGAGAAAGTGAGAGTGTGAGGGACTGAGAGAAGGGGACAGACTTTTCTTTTTTATACATTTCCTCATGGATAAAGCAGTACAGTAGATAAAAAGATAAATGGTTATACCTTGGCTACTGGCTACAAGCTATTTTTCGTAGTGATCACCTTCTGAAGGGAATTATGACTGCAGCATCACCACAGGTGTGCAAGCGAATTACAGAGGAACTGCCAATCAGATCCATTCATTTCAAGTAGTCTATTAATGAGTATTTAACTTGGTGGCAGTAAACCGAAAAGGTAATGTACAATTTAAAAAGAAATGGACTGTGCTCTCTAATTAGCTTGTACACCTGTGGTGATACTGTTAGGTATCCAACACTGTCTGACTGATGGAGGCAATATGCTAAAATGTTTGAATCCTTTAGCCTCATCTAAACCAATAATGCTGTTCCACAAACTCTTCTGAATGTAGTTATTGTTATGTATGTAAATACATTGTATTATCAGTTTATAAGGTTTGATATTTACTGATGTAATACAGGTTAAGAAACTAAAATTTTTAAGGTCAAATGAATGCATTTTAGATACTGAAGGAACACACAGTGAAAGTGAACTGTGTTGACAACTGCGGTGAAATGTATTGAGCCTGCCCTGGTTTTGAGACCTTGCCTTGTACAACCTAGGGGTGCTGAAGATCGCAGCGGCTGGTTGGCATGGAGATGACTGTCTGGTTGCAGAGAGATGTAGCTGGCAAATCAGTGGCTTAGGGAGTGAATTTTTGAGGAGAAAACGAACAAATTTCTGAACAGTTATCACAGAGAAACCTCCAGGTTGTGGCCACTGAACTCACAGCAGACGCAACACTGCCTTGTTAGACGTAACCCTCTCCCGCTTGTGAATCCTGAACATGCAGGGATATGAATGTCCAGCAGAGGGCAGCAGTATGACAGCGTGTTAGTGATAGAGGCAGACGTACACACAGATATAATTACTGCTAGTATTGATTAAATGGGAGAATGTGTGTACACCACAACAGTAAATTTTAAGCTTAACAGAATTTACGGTTAGCAATATCACCAGTTTTCTCCCAAAAAACATTACTTTATTGACATGGTCACATTTATTGAAAATATTACAAAAAGATCTGTGAATGAAGAAGAGAACCTTGGGCCAAAAAAAGAAATGTGCTGGAAGGACTAAGAACTTGTCATGTTGGGTCAAACTCACAATAAAGAACCATTTTTTGTGGTTATAATATTGCATGTCCCCGAACAGTAATTGTGCGAATACTTATTTACAGCTGGAACAAAATGTGCCAAATCTGGGAGGGGATATCAGAAGTGAAGCCAGCCAGTTCTTGTGTTGAATGTAACACTGGAAACCCGGGCATGTAGTCGATGAACAGCCATTATCTAGCTTCCTGAGCACAGCCAGTTCTCATACGAATCCCAGCAGAAACTCAATACTTATTTTAAACTTGGAAATCAAAGAATACTGTTCTGTGGTCCAAATCATAAAAATATGTCCAACACAGTTTCTGTTTTATCTTGTTGTATCTGAGGAAAGATTCTCACTTGGGTACTTATGTCTCTTATTGAGTATATGGGGGGGAAAAAGATAATGAATTGTCATCTTGACACTGGATTTCTCATCATCACCATTACATTCATCAATATCATCATCATCATAATCATAATCATAATGTGGCTTCTTTGTTTATGTAACATTGTGTTATAGGATATAATAAGTTGTAAGATTAAAATGAATAATCCTTACTAGATGAGGTCTCCTAAAGTTGCCCCCAGAAATGAAAATGCGTATGATGGGAAGCACTGATGCAGGGTGGGGGTTGCGATTGTGGAGCAGTGGGGAGAATTCTCTCTCTCTCTCTCTCTCTCTCTCTCTCTCTCTCTCTCTCTCTCTCTCTCTCTCTCTCTCTCTCTCTCTCTCTCTCTCTCTCTCTCTCTCTCTCTCTCTCTCTCTCTCTCTCTCTCTCTCTGTGTGTGTGATCAAGATGCATGATTTTAATCCAGCTCTAAATTTCAATGTGTAGTTTTCACGAGTTTGAAATGTAAAAACATCTCAACAAAATCTTCTGTGTGTAACATAGATGGCAGTGTGTGCATGACAGTTCGACAATACATTTCTCACAGAAAGAGTAGCTCGTTGACTGTTTTTTCTTGATTGTAGTGGTTATCAAACTTGCATGAAGTAAGAGCTAGTTTGGTGGTAGCCTTCAATGATCAAACTCCTATGAAGCTGTATGATGTAGCTAGCACAAACCAATAGTGCTAACCCATAAAATAGATTTTTAATGTTTCTTGTTAAATTGAAAGCGAAACCCTTTGAATATGGCCAGGAGCACTGAAAATCACACCCTCAATAAAGGGCAAAAGTCCTAGTAGAATTAAATAAAATCTTTAAAAGTTATATTTTCTGAATTGTTATCAATGACTGATGTTAATGAAAGCAAGTCATCTGAGTGTACAGTAGCTGTCAATCTTCAGAATCTGTTTAAACCATTAACCAATCAACTGGGACTTTTAAGTTATAAGGCAGGATTTATCAATTGTCCAGTGAAAACATTGACCTGGACCTATCAGTCAGAATTCTGAGCGTTTGAACTGGAACCAACTGCCATGAATGAGCCCGTAAAACAACCAGTTGTCAAGTGACTGTTCCAGAAACAACGGAATGTTCAGAGAGATCTCTTGGTTTTCTGTGTCAATGGGGTTCTATTCTTTTAATTGATGTTGGGAAAATGTAAGTTTAAAATGCACAAAAACAGTCAATGCATCACATTAAAATTCTATATAAGGACATTTATTGTTTATTAAAGGTTAAACTGATATTTAATCACAATATTCATGTTGATTTCCATAAATACACTTTTTGGTTGCCCTGCCCACTAGGGGTGGAGAGAGATGCCACTATTTGTAATTGCATCTGTATTTGTTGAACCAGCAAAATTATTTTTATTTGTATTCGGACAAAAACTGTAAGTGGTCGTGGCAAAAACCGGAAAACAGAGTGCAACCATTTCGTCACCAGAATGGTCTCTCTGACTATGATTACTGGAGGGTCCATGGGAATTAATTATTGTTTAAATTACAACCTGGTTGGACGTTGGGGAAACTTGAAACAGTTCACTGACAACTGCATGACTGCAGATGTTTCTGTAGACTTAAGAAGGGCCCTCCTGTGTAGAATCTTGAGTGAGAGAGCTGACCTTTTTAACAGCCTTCCCCAAATTTGTCTCGATCAAAAGTGTCAGCTGGGGATGTCCTGAGGAATGGCTGGAAGTCTTATGAGCCGGAAGCAGGTTCCATCTTTGAATTGAACCTGAGCTATCCTTATTATGCCGTCTGCTCCAAGGATGACCTTTATGACTTCGCCCCCTGGCCAGACGGAACGAGGAGGGTGTTGATGAACTATTATGATGACCTCACTAACTGACTTGCTGCCACTTGTGGTGGGCCTGAACAGCAGGTAGATAACTCTGAATTAATCCAGAATTGACTCACCAAGGCCTGGCTGTGTCTCCATCTGCAACGGTTTAGAAGCTCTGTGTCTGGATACACTATCCGAGGCAATAATGAGTCCAGCCGACCCATAAGAACAGCGTTGGGTGTGACTGAGTCAATGTCTGCAATATCGGAAGAGACGTAGCCTCGAGTTCTTGAGTTGATTATTCCTTCAGCTCAATACTTCTTCTGTAACAATCTGAGCACTCAAAGTTGTGTGTCAGGCTGCTTTCATAGATCGAATTGTTCTCTTCCAAAAGCCAGCAAAGTGTATAGCATTGGGAGGGATAAAGCAGAAGAATATATGTTGACTGGCCAGCTGAGCTCCTATGGTTGTTTCCAAGGGGCTGAAGGCTTCTCCTAGTTCTGAGCTTCCACCTTTGAAGTTTGTACAAAGGTTTGTGCTATGAAACATTAGGAATGAATCTGTGTCTAGACTGGTCAACATGTTAATGCGCACTGCAAGGGTGGTAAGAAACTTTAACAAGGTTCCCCATCACTTTTCATTTCATCTGTCCATTTGGACGAGGAATGTACCAAAACAATCTACACCAGTAGAGTAGAATTCTGGGTGGTGCAGGTGTAGCCTGAACAGAGACAGGTCAGCCATCTTGGGGATTACTGGTTTAACTGTCACTCAGTGTTGTTTCTTCTGCACAGCTTCTTTGCCTCACAGAACCCAATACCTTCTGTGCAGTTCAGCAAAAACTCACTCAGAACTGGATGAAGAAGTTGACTGGATGATTAGTTTCATCATGGGGTGTTGAACACCGAGTACCACTGGGTGAAGGACATTCTAGTCAAGGTGCTCACATCTATGAATCTGCCCCTAACACAGATAAACTTAGTCAAGCTCAGGTGACAGAGTCAGCAGGTGGCTGTTTGAGAGCACAGGTTTCCCTGCTCTTAACTGTGCATACTCATTTGGGATACTTTCCATGTGAAAATATCTGAGAAGATCAAGCTCATCATTCTTGCTCACAATCTCAAAGTCTGCTGTTGAGGTTCTGCGCCATCTCGAGAGAACCACAGTTCACTGCTTTCTGATCTCAGCTCGTTAGGCATATGGACAATGGCCGAGGGACTGTCTGCTGGCTGATTGTCGGAAATAAAAACCACCTGACTAGAGGAGGTGCTGAAGCCTGTGAACTAACTTCAGGCTCCGCTGGAGGTTGTCAATGTAGAATCAGTTCTCAATAGAGTGATGAACAACCTCATACGGAGAGCTATGTTCAAACACACGCTTCTGAAAAGCATAAGTATCACAGCAAGGGTTACAAGTTGTCCTGAAAGGGAGTACTTACCATTCGTAGATAGCAGGTGGTACACTGCAGTTCATGTTAAAAACTTTAGAAAGGGCTAGTTGTCAGGATGGAAATGCATGTGACTTTAAATAGTAACTGCAATATTATTACTCATTTTTAAACTGTAACCGGTAGCACTACTCCAGTTGAGTAATATTATTATGGAATGCCCAAACTGGAAATAGACAGATCACTTGTGGCAACTACAGCTGGCAACTTTACAACCTTTCCAGACAAGCTTTCAAACTCCACTGTTTGTCATCCTTCTTAAAGAAGGTTTGAAACTATCTCTACAATCTGATTTCGCAAACAACATACAAATCATGAAAAATTAGATTTTGGCGTCATTTACACTTGGTCGTTTCATGAACCTTGAGCATCCGGATTACATTTGTTTAGGGATTATCCACATAAGAATGCAGGTGTAAATGCATCCAAGATGCATTAGGAACAGATTGAGATCTGATCACCTAAACTACTTTAGCGGTTTGAGACACATTTGAACAGATGTTATACAAGTGTAAATGCATCCATCTCTCCTAAACATATCGGCCAATCAAAACTCCACCTAAAGTATAAGGTTATTCAATGTAGCTGTCCCCCAAAGAGGAACTCATGTAGATTCACAATCACAGCAAGCATGAAGGACATAGGCTACATGCTAGAGGTTTGAGCAAAACTAAATGTTTACTAGCAATATGGACAGATACTTCTGTTCAGAACAAACCAGAGTAGTTACAGAAATAAAACTAGAGTCACTGCTGTATTACATGATCTCATCAGCCATCTCTGTTTTACATTGCCAGCTGAATATGGCATGTTCCCTAAGAAACTGAAAAATGGCATACAAACTTTATATTTTGGAAGAGGCTACCATCTTTTGCTCTCCGAGAAGCAGAAGAAAACAGGAAGTGGGTTGTCACAGTTTTGTGTTTTACATAAAAATGTGGCTAAAGGGGAGATGTGTCGGACTTCCAAGTGTAAATGCAGCATGGTTAAATCTTAGCCAAATTCAATCTAGATACAATTTGCATGAAATGCCCAAGTGTTAATGTGACATCTGCTTTATTAAAAAAAGCTAAAAATGGTCAGAAATTTTGCTTTTGACATAAAACCTTGTTTATCTGAAAATATGCCGAGGGGGCAGAATAATTATTCACAAAATGGTATCCTCTCGGTAAGAGAACAAGAAAGTGCTAAACTCAATTAGGCGTTTGTGAGCCATTCCCATGAAAAGTTTAGCCGCGGGCAAATTTTCTCAGGTAACATCAGTTGCTTGAGTCACATAGCTTTGTAGAAAATAAATAGGCTTCTGGCAACTGGTCAGCCTGGCTGCTCGCTGTGTGATCTGGGGGTTCCTGCAGTGCCCTGTGATTGCTAGCTGTAGGTCACTCACTTGCTCCCCCTCCCCCATGATTCAGTCACACGCCACTCATCAATGTACACTGTGCTGTGCTCTCTGCCTACTCCTACTGCTGCCAGGAGAAGGGAAACAGGGGTTCTAATGCCCCAAAAATAATGTTGACAGATACGTGTCATGAAAAATGGCAGAAGAATGCAATGGCCTTTCAGACCTGCACAGCTGTAATATATAAATGTAGACTCTGGTTTTGGTGGATAATTTGTTTTTCTGCATCTAGTCAGTATGGTATCTACATCTCTGGCCAACAAACAATTTCTATTTTTTTTATGTCCTGCCATCTTTTCCTAAAGCCTTCAGCCATTGTTCTTTATTTTTTGCACATTTAATTGACTGCATTCTAATTTTGCGTCTGTATGTTAGATTTTGCAGCTACAGGAGAAGGATCAACAGGATCTACCTTTATTTCAGTTCTCAGAAGAGGTATTGAGGGAACGAGTCCTCATTTACATTACATTGCATTTATTTTGACACTTTTATCAGAAGCAACGTACAATAAGTGCATACCGAAGGTCATTGGGACAACTACAAAACACAGGTCCGATAAGGTACAATACTCTTTATCTAACAGTTATTCACAGCAATGAACACATTAAGTCCAGTTCACACAGTAAGTATAGGCTAGGTCAGAAAGTTATTGAAAGTCAAACAAGGACACATGAGGACAAGCTACAACATCAAGATAATGATAGTGCAATATAAGTGCTGGATTGAAGTACATGCGTAACATGAAAGCGATCCAGGAACAAAGTGGAAGGATATAAGTGATAAGGGCAATCCTTCATTGGCAGTGCCCTGCGGAGTAGTGATAGTTAGTCCAGGTACAGTCTGAAGAGATGTGTCTTCAGACCATGGTGGAAGATGGGCAATGACTGAATGGTTTGTAGAGGATTGGGGAGTTCGTTCCACCACTAGGGAAAATTAACAATGATGCCAAGATTACAGAATGCATTAAAACAACAACAATACTTCAAAATAAGTACAAAAACAATTAAAAAAATTAAATAATACATTAAAAAAACAATACAATAATAGTAACAATGCTAATAATAAATACATTTAAAATAAATGAATGGTATAGAGCATCTAGGGATTGTAGAGTCGTCGAAGCTGCATTACATCCTCATAATCAAGTACTGAAAGAATTTAATTCTTAGTTGAATGTGAAAATATCAATACAGATGCCAAAGTACTTATTATAATGCTTTCAATGGCATATCTGGAGATTGCTATAATTTTTGTTCTGGTAAACAGCAATTTTATCTCTTAGTTTTGTCACAATTTAATACAAGTTTCTGACCTATGAATGCTGTTTCTAAAGCAAAAAGCTTCAGATTTTTAACAGCGAGAAAAGTGGGAAAAGTAATACAGAACTGTATCATCCACGTACAGATGAAAATTACAGCCATTCCAAAATAACAATGATGGCAAACAGGACTGGGTCCAGTATTGGCCCTTGAGGAACCCCCTTTGACAAATGTAAAAACTCTGAGAGGTAATTATGGAACCAGTTGCGGGGCAGCAGAATCAAACCCAGTAAGTGGCAGTGATGGTACTATGCTTACCCCTGAGTCAAGTCCAGACTGACAGGAGCTAAGCATAAAGTGGCTACAAAGAAACAATTTTTTAACAGAAATTTGGGAATTAGTCGACAGCCGTTTAAATTACTTTTATGCAAAGGCAACACAAGCATTTTTCCAGACTACAGGGATAATGCCAGACACAGTTGATTGGTTAAAATGTGCTGTGCTCAGCAATCAGAGGGGAAGGAAGTTTAAGAAAGAAGGGGTCCAGGTTGTCCTCGCCAGTGGATGACCTACTATAGGGTTTTGCCAGAAGTACATCTTCGACCTCACTAGGTGTGAGAGGGCAGAGTAAAGTGTCCTCAAACAGACAAAGAGGCTTTATCACTCAAGGAAGAGGGCCCCTGAGTGTTTGTCATAAATACATAAAAGGTGATTGGCAGATCTGGCAAGCAGTTGTGAGGTGCTTATTAAAAGCTGTATGTATCTCCTTTTGACCAGATAATGATGTATGGCCAGAACTGACAGACAGGCAATGATGTGGCATTAATTTGCTTTGTAGAATTTACATTCCTCCAGAATCAGTCCAATAAAAGTATAGTCCAGTACAAGTCATTTTCCTCACCCTGTCCTGTAGCAGCTAAGAGTTTGCTGTATGAATTGTGTTTGGTTGTGTATAGTGACAGATCTTGCCTGACAACACGCTCTCTCGCTGAGTTTCGCACAGTTGCTGTGTACAGTGAACATTACTCTGAACCAGAACTAAACCCTTACCTTACAGTAAACAGAATGTACTGAAATATATTGCAAACGTGTAGACTTTTTAAAAAAACAAGTAATGATAGATATATTTCTCAGCAATGTAATATTTTGCAGTGTCAGAAAAAGGCGATGATTTGTTTATTTGCTCATATTTTGTGAAATGTCTTGTGAAATGATATATTTCACTTGAATGTATCTTCAGTACATTCTGTTTCCCTAAGGGATGACGGAGCCGGGGGTGGGGTAGACAGCGCAGCCTATAACAATGCTGGCAACAGCCTCCGTCTTTATCTGCTGTTGTGTGATATGATATTCATGAGTATTAATGAATGCTTTAGTTTGATTATTCATGTAGGCAGGCAGCTTTCAGCGAAGGCTGGTCCATCTTTTGATGTGCACTCTCTCCAGCATTCTGAGAATTTCCACCACTTTTCAAGTTGAGTCTCAAGTGCCTGCAGATATTGTTTTCATTTCTGACTGCATCACTGATGTGAAACAGATTTATGTGAGAAATAAATACCCGTTTATTTGCTAAAAAATAAATAACTCCTCGTTACCTGGCATTCACAGCAGCTCAGACCGACGCTCGTGTTTCTCTCCCTGCTGTCCTCCTCCCACTCAAACCTCTCTTTTTCATTTAGGCTCCTCCCACATTCACAGCCCCAGCACCTGGTGTTGGGTGGGGCTGGTAGCCACGCCTCCTCCCTGGCGCAAGAGGGGCTGTTCTCAGGGGTCTCACTCTGGAGAGGGGGTGTTTCTGTAAACACCTCACAGCTAGACCAATGAGGGTTTGTAGCTGGAGGGGAAGGCATCGCGTGTTCTTCCCTTGGCTGGTGTGATTCAAACCGGAGATGTTAGTTATTTTCTAGTTAGTTAGTTATTTTTCCTCTGTTCGTAAGAACAGGGCACATTATAATTAAGAATGCACTGGTTCCGTTGCCACGGGTCAGATATGAAGGCGTTGCTTCATATCCCGCTTAAAACTGGCCTGAAACGGACCAGTAGCATTCTGGTTACTCTCCGTTCGTAAACGGGGCTATGCTGTCATCAGAGATATATCTGATATGTTGCCGGACTGTTAATATTCTAATGGGAGCATCAGAATACTCACAAATGAGCGGAACAACACATCAAATATATTCATGACCCCAGCAAGTAAGCGTAACGGTTATTAAGGTTTACCCTCGTATTAATCTGACTCCATATTAAATTATAATGTAAAATTTGGTTTTAACTGTACGTGGAACTTGGGAGTGGTTACACTCGACTCTATCTTGTCATTTGCCATCATTCCTCAATATATGCTCCCGGGTTTAACACTATTGTTAAATCTCAGTTCGGTGAAGCCCCCAGAGGGTAGGAAGCGGCCACCATAATACATGCCTTCCTTGTATGGATAGTGCATCGATAGTTATGAGCCCAGGACGGTGCGTATCTATCGGGTTCCTTCAGGCGAATTTGACAAGGACCGGCGTATAACGCCCATGGGTCCTCTTAAGCCAAACCACCAGAACCAATACCACCAATCCCTTTAGCGGGCAGATCGTGGTCGCCTATCTAACTTGAAGACCTCACTAAAGACTTTTACTGTACTAGACCCCTGATCAGTAGGTCCTAGTCAGAATTGTCCCCCTGAGTATTTAAACGGAATTAAGGCTGAAAAGAAGAGAAAAGTGATTAGAGTCACAAAGACCACGCAAGTTAAAAATAAGAAGAATTTATTGAACAGGCAGGTAGGTCATTAGCTTCAAATTAACAATCAATTAGAAAAGATAGAAAGTTTTAAAACATAAATAAAGAGTAAAAATTCTTACCCAGCCTGTTTAGCTACACACAAAACACAGAGTATGCGCAGTGTGGGAAGTCGATTACGATCTTCCTTGTATAGCTATATGCACAGAGCACAGAGTATGTGCGCTGTGGGAAGTCGGTTACGATCTTCCATTTCTCTCTATAGGCTACACAGAGCACAGAGTGTGTGCACTGTGGGAAGTCGATTACGATCTCCCATTTCTATCTACGCACATAGCACAGAGTATGTGCTATGTGGGAAGTCGGTTACGATCTTCCCCGATTGCTTTGTCTCCCTTCCTTTTAGGCCAAATCCCGCGTTTGATCGCGGCGGCATTGCCATAAATTCACCTGTCCGAATAGAATTTGGAATTTCGGCCCCCACCATTTGGAGGCGGTTGTAAAAACAATCAGTGAGGAAATGGGGAAAAGGAGAGGATTACCAGAGAGGACATTCCATTGTGCCAATTTTTCCCTGAGTTTCTGAAACTATGTTTTATTAAAGGTTATTTGGTATGAAACATATTTCATTCAATTTCTTGAATTTTACTGAACACGCCCATACCAAACATGTCAAGTGGATGTAATATTATGGTGCAGTTGTCATGAAAATACCCTTTTGGTGTACCATTTTACATGTAATTCATGTTATTATTACATAAGGCATAATACAATAATACAATGAGAACATGTGCATGGTTTGTACGGGTTTTCGGGGTTTGCAAATAGGAAAAACAGATGATTTAGTGTCCAGATCCAGAAAAGAAATGAAAAGGGTAATGACAGAGGGGACCACAGAGGGGCACTGTGTTACTGTCAAGCACAGTTGCCCCACCATTCGGCCAGAGGTCTGGTGATCTTTTTCCCCTTAATGGCCCCAACACACACACCTCCACAACCCTAGACAAAGAGACTAGGTCCCCTTATCTTAGTCGTGTCCAGATGGTAACATTCCAGAAAGTCAAAGGCCAGCTCAACCAAAGGAAGTCCGAGTAACTTATTGTTTTATTACATGGCTCTGCGTTCTTCGAAGTCCAGGATGAGATTCAGCCGGCAGGCTCGTCCAAATGCCAGCCTTTCCTGGTTCCCAGTTTGACTCCCCTCTTACAGCTCCCCCCTCTGGCCCAATGGGGGACACACTCAAAACGTCCTCCCAAGGGGTCATGGACACTTTCCCAGAGGGTTGGCGCCGGAGGTCCAGGGTCGTAGGGCTGATGGTGGGAATACCTGGGAAGGCTGAGATCAAGGGTTGTGTGGGTTGAGGTGTGTATGGTAGGGAGCGGATCAGATGTTGGAGTGAAGGTGGGAACTTTTGTGCCCCAGATGACCTGTTGCACTAAGTCCATTTCATCAGTCAGGGCCCGCGTCCTTAAGTACAGGAAAAAAACTCACAAGACAGCTGACAGTGACGGAGGAACTTTGGACCCGGAGGTGCCCTCTCGAGCGAATCTATCGAAGCAAAGTCTTGGAGAAACTGTACTCAAGGTTGACATCCACGGGGCTGTGCAGAGGTTGAACCTTAAACTGGGTTGGATTATGGGGAAAAAGGTTGGTAAAACATGGTATATATGAATGAGGTAGTTGGGAGTTTCATGACAACTGCATTATGTGGTAAGTATGATTTTTTGTCCTTCTCATGGTAATATCCTTTGTAATTTTGGATAAACTGGATTTGGGGAAATTAAAAAGAAAGGAGACAAATCCAATACATTTTGTATGGATGGTTATTGAAAGTGATAAAAATAAAAATAAAGAACAATGATAATAAACATACAGTATAAAAATGAAGGAAAAAAAACACAAAAAGCATAATTTAAGACATACAAGACAAGTAGTGTTTGGAGGTTGCAGCATCCTTCAGCTTGTAACGGATACATTTTAAAATTAATGTGAAAATTATTATTAATATTAACAGAGATATCATAAATATTAAGAACATTTCACATACTTCTAAAACATTTTTCCAGAAGGGACCTACAAATCCCCCTAAACATGAGGTGTTAAACTCTTTGCCTGTAGTTGTGCAAAGAAGAGAAAATCTATGCAGGGTTACTGTCTGCATACTTCAGGGGTTAAATCACAACTGATGAAAGAAATAAAAAGATGAAAAAACAAAAAGAAAATCATACACTCTCTTGGGAGTGTAGGTTTACTGCTCCTTAAATATTCAACAACTTACAGAGAAGGGGGAGAAACAGAGAACAAGACGGACAGGGGGAAGAAGGGAGAAAGAAGAAAAGAGGAACAGTAAATGGAAAGGAAGGAGGGAATATAAGGAGAGAAAATGCGGAAAAATAGAATAAAGAGAAACCAGTAAGCCAGTCCTTGTCAAAAAATGACCCCCCTCTCAACATTTTAATGTTAAAAGACAAACTTGATGTAAACTTAGGAGTAATTGCTTATTCTCCTTATTTATTTATTTATTTATTTATTTATTTATTTATTTATTTGACATATATGTAGTTTGGAAGACTTCTTCCTTAAATAATTTTCCTTGCAGGCACAGATGATACTGGCCCTTATTAGTTGAATTAAAGTTTGATGACATTATGTTCATTTATGGCATTGACTGGCTTAGCAATGGTTTGATAAAGATTCTAATATGTATATTTTGTGCTATGGTGAAATTCACACAAAAATACCATTAGATCTCTTAGTATGTAGCATGCCTTGGCTGATTTAATTGGCACCCAAGTAAGTCTGTTAGTGAATTTCTAACAGTTCCTAAATGACGTGCACAGGCATGCATTAATAATTAACATATTATTTGTTAATATTATTAGTTAAAATCCTCTGATTTCATCCTTGTGCTGCTAAGACACACAGAATAAAAATCCTGATGAAAACAATAGGGTACACCAGAATTCACTACACTTTTTTGAAAGCAAGCTTTCTAAAGATAGGTGAATGGTGGCACACCTATGCCTACATAACTAAATTTAGTTCTAGGCTAGTTATTATTTTATTTAGAATAGGCCAAAGACTATTTGTTGTTGGTTATAGCCATTTTAGAATTTCATCTTCTACACTGGCTTATCTCAACTATTTTATAAAATCTTAACCTATTTATTTAATTAATAGTATACCACTGGTTACTGACACAGATGACACAGGCCAAGGACCCTGGTTCCAGCACCTCAGAAATTCAGAAGTTCTGTGTCCTGATACCTTTTCACCAGTCTCAGAGGTCTTTAGACATGAGTCCCACATGTGGCAAATTCCAGACGGTCGCCACCCTTGTTGTAGCCTGTGGCTACACTTTCAGAGGGATGGAGACTTGTATCTGCCGTGGCACTCAGCGGTCATGTGACATTACATCGGGCGCGGTACTCAGAGGTCCAATGACCACACTGGTACCGGCCTCGATCTCTGAGACTTAAAGTATGGTTCCCTCCGGACAGATACGCACAGTTTCAAAACTTGGTGCAGCTGCAGTCTGCACTGTCAGAGGTCTTGAGACGTGTGTACTGCCGCAGGGCCATACCTGGGTTTAAGGATCAGCACAGACTCTGCTTTCAGGGCTGGAACTTCGAAGCCGAGGTTATGCACCTTATTCAGCATTCAGCAGTATTTTAATATTATTTAATTTAATTATAATACGAAGCTTGCTACTTTTCCTGGGTTAGCCATCTAGCAAAGTTCAAACTTCCTAGCATGTGCATTCTATGATTGCACACGCTTACTGTCAGCTATAAACCTTCAAAATGTACTGGCTTTTCACCAGCGCCTCATTCTCTCCTGTATTTGAGCAAGGCTTTCTGCACCTCTGCACAGAAACAGTAGCAAGCGCCTTGCAGCAAAAAACCCTTTCTTTCTACAAACGTTACATTTTCGTACACATACGCAATCATCTACGGCTATAGGCTAGTTTTTTCCTAGAACGCATTCTGCCGTATTAGCACAACACATTTTCTAAAAACATGCCAGCCTAAGCTTCTCTCTTTCCCTGTTCATGAATTCCCCGAAGGGTAGTAATATGGAAAATGCCTGGTTTCTACGGTCCCAGGCCTGTCTGGGATATGTCGATCCCCTACACAGTGGCTAAAAACTCTCCCTAGCACAGGCTAATATATGAGAATTTTGTCACTCACCGCACCAAGGATCAGGAAAACCAGAGAAGGAAATGTGAAATACCCACAGTGAGGGTCTCACGCCGGGATGAAAAACACCAACAGACACTTCAGGGAACAAACTCCAGATACTTCCAATCACGTCGGGGTCACCACTTGTAAACACCTCACAGCTAGACCAATGAGGGTTTGTAGCTGGAGGGGAAGGCATCGCGTGTTCTTCCCTTGGCTGGTGTGATTCAAACCGGAGATGTTATTTTCTAGTTAGTTAGTTATTTTTCCTCTGTTCGTAAGAACAGGGCACATTATAATTAAGAATGCACTGGTTCCGTTGCCACGGGTCAGATATGAAGGCGTTGCTTCATATCCCGCTTAAAACTGGCCTGAAACGGACCAGTAGCATTCTGGTTACTCTCCGTTCGTAAACGGGGCTATGCTGTCATCAGAGATATATCTGATATGTTGCCGGACTGTTAATATTCTAATGGGAGCATCAGAATACTCACAAATGAGCGGAACAACACATCAAATATATTCATGACCCCAGCAAGTAAGCGTAACGGTTATTAAGGTTTACCCTCGTATTAATCTGACTCCATATTAAATTATAATGTAAAATTTGGTTTTAACTGTACGTGGAACTTGGGAGTGGTTACACTCGACTCTATCTTGTCATTTGCCATCATTCCTCAATATATGCTCCCGGGTTTAACACTATTGTTAAATCTCAGTTCGGTGAAGCCCCCAGAGGGTAGGAAGCGGCCACCATAATACATGCCTTCCTTGTATGGATAGTGCATCGATAGTTATGAGCCCAGGACGGTGCGTATCTATCGGGTTCCTTCAGGCGAATTTGACAAGGACCGGCGTATAACGCCCATGGGTCCTCTTAAGCCAAACCACCAGAACCAATACCACCAATCCCTTTAGCGGGCAGATCGTGGTCGCCTATCTAACTTGAAGACCTCACTAAAGACTTTTACTGTACTAGACCCCTGATCAGTAGGTCCTAGTCAGAATTGTCCCCCTGAGTATTTAAACGGAATTAAGGCTGAAAAGAAGAGAAAAGTGATTAGAGTCACAAAGACCACGCAAGTTAAAAATAAGAAGAATTTATTGAACAGGCAGGTAGGTCATTAGCTTCAAATTAACAATCAATTAGAAAAGATAGAAAGTTTTAAAACATAAATAAAGAGTAAAAATTCTTACCCAGCCTGTTTAGCTACACACAAAACACAGAGTATGCGCAGTGTGGGAAGTCGATTACGATCTTCCTTGTATAGCTATATGCACAGAGCACAGAGTATGTGCGCTGTGGGAAGTCGGTTACGATCTTCCATTTCTCTCTATAGGCTACACAGAGCACAGAGTGTGTGCACTGTGGGAAGTCGATTACGATCTCCCATTTCTATCTACGCACATAGCACAGAGTATGTGCAATGTGGGAAGTCGGTTACGATCTTCCCCGATTGCTTTGTCTCCCTTCCTTTTAGGCCAAATCCCGCGTTTGATCGCGGCGGCATTGCCATAAATTCACCTGTCCGAATAGAATTTGGAATTTCGGCCCCCACCATTTGGAGGCGGTTGTAAAAACAATCAGTGAGGAAATGGGGAAAAGGAGAGGATTACCAGAGAGGACATTCCATTGTGCCAATTTTTCCCTGAGTTTCTGAAACTATGTTTTATTAAAGGTTATTTGGTATGAAACATATTTCATTCAATTTCTTGAATTTTACTGAACACGCCCATACCAAACATGTCAAGTGGATGTAATATTATGGTGCAGTTGTCATGAAAATACCCTTTTGGTGTACCATTTTACATGTAATTCATGTTATTATTACATAAGGCATAATACAATAATACAATGAGAACATGTGCATGGTTTGTACGGGTTTTCGGGGTTTGCAAATAGGAAAAACAGATGATTTAGTGTCCAGATCCAGAAAAGAAATGAAAAGGGTAATGACAGAGGGGACCACAGAGGGGCACTGTGTTACTGTCAAGCACAGTTGCCCCACCATTCGGCCAGAGGTCTGGTGATCTTTTTCCCCTTAATGGCCCCAACACACACACCTCCACAACCCTAGACAAAGAGACTAGGTCCCCTTATCTTAGTCGTGTCCAGATGGTAACATTCCAGAAAGTCAAAGGCCAGCTCAACCAAAGGAAGTCCGAGTAACTTATTGTTTTATTACATGGCTCTGCGTTCTTCGAAGTCCAGGATGAGATTCAGCCGGCAGGCTCGTCCAAATGCCAGCCTTTCCTGGTTCCCAGTTTGACTCCCCTCTTACATTTCCAAACCTGTATCCCTGGAAACTGGAGCTGGTGTGTTTCTTCAGCTTCTGTGACCTGGCTTGGTTTCTGGGAATCATCGACCTGCCTGGGCTGATTAGGTATGGGGGGCGGGGGCACGCCCCGGCCCTGGGGGAGGCAGGGTTTTTGGCACCACCTGCCACACGGCGCAGAGGCAGCGTGGCGTCGTGTGGGGCAGATTGGAGCACCCACTCCCCCCCCCCGCCCCCACCCGCCCCACCCCCCCTCTCTGGAAAGCAGACGGGGGGCTCTGGGTGATTGCTTAGCCCTCTTAGCTCTGATTCCTCCCCCACATGCTAAATCAAAAATTCCTGCACTGCTAGATTAGTTCTAATGCTGTCTGCTGGCTCTGATCCTACCTCAGCCAGGCCGGGCGGCCAAAAAACCGCCCAACTGCTTCTCCATCCAGCCACACAGCAAGCCTGCATGTATGTGCTCACATTGGGCCTCTCCAGTCATCACAACAGCAGCGGGATTACGAGGAGCTGGACCTCTTTCGGTGACAGCTCTGTCGTGACCCGTCATGAAATTGCTAGCGCGCCACGGCCGAGCGCTAAAAGCTCTCGGTCCCCCGTTTGCGCGCAGAGACGTCACCGCGCGTGTTTCCTGATCACCGCGAGAGAGCCGTCGGCTGTCACTAGCAGATCTGCAGGTGTGAAGCTATCCCCCAGCAAGCCTTTTCTTCCGGCATTTAAGATATGGGTGGGATTCTATTCTTTGAGAGGTCTTTTTCACACACGCTCACGCGGCGTCAGGCGCTGCCGCCGTTTGGGCTATTTCAGCCTCCGGCGTGACGTCCACGCACAGTGGGGGGGGGGGCTGTCTCTCTCCTCCGGGGGGAAAAACCGGACAAAAGCACGAGCTGACAGCAGGGCGGCCATTTTCAATCGGGAAGACAGCGGCGATTAACACAGAGCGCCGAAGTGTTGCGCGTTCGTGCGAGAGAAACGCCGGCGTTTTCGGATGTAATTTTAGCCTTCGGGCGTCGTTGTTCGTTTTGTCGTCGGCACATCAACCCATAAGGTGACTGTGCCACGGTGCTGGTTTTGGGAGAGGGCCAGTTGATATTTGGAAGGTGACCTCAAATGTTCTTATTTTTGGCTATATGCCCTCCTCTTTATGATTTTGCTGACTTGCCTTGTAAAATGCCAACTAGACTGGACTATAGGGAAATGGAAAGTTCCAGAACACCTCCCCCCTCCCCCCCTGCCCCACACACCTTTGTACAGGGGCACAGATGGGCCTGTCTGCACACTCTGAGGCTTTGTGAACCTTCCAATGGGCAGAGCTCCATCTGCTTTTAATTACTGGCTAATATCAATCAATAAAATCGCTGCCGATTTTCAAAGTACTGCTGTGTTAACTGGCTAATATCAACCAATCAAGTTACTGCTGATTTTCTGCATCACAGAAAATGATATCTGTCCAGATCTGTGTGTTTCTATTTTGGGACCCATGAAGTGCCATTCTCCAGTTTATAATTAAAGGGGAATGGATATGTGATTGTCCCCTTGAAAGTACCTTGGTTTATTTAAGCCATATTAGAAACACACATCGCTTAAGACTTGTTAGTTGTACAAGATATTTAACTAGGCCTTAGTGGAGTAAGACTGGAAGAGTTGCGATTTGTGTAAATGTGGATTCTTACATGCAAAGTTTATGTGACAAGTTTAATGCTGCCCCTGGGATCTTGGATAATAGAACCCAGATCTGCTCACTTGGTAACCAAGGAAACAGACTGGTGAATGGGGTTATAAAACACATATTCTAGGTTATTAAACATCTGACTGAAAACCTTCTGGATGCGTCTGAGGCTGGATGGACAGAATTGCCACATCACAGGAGTATAGTTGAAATAACTGACCTGGATAAAATATGAAATTAAAACATTTGCCAGCTACATTTTCTCTGTCCTGGACATTCACTTATTATTCAGATGCAACAGAATGGGGCAGGCACTCAGTTCAAAAAGAGCCAAAACTCAAGTGTGTCAAGTCTTAAATTAAAGCACATTTTCTCTAATTTTTTGCCATATTTTTGAATGTGTTATTTTCGATTGGAGGCTGTACCCTTGCCCACATTTCAAAGAGGGTTAATTGCTTTTCATATTTAGAGAACTCCATGGCATTTTTTGGACAGACTAAGACTAAAAGGCTACTGATTCACCATAAATGGATAATTCAGAAGGGCTTGTTTTAGTGGAAGATGGTATAGCTCTGCTGGAGTAGGCTGATCTCAACCACTCAGCGACTCTCCTCACAGGACACTTTTTTATTTAGGCATTTAACTGACACTCTTACCCAGGATGGCTTAGACACCTTACATTTGTTTTACACAGAACCCATTTATCCTTGATATTTACTGAAGCAATTCAGGTTAAGTACCTTGCTTACAAGATACAACTGCCTTGCCCCACCTGGGAATCATACCCGCAACCTAAGATTTACGAGCCCTGTTCCCTCACCACTATGCAGCACCGCTAAACAAAACACAGGAGCATTGTATTTTATATCTGTTTTGATGGATATAAAAGGCTCTGTGCTCTGTCTGTCTGGTCCAGGGAAAAATATTGCCTTTTAACGGAAAACCTCTGGGCAAACTTTCTGGCAAATCCTTTGTTCCAAAAGTCTATCTGAGATTTGTGCTTTCTGTTCACGTCCCGTACCAGGGAGAGGAGCTGTGCTCTCTCTCTCTCAATGATTGGACAGGGCTACTACAATAGAACCTACAGCTCAGCTCAACGATTGGACAATGCTACTACAATAGAACCTTCAGCTATGCTCAATGATTGGACAATGCTACTACAATAGAATCTTAAACTGAGCTACAAGTTAATTTCATGAATACAGACAGTCAATGCAAACTAATGCCATTGCATTTTGTAATGAAAACATGGAAGCCATCCAAAATTATCTTCTTTCAAACTCTCTTTGCTACACAAACCATTTTCTCTTCAAAACGGGACTACAGATTTAAAACATGCACTGTTCTTCATCTTCTTATGATATGATTGCCAGCCCAGAAAGTAACATAGGAGAGCATCATCTTTAAACCACAGTGAGGGCAAAAGGTCTGTAAGAGATATGAATGAATTCTTCCTGGGCCTGCAGTACTTGCCAAACAATCGTAACCAAGTGGCACATGCTCTCTGTGAAAGAGAGGGAAATTTGGGGATAGTCACAGACATTAGTTCCATTAATATTAAGATAATTAATTAACACCACAGCACGGCTGTAACTGTGTCAGTTTTGTTTGCTCCATAATTATGGTAGCTATGAGTGAATAGATCTGATGAGAGTTGATTTTTGGCTGGACCACAGTGGGGCCAGCCCTACAAACGTGAATGTCTGTGACTGACTGAGTGAGTGATGAAGTTACGCCATTTGTCGGCCGAGTTATGATGTCACACCATTGGTTGGCCGGTCCAGCCATATACTAGGTTTTGACCTGGTCTTGTTCATATCACTGTTGGATTTCATGTCTGACAGTATTAGGAGTGTGAGGTGTCCCAACCCACTGTTGTATTAGTTGTCCATATTTTCCATGTCAGCCACTGGAATACAATGTTGTCAAACTCTTGACATGGTATGACACCAAAAAGAAACACTAAAAATTTTTCCATGGTAATGTTGTCATTGATCTAATTCATTTTATACTTTATTTAGGATCATTCAATACTTTGAGTTAAGCACGTTTCTTTTCATAAGTTCCTACTGCGAATGATCTGCAATACCCCATAAGAAAATACGATATACAGCCATTTAATTGAAATAAAAAACACGTCTGCGTTTCACTAAAGTGATATGTCACTACCTCCACTTGCGGATAAAAAAATTTTTTTTTTGTCGCTCACAGCTAGACCAATACATTTGGACCAGAGATGGCACTCATGAGCCTGACTCCTTTTCAGACATTGAATTTATTTCAAATGTTTAAAAAAAGTGGTGTGACTGGCTTTAAGCTGAACCCATTGAGATTCATTTTAGAATTATTGATACAAAATTGTAAGAGCCTTCGTTAGGCATAGTTCTTTTTCTTTGAAGTTGTAAGTTTATCCTTATGTAATGTTTAATGTTTAATATTTAAGCTACAGGGATTCAGCACAAACACCAGTTTTTTAATTGAGCTCATAAACATAAATAAAAAGTTTCTTTTAATTTCTGTATAAAAATAAACATTGTTTTTACTTTAATTATAATGACTGACCTCATGAAACTACATAATGAATGAATAAAATAAAATGGCATTCAGTTTACTCTTACTCTTAAGGGGGGGGGCGGGGTTCAGCTTCGTTGACGCTGGTGCCACTTCAGGTGGCTGTGGAGGCCAATGCGTGAGCCACACACTCGTTCACAGGTGGGGCAAGGCAGCCCAGATGTTGGGGTAATGCCGGCAGCCCTCTGGTGTTGTTGGGCACGTCTTTCGGTCCTCCTGTGTTGGATGGTGTAATGTATTTGTTTGGTCACCCTGGCACAGGTGCCCTGCCATGCCGATCTATTGAGTGCCAGAGGTTCTAGTTGGATGGGGTTTATGTTGCAGCGCTTCAGGAGGTCTTTGGTGTAGTCCTTATAGCGCCTCTTTTGTCCGCCAGCGGCCCTTTTTGCAGCGCTGAGTTGCCCATAGAGGGCTTGGTGGGGTAGGCGGTGGCCAGGCATGTGGATAGTATGCTCTATCCAGCGAAGATGTTTTTTAGCCACTGCTGCTTCCATGCAGATGGAGTTGGTCATGGAAAGAATCTCAGTATGGGGGATTCGATCTTCCCAAGACAGGCCGAGGATCTTTGGAAGGCATCGGATGTGGAAGGCCTCCAAGTTTGTGATGTGCCGTCTGTATGGGGTCCACGTTTCTGCCCCATAGACCAGAGTGGAGGCACATACCGCATTATATACAGCAACCTTGGTGCTGACCTTCAGCTTTTTGTTTTCAAAAACCCTTCTGCGGAGGCGCCCAAAGGCTGATGAGGCTTTGTTGATGCGGCTGTTTATTGCAGTGTCAAGGGAGCAGTCTGAGGGAAGTGTGGAGCCAAGATAGGTGAACTGGCCCACTACTTTGAATGGAACACCATTGATTTGGAAGCTGGGGGGTGAAGGAGGTTGGATAGTGAATTGTGCCATAACTTCAGTTTTTTGAATGTTAACCTGGAGACCAAAGGACTGGTATAGGCCAGAAATTGTGTTTAGGGCATGCTGCATGGACTCTGGGCTATTTGCCAAGACAGCGCAGTCATCTGCGTATTGAAGCTCACAGATTTGGCAGGTCTTTGTCTTTGGATAGGCCTGGAGCCGTCAGATGCTAAATAGAATTCCGTCAAGGCGGTACTCCAGATGAACTCCATCTCTGTGTCCCAGGGCATGATGGAAGAGGTGGGTGATGGCTGAGAGGAGGAGATGAACATGACCGGTGCCAAGACACAGCCTTGCTTCACCCCAACGTCGACCTTGAAGGACTCTGACTGGAGGTCTCCCATGAGGACTCTGGCTTGCATGCCATCATGCAGTTGCTGCATATTGGGTGGAGAGCTGTTTCCAGAGCATCTCACGGTTTATGGTATCAAAGGCTTTGCTGAGGTCGATGAAGGCTATGTACAGGTCTTTGCGCTGCTCTCTGCTCTTATCTAGTAGCTGCCGTAAGACAAAGATCATGTCGGTAGTGGATCTAGACTTCCGGAAACCACTTTGTGTTTCTGGGAGAGCACTTTCCGAAATGTGTTCCACCAGTCTGTTGAGCATGATTTTTGCCAGCACTTTCCCTGCAGTGGAGAGGAGAGAGATTCCCTGGCTGTTCCCACAAACTGCTCTGTCCCCCTCTGTTTGTAAATGACCACAATGTTCGCATCCTTCCAGTCCTGTAGGAGGATCTCGGACTTCCAGATGTTTGTGATCAGGAGGTGTAGGCGGCGTGTGAGGAGGTACCTCCCATGTTTGAAGACCTCTGCCGGGATGCCATCAGGTCCTGCACTTTTGTTGTTCTTCAAGCCCCTGATGGCTTGGCGGGTTTCAAAGAACTGTGGCAAAGTGTCGAGATGCAGGATTGGTGGGAGATCTGGAAGTTTATTGAGGATGTGAAGATCAACAGGGTTGGTGTGGTTGAGGAGGGTCTCAAAGTGATCCGCCCAGCAGCCAAGGATCTCATGACGGTCCTTGAGAAGAGTGTCCCCATCTGCTGATCGGACAGGGGCATTACTTTGCTTCTTGGGGCCATATAAGGCTTTGGTGGCATCATAGAAGCCCTGGGTGTTATTGCAGTCTGCAAAGTTTTGGATTTCCATTTAGTTTACATTGCGCGTGCGCATCTATAATCCTGGTTATTGGGAATGACCCGACATTGCTTCGCTCCAGTCGGTTCCTGTGCTCCATGAACAAACTGTTCACACGTTCAGGAGCGCAGGTTGAGCCCACACTGAGCACTTCTGAGCGGATCTCCCAGCGGCTGATTTCTCTCGCAAGTTCCAAGCACCAGCTTCGTGAGATGATTTCAAGAAACACAATTGCGTTTCTTGAAACAAGGTCTTGAGTCAAAAATAATTTTTTTAACTCTTTATACTCAAATAATTTCCCCCAGATTACTGACATTTTTTGAAGAAAAATCTGTTTTTTGTGAATAGCGAGAGCTAAATTTTCCACCACCTTCATGTTTTCTGCTTAGAGGCCATAGCCATGCCAATGGCTGTTTCACAGACCCACCTGAGCTCTGGGCAGAGGGCCAGGTTTTCTCTCCTAGCGCGTGCCAGTGGAAGTAACGATTTTTTGGGCTTCTCAGCACAAATAATGATGTCATAAACCTACAACCTCAAAGGGCTGTGCTGTAATGTTTGGAGAAGAAGCTCCCTAAAAAGCCTTAGACTCCTATGGAGGTTTGAAGTGTGAAGCTATCCTCCACACTACATATTATAGCCAGTTATTTTGAGGAAATATTTCATAAATCAAAATGCCTAGGATAATTCATGAATTGTGATGATTTCATGTTCTAACCTCGATGCTGTAATCTAACTAGCGCAGCTACTACAAGGAGAACGTAATGGGGCCGACGCATTACAGGGGGCTTGATATTTTGATATTATTGGGCTGGGCACAGTCCCCCAGTCTTGAACTGTCAGATCTCCATATCCTACCTGAACAGTGGTGCAAACCTGCAGGATGGTAGATATCCACGAGTGGGAATGGTTAGCACTATTGTAGTAAATAATATGAGTCACAAGGCAAGTGTCAAATAAATAAATAAATAAACTCCCAGCAATTTGCTGTTTTCTTTGTTATTCTAAAAAGAAAACTTAAAAAAAATTCCCAAAAAATATATTCAGGAACAGAACATATCATTAAAAAGAGGAGATAATTCCTATTTTCAAAGATAAACATTTTCTAATATTTCACACATTGTGTAGAAGACCATATGTCTCGGATAGATTGTATTATGATTCATGTGACAGCCCAAATCATTGGTGTCTGGTTTGAAAAACATGAATAATCTGATTTTGTCATCACACATTTGACAGGCAGAAACAAACTGACAAAGGCCTTAAGTGAATGGAGGGAGTGTTCGCAGAGTTTGCTGTGATCTCCACGGAAACGGTGACCTACGTAATAACGGTGGTGATGCTTTCTCAACTGAAAATAACACCACAACCATAACAGTGCTGACAGGTTCCCATCATTCCCATGCTGATGGATTGCTTTTGGCCTCAGAAAAAACATTTCTTTATTTGATTAAGAATGCTTTATTAGAGGGTGGCAGGGTCATAGGGCTTTCAGTAAGTAAAACTATGACAACAACAACAAACATTTGGTTCAAACATAATTGGCAAGTTCATTTTAGATGGTTGCAGAACGAGCCAAAAAAGTTTTTTTGAAGAAAAAACTGAAACTGAGGTTTGTTTGTAAATGAGAGTTGGGGACAGGTACGGATCAAATCCAATCCCGAGGACACCTAGCTCTCCCTCCCATAAAAGGCCCGAGTGTCATGTGGAAAATCAAATAAATTCATTAATAGACGTACTATGTCAGTGCAGAGTCATTTTGGGACTTAATCCCCGTGCAGGTGTGGGTTTACTGTGGTTGCAATGCTCTTTCTGACTGCTTCTGGAAGAGCAGAAGCATAGCAGCAGCTCCACAGGCACAATAAAACACTTCCAACAGAGGATGTGAACTCTTGACCTTTTAAGACCTCGCAGGTGAATTTCTGCAGTGTCTTAAAGCATTGGTATGAGTCAGACAGTGTCTGTCTGGCAAACTATTGGTATGCTAAACACTGACTTAGAGGTACGCTTCTCATTAGCTGTTTGTTTTGAGTCGCAGAAACCTGTGTTTGCGACATCTGTTTCCAGTGTGACTTCATGACCTGCATGAGTTTCCTATCGTCACTTTTCCCAATACTGCCACTTTAACAGAACATTCTGCATCGGTTTAGGTCACCTGGGGGTCGATATTCAATATGTGCTCAGTGTGAAACTCTTCATGTGGGTGAAATAGGAGTTTTTAAACAGCACAGGTACTGATGAATGAGAGATGTGGTGGCAGTAAAAATGATGTATAACTGGGCCGTCCTGCCCGTCTCCATGCCGACAGAGCTGACAGCTAGCAGGCAGACAGTGGTCTGTCAGGATTTCACACTGCAGTGGCATGCTAGCGTACAGCTGAGATGAGCCGATTGTTATGAGGAGCTCAGTCATTAAAATAAAACACAAAAAAACCATATACCCCAGCTATCTGTCTCCATTCAATATGGAAGGGGGTGTGGGTGAAGTACTGCAAATACAACCACTGGGGGGTGCTGGTGGAAAAAAGGTTGAGAACCTCTGCACTAGCTAGAGAGACGAGGGAGAGGAACACGCCACAAAGACCAATAAAATCAAATTTGACATTGTATCTCTCCACCTCGATGCTGGGTAGCGATGTAGAATAATAGATGAACATTTTAGTTTGTTTATATATTACAAGACATATCTTTTGTTGTTTTTAAAATTTATACATGGATTTTATTGTTGTGTCTCAGGGGACGTGAGCCATCAAGTATCCGCGGTGTATTATAGCAACGGTCCATGAGGCTTAGGGCTATTATAGTATTTACTGCCATTTGACATACCATACTGGCAGGAAAAATATGATTTCTCAGAAACAAAGTGGAAGCATATACGTATAACTGAAGGCCATAAAATAACCCTGTAGTTTTGTTTAATTGTCCAGGAGAATCCTGTGATTCTATATGTAAATCAAAAGTAGAATTTCCAATGGAAATGTGGATCTGGAAAAACACTTCCTGAACCAGTGGCTCTGCTCTTCTCCAACCAATGAGAATGTATATGAGTAGCAGGCCAAAGAATTTCATTGGTCAAACACACAACATACTTTCATTGCTTTAGCACTTTTGCCAGTGATTTTGCTCAGAAAATTTGAGAGCAAGGAGCGGGAAATTTGAATACACGCACATACTCTTCAAGGGAGAGAACAGCAAATTTGCACAAGAGCAGAGTATATTTCAATGTACAGTTTTGTGCAAGAGTAGGGCACACATAAATTTTTACATAATCTCCATGCTTTCATATTTAATTATTCTGTTCTCGACAATTGGCAGTAAAATAACACGATATGCACCATATCTGTTTAGAGCCCTGACCCACACCCATCTAGAACCCTGACCCACACCCATCTAGAACCCTGACCCACACCCATCTAGAGTCATGACCCACACCCATCTAGAGTTCTGAGCCACACCCATCTAGAACCCTGACCCACACCCATCTAGAGTTCTGAGCCACACCCATCTAGAACCCTGACCCACACCCATCTAGAACCCTGACCCACAACCATCTAGAACCCTGACCCACACCCCTCTAGAGCCCTGACCCACACCCATATAGAGCCCAGACATGCCCATCTAGAGACCTGAGCCACACACATATAGAGCTCTAAGCCACACCCTTATATAGCCCTGAGTCACACCCATATAGAGCTCTGAGCCACACCCTTATATAGCCCTGAGCCACACCCATATAGAGCTCTGTGCCATATCACATGGTTCAGAGGTTGTGGGTTTGCTCTGCTTTCAAACCACAACCATTTTCCCTCGAGGTGTACAAGCCAAGTCTTTAAAAAAAAAAAAACTTGCTTTTTTAATACAGCACTACTTATCCTATTTTGTGTTTCAAAGATTTGTAAAGATTTTTTGGAAAGCAAAGATTTAGTGTAAGGACTTCGGGGACACTTCTGTAGCCTTCAGTTTGTGAGCTGTGACAATTGAATCAACACGGCTTTTGTAGGAACAAGTGACTGACAAGATTAAGCTATGTGAGACGATCAATGTAGCTGCTTTCTGAATCAAATAAATTTTCATAGCATCACAATACAGTTTATGAGCAAGTATACCATCCACAAGACACTAGTTAGCTATTAGCTGACTTGCTGTTACCTTGCAGTGGTTTTTAAGGAGGTAATGTGCTGTGAATATTCAGTTGCAAACAGTCTATGTTCAGGCACGTGCTAACATGTTTGTTTTAATCTTTAACTTCAAGCTGTAAAATCACAAATATGTGATTTGAATGTTGTTAACTGAACATTCTAGTACTGATGTAACAATCACTGCTGGTAACTGAAACAGTGTTTCCCATACATGGACTTTATTTGGGGGGCCTGCCAAAATAGATTTTCTCCTGCCCAAAAAAGTTTGTTATTCATTTTTTATTTCTGTAAGCAACACCCACTAACCTCCAACCCCCCTGTCAACAGTTTCTAGTTTAGTGCAATGCAAAATATATACTGTGGTTCAAAATATACTATAAACCCATATGTAGAACAAAAGTTCACTTTACTGAGGCATATAATTATAGATTTTCAAGAGAATTCTCTCAAGCTCTCCGATTGTTATTTTGTCCACAAAATGTGACTTCATAGGCTATCATAATAAATCCATCTGGATGATTGTTGTTGCTGTTGATAGCTTGGATGTCACCTCTGGTCATGGCATTCAGCAGACTACAGGGGGTGGCTGAACATTTGCAATGCAACAAGGTGCAACTCCTTGCAAGAATTTTGGTTTGCAACATTTAAAAACTTACCTGTACACATCAAAAGTGATGAGATGTTCCTTATGATTACCATGGCAACAATTATATCGACTTCCTTGTTTACAGTTACTTCCTTGCTGGTTGCAATAATAATTTGACAAATATCAAAGTCAATGGTCAGTGGGATGCTTACTGTAGGAACAGTACTCCATATAAAAGCAAGCCTTAGTAGCGGCCATGGGCTGATTCGGGACAATACCATGTGCTCTTTAATTAATTACCACAGAGAGTTTTTTAAAATTTATGATGTCTCCAGGGCAAACAGCACCCCTCGCCTCACACACCCAACCCACACCTTCCCCTATCCACACTACCGTCCGATAAACAAATTTATCTGGGAAACACTGTGAAAGCACTGAAGTTCTTTGACACTGACTTTGAAAATCTTGATACCACAACGCAACCAGGAAAAATGGACTGAACTGAGGCGATTACATATGACAGGCTATTGACCAATAAATGATTGCTATTGATTGCACTGATCAAACAGGTCCAACAAATCTGGGTTATGATTGGTTTTTAAATTGGTATGCTTAGTGGTCATTTGAGTCCTGTTCCAGCAAAAATTCCACTCTCCTCTCCACTCTGCAAACTACGTGGGACAGTTACATCACCAGAGGAACCCCCACAACCAGGGGGACTCACCGCATCACCAGGTTGGCTACATTGGTTGGCTAGATTCATCTGTGGGGATGAAGAAAAAAACGTTTAAACCAATCACTGGGGCCTTTTTTGCAATGCGGTCCTCCATAGGTGTGCTAGTTAAAAGTCCTCGTATGATGAGGCAGTACCATCTCTCAACGTTCTAAACAGAAGTCATTTCACGTTCTACATCATTTCTTGACTCAAAACCAAGAATATTTCCTGCTTGTAATGTGAGAAATGCCAGCATTTTATGATGTTAATGTCATTTTCCCTTCTGCTGTAAAAGTCAATGTCCCCTTTTAAATGTTAACATCCCCCTTTCAGTTATTTTTGTTAAGCTTGTGAAACAATCACAAACAAGTTGCCTTGCCTTCCATGTCACTGTGTCACTCAGAGCTCAAAGTAGTTTTTAAATTATTCATTTATTAGCTACATAATACAATTTTGAGGAGTGTCAAACAGATTGCACTTAGGGATGTGCTAGTCTACGGTGTTTTAAGCTATTGTTAGCATTAAGATAATTAGAAGTCGAGCAGCAGTTAAGCTAACTGTATTTCTGGGAGGAATAACTGAATGTCTAATATTTGAAGTTGTATGCCAGTAAAGCTATCTGCCTGGCTATTTCTCTAGTTATGTTTAACGAGCACTTTCTAACAGAAAAATAAGCTTCATCCACAACATGGATAGTTAGAATTATAGACCTCACCAATAACGGTGGCCAGAGACTAGAGGACTCACTGTCTCGATCGAGCCATTGTCCGATTATTGCGCTTAATCTGCCCTCACTAAAAGTAACTAGAGAAATAACTGGGCAGATATCAAACTTATGATTGTGCCATAAAATAACATTTCCAATGCTTAATGGAAAAAATACTTCCTGAACCAATGGCTCCACCCTTGTCCAACCAATGAGAATGTAGAGGCTTACGAATTTCATTGGTCAAACCCACAACCTAACCCTAACCCTAACCCTAACCCTGAAAATCTGAGAGCAAGAAGGGGGAAATTGGAGAACACTGATGTTTGCAAGAGCATGGGCTGAATTTTAACGTGTGCACATGCTCTCCAGCTAATTTGAGAGAACAGCAGATCTGTGTGAGAGTACAGTATATTTGAGAGCGTGTGCATAGTTCTGTGCAAGATCTGGGTAAATTTGAGGGTGCATATACATTTTCGCCTGAGAGAAAAGGACATCTGCGTGAGAGCTGGAGGAATCATGCTTTTGCATTTAATTACTCTGCTCTCGACAATTGGCAGTAGAATAACACCGTAGGTGCCGAGCTCTGCATGGGCGTGCCACAGAGCTCTGCGTTATCGCGATGTATTTACGCCTGTTCTCATGCTGTTGTTCAAGCAGGAGTGCTTTTAGAGAGCGCGCCACTAAATCGTTCCTACTAATCACAAAGTGAAAGCCCTTTTAACTCCATTTCCTGCCCACCTACCTACCTCCAAGCTCAAACTGTGTGTGTATGTGTGTGTGTGTGTGTGTGTTTGACAGAGTTTTTGCCCTGAAAATTCAAGAACAAGAAGGAATAAATTTGAGGGGAACACAGCTGAGAGCTGGGATGACTTTGAACGTGCACCAATACTCTCCAAGTGAGAGAACAGCAAATTTGTGTGAGAGTACATTTCAGAGCATGTAACACAGTCAGCTATGTATTGCAGCCCTGAGCCTAACATCAGGGAATCTCGGAGCAGCAGTGGGCCCCAGATGTTGGGAGCAGGAGCCCTCCACAGTGTGGACACGTCCTGGCTCCCACCATCCACAGCCCCACTACCGGGTGGGAAAATCCCTTTTGGATGCATGGTTACGGGAGTACACCTCTAATGTCAAATCTCTGGTGAGGGCCTGTGTTAGGCTGGCAGCAACACACTGGTGTTCAGGCAGCCCTATGCAACTCCTGCAGTAGGTCATCATGATTTTTCTAATGCCACTGGAAGGGTAGGGCCAAGAAGACAGTGAGAGATGGGAAAGCGCTGTTATACCCTCACTTTACTCAACTCTCCATGTTGGCTCTTCAATTTCTCTCCTCTCTGTTGCTGGGAACGTGCTCACTTGGATCATGCTCCGAAGAATTTCTGAAGAAAATTGCAGGAAACATCCTCCCTGAAACACAGTATGGCTTTTGAAAAGAAAGGGTAGAGCACCTCAGATTTGATCTTTGTGACAAAACAAATCAAGGAAAATTACACAAACATAATAAAGACCTCTACATGCCTTTCATCTACCTGGCAAAGATGTTTGACACATCAATGGAGACCTACTGTGGATACAGCCAACCAGACTGGGAGTCCCACCCAGATTCCTACCAATCCTTAAGCAGTTTCACATAGGTATGAAAGCCCATGTAGTGATGGGTGATCTCAAGTTGGACCCCTTCAGTGTAGAGGTTGGACTCAAGCAGGGCTGCGTCCTTGCTTTGGTCATCTTTAATATGTTTCTGGGTCACCATGACCCAACTCCTTCATAGCAACCTCAACATTAGTGATGGTGTCAAGCTACAATTTCAACTGGATGGTAATCTTTTCAACCTCCTTGGACATCAAGCCCACAAATTTTTTAATATTGAGGACCATGTTGGAAACAAGTGTTAAACACTTCAACATGCTATCCTCTGGGCAGTACATATTTTAACCAAAAAATAGAATCAATCAATCAATCAATCAATCAACACAGATCTTTGAGCTACAATATATAGATGACTGTGCTCTCTTGGCACACATCGCTGTGGCATTGCAGAATGCCCTGAATATAGTCTGCACAATTTACGAAGCTGTTGGCCTCCAAGTAAACATCCGGAAGACCGAAATCATCTCACAGCCTGCTTCTTCACTAGCTGAGCTACACTATATGACCAAAAGTATCTGGACACCCCTTAGTCTGGAGATGTTTATCAAGGTTTGGACTAGGTCCCTTAGTTTCAGTGAAGGCACATTTTAATGCTACAGCATACAATCACATTATAGACAATTCTGTGCTTCCCCAACAATTGCGGGAAGGCCTATTCTTGTTTCAGCATGACAGTGCCCCCGGGCACACAGCAAGGTCCATATAGAAGTTGTTTTGTTGAGAATGGTGTGGAAGAAATTAACTGGCCTGCACAGAGCCCTGACCTCAGCCCCATCCAACACCTTTCAGGTCAACTGGAAAGCCAATTGTGAGCCAGGTCTAATCGTCCTGGCCGACCTCACTAATGCTCTTCTGGATGAATGGAAGCAAATCTCTGCACCAAAGTATCTAGTATAAAGCCTTTCCAGAAGAGTGGAGATTGTTATAGCAGCACAGGGTGGACTAATTCCATATTAATACCCAGAATTTTGGGTGAGCTGTTGAATGCTAGGTGTCCATATACTTTTGACCATGTAGTGTACCAGTCTTCATGATCAATGACACACCACCCAAAAGGGGTGGATCACATTACATATCCCAGCAATGTTCTTGCTGCATCCTGCTCCATCACCAATGAGGTCCAGACCCATATCAGCTGTGCCTCAGCAGCCTTTGGTTGGCTGTGCTCCAGAGTCTTTGAAATTAAGTACCTGAAGCCCAGAACCAAAATAGCAGTATACAAAGCAGTCTGCTTTCCCACCCTCCTGTACAGCTCAGAGACATGGACTCCCTACAAATGACACATCAAGATACTCAAGGGCTTCCATACAAGATGCCTTCAACGCATCTTGGGGATAAGATGGGAAGACCGCTTCCCTCACGGTGAGATTCTGCTATGGACTCTATCACCATCCGTTGAAGCTATGCTCGCAAAATACCATCTCCACTGGGTTGGGCACGTCATTTGCATGCCTCCCTATCGGCCACCACTTCAAACCCTGTATCGTGAACTCCGTGATAGTAAACGGTCCACAAGAGGTGAGAGAAAAAGGTGCAAAGATCATGCCAGAAACCTACTAAAGCAGCGCAACATCAAACCCACTGCTCCGGAAATACTCGCCAACACTCGCAGTGGCATTGAGTATCTTGAGGCTAAGCTTTCCCTGAAAAGAAATGTGATGCAGGAAAGATATTATCAATGTGCGCTTGAAGCAGAATTTTTTGCTGGACAAGACTGCCCCTTCCACAGCACCATAAAGTGGTGATTACCCGAACATGCATGTCTGTGTGTGAGAGAGTCTGTAGGTGCACGTGAGCATGAGTGTGTGTGTAAGAGAGTCTGTGTGTGCATGAGCGTGTGTTTGTGTGTGTTCAAGTCTGTTTGTGTGTGTATGTGTGAGAGTCTGTGTGTGTGTGTGTGTGTGTGAAAGAGAGGCCATGTGTGTGCATGAGTGTGTGTGTGTGAAAGAGTCTGTGTGTGGCGTGAGTGTGTGTGTGTGTGTGTGTGTGATCATGTGTGTGTGTGTGTGAGAGAGGCTGTGTGTGTGTGCTTGAGCATGCATGTATGTGTATGTGACTGAGCCTTTGTGTGTGTGTGCATGTGTGTGCATGTGAGAGAGGCTGCGTGTGTGCCTGAGTGTATGTGTGTGTGTGTGCGTGTGTGTGACTGAGCCTTTGTGTGTGTGTGTGCGCATGTGTGTGTGTGTGTGTGTGTGAGAGAGGCTGCGTGTGTGCCTGAGAGTATGTGTGTGTGCGTGTATGTGTGCGTGAGCGTGTGTGTTTGTGTGAGAGAGGCCTCTCCTTTTTCTTTACTTGCTCATAGTTTGAGCAGTACACCAGTTAGAGACAGCACTGCTGAGAGAGAGCTACATAAATTATTGTATCTTGGCAACTGGCTGCAAATTATAATTTTTTTCAGAATGCCTTTTTGTTCTCCCTGTCCGGTTTTAAGGGTGGCTGTTTACAGCTTTCCCTGAGGGATTTGTTATTGCAGAAAATAAAACCCCCTTCAACAAACTCATCTCACTCCGTCAAACCGTGAGCTGAATTCAGAAGCGTCGCAACACTTACCCACTTACTGAATTAATAAGTGTATATGCTGTCCTCTTAAGACTTGCATAACCATCGCCGTGTGTGACTGACCAGAGACAAGCCTTCCCTTCTGCCGCATATGTTCAGCTGGACCGGTTACAAGTGACTAATTCATTCACTCCTACCCACTCCTGTGTGTTGGTTAAATGTAGCTGGCGGTCAAGCAGCATCATATGGGTGAAGCAAAACAAAGCAGACAGATGGACAAGAACCTGTTGAAAGGGTTGCTGAACATGGGGAGAATACCAATTTCATCCCCATGTCAGGGACAGATGAGCTGGTAATCGTGCGTGGTGGAGCATACAGTTTACATACAGTATGTGATTAAGGAATCATGTGTACAGTGTCCAGTTTATATACAGTAAGTGATTCTGTAATTGCATGCGTAGATCTCCTTTTGATTCCACTTGGATGTGCAGTCATAGCAGATCTATTTTTGATCCACTGGGATGTGCAGTAATAGCAGATCTCCTTTTGATCCACTGGGATGTGCAATCATAGCAGATCTCCTTTTGGCCCACTGGGATGTGCAGTCATAGCAGATCTCATTTTGATCCACTGGGATGTGCAGTCATAGCAGATCTCATTTTGATCCACTGGGATGTGCAGTCATAGCATATCTCCTTTTGATCCACTGGGATGTGCAGTCACATCAGATCTCCTTTTGATCCACTGGGATGTGCAGTCATAGCAGATCTTCTTTTGATCCACTGGGATGTGCAGTCACATCAGATCTCCTTTTGATCCACTGGGATGTGCAGTCATAGCAGATCTCCCTTTGATCCACTGGAATGAGCAGTGATTGCAGATCTCCTTTTGATCCACTGGGATGTGCAATCATAGCAGATCTCCTTTTGATCCAATGGGAAGGGCAGTCATAGCAGATCTCCTTTTGATCCAATGGATGTGCAATCATAGCAGGGTGTTGCATGCAATGGCGGAGGAGGTTAGTTAGTATTCCTGTGCAGTGGTTATGGGCAGGGGTATTCTGCATGCATAAGTGGTGTAATTGTGATGGAAGATTGCCTCTGTTGTGATATTAATGAAAACTCCTTGGTTCGCACACGGGTGAGCTGTCAGAAATTAGATGGGATGGAAACCGTGTAACTATGGAGCTGGACAGGGCCAAGAAGAGCCAATCAGGGGAAAGCCAAGATGCAAATGAAGCCCCACCCAAATATCTGGGGGAGAGAAATCCAAGTGGCCAGAAATTATATATGGGGTGTTGATTTTTCTTAACCAATATAAAATTGTATAAAGCTAGAGACTGGAATTATTAGCACATGTGCTAATGCAAAACAGAGGCGTGTGTGTGTGTGTGTGTGTGTGTGTGTGTGCGTGTGTGTGTGTGTGTGTGTGTGTGAGTGTGTGTGCGTGTGTGCGTGTGTGTGAGAGTGTGTGTGTGCGTGAATCTGCCATTTATAAAATACCCGCTGGCCATCCCATGTTTTGCGAATCCATTCATTCCATACTGTGTACAGCTCCATTGTGATAACCGTATCTCTCATTTCTTGTCAATCCTTGTTTGTGTGTCATTAGGTGTGTTCTTGTTTCCCTTTTTTATGGCCTGTTGTCGTCCCTTTGACTGCCACACCGAGGTATTGGGACAGGTAAAATGGAGGCCTCTGTACACCTGGACCTAGGATTGATAGTTGCTACTATATACACACAGCAGGTTAAGCATATTTTCCACCCCCTGTATTTAGGTTTGGTTAGGTAGTGTAGGTAGGTGGGCATTTGTTTTTGGATTTTGTAGTTTGTTAATCTTCTCAGACTTTTTGTTTTAGCCAGCTCTGTTTGATTTTATTTTATTTTTTGCTTTGGCAAAATACTCCCAATCCTTGGTTGTGTGTCTTGTAAATATTGTATATATATATATATATATATATATATATATATATATATATATATATATATATTGTAGCTTGTCACCTATACACATCTTTGTCACTTTTTTATCACAAGTAAACACTTTTTCAGTCTACCTTTTTGGCATCCAGTTGTTATTCTTCCCCCTGCACTTCACTGGAAGTTACCAACTTTTCCACTATCCCGGTCATTCATTATTATACCTAATGTTCTACTCCTACCTCAGCTACCCCTAGACAGCCAGGTAACAGTGGCCCTTGATTTTTCCAACTCATAGCCAGCACACTCGCGAAGTTGTATGCAGCGAAGATTTAAAAAAAAAAAAAATTAAAAAAAATACACATACAGTGTCCTCTGCAGCCTTTAGTACAGCCATATGTTATTACAGCATGACATGCTACTCCAGCAGGAGGCAGGCTCGTCCATTTCACGTCCCATGTGGCTATTTTAGATTTCCATGTCCATCCAAAATCCCTGGGCCTGGCAAGAGAGGCTCCTCAAATCTGTCCCCATAAATGGCCAGCCTGGTATCCCAGACGAAACAAGTCTTCCTGGAGAGCGTCCTGTGCTGGAGGGATATTTCCCTTCCCTTTCTTTGCAAACAGAATCTGCCTCGCATTGTTTACGCGATCATCAGAGCTTCCTCTGTCATGCAACAGCACAGTAATCTCTCAACGGTTGGCTGAATTTAATGTATTTTGTGGTTATAAGTGTGCACAGAGCTGGCGTGACATCATGAAAGATTCTCCATAGAGACCAGGCAGTGTGCATTCCTCTTCCAGTGAAGGCCGACGTAGTGTCACGCGCTGTAAGTGCATGGAATTCCGGCAAAGCTCAGTCTCTAACAGGCTGGAAATGTGATTAGCATTGACGTAATGAAACGACGTCCCTGATACAAATGCTGTGCTCATCTTTTCACATCCCAGTTCCTCAGCCAGACAACCGCATCAGTGTCAACCGTTCCTATTGAGCTCCTGCTTAAAACTTGCATTGCATCATCTGCAGCATGCAGGAGCATTCATGTGTCTGCCTCTTCATGTGTGACTGGTGAAAGTGCTTCTGAATGGACTTGCTCAGTCATTATAACCAGGCCTGGATATCGCTCCCCTATCACACCCTCACTCAGGAGACTGAAGAGCTCGGTCTGTTTTCCATCTTCTCTGGGAAAGTGTGGCCAGCTTCCTGGGAGCCTCTTCCTCTCCTCCACACTCATCCACCTCCTCTTTTCTTCCATGCGGCTGTTTTGAGACTGTCGGCACTGTACACATCAAATACTATGTGATCTTGGAAAACAGAGACTTAAACTGTTGCCATATGCAGTTCATGAAATCTTTCACACAGTCATGTATGTATGATGCCGCATGGCTTTCAGCACCAGCAACAGTGCATTTGAAAACCCAGCCTGCAAAATACCAGCAAACGTTGCAACTGTGTGCTGCAATGAGCCAGAAGCCAGGAAATGCAGCCTGGAAAGGAGTTTTTTTTTTGCTGCAGGGATGGTGTGGCTTCATTTTGTTGTTAGCTCCAGATCATCTCTAAGATCACCCAGTGACTCGAGTATGGCATGACTTGCTGGTTGGTTATTCTCACGTTCTCCTGCGAGATGCAAAAAAGCGATAGTCGATTTAGAACGACTCTCTACTTTTAAAAATGCACTCTACTGTTCTGATGATGTCTCCTCCTAAGAACAGCCATTCTGATCTTGTGCCGGAAAGAAGTTAAGACCCATTTTTTGCAGGCATTAAAAACAGAGCAGAGCTTAAAAGGAGCAGTTCAACAACAACAACAAAAAACTCTTGTTTAGTGCACTGAATACACAATAAAATGGTCAGTGTTAATTAAATTCAAGTCCACAGTGGACTTACATAAACTCATTAAGAGTCGATTTAACACTGAACATTGTACTGTGTATTTGCTGTGACTGCTTTGTGACTTGGGAAAATATTTTCAGTGACAAACACCCAACCTTTATTGCTTAGTTGCAATAATTAATTAATAATAATTGATATTGATAATCTGTACATTTTGATTTCTTGCTTCCTGAAGTTGAAATAATGTGATTCTTTCAGTGCATCTGAAAAGACTAAACCTGTGTCTTCCTCTTGCTTTCACCTTGATTTACACCCACTCTTTTGTTAATTGTGTGAACTTTATTCATTTGAATTTTGGAATAAATCGTCAGCCACACTTACGATATCTTTGCCTGTTATTTTTGCGGTTCTCCCTTAGTGAGTGCACCTTGCGATGTCTCACATAGATCACATTCATACGGCGCTTCCAGTCCTGTGCGCATCTTTGATACATAAGACGCATGTTTCTGGGGCAGAGTTTGTCATATTTCTATCTGAAAATAGTCGCAAAAGCCCTAGTAAATCTGACCCTAATTTCTGCTCATTTGGACATTGCATCTTACTTAGTGCTCAAACTACCCTACCTGCAGTTAAACAAAAGTGGAGTTGGACATGCCTTAAGTGCGCTTGCACCATGTGCTTTAGACCACAGACCAAGATAATTCAAATAGAGCCCACATTGTTGAAAATAGATTTCGATCTCATTTCTTGGATGGCAGTTTGTCCTTCCCTGCACCAGATTTCTCCTTCTGTGGACACCATTTAAATAATGGCAGGCTGTTCATTAATATTTTATCACCTTCTGCTGTTGTGCATTTCAGAAGATCATTCTCAAAGAACTCTTTGGGTTGTTTATCTGCAAAATGTCCCATTTTGCTGACTTCAACAGCTGATTCAACAACTGCAGCCTCAACCACCTTCCTTGCTTCCAGAACCAACAGATCCTCATTTGTGTCACTAAATGGGTTGCCCATGTCCTTCATTGCCTCAATGACTGAATGTATTCTTGGGAAAGAGCATTTGAGTGCCTGTGAAAGATAGGAAAGTAGGTTATTAATTATGTAACATCGCCTATAATATTTTAAATGGAATGTATCACTGCAAAGAATGATGATGGTTTTCATGGCTTCCATCCAAAGGCATCCTGGAGAGTAGTCTTTGTATCCCGTTAGTAGTGGACTTCCCTCACACAGAGAATAATATGTGGCAGGGTGCTTCTCAGGCAACATCATCCAATCTCGCAGGTGAACTTCCACAGCTCAAGTGTAGTTATAGCGGTCAGAGGCATGGAAGAACCACTCATGAGTGTGCCATGACCTCCAGATAAATAAAGAAGTTGCCCTCATGGATAGATCTATCCCAGGTCAGGCAGTCCAACTCTATCCTGAGGATTAAGTTCCAGAAATGGAACTGTGGAATTTACTTGCCTCTGTTTGCACCCCACTTCAAATGAGACAGAAATGGATTGTGACCAGACCTGGGTCAAATACATATTTGTTTTGGATTCAAATACTTTTCTTTTATTTATCTTGTCTGGTGTATTGGAACCAATGAAATACTCTCAAAAAATGCAAACCCCACCTGCTGTCATATTGGCGCAGGCTCAGTGATACCAGGCAAGATCAATAGAGCACAGAAAAGTGTTTGAATCCATAAAAAGTGCATACATACATTCTATTTGTGACTGAGATACAAACTCTTGCTTAAGCTTATACAGAGCACGAGCTGCCACTTGATGTGCTCGTGCAGTTCTTTTGACATGAGCTGCCTGTAGAAAGGAATTTGCTGTCCCTGTTGTGGCTATGTCTGCACAAACAAGTGCTGATGTCCAGCCACTGCCATGCAGCAAATCACCTAGTGACTTCAGCAATGCCATCTTCACACGGAGGCCACATAACAAAACCACAAATGAGACTTCTCTGTATAACTCAGGACACATCCACTGTATCTTTTATTTTTTGGCCAGCTTGAATAGAGGTTGGTCAAATGCAATGACTGGTAATTGTCCAGGACTGGGCACTGATACAGATTGCTTCACAGCATCCATGTGGTGAATCACTGCTATTGATTTTGAGGCATAGGAGGAGTACACTGATATTCAATGGGCACTGATCATTTCGCGGCTCTTGTTGTATTCTTGTGACATAATGTGCTGCCCACGACACATGCAGGTTTGTATCTGTAATTACATTATCGTAACTGTTTGTAACAAGAAGGTTGCTAACCTCTGCGCACCATGTATGCTCTTCCGTCAAAGGTCGTGAACCTCTGGGACGAGAGGCTGTTTTTGTACTGTGGCAACTACAGGGACATGTGAGTAACTGTGTGGGAGTCATTCAACCTTCCCTGATTTGGTGATAGACACACCACGTTTGCTCACATTTGAGTAGTGTTGCCAGAACTTTATTGCGTAACAATGGTGACAATATGTTAAGCATATGGTAGCCGGCTGTATAGCTAACAAATAACAAATGTTAAATGTATGACAGTGTTTCACCATAAATAAGACAATTATTTACAGTTTACAATTTCATACATTTGCAATTTTACTGACTTTTACTATGAAATTCCTGGACATTTTTTATAGTGCAGTCCCACACATCTGGGTATCTGGGTGCTGAAATAATGCCTAAGGAAGGAGCTATGTGCACTGGTTGCTGTTGGATTATGACCAATGTTGTCAAAAGCTGATGTTGTGAACACACTCATCTTCAGTCTAGAGCTGAAGACTCCAGCATTTTAAAAGTGGTTGGTTAATGGTGTGAGTAATCTAGACCTGCAGATAATGCCAAGCACATGATCACATGACACAGAGAAAGCCCAGCTTGTGAAAAGTCCTTTGATCTTGTTCTGAGTGTAGTAATCCACCAAGGAAAAGTGGTGGAGGAGTCATGTTGTTCAATGTGTTTGGTTTCCATGGATTCCCATCTGGTACACACATCTGTTATACCTCATGAGTTGTGATGGAGATAAAGCCTGTTGTTACATGTAGTTTACATTATTCTTCATATTTGTTCCACACATGTTTGTTGTGACCAATGCAAGCAGGAATTGGGTACATAATTTTCCTGGCAATCACCATGTTTTTATTATTAATTTTGGGATTTGCATGCCTCCAGCACCTGTGGTCTACCTAGTTGGGTGTGCAAACCATAATTCTTATACTTAATATAATCATCATAAATGAGCCATTGAACGGTGGACATTTCTTTCTCATCATGTCTTTGTGTAAAATCGGGTATGCATCAGTGCTTCTTCATCAGTTTTAAGTTGCCAGTATTTCCTCAGTGATTTTCCAGTATCATCACTGGATATTAATAACACATCATGGCCTTCTTTGTGTAGCTCAAACACTGGTAAGTAAAATGAGAATTTCGTTCTTAAAACGTGTGAAATGAATGTCCTTCTTTCCCCCTCCAAGCTCATTAATTCAATCAGAATGCAGCTTCTTCAGAACAGATAGTAGTAAAATGGGGACTGTGTCTTCATGCTCAAGGACATTTTGTATGTAGGTGATAAGTTGAGGAAATGTCGCGCTCTCAGCACTGCTTGTGTCCCTGCCCTCGCTTGATGATGTGGCTCTCTCTGTTTTTATTCTATGACTGAACAACCCAGCTTCTTTCCATGGAATCAAAGTCAGGACAATGAAGGAACTTATCAAGACAATGAGCACCTTTCTAAAGACAGTAAAAATTTATTGTAATCACACTGGCCAGTGGGAAGAAGCACAATACAAGTTTACGGTACAGTAACCTTCAACACACCAATCTTCAGACCTAACTCAGAAGGTCAGGCATTGCATGATGCATACATCCCAACTTATCTTATGAGGGCCTATCTCTGTGTTCTTTAATGAAATATGCTGTGCTCATCAGCTACACATGCTATTAGTCATGCTCGATACCATATGGTGCCTCGGTGTCCAATCAGGGAGGGCAGAGACCTATCCCACCCTTGACCTCTGACCCTTGACCTCTGGCCACACAATTTACAACCCAACCCCCGATGACCAGGGCTGTGTCCAAATCAGCCTCCTAATTACTGTGTCCCCAAACTGTCTACTAAGCACAATGTTAATGTGCTTTAGTACGCGATGGGCAGTATGAAAAAATATCCTCCATACTATTTTCCAACTGCACTGTGGAAGTGTTGTGAGACCTTCAGCCCTAGCGCGGCCATGCTATCATCACTGAAGCTGCACCTTGTTTGAAGCTGTGCCTTATTTATGGGACCAAAATGGTCATTTACTTCCTGAAATGTACACTCCCAAATATACTCAGCAAAAAATGTTAATGAGTTTTATAACGTGTCATTGAAAATATCCATAAAAGCATGAAGACAACCAATAAAAGCAAGATAATGCCAGGCATTATGGTTTGAAATTACAATGATAATTTATTGTACTTTTTATTCTTTCCTGTCTCTGCCACTCAGTTTGCTATGGTAACCAGTCTGGTTGCAAGGCAATGCCAGGTGGTGGCACTTCGGTTGTCAGCTCACTTGTTAACAAGCTATCATATCGGTAACGCTAGCAATAAGAGGTAGGGATCAGATCACCAGTATGTGAAGGTTTTTAAAACAAAATGTATCATGCCAGTATCAAAGATACCAACAATGGTTTTTAGATTAGGGGTCCACTTAAACTGGGTTCAGGGAAACAGCCCCAACTGCAATTTGCACAAAGGTTATCAAAACTGACAGTATGAAGCCTAGTTGCGACCTCAAAACAAAACACCATGCACTGACAGACAAACCCCGAGACTACACGATTAATCACAATTAATGAATCATATTTTTTTTTACTGTCAGAAAGCGCTGTTTCTTGATTTAGCTCTGTATTTGACAATTTTAGATTTGTTTAAATAGCTAAAATGCACACTCAGCTTTCATTTAGGGGTTTTTTAAAATAAATTTTGGTTTCACCATGTCAAAATTACTGCACTTTTTCTAGTTCCCCCATTTCAGGGCATCATAATGTTGGGGACATATTAATATTATGTAAATGAAGACAGTCATGCTTAGTACTTTGTCGCATATCCTTTGTATGCTTGAAGTCAGTGACCCATAGACATCATTAGGTGTTGCATATCTTTTCTGGTGATGCTCTGCCAGGCCTATACTGTAGCCATCTTCAGCCCCTGCTTGTTTTGGGGGCTAGTTGCCTTCAGTTAAGCATATGAAAGCACATTCGTTTGGATTCAGATCAGGTGAATGACTTGGCCAGTCAATGATTTTCCAGTTTTTGGCTTTGGAATACGACTTTGGTGCTTTAGCAGTATGTTTGGGATCATTGCTGTAGGAGCGTCGTCCAATTTGTTTGAACTTGAGCGTGTAAGATGCTTCTGTACACTTCAGAACTCTTTCTGCGGCTATCAGCAGTTACATCATCAGTGAAGAGAAGAGAGCCAGTTCCTGAGGCAGCCTCCCCATGGTTCCCAGATAAAGTGGATGCCTTGGATCGTGGGCAGTTCCTTTCAGTCTCCACATTTTGCTCTTGCCATCACTCTGCTACAAGTTAATCTTGGTCTAATCTGTCCGTAGGTTTTCCAGAACTTTGCGGACTCTTGATGCTTCTTAGGAAACTGTAATCTGGCCATCTTGTTTTTGTGGCTAATTATTGGTTTGCATCTTATTGTGTAGCCTCTGTACTGTTTCTGCAGTCTTTTGCAGTATGTTTAATTTGGGAAATGCTGTAATTTGTGCACCCTTTAAAGAAAGCTGAGAATCTTCACCTCCATATTTAACCACATGTAAATTGTTTGATTGCAAATCTAAAATTGTAGAGAACAGATTCAATCAAGAAAAAAAAAGTATTTTTCCCAAACAATGTGGAGCTGAAACTCACTATTTATGCTGCTTGTAATGTTTATAGCATGTGCCATTATGTCTGTAAAGTTTAGCTTGACTGCTTTTAGTTTTAGGCACACCTGGTTGCCCCCTAATTTTTCAGTGACGTAGCAGGTGGTGCAGAAGGCATTGTGGTGAAATTCTGCGCAATCCACATTTACGTACCAGGTTAGGGACGTCTAATCTGGAATCCAGTGCTTCTTCTGCGATCCGCCATTTATCCCGGCTCACAGGACCAGAAGCCGGGGGCATCTGAGGGTAGAGAAGCGATGTTTGATCTTCCTGTGCCGCTGCCAGTCTGGAGTAACTGCAGAAGGATTCGTGTATCAAAGGAGTCCTGTGTATGCCGTACGTACAGCGAAGCTGTCAAAGTCGTTGGCAGATGATAGCTATCTAATAAGAGGTTGTTTAAAGTAACGTCCTCGATTACGTTGGTCAAACAAGGTATTCAAACCCATTCATCTCAGTGTGATCATTCGGTCTTTGCATAAGGTCGTCAAAAGTAGGCGGAGCACCTGGCCTAATTTTCAACCACCTACATCTTCCAGGAAAGGTTTTCGTTTTGTGTGCTGGGTGTGCAAATCTAGCTTTCAAGCACATGGTTTTGATGGGAGTCGTAGTTCAATTCAAATAGTGGCTTTGCATCAGATGTGTGATCACATTTCTGTCTCACATCAAAAGCCACATATTTTCATCTGCAACACTATACGCTACCGAGGCCCAGAGTCTAATCTACTTGAAGTAGAGACAATGTGCTTTGTTCCTAACTTTGAATCGTGAAATTAAGCAAGTGCTACGGCTTCCGTGACTTTCACCGAAGTCTTTCGTTCTTCTGAGCCCCTGCTGAAACCTTGTGTGAGAAGAGGAGCGGAGTGACTTTAATGTGCTCATTGAGAGCTGCAGGAGAAGTGGCCTGCGTGTGGATTTCTTGTGAGCCTTGCACTGTGGAGCCTTCTCATTGCGTCAGAGTACTCCTTCCAGGGTATTTCTTCTATGTAACTGCAAGCCAGTATGAATACGGTCACATGCAAATCAGCCGGTTTAATGATCTCCATTACTTAATTAAAATATGCATGTGTGCAAAAGAAGGGCATATGTACTCAAAGTGTATAATGTTTTCTTAATAACTTCATTCACAAAGCAAATGATCATGCAAGGCGCACTAACACAAATACATATATAATGTACTTTGTTGTCTTGGTTATAATTAGCAAAAAGGGAGGGAAATCAAAGCTTTTGCTTGAGGGAATTGCTGCTGTGCTAACTGAAACAGCAAGGCCCTTTGAAGTCTCAGACACAATGTTGCAGCGCTGATAACTGACATTCCACACCCCCCCCCCCCTCCCACACACACCCACACACGCTCGCATATTAGCTACAGGTCATGGAGCTGCACAAGTGGGATGAGTAATGCCACTCAGTGCCATCTGCCCAAAGTTCAAAGACTCCTGTAAGGTCTGAGGATTAGTTCCGGAATCACGGAGCAACAATTTAACCAAACTTCAGTTTTTCATTTGTCCGCATTGTGACTTCTCCTGCAGGGATGCAGTATCCAGTTTCAGGGTGGCTTGGTCACTGAAGCTGCTCCTTGCCGGTGCATTCTGGGCCTTGTAGTCTCAGCGTTAAGGCTTGGCTGTGACTTGCGTGGGCTGTGGTGCTGAGTGCTAAGCCTATGAGGTCACTGCCGCGCGAGAGCGGGACTGAGCTGGCCTGGGTTCCTCAGGTTAGAGCTGACTTCAGTCAGGACCACCATCAAAGTTACAAACTTTTTTTAACTATCTTCAAAGGCAATACGGTTATGTTTGCTAGGATGGCTCTGTTCTGGAAGCTCTCCTCACCATCCGCACAGGCATGCATGGATAAGGCAGGGAGGGCAGCAGCAAAACTCGCAAAACAACCATTAGCCAGCACACTGCTAGTAAGGTGGTCTCCAGCTGGTATGATGACTGTAACAACCTTTCGGCTACCGGAAGCCTTTCATCTAGTCAGCTTGAGACCATTGTAATATTACAAAGATCAGTGGCTAAGTGTTCCAACAAGCATGTTGGTCTTTCCCCTGAAGCAGAAAATATAAAACTAAACTAGGGGAACATACATACTAGCCTGGGGAAGTCTAACTAGTGAACTAATATTTATATTAGTTATATTGTTACTATATATTCATTCATCATATATTAATATATGAATCCTCACTAGTTGCCAGTAGAAGAAGAAGAAGCAGTCGTGCCTCTATACTGCTGAGCTCATTGCATTTGAACGGGAATGATTTAGTCAATTCCTGATTAATGTCATGATTGTAAGAAGCAGATGACCAGCGGCCCATGACTTTTTGCTGTGGACACCGGGGGACACGGGGCTGCTGTGTTCTCCGAGCCCCAAGCAGGAGTCTAGCTCAGGGCAGACCGCACTGTTGACCAATGAGGCGCACAGCAACCAGGGTCATATTTCATGAAGCAGGATTACTGAGTTAGCTGGATAACTGTGCCTAGAAAAACCCGGAACAGCTGTTTTTACGTCAGTCCATGTTCCAGTTTTGGGGGGGTTCCGGGTTTTACTCAGTGTTTATCCAGGTGATCCTGCTTTGTGAAACACAACCCAGGATCTCGTCATGGCAGTCCCAGCACGGGAGAGGTACCTCTGGGCTCGTGCAGCATGCATTTCAAAGCAGGATTAGCCAGTTGCAATAAGTCAAAACTTTCATTGACCGCTGGCTTCCCCTGAGGACACAAGTGACAGTGACATTATAACTCGAGCAATGCTGCAGATTGAATACTATAAGGCAGAGTTAGCAGCTTCTTTGGCAATACAATACTGCCTATCACTGCAATCCCCAAAACCAGTGGTAGATGCTGCATTGTTAAAAACCTAAGGATTGCTGACAGTAACACAATCATAATAAAAGAATGAGATTTCATATTGGCACCGACCAAAACTGCAGATTGGATCTGTAACCTGGGTCGAAATTATGGTTGTGTAGAGTCTGGCAGTGGAGGGGCCATATTCATATGATGAATTACAATGCAAATTGGAAAATTTAAATTTATTTCTAGGACTCCGTGAATATGTTTACTGGTGTAAAAATGATAATTGAACTGTCATTTACCTTATAGATATCGCACTCTCTAATTCTATGTGTTCAACCATTTCCCAAAAAACTGGTAATATCCTTAATTCTTTTCAAATATGAATCTGTGTGACAGTAATTTGTTTATCAGCTAGTTCTTTTTATTTTTTAAACTATTCTTACCACTGTTAATGTATCCTTTATCAATATGAGAATTGTCATGCCAAAAGTGGACTGAAATTTAAAAAAGAGAAACGCAAGAGGGAGGAAATAAGAGAAAACAAAAGCGAGGGAGAGAGAGCAAGAGAAAGCAAGAGGGAGGGAGAGAAAGAAAAGCAAATGAAAAGCTAGAGGAAGGCAGAGAGAGCAAGAGAGAGAGAGTGAAAAGTGTGAAAGAAAAGCAAGAAGGAGGGAGAGAGAGAGTGATATTGTACCACAGTGTAATAGGCCCAGCCCTCTGCAGCGTCAGCTGGGCCATAGGCTTTGGAGAGACCCCACAGTTACATTGTTTGCTGAAGGCCAAATTCAGCAGCTGCTTGTGCTGAAACTCCAGCTCCTGCAGATGAAAGGCTTCATTCTGTTTCGCGAGGACGTCTCTTAAGAAGCCAGAAACAGGTGCTTTACTGCCGAAAAGAAACATTTTAAACTACAGGGCTGAACAAACATTACAGAAAAACCACACAAACAAGGACTTTGACTTTTAAGTACTAAATCCTAATTACAAAGGCAGCATCGCAGGTCCGACATATTAAGCTGAATGTTGGTCCTGGCACAACCTTGGATTACTTTGGGACAAATGTGCAGTGGCTTGGTCTCTTCTTTTTTATTAATTTCTTATGTGACTGTCCATGTATGTAACTTTTAAGGTAGTTGAACCTTGTTTTTAGATTTGCCTGTAACTTAACAAATTTGGCGATTTAATTAATATCTTTTTAATTGATTTAATTGATTGATATCTTTGATAATAATTACCAAATAAAATCAGATAAATATATTTCACATGTTGGATAAGTGAGGTGTTTTAACTGTTAATGCACTTGTGGTCGGCATTCAGAGTGCTGGATGTCAATCGAGGCTGTCAGTGGTTAAAACTGCTGGGTTCGGAAAATGAAACATATTTCTCATAGTCTTCACTTTACTGATACCAGTATGAAGTCAAATGCCTTCCATGACCTCCAAAATCACAAGATCGAACCATAACCTTTATGAGCCTGTGTGGAGCGTTCTGGAGCACGGAGAACGAAGTAGATCTCCTCCTCCTTCATCCCACAAAGAACTGGACGCTTTCTTGAATAGTGGTCCAATATCCCTACCAAGGGTGTAACTGTAATTTGAATATTGGAGGGAAGGGAGGAGGGGTTGAAATACATACACCCTGAGAACTGCAACCCTCTAGGGGGGGTCCAGGGGCTTGCCCCCAAGAAGAATTTTATCAAGAAATTATCATTTCTGGTGAATTGTAAGGGGGAAAATACTACAGATTACTCAGCAGTACATCTCAATCACATCATGAAATACCCAACTTTATGATATGAAAAAAAATTTCATACCATCACACCATATGTTATGGGGAGGGGGGGGGTGTTGGTTGTTGGCCTGTTTTGTAATATTGAGGGTGTTGTAACGCCCCCCCCCCCCAATATTATAATGGCCTTGATCCCTACACAACTTCATTTATGCCAAAATTATATAGATGCAAAAATAAACTACGTATTGTAAACAGTACAAGTGTCTTGCTTCATTTAAGACATTTTTCAAGTCTCTATGATGCTCACATATGGTGTTACAAAGTCTTAAATAGAACATTGCCTAAATGGGTGAGGATCTGGCATCTGTGCAGAGGGGTTAAGGCAGAAATGGCAGGTTATTGGTGGTTATTTATAAAAGGGCATTAAGCCCAAAATGCAGGGGATCCATGGCAGTGGGTATATGGCCGCTGTGTGATCCGAGCCCTATGTACTGGCCTGCCCTCTTCGCTCGATCACACAACTTCGGTCACAGACCGCTGCACCACCGGAGGGGGTCCGTGGCTGTACAACAGAGCAGAGAGGCAGCTTCCTGCTCCCAGAGGCCTCGGTTGAGTTTCTGGGAAATTCAGTGTTGTTGAAAAATTATGAAAGTCAGCATGAGGTCGGTTATAAAAAAAAAAATCCTCCTTGTTCTTGACCTTTGAGACAACCTTCTCCCTGGCAACCTGTTTCTTTCAGCCCTCTTTATAGTTCTGACACACTGCCTTTCTCACCTGAAAGTCACTTGAAGCCCCAAAGGAGACTATCGTTGGAAGCAAACACTTATTTCACAGACAGGAAGAATAAGACACATCCCCACAGTTACCTGACATCTGCCGCCATGGGAGAAGTAAGGAGTGTTTTGTTTGCTTATTTTTTTTCACAGGGAGAACATTTCAAATAATAATTACCTTCAACTGCTGTGTCAAGACTGCTGTCATAACCCCTAATTTCTATGACAACAAAAAACCTTTCTTTTATTTAGTGTAAAACTGAACAGCACCCCTCATCTCTTTAGACCTGACTGCTGTGACTAATTCCATAAGACTGGTCTCTTCTTTGCCTTTCAGGCTTTGTCTCCTCCTTCGTCAGTTGAGAAATTAATAATAGCAACTTGTAAAAAGAATGGATGTAAAAGCCTACAGCTAATCCACTTAGAGTTACGGATGGGAGAAATTAACTAAAGGTCTGATAAGACCCAAGGTCTGATAAGACATTTAGGCCACAGAGGATGTGCATCTTGTTTTATTTATTGAAAGCGACCCAGAGTTGTTCTGTGAGAAAATAGAAAGGATGGAAGGTAACTAGGAATGCATCAAGTGTTTAAAAATCTACCTTCCCAACTGCCACTTATACGCTGTTTGTACGGTGCATTCAACTGGGCACTATCCCAATGGATCGCTTTCAAATACATAATTATTTTTTTCCAGAAGACTTGAGAATTAATTTCAAGCTCCAATTCGATATAAATCTTTTATGTGAGTAGCGTGATACTGAATATTATAAACCTGGCCACAAGCACCAGGTAGTTGGACATGAGGTATAGCATATATAAAATATATAATAAAGTGTATAGTATATAAAATACACATAAAAGTCAGAAAAATACAGTGTGGAAGGAAATCACTGCTGCGGTCAACAGCGTTTCCGTAGACAATCGAACTCCAGCTGAGGTTGGAATATTTAATTTATACATCCGTGATATATATATATATATATATATATATATATATATATATATATAAAATAGTAATTAGCTTATATCGTAATTCTTTAGGCTACATTTAAGTGAAGAAAAAATGGTCAGACCTCAAACTCGCCACCAAAAAGCGTTTTGCAGCCCGTAGGCGCAGCACCCAGCTGACTGGAGGAGGCCAGCTGGATTCCAGGCTTGCATTGACACAGACTGAGGAGCGAGTGTCCGCGCCTATCGGGTCTGCTTCCATTTTGGGCATAACAGGTGGCGGAGGAGACACAGACGCACCACCTGTGTCCGAGCCGGATAATTGTAAAAATTTAATAGCCTAGGCTACTAGTATTCAAATAATTACACGGTTGCAGGGTTAATTTATTTCTTCATTTTAATGATGTTTTAATGATGTTATAAACATGCTTTCGTTTCGTTCGTTTCGTTTTCGTCTTACGGGCGCTTAGAGGTCTTCTGACAGAGCCAGATCTGCCATTGCCGAGATTTGATGACTGTCAAAGCACTTGTTTAAATAGGTGACTGAATAAGCATCTAACCTAATTGCTTCTAATGATGTCATCATTAGCGTAGCCTAACAAGTAGGCTATCTCAAAATGAAAGAGAAATTAATCTCATACACCTACACCAAAAAATTGTTAACCCCGTTAATTGCAAACAATTTGAAAATAACTATTTATGTTAGGGATATGACACAGTCGATGTAGGCCTTTACAAAATAGAATATTTTGCCATAGGCTACATAGTCCTATTTTTAAGTGATGAATATGTGGCTGCATATGCTTAGATGCCAATCAGAATATGGTCTAATAACAATTCTCGGACTCAGCCAGATTTACTATGCTGCACCGCAAGTCCACGCTGACATGAAAACTTGCATACACGAATTGAGACTTGACGTGAGATTTGATCGTAACCTCCGCTCACGTCCAAATTGATAAATGCCGAGCTTTGCGTGGAAATGACCGTACGCCCCATTTTCTGTCGCACGTTCGTTTCGTAAATGAGGGCCCATGTGAGGCAGCAAAGCCCAGTTAAGAGAAAGCACACTTTCAAATTGCCAATTCAAGCCTGGTGCCACAGCTGACTCAAATCTCTGCTCAAGAGCTTCCAGAAGGGAAGGTCCTGTCTGCACGCCAGCCTCTGCTTTTAGATAATTAATCAACCCAATCATCTGTAATCCCACATTTGACTGACAGCCAAAGACTGTTCTTCTGTCCCACTATAAAATGCTGTCCTGTGGTCTAATCTATGAACAAACTGGTGTTATTATAGGCAGTACATCTGATTAGCTAATTGGGGTGATTAGCTGGTTGTTGGAAACAGAAATCTGTCCCTCCAGTAATGTTCCTGCCCTGACTTAAAACAATACTTTGAATCAAAAATCAAAAATGGCTGCAGTGTCCTTACGTATTTGAGATGTTTCCTTCAATCAGCAGCCAGTAGGGAAACAGAAAAAAAGGTATGTAGATTCTTTAGCCAATCAATGGCTTAAGGTGACACATGTTTGGTAGTGAGCTAGATATATAGCAGTACTCTTTGGTGGTAAGCTCTGTATACAGTAATATGCCATTTTTAGCCCTTTCGTGGATAGGCAAAATGCTTATTTGTTTTAGAATGTCAGAAAGTTGCTACTACCTACATGAGTATGTATTTTTGATGTTGTTAGGAGTAACTGCACTAGCTAATGTTGGAAGCAACTTGAGTGTGTAGCAGGCAGTGGATAATACAAAGCCTGGCAGTAGAGGTGGTTCATTTACAACAGTAAATGCAGGTTCTTGTGAAGACTGCAATGAAGCGAGATATTAGCTTTAGTATTAAGCTCAGAGCCAAAACTATTTTCGTAGTAACTCTTTCTGAATGCATAGAGTGACATTAATGTTAAGTCAATAAAGACTTACAAAACATATATAAAAAAGCACAAATAGTATAGCTTAACTAAGCACAAGCAAAGTATTAATCGTAGGGAAGTTAATGCCAGTGCAATTTATTATGTCTGGCTTAAAAACTTCAGAAGGAATTAGGTCCTCAAAATCTGGTGTAATGAACATCAGAGTACATTAGTCGGAAAACAATTACAGAAAATATAATGCAGTTTATTGTTTTTAAAGTTAATATGTGTTGTCATACTCAATCATCACATGATAGTTCAGTCTAGTCATTTTCCATAACACTGTAGACATTTGTAAAGATTTGGGGCTTTATCTTACACCTGGTGCAAAGCAGCGCCAAGCGCAACGCAAGTGTCTTTGCTAGTTTCAGACCGATGCAGTTGTCATTTTCTCATCCAGCGCCCACGTTGTTTAAATAGCAAATGTACTTGCGCCCATCTGAGCGCCCATGGGCATGTTGGTCTTAAAATGAGGTGTGGTCAGGTGCATTGTTGGTGCATTGCTATCTTGAGGCAGCGGAAAGTGGTTGCGCGATTGACCAACAAAAACCTGGTCTTAAGTCAATGGCGCAGTATTTTACTGTTATTTCCTCTGCAGAGAAGCGTTCTTTCCTACTACTTGCCAAATTCACCATTATAATAGCAATCCACCAAGATGCAAGCACACCTGGCTTTGAAAGGGAATAGCAGATGACACTCTGATTGGTTTATTTCATGTTACGCCAAAAACACACCTATGATTAATTCCGAGACTAAGTACAACCCCTTTGAACCATGCGCCTTACTTTGCGCTCAGATTATCCACCGTTAAACTAGAAAAAGTAGATTTGGACATGCCCTAAATGCACTTGTGCCATGCGCTTTAGATTGTGCGCTTAGATAGTTAAAATATAGCCCTTGATGTTTTAGTGGCATTTCCAAATGCTTGAGATAGCCTCCTATACAGCAGGACTTGGGTTTTGAAAAATCAAAAGCAGCGTATTCTATACTCACACCTTCATACCAGTCTTCTTGCATAACCCAGCCTCCTGGAGAGGGCAATTAAACAAACACATCTAAACTATGAGCTGTATTCACCGTCTGCCTAATTGGCATTACGTGCTTTCAGGTAGAAAGCGTTCAATTTTTCCACATCGTGTCAAAAATACTTTAGAAGTTCTGAGATGTTCTCTGCTTCCACTGCTTGTATCTAGCGCTGCTGTGATTCACTTATGCTCCACCGTCAGAATAAAAACAGAGAATTTTAGACAAGTTGTTTTTTTTGTATCTTTGGGCTTTGAGACTTTTAGGGGGAGAGAGATAATCAATAACCTCTGTGAAACAGTGAGAGGAAAACTCTTTGCAGTTTGAAGGAGTCTTCCACCAAAGCGATGCATCAGAAAAATCTGGAATTCCACAGAGGATCATGGGCCTTTCATCATTGCACTCAACCTGCCTGTGCTCAGCAAGGCAGCAGCTACTCCAAGGACTTAGCTCATATCAAAGCAGAGATAGCAGTTTTTTTTTTTTTTTGGTATTTTTGATTTATCGAGAAGATCTGAACTTTACTTTGTCTTCCTTGGTCTCAAAATGGTAAACTGGAACATCGCAGCATTCAGCTGCTGCAAAATCATGTGTCTGTGATGCTAAAAAAGCTCATTTTGACTTGCAATGTTACTGTATTATGAACAGTACTTTGCTGTTCATGCTGTATACAACATGTTCTTGTAGATCAGGGATACACAACTCCGGTCCTGCAGGGCTGATCTGCGTGTTGGTTTTTGTTTCAACCGATTACCATTTCTTACAGCTCTGTAAACTATGCTGCTTCAATCCTGTGCTTGGGCACAGTGAAATCTCTAGGATACACTTGTAGACTGTGACTCTAGCTGTTGCTTATGCACATGTCAGTTCAAGGTATGATTGGGCCAATTCAATAAATGTTGGGAAATGCTGGCACAAAATCCTGAAATGGATTGGCCCTTGTTGTGCACCCCTGTTGTAGATTTACAATAGGTTTTGTGTGAATTCTTTATAGCTGATGAAATATTACAGTATCCTTTACTGTAATCCAAAATGTGACCGGCTCCATTCTTCGGACAGATGTTTCAAAATGAGACTTTTCTTCATCTCATTGAATTGTGCAGAATTAGAGCTGTGACATGATCACAGCAATTAGAGCTATGAAATGATCGCTTGAGATTGAGTAAATATTTCTATAGACATGACCGTTTGAAGAAAACTGGCTGTAAAGATTTTGCTGTGAATTTGGTCCACTCTTATCATAAAATACACCCTCAATGAACTGTTGTATAAAATTGTTATATTTAGGTAGTCCCTAACACATTGCTTGCTGTACATTTGAATAACTTATAATGATTTAAATTAGTGTTTAAATTCATGAAAATAAAATACACATATCTCAAGTTTAACCGCTAATTTATCTTTAAACCCTGAACCTTTTTTATTCTTCCACTTTCCTAATTATTTTGGCATGAGTCCTTCATTATCATGTAGCTTCAAAACACTGCTCTCCCTATTGAAATATAACAATAATACTTAAAACAGTAACCATAAATTGTGATAGCCCTTATCAACAGTAATTTGCTTATTGCCAGGTAGTCAACCCACAATATCTTGCATGTAAATGTGTGGAGAAGAAAGGCTTCCTTCCATCTCTTTCGTCTGCTCCCAAACCACAGAACTGTATAAGAACTAGAAGGGAGACGCGGCCATGTGGTTCTATTCAGGTCTATTCAGTTCAGTACTTCCACAATGGCACCACCACAAGATGGCTGCCACGGCCCAGAAATATTACTGATGAGCTCTGGCATGTATTTCTTATGAGTGCTGCAGAAATTCATCAAACTCGCTCCAGCATGAGTTAGGTGCCAAAAGCTCACATGGTAATCAATTATTCTATGAACTGCCATTACTTACAGCTCATAGCAAAACGTAAGTGCTCGATACAGTGTGTTATAACAGTTCTGGGTGTCATGGTTCTGTGGTTTGTTTATGTTTCCCTTTTTGGGCCGCCAGATGGCGGCACTTCAGTTTTTAGTTCTGTTCTTTTCCCCCTGTGTAATTGTATTATTGTTTTCAATTATTCAATTATTGTTTTTTGGTTGTCTTGTTTTCCCTTCCCTCTCTGTGGCCTGATTGTGCATTGTGCCCTGCTGTGTCTCGTCAGTGTCTTGTCTATTTAAGTGCTTGTTTTCCCTGACTCGGGTGCTGGATCCTTGCGTGTGCTTCTGATTGTGTTTTGGTTTGTGCTCCTTCTTGAACTTCTGACTCTGTGTTTTGCTCCCTGTGTTTTCTACCCTGCCCGTGCTCCGTTTTTTGCCTCGTTCTTGGATTTCTGGATTTTCTTTGTTTTGTGCTTTGCTATCTTCGCGTTGTCTTTTGAATCTTGCCCTGCGCGGCTTTGTTCTTGTTCTTGTTTTTTGTACTCATTAAAAGCAACATTCTTTGTTTAGCATTCACCCTGTGGATTTTGAGTGTTTTTTGACTCCGCTTTTGGGTCCATTCTCTCGCCCCTCCTGACACTGGGTAACTGTATTTTCCTTCTCCCACTTACGTAGTAGGCTTTTCATAAAAACGTGTGCTCTAGCTGCTATGGGGTCTTTCCACACACAGCCAACTCTCACATGGTGTGAAGACACCCTTAGTTCAATGAATATCTACAGAGAAGCTACTTCTCAGAACACTTTGCTACTATAACACCTGAGCATTTTAGCAAGTGTAACAACATTTAATCTGCAATATCAGTCTTATAATCTTGATGTGCCACTTAGCAGTCCGGGAAAGTGGGCGGTGCTAACTGGCTGCTACAGTATGAAACTTGAATGAAAGGCTATCGATGGTGATGAGGTCCCTAAAATGTTTGACAGCAATGGCCATATTTACTAAGGATTTGTTGGGCTTTTATAGATGCTAGCAAGACAAATAGCGTTTATCCACATTTAGAAAAGTGCCGCACCTGAGGCCTGGGCTGGGAAAACGCGAGAAATGCGGCATCCCTAAAATTTACATTTGATTTGGGTTAATGCACATGTATTTTAGGCCATTCTGATGTTAGATCACAAAAATGGGGGGGGGGGGGGGGGGTTGATTTATTGTGGCTCGTGGCCGTTGTGGCAAAGGTAATTGCATCTGTTTTTTAACGTCTACTTGGGAAGGGTCACTGCAAATAAAGCTATTCTGAGTGATCACCTTTATCCTATGATGAAACATTTCCAACCTGATGGGAGTGATCTCGTCCAGGATGACAATGCCCCCATCTACAGGGCACGAGGGGTCACTGAATGGTTTGATGCATACAAAAATGATGTTAATCGTATGCTGTGGCCTTCAGAGTCACCAGATCTCAACCCAATTAAACATCTATGGGAGATTTTAGCTCTCCACCACCATCATCAAAACACCAAATGAAGGAATATCTTTTGGAAGAATGGTGTTCCATCCCTCCAGTAGAGTTCCAGAGCCTTGTAGAATCTATGCCAAGGTGCATAGAAGCTGTTCTGGTGGCTCATGGTGGCCCAACACCTTGCTAAGATGCTTTATGTTGGTATTTCCTTTGATTTGTCATCCACCTGTAGTTGATGAGGCAGGCGTGACAGGGACAGGATCCGGCCGTCTCAGTACTTTCCTCCTGTGTCACAAAGTAATTTGCATCACAGATTACCTGAATGTTAATTGAGTACACCCCCTTTTGATTCACATAGGAAACTGCCCATGTTTGCAATTGATGGCACCCAAACCCCTGGGAAATCCACATTTGCGCAGACAGTCTTGTTTAGTTCTGAGATGGTGAGCGGGTGATGAAGGAACTCACTGGCAAACAGGCTAATTCTCCTCCTGAGCGATTTCTCAAATCGTCCTAAAATCTTCTCTGCAAATGGCCTCTTTGATTCACAGGAACATCATGTACAAATCACTTAATCATAGCCACTTTTATATTAGAGCTAATACTGATACATCTGTAGATGTACGCAGTGCAATTAATCAACTGTTAAGCCTTTCACAAAGATTAATTTTTTCAGAAAAATTCATATGAATGTTGTTCTTGGTGCATCATGGCGCACACATTCATTTTAACTACACGCATATAATTAAAATGAGAAATATTGTTAAAGTCAAAGTTGCGTTTATTGTCATTCTTCTCCTTACTGACGAGTGTAAGAAAAAGAACAGAATACAGTTACCCCTGGACAGCAGTTCAGTATAAACTTTTAAAAACAAAAATAAATACAGGATAGACAATGAACAATAAATGGAAATTATACTTGTGCGATTTATGTCAAAGTCGAATTGGACAGCATATAATCCGCGAAAAACCATCGATTGGCTTTTGAACAGGCTGTGACCATGCGCATTGCATGGGAAAGGTCCGACGTTAGCAGTCCACCCTGCGCTGGGCTGCGATTTGCACTGCAGACCTGGCCTGAGCGGGCGGGTAACAAGGACACCAAGTGCACACCAGACAGACCAGAAAACTGCAATGAGCTGCACCAGAATTGCCGAATTTCTTACACACCCCCAGCAGCCACTCTCCTCCCACTTCAGCGCGCGGGCAGGTCAGGAAATGACCAAACGGCCCAGGCGCAATAAAAAAATCCATGACGGAGACGCCATTTTGCCAGTACGACGGCTCGCAACACACCACGCGCTGGCTGGAAAATGGAGACCAAAGAGTTCAGTATCTCACCCCGTTTGCTCTGTTCAGTGTGGGGACTTGGACGAGACTGGATTTTAAATAAGACTGCCTCAACGGCTGCTCATTAAAATCCTAAATGCGCAAAATCACACCAGATTAGATGTGGTACGCTGGCACATTAGAGTCACGTTCATAATCAGCATGTTTGTAATGTAATTAGGGACCGCAATGAATGGTAATATAACGTGAGGGGTCTAATGAATTCATCACAGCTGGGTTCATGTCAATATTTCCAATCCGTGAGCGTGTTTATATGGTATGCAGAACTCACAATTTTACACAAATAATTTTAGGTATACGAGTTCATGAATGCAGTTTTAAATGCGAATGCCATAATCCTTTATACATTCCTGAACTGCCCTTAAATGAACTAAATGCATTTCTTGCACAGATATGTGATGTGAATGTGTATGAAACCTGTTGAAATATAATGTGATGGTATGATAATGCATCCAGTGGGATTGCAGTTTCCTGTTTGCACGTTACCTTGTCCATCTGGAAAGAAACTTCTTGTACAGACAGAAGCTGTGATTACCTGGTACTGTGTGATCCCGTCTACAGATGCATGCGAAGCACAATTTCTGTTTCTGTCAGCACTGCACCTTGAGTCCTGCAGAACTGTGTTCATGTTAAATGAGTAAACCTGGCAGATGTGACATACCGTTCATGTGTCACATTATGCTTGGGCATAATTTGTCTGATAAAAGATGGCGCTGGTGGAAGGTTGTGAGTGGGCAGTGGGTTTCTGCGGGGCCCACACATCACACGTCCACAGAAACAAGTCCCCATTAAAGCAGAAATATGGGGTTGATATGTTCTCTCCTCTCCTGTCTTCCTACCTTTGAGCGAATGGTTCGCTTGAGAATGATAAATCAGGTCTGCTGTGCGCTTATTATTTCCCCGCTGAGCTCTGGACAAATGCTTTCCTTGGCCCGGCTGAACATCCTAAACATATCACTTCCAATCTTTATGAGGCAGAGGGGGACTGTCTGTACTATGCTTACACTGTGGCAGACCTCTGAGATTGTCTGTACTATGCTTACACTGTGGCAGACCTCTGATATTGTCTGTACTATGCCTACACTGTGGCAGACCTCTGATATTGTCTGCTCTGTGCCCACACTGTGGAAGATCTCTCAGTGACTGATGGTACTGCGTTGACACTGTGGGAGATCTCTGAGATTGTCTGTACTATGCTTACACTGTGAAAGATCTCTGTGAATTTATGTACTATGCTTACACTGTGGAAGATCTCTGAGATTGTCTGTACTATGCTTACACTGTGAAAGATCTCTGAGATTGTCTGTACTATGCTTACACTGTGGAAGATCTCTGAGATTGTCTGTTCTGTGCTTACACTGTGAAAGATCTGAGATTGTCTCTATGCTTACACTGTGGAAGATCTCAGTGACTGATGGTACTCACACACCGTGGGAGATCTCTTAGTGACTGATGGTACTGCGTCGACACTGTGGGAGATCTCTTAGTGAGTGCTTTTTAATGAACGACTCTGGGAACTCTGGCTCCTTGTGTTTCCAACAGTTTCCAAGGGCCTCTGTGCTTGCCCAAACAGCTGATCAATGGGCATTTCAGAAACATTAATCGGTCATCCAATCAGCTTTCAATGAAAGTGAGATTTAGTTGGAAACCTTTTCCTTCTGTGAGAATGGCATATTTCTGCTCGAAGACACTCCCGGACAGATACTCCCAAACAGGCCACACAGGTTCAGTGCCAATTCTGGAAATGAACGGAAATTTGGTTTCTTCAATTGAAAATGCACCATAGAATATTACATTTTTGTGTTCAGTTATTGCATTTCAATGTATTTCCTGAAATGTCTTCTCATAATGTTCAGCTGTTTGGTAGGAAAAAAGCTATCAGTGAAGCGCACAAAATGGTGAGAAATATAAATCTACATTGTGACGTAACCATGCTTCTGTATATAACAGCTGCTTTTATTTAATTTGATTTTAAAAAGAACTTAAATATACCTCTTTCATTTTATTTTAATGTAATGGTGCTGGTTGAGGTTTACCTAATCAAAAAACTTTATTAAAAACAATTCTGCATTTTAGAAATTGCTCTTAAAATTTCCAAATGTGCATAAAATGTAAATAAATTTATACTTTATATGTTATTGTCTTTGCTTTATTTTATGGGATATACACTTTTGTTTCTAATATGCGCAAGTTGCACAAATATTACACTTGTCATATGGAAGTAATATTAAATAGTGATATTAAAATGAATGCGCCTCAAGCATTTAGACCTTACCATTCGCTGTTGATTCATTAAGGCTTTTTTTATTGTGGTGCTCTAAAGAAATAAATTTCAACAATATGATCTGGTTTCCTGCAGGCAGGGGTTATTTCACAAGTGCGTCATGCGATTCTGTTGTTTCCTTTAGTGCAAACAGTGGGTGTTTGCTCATAATACTAAAATACACAACTGGACTCCTGTGGGCAAAAAAACTGACCCCACACACCTTAAAACTGCGGCTCCATTGTACAGCTCTGCAGTCTCCAAAGCTAACATTTATTACTTTCTCAGAACTGAAGGAAATACAGAAAAGTTAAAGATTGTTTGAGATGCCTTTTTTTTGTAAAGTAAAGTAGCCATTGGGAGGACAATGGACAAGTAATAAGGTTTCAAAAGGCACTACGAACAAATATGACTCAAATCCTTTCAGTTGTTTTTGTTGATTTTGCTCTGCTGGTTTTATAGACTAGAGAAATTAATCCCTTTATTATGAAAATAACCTTGATTGAGCAGACAGACATAACTTAATGAAAGTCTCCTTCCTGTGCAAACATCACCTCTACATATGGTATATGATTTTAAACCTAATTTCTCCTGTTCAATATGAACACATTTTCGTACCAACAAAAGCATGAAAAACAGCATCAACTATGTCAAATTATTATGGCACAATTACAATGTAATTACACAGATACCAGGGTCTATATTTTACACTGTAATTACACAGATATCAAAGTCTGTATTTGCAGAGTAAATATGTTCCTCTGGTGTGTGTAGCCTGTGTAGATACAACTGTGTATCTTGCTACAGCACTAGTGTATAGGTGATTGACTATGGGGTGCAGATATCCTGAGTTGTGTACGTTAGGATCTAAGGTGTGCAGTGGCAAGAGTCAAAGAGAAATTCCAGGTTAAACTGAATGCAGTTTATTTTAGTGTGTTCAATGATGGCAAGATACAATGGTGCAAAACGCGTGTGTAGCGGAATGGCTATGCGTAAATGGTACACAGGAGAGCGTGCTGACAAGTCTCCTCGAACCGTTACACGTTTCCCCTTATGGACCCATGGATAAAAGAAAAACCCCAAGTGTCATGGTCCCGTGTTCCTGTTTGTCTGTCTTTCCAGATGGCGGCACTTCTGTTTTGCGTCCTGCTCCCCCCTGTTTAATTGTATTATTGGTTTCAATTATTTCATTGGCTGTCTCGTTCTCCCTTCCCTCTCTGTGGTCTGATTGTTCATTGTGCCCTCCTGTGTCTCGTCAGTGTCTGTATTTAAGTTTCCCTTCCCCTGGACTCAGGTGCTGGATCCTTGATTGTCTGTTCCTACCTATGCCCATGTTCCTGACCCGTATGTTCCTGTCCAGGTTCTGCTTCCCCGTGCGTTTGGACTTTTGGATTTTCTTGTTTCCTGGTTTTGTGTTTTGTGGTTGCCCTGCAAGGCTTTTTGTTCCCTTATTCCCTTTTTGTTGTAAGTAAAGTCTTTGTTTCTTTCATACCTGTTTTGCCTACTTTGAGTTTGTATTTTTCCTCTGCATTTGGGTCCAAACCCTCCACTACACGCACTTGACACCAAGTCTTCAAATAAAGACAGTCACAACAAAACAGTACATCAGTTATCCTGCTAGCCCATCAATGATCTTTGTAAGCCTATCACACCAGGTTAACATTTGTAACTGGCAGCTGACTCATAACTGTTCACTTATGAATGGTGTTCCTTAGTCAGTGGCCACTGCACCTCTCCATCAAAGACACTAACTTAATGTTTACATAATGCTGGTCCTGTCCAATTGCCTTTTTATCAAACCCAGTTGACCCCCTATCAACGCAGCAAACACAGCCTGTTTTCCTTTGGGGGACTGATAAGAGGCGCGCTTGTGTAAAACCCCCCCACAGAGCTGATGTTATTGCTGGGTCTGACCCCGGGACAGAGGTGGGATTGGCTGGGTTACGGGGGAATCCTCGTCTGGAAAAAATCAATATGGCGGAACGCCTAATGTCATCTTTCAGGTCTGCTGATCTCTGTTGCCCTCCGCTGCCAAAGGATACTTATACTTAATTACATTCTGGGGGGAAGAGAGAACCCCCAGACCATGGAGCCAGAGGCCTGGCATGGCTAAAGAACGCACAAATATCATGCTTCTTTTGATTTTAACTTTGAATGCAATCTGGGACATTTATATGAAATCCATCCATCTATCCATCCATTATCTACACCAGCTTATCCTGAGCAAGGCTGTGGCATAAACGGTCTATGCGGTTGTTTAGGGCCACAAATGCTAGGGGGGGCCACACGACCACGAGGGGGGGGCCACACGATCCAATGTTCATCTAAGGTAAATAACATTATTTTCGCAATTAGCTACGTTATTCATCCCCTATCCCAGAACTAGCGGTATAAATTTTAAAGGGAACCACCCCCCCCCCCCCCCGCTCGACAGAATCCAACAGCACCCCCCACCTCACTCGGACAGATTTGCTTAGGGCCACCAAAATCCTAGGGCCGGCCAATCTATCACAGGGCACACACAGCATTCACTCACACGCTCATACCTATGGGCAATTTGGAGTTTTCAATTGGCCTACCTGTCTTTGGACTGTGGGAGGGAACCGGAGTACCCAGAGGATACCCACGCGGACACGGGGACAAGCAAACTCCACAGAGAAGGGCCCCAAGCCGAGATTAAAACCCACAACCTTCTTGCTGTGAGGCGACAGTGCTACCCACGGCACCACTGTGCCACCCTTATATGAGGCCTGATAGATTTAATCCAATTTCAAGCAAAAACTAATGCAATTTAGTTTTGTTACGTGGAAAATATTTTGCCTGAAGATGGAAATTGCAGGCTGTATTAAACAATTATTTGTCTTCAAATATGACGTTGTTAGAAGCAGAAGTTCCTGTCTATGTGTTCCATAGCTGAGCTGGACTACTCCCTAACATATTCATGTTTTCTGTCTTTGTAAAGAAACCAACACCATGAATATTTTGATACTAATATCATAGCCCTGGTTCCAACAACATAAGACATCTTTAATATGTAAATTTGTTTGCTTTTAGATAAAACAATCCTTGTCTGACCCCACTCCTGCACCTCCACCCTTCCACACTTCACCCAGTCAGCACAACCATATCCACCCCTCTCTCTCAACCATTCCCCCCACTCTCTCTCAACCATCCCCCCTTCCCCTCTTGGAACAATTTTAAAATGTTGGCTTCACTTTATGGTCAGTTTTAGGGAGTCAACATCTGTTGCAGTGGACATTCAGGGGTTAATATCTGCTGTTGTCATCTGAGGAACCTGAACCTTGCATCTGGGCCTGGTGTTTCTTGGTGTTTGGTGTGTACAATGTCTGAGGATTTTGTCTTACAGCTCACCTGAAATTTTTATATTTTCGTCCTTGGCTTTTTTAAATATTCTGCTTTTTTTCCACAGACCCAAATATCTGTGAACTCATTCCTCACTGTCCCGACAGTAATTTTACAAAACTTAGTCTCTGTATTTACAGTTTAATTACACGCATATTAGTCTCTGTACTTACTGTGTAATTACACACATATTAGTCTCTGTAGTTGCAGTGTAATTACACACATTAGGCTCTGTAGTTACTGTGTAATTACACACATATTAGTCTCTGTAGTTGCAGTGTAATTACACACATATTAGTCTCTGTAGTTACTGTGTAATTACACACATGTTAGGCTCTGTAGTTACTGTGAAATTACACAGTGTTAGACAGAATCCTGTCCACAACACACTGTAATGCATTTCTCCCACTCAGGTCACTCAGGGCAGCCCAAAGGGTTCTGTGTTGTGTATTAGAGGGAGATGTGGTGTGTGTATCTGTGGGATGTGATGTGGGGGCTGGGGTGTGTATCTAGGATGTGACGTGGGGGGTGGGCGGGTGTTGTGTGTATCTAGGATGTGACCTGGGGGGGTGTTGTGTTGTGTGTATCTACAATGTGACGTGGGGGGTGTTGTGTTGTGTGTATCTGTGGGATGTGATGTGGGGGGGTGCTGTGTTGTGTGTATCTGTGGGATGTGATGTGGGGGGGTGCTGTGTTGTGTGTATCTGTGGGATGTGATGTGGGGGGGTGGTGCTGTGTTGTGTGTATCTGTGGGATGTGATGTGGGGGGGTGCTGTGTTGTGTGTATCTGTGGGATGTGATGTGGGGGGCGTTGTGTTGTGTGTATCTGTGGGATGTGATGTGGGGGGGTGCTGTGTTGTGTGTATCTGTGGGATGTGATGTGGGGGGCGTTGTGTTGTGTGTATCTGTGGGATGTGAGGTGGGGGGTGCTGTGTTGTGTGTATCTGTGGGATGTGAGGTGGGGGGTGCTGTGTTGTGTGTATCTGTGGGATGTGATGTGGGGGGTGCTGTGTTGTGTGTATCTGTGGGATGTGATGTGGGGGGTGTTGTGTGTATCTAGTATGTGATGTGGGGGGTGTTGTGTTGTGTGTATCTGTGGGATGTGATGTGGGGGGTGTTGTGTTGTGTGTATCTGTGGGATGTGAGGTGGGGGGAACCCCGACTCTGAAGTAAAAGTACTAATATGACTTTATATGTCATATTAGTACTTTATAATATGATCTTTGGGACTGCATTCAACAGCCACCTCTGTTTAAAAACCTACACACAGTGTCTTCTGCTTGTACTTCAAAAATACCACAGAATCCATCTTCTGTGATCAGGTATGAGCCACATATGTTACTGAGGGAGACTCCTAGGAACGTATTGAGTAACAAAATGAATCCCATTATCTCCTTAAACATGTGGGTTGACTGATCACCATCAAAGTGCTGTGGTGTCAAAAGAAGCCTATTCACAAATACACAATACAGAGCTCTTAGCTGTTCCCCTTATCCTCTGGAGAGTTACAGACACAAAAGTAAAGATGCGCACCAACGTGTTTTGATTCCTGAATCACTGGCATTTTCAAAGATTCCACTTCTTTCGAAAGTGAGAGTGAAGGGAGTCAAAAAGCGGAAGGATTTCACAGCAGATGAACATTCATAAGCACCAGGCTTTACCATAACCCTGCGGTCACACGGGGCGACACGGGGGGGGGGATAAACCGCTGTCGCTTATTGCTTATGGGCGTTCCTGGCTTGTGGTTACCAGGTTACAGAACTAAACAAGTAGGCTAGACACGATTGCACGCTTGTTCCAGCAACGTCTGTCACGCTGCCTTCACTCCCATTGGTCGTCGCCGTGTCGCATCGCACAGTATTTCATCACATCACATCACATCACAGGCATTTAGCAGACGCTCTTATCCAGAGCGACTTACACAACTTTTACATAGCATTTTTACATTGTATCCATTTATACAGCGGGATAGGATATATACTGAAGCAATTTCGGTTAAGTACCTTGCTCAAGGGTACAATGGCAGTGTCCTACCCGGGAATCGAACCTGCGACCTTTTGGTTATAAGCCCAGTCCCTTACCCACTCTGCTACACTCCGTCCACTATTTGCATAGAATAGACCTCTAGTCTATTTTCGCCCCGCCTACTTCGCTTTGCGACAGCCGCCTGTCTCTTGTCGCTGTAAATCGCCAACTCTCACTGAAAATGAACGGTCGCTGGTCGCTTGTCTTTCTCCTGTGTCGCCCCGTGTGACCACGCGGTTACAATGAACAGGCTTTTGAGGGACAGAACTGTTAATTTAAAGCATTACATTACATTCGTATGTGGCAGCAATATCACGATCCCGTGTGTACAGTGCATGCATGTAATAAGACTCTCTGAAAACACACCGGGCCGATACAGTCACATGACTGCACGGGAGGACTTTAGGACTGATTGGCAGCTCCACAGAGCCAATCAGACCTGTTCTGCTCCGGGTGTGGAGCTACAGGAGGGTATTCATAAGCACAGGGGTGTAATAAAACTCTAACCCACTGTAGCTCTTGTTGTTGTGGGAATATGCTGGGTGGTGCACCTGGAAGCCTCAGCAAAGACCAACGAGATTTCACCATCTCCGCTCGCACCCCCCCAAAGCGCTTTCATGCCTCTCTTCAGACATGCGCCATGTGGCCTGGCTGAATCGACTCTGAGACACGCAGACACATGCCTATGCATGCACAGACACAGACATGCAGGCACATACATGCACTCGAATGTAAACACATGCACGCATGCATGCATACACACACACGTGCACAAATACGCATGCATAGATGAATACTGTCATGGTCCGGTGTTCCTGTTTGTCTGTCCTTCCCTGTTGGGCCGCCAGATGGCGGCACTTCTGTTTTGTGTCCTGCTCCCCCCTGTTAATTGTATTATTGGTTTCAATTATTTCATTGGCTGTCTCGTTCTCCCTTCCCTCTCTGTGGCCTGATTGTTCATTGTGCCCTCCTGTGTCTCGTCAGTGTCTCTATTTAAGTTTCCCTTCCCCTGGACTCAGGTGCTGGATCCTTGTTGCTCTTTGTTGGTTTGCTGGTTGTTTCTTGCTTGTTGCTTGTTTCCTGCCTGTTGCCCGTTAACCTGTTTGCCTGTTCCTCGCCTGCCCTGTTCTCTACGTTTTGTTGGATTTTTGTATTTTGGTTTTCCTGTGTTTTTTAAGGGTTTTCTTTGTGTTGCTATTACTGCCCTGCGAGGCTTTTTGTTCCCGTTGTTCCCTTTTTGTTATTAAAGTCTTTGGTCCTTCCCCATACTTTTGGAGTTTTGAGTTTTGCACTCTGCATCTGGGTCCTAACCCCCCGCAACCCTAACAGAATACACATGCATGCATATGCACTCAGACACATATGGAAGCATTTAGATACACGCATACACCCACAGAAAACATTTCTGCTACACAAACATGTACGCACACGTGTATTTGAACATGCCCCTCATATTAAATATGTTTTTATTGCTTGTTTCATGTGTTCATTAAAAAGCTGTGGGGCTCTCTTCCGAGGGTCAGTGTAATCCTCTTATTAAAAATAATATTTGTTTGTTGGGGGGCGAGCTCCTCGGCTACTTTTTGGCGATGCATTGGCAGGTTTGATCGATCGCCACTGCATCCCACCGCTGCCGCTGAACCGCTGGCAGCAGAGTGTGAATACTGTAAGTGTGTGGAGGCTGAAGACATTCTGCTTTCTCATGGCGTCTTCTCTGTTGCCATGCCCACAACACTGCGTCTGACACCTCCTGACCCCCCCCCCCCCACCCCACCCCATTCCACATGGCGGAGGAAGCAACACTGCTCTCCAGATTCTTGAAGTCAGAGGTGTGGGACAGTCTCTGAGATTCTAATTTAAACCACAGCTCATTAGCTGGGAGCTGTGCTTAAGCAGCAGTTTCAGACCGTGCGGAGGCTTCTCCCCGCTCTGTGCGCGTTCGCCAGGCAGACCTGAGGAGAATCCAGCTAACAGAAGTCAGGCAGTGCAATGCAGCTTCCCATAGCTGCCATTACGCTCAAAGGCCCAGCCTCGGCTATTAAAGGCACCGCTGAGCCTGCTTCGCACCTTTTTAATTGAAACCTTGGGGAATTATTTTTTTTTTTTAATCTTTCGAAAAAAAAGCTAATAAATGACAGTGAACAGTTCTGAGACACACTTGATTCTTTTTGTTGAAAACAGCATGGTAGAAAACCCACTCCATTTCCACTTCTGTTGTCTGAAATTATAGTGCGCACACACACACACACACACACACGCATGGGCGGTTAGGTAACTGCACAAGAATAAAATTGCAGTTCCCTAACCCCTATTCTCAAAATTATATTTGGCATTGTCACCCTTGTATAAAAACAGGAAATAGAAATATTTGGAAAGCAGAGACTGAACGCCATGAAACCAGTAACTGAGGTTAAAAACTCCCCAGTGGGAAGAAAAAGCTCGAAAGGAACCCAGATATAGACAGGAATTTAGTAAACATATACGAGGGTGGTAATGGCAAAAATAGGTCATTTTTGCAATACATTTCTCAATATCATTTATTACATTTATACGATTTCCAGTGCATCATACATTTCAATAAATAATTTATTTTTTCAGAAATTACTGTTATATCTTGATGTCATTCGTATTTGTAGGCAAATATTGAAAGTTATTAGAGCAGCCGTCCAAAGGCACAAAATATTATGAAGGAAAAAAGCCAATGTATTGGATCTCTATACATAAGAAAAATGAAGTTTGGGTATGCATATTCTGTAATTGCACATTTCTGATGTACGAGGCATCTCACTGCTCACACATGACAAGCCTCTTTAGAGGAGTCTGCTGCCCCTCCCTCCCTCCCTGCTGCCCCTCCCTCCATGAAGCCCATCTCTCCCTGCAACACCTTCCTCCCTATAATCCCTCCTTCCCTGTCGTCCCACCCTCCTCGATGCCCATCTCTTCCTGTAACTCCTCCCTCCCAACAGTCCCTCCCTCCCTGTTGCCCCCCCTCCCCGAAGCACATCTCTTCCTGTAGCCCCTCCCTCCCTCCCTTCCTCCACGAAGCCCATCTCTTCCTGTAACTCCTCCCTCCCAACAGTCCCTCCCTCCCTGTTGCCCCTCCCTCCCTGAAGCCCATCTCTTCCTGTAGCCCCTCCCTCCCTCCCTGTAGCCCATCTCTTCCTGTAGCTCCTCCCTCCCAACGGTCCCTCCATACTTGTTGCCCCTCCCTCCCCAAAGCCCATCTCTTCCTGTAACTCCTCCCTCCCAACGGTCCCTCCTTGCCTGTAGCCCATCTCTTCCTGTAACTCCTCCCTCCCAATGGTCCCTCCCTCCCTGTAGCCCATCTCTTCCTGTAACTCCTCCCTCCCAACGGTCCCTCTCTCCCTGTAGCCCCTCCCTCCCTGAGCACTGGAGAAGCAGATGTTCCATCCTGTCTGGAGGGAGAAGATGGAAATACTCTTAGCTGACAGCTCTGAAATGATTTTTTAATTGCAGTACCAGTACATAAATAACACAAGCTTTCTGCTTTGAATATTTATGTTGCATTTTATATATATATATTGTTTGCAACTTTGCCAGTGCATTCCACCACATTGGACTTGGAATGAAACAATGAATATGATGTTAAAGTGCAGACTGTCAGCTTTAATTTTATTTTTAGGGTATTTACCCTCCAAAAGTATAGTAACAGTAGTGTGTTATTTTTACTATACACTTAAGACATTTGTATTTGAGATCCAAAGATGAATATGAGACAAACGTACAGACAATCAGCTTTTATTTTATGGTATTCACATGCATATATGTTTCATTTTACAGGATGACTGACAGGTGTTAACTGTTGCTCAGGTTCTTATTGCATGGTTTGTTGTGTAAAAGAACAGTGAGTGTCTAGTCTTAGGCTTCAGCCTATTAGCCTATATTTTAGCCACTATGAACAATCTTTTCACAAACCCTCATCCCCGGCTTTTTTTGGCAACAATGGTGTTGCTCCTTGACATGATAATTGTTTTAAGCTCTTCATATCCGTCCATTATGTCCAGCCATATCAGATTTTTTTTCCTCGGGGGAGAAATACGTTGCTTGAGTACGGTCCATGCTATACTGCTATAGGCTAATTTTTGCAGACACCGCCACTTTTGGAAACGCGCACAAAACTTGATTAAAAAGGCCGTGTTCACTTAGAGCAGTTGATACCCACCTTTGCGATACCGGTTAATCCTGATTGCGGTTGTTAGGTTTTGTGAAGCCAGCTAATGCAAAGAAACCCTGGGTATGTTAAGCTTCCTTTGTGGCACTCTCCCCAGGATGAAGAGGCTAGACTGAGTGGGTATGTGATTACCAAAACTAGACTATTGAAGATTTAAAAAATCTTAGGCACCATAACAGCAATTGAGCATAATCTGAATGCCACAACACCTCTACCATGTGCATCCCTTTATGGCCACAGCCTACCCTTTTTCCAGATGGATACTACCAGCAGAATAATGCCAGAGATGGCTTAAAGACAGCCACAACATTGGTAAAACATGGAACATTTCCAACAACCATTCAATACATTAACCATTTAGTCACACGTTTCTGTTGCAAAATTATGCGATATGTCCAGTGTTACAGCTTTACTTGGGTCCTTTGAATTTAATTTGTCGTAGGAACATGTTCTGGTTTCAAATTGTTCACAAACTGATGAATTCTGTAGGAGTTACACTAGCTCATGGGAAAGGGGAAGGAGCTCACCCTTTTCTTCAGTCCCAAAACTTAATCTGCAGCTTGATCCTTGTATTGAATTACAGTGCTGGAAGTCACAGCTGAGTCAGTGTCCTGCATCACAAAGTAGCTGTGGAATGAGTGGAAATGTAGTTCTGTTGTCCCTACACCTACATCTGGGTGGGTTTATGTTTGGAAAAAAACCAAGGGAAACATTTAAACTCACAATGTCTTTTTGCACCTGTTGGTGATGGATCTATAATAGTGTGGACAACCATCTGATGGGAGTCACTGGGCCTGATGATTGCTCTGCATAATCATATAATGATCAAGGAATATGAGGCTGTGGTGTGGGGATGGCTGGTTTAAGCAGCCACACCTGTCCTGGGTCAAGCTAATTAGACCTGGCTAGTTGTCTAATTGGTTAGGAATTGGATAATTGGCCAGGCTAATTGGACCCAGGAACAGGGGTGGCTGCACCTGTGCGTAGTGAGGCAATCAGTGCGCACAGGTTAAATCTGCGATCCCCACCCACACAAAGGAGCCTCGGTCATGACTGTTTTACATCTGCTCACTTTGGCTGTAACATCTTGCCAACCTTGTAAATAAATGTGGACTGGAACATCATCTCCCTGTGTCTCTGTGCTGGAGGGCCCCTTGGAAAGCCACTTCGGTGGCCTGTGGCAGGCTTGTTTGCCACAGAGGACCTTTTACAAGATGAGTATATGCCCCCAAATTCCAAGATGAACATGCTATGCCACAATCAAAGGAAATTCAATAAGAGATGAGATGACATACAGCAATGGTAAAGTCTGGAAAGAGTTAAAGCCATTTCTAAGGCTCTGGGATTCCACCGAACCACAACCTCCAAATGCAGAACACTTACTAGGTGAATTATCCCAGGATTGGTCGGCCTGCCAAAATTTCTCCAAAGGTGCAGCGACAACTCATCTAGGAAGTCACAAAAGATCCAAAAGAACATCCAAAGAACCACAGGCCTCTCTAGCCTCGGTTAAGGTCAGTGTTCATGACTCCATAATAAGAAACAAACTGGACAAAAATGGGATTCATGGGAGTGTAGCAAGGCGGAAACCACTGTTAACCAAGAGAAACATCTCACATTTGCAAAAAAGCACCTGGATGATCCCCATGCCTTTTGGGATAATGTTCTATGGACAGATTAGTCAAAAGTGGAACTTGTGGATGACATGGATGCTTTGGGGCCTTAGGACCAGGATGAATTACCATTATTGAAGGAATCATGAATTCTGTTCTGCACCAGAATATCCTTAAGGAGACTGTCCGGTCATTTGTCTGTGAGCTGAAGCTGAAGTATAATTGGGCTATGCAGCAACGCAATGATCCAAAACACAAAAGCAAGTCCATATCTGAATAGCTGAAAAGAAACAAAATTAAAGTTTTGGTGTGGCCTAGTCGTGACTTGAACCTGACTTGAAATGTTGTGGCAAGAACCTGAAATGAGCAGTTCATTCTCAAAAACCTACCAATTTTCTGAATTAAAGCAGTTCTGCAAAGAAGATTGGGCTAAATTCCTCCGAAGTGATGAGTGATACCCAGTCCTTCACTCCATGGTCATGGACTGCTTCGGCCCTGTTCCTCCCCTGCCCATGCCTTGACGCAGCCTGGAGCTTCAGATCCATCATCCGGCTCCTCTAAACTGTACTACTCTAACTGTATCATTTGGTCTATTCCTGTTAGCTTTCACCTCCGCTGTAACCTGCTTAACCCATTTTATCTGCTGTCTGCTACTTTAAAACCAGGCTGGCCAGTGGAGGATGGGCTCCTCCTCTATAGCCGGGTTCCTCATGAGATTTCTTCCCATTGGGGAGTTTTTTCTTGCCACTATCTGAGGGTTCTCTCCCCACTGGGAGTTTTTTTTTACCTTATGTATTCGCTATTTTGGGGTTCAAGCCTGGTGTTTGCTCTTTTCGCTCTGTGTCTTGCTACTCGGGAAAGTCTCTTTGTGACAGTTCTCTGTAAAAAGCACTATACAAATATTGAAATTGAATTGAAACCAAACTATAGGGAGTGTTTGGTTGCAGTTATTGCTGCCAACAGTGGTGCAAACAGTGAAAGGTTTATGGGGGCAATTACTTTTTCACATGGGGGATATGGGTATGTGATTACTTTTTTTCATGAAATAAATGAAATAATAATTATAAAAATGTATCTTGTGTTTGTTCAGGTTCCCTTTGTCTAATGTTACATTTTATGAAAAGATCTGAAACAATTTAGTGTGACAAATATGCAGTAATAGAGGAAATCAGGAAGGGTGCAAGGGTACTTTTTCACAACACTGTACTTCATCTCTAAAAACACTGGAGGCTTTCTTATTTGAATAATGTTCCAATATCCCACAGCACACACTGCATGACAACATTCCAAAAATCACTAAGGCTGTGCTAAAGGCAAAAGGTGGTTGGCCCTAGTCCTTATCAATTACGTTATGCTGTTGGGTCATTCCATTATTTTGTCCAGCCCCTGTATATTCTAACAATCAATAAAGACAGGCCATAAGAAGTAGCCTGATGTTTTTTTTTTTCCAGTTTAGATTTAAAAAATCCTTTCCAGCTGAACGCACGTGGTATTAGAGAGTTGTCATAAAACACAGCCATCAACCAATTACACTGTCACCAAGAGAAACATGATTGCAGGTCCTTTAAGAGCCAGATTCAGCCACATTTCAACAAGAAGAGTGCTCACAAATCACCAGTTGGAACAATCAATAGAGCTGGGCAAATGGATTGAGCTTGTAGCTCAGAGACCAGACGGGAAGACTCGTGTCAGAGAGCAAATATACGTTAAATAATACTGTCTACTGGTGTCCTGCTATTACAGACCTGCTGACCCAACACTTTTGGGGGAAAATATTTTTATCCGGCCATTCATGCATTGAGTCTACCTGCCAAATGTGTACATTTCACTGACAGAAATGAACTCTACTGCACTAATACCTACATTTCACTTTCAGGCATGAACTACTGCACTATATTTTTTTATGTGAACTACCAAGAACTAGTAGTTCACACATTTTTTTTCGCAGGGCGGAGAGGTCACTGAATGGTTTTATGAGTATGAAAATGATTTGAGTCATATGCGCTGGCCTTTGCAGTCACCAGATTTCAACCTAATTGAACACCTATGGGAGATTCTGGACAGACGTGTCAGGCAGCACTCTCCACCATCATCATTAAAGAACCAAATTAGGGAATATCCTTTGGATGAATGGGCTTTTGCTTGCCTTTGGAGTTTTTGGCATTTTTCACCATAAAGACCAGAGTAGTGCCAATTAAAGTCAAGGAAGCCATTTTGAGGCTGAGAATTTTTTTTTTTCTTCTTCTTTTTAAACAGTCAGGGACAGTGGCCAAACCTTAAGCTCACCAAACTCAACAGTTTGGAACATCATACATAAAGAAAGCACTGTTTTGCTCAGTAGGGCCTGCTAGTCTAAGGAAGAACTCTAAAGTTTATTACTGAAGAATTCTCAGTATATTCTATTTCTATAAGGGGAAGCATACAGAGAGATTTTAACATGGGACTATAAAAATTGGCAGGTGCTACGTATTGCACATAGAGCTACAATTTGCTACGTCAGTCAGTTCATGCAAATTAAGATAATCAGTTCAGTGATGACAGAGATGGCTTATTCAGTCTATTGTGTGCATACAATAATTTAAATAAGTTATCAATTTACATGCACTGAATATCATCATAAGGTCATAAATACAAAAACTGTGTGTCCCTTTAAAATTGAATGGCACTTTGTAAAAACTTTGTTGTACATCCAGTCAGGTCTACCAATCACAGAGTCCCCACAATGGTGGCAAGGCTGTTGATCCATTAGTGTGTGAGGCCAAGCATGCAAGGGTTGGGGGAATCAAATTACAATTTAAACTATTTATGCTCCTTAGCATGTATATTTATATATTTACAGTGTATATAGCCCCACCTTAGAGGGGAAATCCCTGAGTAGTGTTTATATAGTCATCTGTAATAATCACCTGTAACACCCTGATTGAGTCTGAGTCATAGTTGTGAATGATTCAGTGAATAATAGTCTGGTGAGTGACGTTTGGAGAATGATCATTGCTGAATAATAGTTTGGTGAATGATAGTGAATGATCAGTTCAGTATCTTTTCACAACTGCAGGTGATATTTGGTTGATAAATGTCTTGCATTTTAAAATCTCACCTGCTACATGGAATCCATCTGCACATCTCTGCAGTATAATTAAGAAAAAAAGAGTGTTGATTTGCAAGATTGTTAATCATGGAATGAAATACATGTAAGCCATAATATCAGGAGAATTTCTATGGACATTCAAATGATTCATTACGGGTGTGCATAAAATTATTTAGAGAGTGAAAAACAGCAGAGTACAGCATGAAGCACAGGAAATCAAAGAAGTATTTGTCAGCATGATGGAAAATGATTCCCGAGGCATTTCCTTCCGTTGATTTATCAAGCAGTGCATAGTGCTTATCTTCAGGGCCTGGGGCATTACAGGGGCAGGCTGCTGTTCAGTATGCCTGCGATCAGAAGGCATACTAAAGTTTGATTTAACAGGAAGTGTTCAGGCAGGGTCTGTCCTCCAGCTCCTGTCCCCTTCACCTGCTCACCCCAGAGAGGGAGGGACATTCCTCTTTTCCATGTTTTAATGTGCTGGCTCAGATACGTTCCTCATACATTTATATTTTGGATTTTTATTTGACTGTTTTTTAGTTGTGGCTTCTGTTTTGAATTAAGTGTGAACATCGCACCTCTTTTTGGTTCTTTTTTCTTCACTTGCACCTTTTTCTTCTTGGGACACACAACTGATATCTTTAAGATCACCTCACTATCTGATGCTGATCCAAATCCAATGCTGGTTTTAAAACATTACTTAATTATTAATATATGAAATCATATGCCAATATAGTCAGGTGGTTGGCACACAGAAAATCATGCTTGAATCTCTTAAAGCAATGCTTAGACTTTGATTTAAAATGGCCATCTTCCATGATCTGCAATCCAGCAGAGACATTGGGCTGTAACTATGTGCTGTTGTGCTGTAACACAGATGTACGGCTGCACTGTTCCTGGCTTTGAGGGCAGGAGCCCACAGAACTCTGGGAAGCAGGTTGTCCCTGTAGATTGCTGCTGTGAGCTGGGACAACACATGAAAAATTAAAGGGGCAAAAACACTAAATCATGTTTTTTGAGTTATAAAGCCAAGTATCTGTAAGGGTTGGGGCATGGAGACCAAGCGCAACCGAACAGGGATCTTAATAAAGCGTCTCACTAAAAGCTGAGCACGCCACAAAAATCTCTTCCGAGATTGAGGAAGGGTAAAGATACAAGAACAGAAACGACTACTACTCCACGGGAATATCCCAACTAAATAAGAGAACCTCAAAAGGAGGACTCCGAACCAAGGGGGAGGAGTAGATAGGTTCTCCAAAACTCAGAACGAAAATAAAATAAACCATAGCCCAACGGAGCAAGCTGATGCAGACCCAACCTCCTCCTAACTTTCTTTCTACCCCGTGACAATCCTGACTAAAGGAGTCACGAACGTGCTAAACCAGATACCTCCCTTACATAAATTTCACAGATTCACAGAGATAAAAACGCCTATGGGCATAATTCTTGGACGTGAACTTTATATAAGGTACGAAGCGCTGAAAAGCACTGTTTGGTTACCAGTACTGGCTCTTGTGTGTAGATGACACTAAAGCACCTTCTTTCTGTGAACCCACTCCTTAAGTAATGTTAGACAGGTGCTGCAGCTAACGCAATCAACACGCCTGCCGACCTCTGAACCAATCAGCACGTAAGGGGTCTATAGGCAGAGTGAATTCTGCATGCGTACGGACCATTAACCCAAACGAGGTGACAAACTCTAATTAGAGAAGCAGGGGCGGAAAGGAATAGATCAGAATGCTCAAGCCACCCAAAACCATGACAGTATCTTGTCTCCATTTGAAATCGCATAAGTCCTATAGTAAGAAACAAATGCACTGCCACCCAAAAGTGAAAAGTTTCATTTCATTTCACCTGGAGCCCCACCCCCATATGTTACACAAAAGAAGAAAATACATTTTTCTATGCTCAAATTGTGGAATTGGTAAAGATGTAGCAAAAGCTGGTGTCGCTGTCTGGGAACCAGGGATAGCCAGTCTCCATGAAGCTCACACTCTCCAGTGATTAGCCAAGGTATTTCAGTTCAGTAACCCTCTGGTGCCAAAAAGCAAATTTCCCCATTGAAGTCCATTGAAAGCTATGAATTTACCCTGGCCAAATTAAACTATTTTGGACCAAACTAAGTACTTTCCAGGGACCTTTTATTCTGAGCCCCTGCAGAAGAAGATTTTTAAATTCCAAATTTGGTCGGTGTGTGTTTACGTTACAGTGTGGTGACATGCTTACACCACTGCATTAACAAGCATGATGCTGTGACAACTATCGGGAGAGGGGTTAGGCCAACAGAGCCTTGAAATCGCCTGTACAGAACCGATGTGTTGATTTTTCCACCTAGGAGTGCTAGGATGAAGCCACCTACAGTGGCTTCATCCTAGTATTGCTTAGATTATATTTTTATTTCGAAATCATTACTACTAGCGGTAATAATGTTATCTGCTATGGTGTCATGTTCTTGTTGATGATGATGTATATTCTATATCAATATTGCATTTAGATGACAAGCTCTTATTACAACGCATTGTACACCGTACACATAACCCAATAATATGAAGGACATTCTATGTTTTCATTTTAATTAAAAAGGTTAATATTGATGAAATTGTTTGCTTTCTTTCATGCACCACACAAGCTTTCAAGACAAAGCTAGTAAATACATCCAAGTCAATTATATTAGTTGTTCCGGTCTGCAACCGATTTTCATCAATTCATTTGATGCACTTTCTGGAAGAGATCAGGGTAACATTGGCTTTCACCACAGGCTAAGAATAGCTAGGAACCATAGCAAGGTAATTTATGGCTATAGGCAGCACCTGCTTATGTTAGACTACAATTGACTGACCTTGTTACCAACCACATTTATATTTATTTTGGAAGAAAAAACTGCATTCAAAATGTCTTTGTCACAATGAGTCATTAGTTTTCTTCCATAAAATCCTGTAGCTAGCTGCTTTATGCAATATTACTTGACTTGGAACTCAGTTTCAGAGCGCAGCTCCACGGGGTGCAGTGATTCACATCGTTGCTCTGTGTTTACTAGTTTACCATGATCCTTCCTGTTTAGGTACCCAGTGTGCATGCTCTCGTGCCAAAAAAACCCCTATAATCAAACATGGCAGCCTCCATGAATTGGCTTCATGCACCAGTGAGGAGCTCCGTGGATCCAGTTAGTGGAAGCGGTCTCCAGTTCTTGTATTTCTCAACGGTTGCGGTTCTTACGCGGTAAGAAGCTCTAAGTGAGGATGGGAAGTTCACAGAGACAACGTTTATTTAGTAAGTACATTTTATTTATAAAGCACATTTAAAACAACTACTGTTGAACCAATGTGCTGTACAAAATAAAAACACATAAATACAATCGTGAACAGACGAAAGATAAAAAAAGGCCAATTTAGGACAGGGGTCCACAGCCCTGGTCTAGGAGAGCCACCTGCAGGGTCTGCCGGTTCTCACTGTTACTCAGCACTTGACTGATTAAAGCAGCTGATTGCACTGTTAGCTCACTTCACCTGGTTTCTTTAGTGTGAATTGGTTGCTGTGAAAGCAAAAACGAAAACAAGTAGACCCCTGTGGCAGAGTCGCACACCTCTGTCTCAGCACATACGATCAGGGACCCCTGATTTGCAGAGGTTCACTGTGTAATCAACCATTTTAAGTGATCAGCTAGGTGCTAAGTAACAACTCATACCTGCACCTTCTGTGAGAGCTGAATAGCTAAGGGATAAATGTCACAGATACCCTCCATTCCTTACAAAACCAATGCCTTGTGGGTTTGCTTGCAGGCCCTGGAAGTGACTGATTGGGTCAGGACAGTCTTACACTTGGCTTCCGTAGTGACACCCGGCCTGCGTTGCTGTCTCTTTTCTCTGTCAGTTCTCTGTGCTGACAGATTTGCACAGAATCTCCTCTCACATATCAGCACGCCACAGCTCCTCCATTTGCATAACTCATTTCTTAGCGTTCTCTGAGGTAGCATTTGAGAAAAAGTCACAAAAAAAGGACTGAGGAGTTCTGAAAAATGTTAATAAGGCAGACAAAGCATGGATGTCAAGTGTGACCAAACAATGAACAATGACAGGCTCTCTCTCTCTCTTTTTCTCGCATCCTCACTTCTAAAGTGAATAGCAATGCAATGAGCAATGCCATCTGTATCACTAAGTATGCTTTATTTTTCCCTGAGTGAAATATTATGGAATAACATGCTAGACGCCAACATCAATCTTGTTCTCCCTATCTTCTTTATTTGATTGATTGTTCTGTTTAGGGAAACAGTATCAGGCATAATCCTGTTCCTTAGCTATTCTAAATAATGTCTGAGAGGCACATTAATGCATGTCAATAGAGCAATTCTACAATGACTGTAAAGGACAGTGCAGAGATCTGTTAATAAAGATCTGTTTTTGATTTTCTGTGCACAGAAACCATTACTGTCATTATACCCTTTCCTGACATAATTACAAATATAGGGAGAATGAGTCAGAGTATAACAGTGTGTGTTCGTTTATTAACCTCCAGTTTCCTCTCACTAATCACACAGAACGTCCAGTATTTCACATGCGGGGCATAGGAATAATGCATGCTCAGGCTACGATGGCTAGGTGGCACATACCCACTATACGATAAACCTATCAATACACTCCTCCCCTTTTAATAAAGGACCCCCTTCTGTCACGGTTCACAGGAGGAATTTGGACCCAGGCACAGAGATCGAGAAGGAGGCAGGGATAGGTAAAATAAAACAATTTTACTGATTATTAATTTTGACTTCAACAAATCAACAAACAGGGCAACACGAGGAAACATGGTAAGTAAAAACGAGACTCAAAGGAAAAAACATGCAGGAAACACAAAGAACAGGTTCCGAATGGAGGAAAACCAGGAACAAGGACACACAGTGAAACAGGTGAAGACAATCACAGGGAACAAGCAGACAAGTGCAGACTGGGAAACCGATAATCCAATAACAACACAATGCAGACGCAAGACATGAAACACAGGGTTCAGAAATAAACTACTATTCACTTAGTACGAGTCACAACTCACAATAATAATGTCATATTGTTTTTTAGAACATAACACTTCTTCAAAACATTTTTAAGCTAGTAAGGCAAAGTCGACTGCTCCAGCCTTACCACAAGTCTATGGCTTTATTCTGCCCCTCATTCCTCAAGAGTTGTTCCCAGCTGTGAATCAAAGGTTCAGTCTCCTCGGTGTGGTGCAAACTCTTTTAGGGTATGCAGTATGCGTACCACCATCTGTTGCACGGGCAGGCTGGCTGATAAGCTGAGCCCTTGCAGAAGTGAGAACAGGTTTCTCCAGGTAAGTAAATGCCCTTGCAGGACTGAGAACAGGTTTCTCCAGGTGAGTAAATGCCCTTGCAGAAGTGAGAACAGGTTTCTCCAGGTGGGTAAATGCCCTTGCAGGAGTGAGAACAGGTTTCTCCAGGTGAGTAAATGCCCTTGCAGGAGTGAGAACAGGTTTCTCCAGGTGAGTAAATGCCCTTGCAGGAGTGAGAACATGTTTCTCCAGGTGAGTAAAGCGGGAAGTATGCTCCAAATGACATGAAAACTGTTAGTTTCGTTGCAGGAGCAATGAATGCCAGAGTGGAGCAATCTGGGGATTCCGGTGTGCTGGTCTCATTTGTCAGACTAAAGATAAATCATTTGGACAGAAAGGTAGTCAAATAAATGATGAGGAAACCACCTATGAAAGATGGGGAAACTAATAACAAGGTAGCTACCTAACTACTAAACTACCTACTGAGCCGTACTAGTTTCCCCATATATTTCCCCTATCTTTCTGTCCAAATGATTTATCCTTAGTTTGGCTAACAAATGAGGTCCAACTTTCCTCCTGGGAAGAGGAATAAGGCACAATTGAATTATTTTATCGTGGTAAACCTTCGGTTTAGTCGCCACTTCCCAAAGTCTCCCGTATCCCATCTTGACACAACCTGGTACATGACAGTGCAGCAAGATGAACAGGAAAATATAGTTTAAGTTCAAATAAAGTGAACTGTAATGCAACCAACCATGTGATATTTGGATGGACCAATTGCTGATGGGGAGGTCTGTGAAATTGCAGACTGCTTGCAAAATTAAATTAGAATTTAAGATTTGGTTTTAACTATACGTGGATCTTGGAGTGGTTACACTCGACTCTATCTTGTGCCATCATTCCTCAATATATGCTCTCGGGTTTAGCACTATTGTTAAATCTCAGTTCGGTGAAGAATCCAGAGGGTAGGAGGCTGACCACCATAATACATGCCTTCCTTGTATGGATAGTGCATCGATAGTTATGAGCCCAGGACGGTGCGTATCTATCGGGTTCCTTCAGGCGAATTTGACAAGAACCGGCGTATAACGCCCACGGGTCCTCTTAAGCCAAAACACCAGAACCAATACCACCAATCCCGTTAGCGGGCAGATCGTGGTCGCCTATCTAACTTGAAAACCTCACTAAAGACTTTTGCTGTACTAGACCCCTGATCAGTAGGTCCTAGTCAGAATTGTCCCCCTGAGTATTTAAGCGGAATTTCGGCTGAAAAGAAGATAAAATAGATTAGAGTTACAAAGACCACGCAAGTTAAAAATAAGAAGAATTTATTGAACAGGCAGGTAGGTCATTAGCTTCAAATTAACAGTCAATTAAAATATGGAAGGTTTTTAAAACATACATACAGATTAAATAGTTCTTACTCAGCCTGTTTAGCTACGCACAGAACACAGAATATGCGTCGTGTGGGAAGTCGGTTACGATCTTCCATGTCTGTCTATGCACAGAGCACCCAATATGTGCACTGTGGGAAGTCGGTTACGATCTTCCTTTTCTATCTAGGCACAGAGCACAGAGTATGTGCAATGTGGGAAGTCGGTTACGATCTTCCATTTCTATCCATAGGCTACACAGAGCACAGAGTATGTGCACTGTGGGAAGTCGATTACGATTCCCCCGACAGGATTGTCTCCCTTCCTTTTAGGCCAAATCCCGCGTTTGATCGAGGCGGCATTGCCATAAATTAACCTGTCCGAATAGAATTTGGAATTCCGGCCCCCACCATTTGGAGGCTGTTGTAAAAACAATTAGTGAGGAAATTGGGAAAAGTAGAGGATTACCAGAGAGGACATTCCATTGTGCCAATTTTCCCCTGAGTTTCTGTAACTATGTTTTATTAAATTTTATTTGGTATGAAACATATTCCATTCAATTTCTTGAATTTTCCTGAATATGTCCATACCAAACATATCCAGAGGATGTAATATTATGGTGCAGTTGTCATGAAAATACCCTTTTGGTGAACCATTTTACATGTAATCCATGTTATTATTACATAAGTTATAATACAGTAATACAATGAACACATGTGCATGGTTTGTAGGGTTTTCCAGGGTTTGTAAATATGATGAACAGATGGTATATAGTCCAGATCCAGAAGAGAAATAAAAAGTGTAATGACAGAGGGGACCACAGAGGGGCACTGTGTTACTGTCAAGCACAGTTGCCCCACCATTTGTCCAGAGACCTGATGATCTTTTTCCCCTTAATGGCCCCAACACACACACCCCCACAACCATAAACAAAGAGACTAGTTCCCCTTATCTTAGTTGTGTCCAGGTGGCAACCTTCCAGAGAGCCAAATGGCCGGCTCCCCCCGAGGAAGTCCGAGCGACTTATTGTTTTATCACACGGCTCTGGGTTCTTTGAAGTCCAGGAAGGGTCTCAGCCTGCAGGCCCATTCAAACGCCAGCCTTTCCTGGGTCCCAGTTTGACTTCCCTCTTACAAGATTTTTACGTTTATCTTGCTCTTCTTATTTCAACATTAAATCAGATTATATGAAGTAACTCAGTACTTGAGTAGTCTTTTCACGAGATACTTTCTTACTCTTACTCAAGTAATTATTTGGATGACTACTTTTACTTCTACTTGAGTCATTATTATTTTAAGTAACAATACTTTTACTTGAGTACAGGTTTTAGCTACTCTACCCACCTCTGCACACATATGATGTGCACCTGATTCGGCTGCTTTGTTTGAACTCAACTCACACAGATGTGCACCTGATTCGGCTGCTTTGTTTGAACTCAACTCACACAGATATGCACCTGATCCGGCTGCTTTGTTTGAACTGAACTCACACAGATATGCGCCTGATTCTTTTCTGCCCTGCTTCCTGCAGGGCCTCTTTTTTCCAGAGCAGAAAGGTTAGAAATTCTGCTCCTCTCCAGACTGCTAAGGGATTCTCACCACCTGTCTGTCAGTCAAATTGCATGGGCTAAACTTTCTCTCTAATCCTAAAGCTTCAAGACAGCAAATCCATTCATTAAAATCCCTCTCTCTCAGAGTTTTGTATTCCCGTCTCTGTCTTTTTTATAATCCAAAACTACACAAAACAAATTGATTGAGACTGAAAAAGCCGATAAGTCCTGAAACAACAATGTGCTTCATCCTTAATTCTGTTCTTGGCATGGGGGATAAACGATGTGTTACTTTTCCAAAGTCCAACTTCCTCCAAATTAAGAAATAGTTCTGATTAGCTCTCACAGGTATCAGTCACTAGGCAACTGTTATTACCGCAATGTTGCAACCCAACCGATCCTTCAGTAGTGACCCCCAGTGTCAGGTCAAGCTGGCTAAGATGAGCCTGTTGTACGACCATATCCCATTTCTGTTGCATAGCAACTATAGCTGTAACTATAGCACTCACAGTAAAAAAGTACCTTTTTCATTTATTGATATTCAGTTATGTCATAGATCATACAGAAGATCTGGTTTAACCAACAGTGATACACTATATGACCAAAAGTATCTGGACACCCCTTAGTCTGGGGCTGTTTTTCACAGTTTGGGCGAGGCCACTTAGTTCCAGTGAAGGCTGCCGTAGATGTCTTCACTGCTACATCGCCTGCCCCAACAAGACTCATTCAAAAGGAGTGCTGTGTTTACCCCTAGCTGCGGCCGTCACCCCCGTGAAGGGAAGATGCCACATTCGAGCCCTGGAAGCCTCTTCTTCGGCAGTCTTGGCAGCCATGTCTCCAAAACTACGATCAGCAGGTTCTGGCGGGATAATTTCATCACTTTGTTAAAATTCTTCTGCGCTCTGGGCCTAACGATAAACACATATTGATTACAGGCATGTCTCAGTCATGCTTAATGAAAGTGACCTTAGACTGTCTGAAAACAATACCATGACTGAAATAAATCCTGCTTCAGGTGTCCTGGGACACTTATCGGGCATTGTTTCTTACCTAGCTATGTCCACGATGGAGTTTTTTTAAAATGAATATCACAAGTCTTTCCACGAAAGCAGTCACATTTGTCCAACAATGCATGATTTACTTGACATGAGACAATAACAAAGTTATAGTTGAGGTGTTTTACTCATTGTGGAATCAATGCTACATGCTCTTGAAGCTAAAGAATCCCTGGTGTGAATGGTTTACTGTGGAATGAGTGATTTACTGCAGCATAGAACAGCAGACTGGTTGGATGCTAACATCAGTTAAAACGCTCGTAGAAATGAAGGGTAGCTACAGTCAGTGCCGGCCCGTCCTATATGCAAGGTACGCACAAGGGAGAGGGGTAAGAGTTGTGCTACACAGGAATGCTTAGGCTGCTAGTATTAAACCATGAGCCAGAAAAACATGAATCCACTGCTATTTTTTTGATTATATTGTTATTTTTATATATGGATATTACTAATAGTAATGTTACCTGTCATAATTTTCTTTCACCATTGTTCATGGTGATGACTCGTGGCAAATAAATAAAAGTCAGTAGTTAATAAAGCTAGGCATATGTTAAATTAAGATTCTATTATGCTAATGCTACAATATTATTTTGACTACATTCTCATTTTGATATTGCTACTAATAGCCTAATATCATTAAAATGTTATTAGTTGTATTATTTCTGTCTTTGCATGATCATGGTGCTGATGATGACAACGTAATCACATATGAAAAATAAATACATGTAATTTACTAAGATGACGACTGATTCATCAAGATTTTACGTAAATCTCTGCATTTTGCCCATTTATTTTTTATTATTATTTCTTGGCTAACTCATAGTTCAGTGTGCTAAGTAAACGTGGAAATTTGCCTGTGTGCTGTGATAAACCAACCAACATGTCAGTGGCTACAGCTTTTTTTGGCTACCGCTGTTTTAGAATGCGCTTCGCGGTTCCCTTTTGATTGTTGGCTACTACTCATCACTTTTCTAAGGATATGAATGGTAATTTTTTCAGTGGATTTGTCATATCTTAGGAGTGTATTTCATGCATGACCAACAACAGTACAGTACAGCAAATCGTATCAAAAGGTTGTCGTTGCCCATAATGTCCTTTTTCCTGTAAACAATGTAAACAAGCCAATATTGCAGTAGGCGACAAGCTCTTATTTTATGTATATCCATTTCCTTAAAAAGTGCCAATGTCAAATACCCCGCTCTGCTGTTTCACTAGGCATGGCTATACACTACAATGCCACATTGCTACATTTTCATGTTAGCTTGTGCCATATATCCCCTACCGACATACAAACTATGAGTAGGTTTGTCGTGTACAATAGCCCATTGAAAACGCTTCCATTTAAAAATATGAAATACACTTTCATTTATTTCTCATTCACGGTAAAGGAAAAATCCTTGAATCCATATGTGTTTCTTTCAGCTATAATGTGTGTTTGCATGCATGTATGTGTATGCATGTCTCTCAGCCTACATTTACACGAATTACTATTATCACTAACTCATAACAGAGTACAAAAATAAATAATATTTGATGAAAAACACATTTTCAATGTACTAAAATGCCAACAAAGCACTGTCTATAAGTAATTCATTCAAATCTAGGCCTGCCATTAAAAGTATTGATATCAAAATTACGTGAAGTTACATTAAACAATATTGTCTATCTTAGCTCAGACAAATTAAACAAGCTGTATTCCAAAGTAATGCTAATTATAAAAAGTGCCTCATGCAAGGAATTTAAATGCATGTATGAAACTGCTGGTCAATACCTAAAGAAAGGATATTCCTCCAGGAAGGATATGTTTATGCTTTGTTCACAAGTTTAATTTTACAAAATGTACAAGGCCTTGTATATTTGCTACTTGAAATAAATACTGATTGTAAAATAATACTATACATACATACATCTTACACAATCTTACAAATCTATCCACACATATGTTTGCCTCATTAATGCACTGTATGCTTGTACACACACAGGGCCAAGCTACTTTAAATAATTTAGGAAACATTGGGTAGCATTGCTTTGGAATACAGCTTGTTTAATCTCATGGAAAAATACGTTTTCAATGTACAAAAATGCCAAGTTACTCACACATACAAAGCACTGTCTAAAAGTCATTAATGCAAAATGCAAACTCTCAGGGTCCTATTCATGAGTGAGGGAAAAAGGGATTCGTAGATCGACTGATGTGTAGGATGTACCTCTATCACATTATATTGATATATGTATCAAATGCATTGTTCAAAATAAATGACATCACATTGATATTGAATTTGTGATATTTTGGTTTGTTTTCATCAATTTTAAATGAGTAATAAGATGTTTACAGAAATGCCACACAGGTTTTACAGCTCACATTAGGGTTGGGCTATGGTTAGGAAAATGTTACATATTCAGGTGGAGACAATCTTACGGTGGCATTCAGCAGCATGAGAAAAAGACAAGCCTAAATCTTTGATTTTGGATGAGCAAAAATTTTTCATGAGTAGCATGTACCCCTATCACATTATATTGATATATGTATATGCATGTTTTTTTTTTCAGACAAATACATTTTCCAAAATAAATGACATCAACCGTATTGTTTTGAATTTCTTATATTTAATTCATGACATTTGGGTTTGTTTTCATGAATTTTAAAAGAGCAATCAGATCTTAACAGAAATTCCTATGGCTTTACAGAAAAGACTATGGCCTATGGTTTTACGACTTAAATTAGGGTTGGCTAGGGTAAGGAAAACGGCACATTTTAGGGTACAGACAAGCTTACGGCTGTGTTCAGCAGCTTGAGCAAAGGTTAGGACAAGCCAAGTCTTTAAATGAGAGTGAGCCAAAATCTTTCACTAGTAGGATGTACCCCTATCACAGTATATTGATATATCTATATGTATATATTTTCAGACAAACTTTACAAAATAGAAATGACATCAAACTTTTTTTCCCCCAGGGCGCACAGGAACTGGCGCCGTGGGGTATGCATGGCAAATTGTGGTCACTCACTCACTCACGGACGACCTTTGAGGGACGTTTTGTGGGACACATGCGCAGGTGGTGCTTCGTTTAGTAGGATTCATGCGCAGGTGGTGCCAGCTGAAATGTGTCTGCGGAAGTGAGTTGCGCCATGAGTCTGGACGGTCCGTGCTTGTTTTTTTTTTTTTGCATTTCTCATATTGAATTCATAATATTTAGGTTGTTCTTCATCAGCTTTAAATGAGTAATCAGATGTTTACAGAAATGCCTATAAGATTTATATAGTGCCTTTGGCTTGGTAAACCATTTGTGAACTGCTCCTGCTGTTGTCTCTATATTTGTGTGTAAGTTATCTATATCCATAGAGAATAGCATAGTTCCTTGTTCCAATTTAATGTTCTTTATTTTTTCTATAAAGTCAAATCTGTCTTTGATGTAGCTAGGGTGTCTGTTTGACAGTGGATTAAGGAAGTGGTATAAATATTCTGTGATCTTATACCTTTCACTCCCACAGACACAATTGGCTTTCCGGGTGGTATTTCAAAGGATATTGTCCAAGTTTCTGGTTGTTTATAGATTTTTGGTAATAAGTAAAATGGTTCGGGTTGTCCTTTGAGATAGGTATTTTGTTTTTTGGTTATACTTCTATTTTTTGTCAGTTGGTTTAAGATGAATTGAATCATGCCCATGGCGGGTAGATATGTTTTTCCAATTTCTGGTACTATTGGGTGTTGTTTAATTGTTCTGCTTCCTTTATATATTGTTTCCTATCCATGATTACTATCACACTTTTTTTTTACTATCGTCTTTATCTGCTGGTTTAATTACTATCTTTTTGTTATTTTCTAATGTCCTAAGGATTTTGGCTTCCTCTTTTGTTAAATTTTAGTTGTCGTTGGCTAATTGGGGAGGAGGGGAGGGGGGAGTGTCTCCCATTTTTTCAGGTCCAATTACATGAATTCCAAAATTTCTGCTGGTAAGTTTTGGTTTTGTTTTCCATTCCGAGGGTGGATTGAAGGTTGGTCTTGCACCGTAATATCTCTCATCCCCGAAATAGGCCGCAAGCTTAATTTGTCTATGGTAATTGGTGATTTCTGAGCCTAGGCAAATCTTTTGGTTCTTGTGTGTGCCCCAAGTTGAAATAAGTATAGTCCCTTTCTTAAAATGTTTAGTCTTATGGCTGAGGGTATGAAATGTTTAGCTAGGGTGATAACATGTTGGTCCAAACCCTGAAGTTTGGTTGAGATTTTGGGGGCTTCTTTTTTAATGTCTTCTTTCAGTGTTCCCAGATCTTCCTTCCTGTGTTTTCTGTCCGATGAATTAGTTCTGGGCCTGTTTGGAACTCCCACGACTCCAGGGATGTGATGTGTACTAGTTTCTCTTCTATGTATTGGTTTATTTCCTTCAGATTAATGTGTTGTGTGGGAGGTAATTGTGGGGAGAAATTTATGATTGGTACCCAGATGGCTCTTGGGAAGGTAGCTTATGCTGCTAATGTCATTTGTTACAGGTTTTTTTTGATGTTTGAACCACTCTCGTTTATTGATCCCAAATGATAGGACAATCCTCTTAACTTTGTCGGAGATGGGGGTCCTGTACTTGAGCATGTGTTGCATGGTAAATTGTGGCTCCTGGGTAGCATTGTACTTCAACTTCGTTACCCATAACTGGGGGAAGTCTCTGCATGTTGGAGTCCCCAATAATGAGACAGGGCCATTGTGGTTCCAGGTGCCAATTTATAGTTTTGTTTCCCCTATGTTCATGCCGTATGAACCGGGCAGTTTGTTCGGATGTTTGGTCTGGTCTGGTCATGTTTCCGGGATAATTGGTGATCTGTCCATCTGGTTTCCCCATACTGTATTTTCTCCCTCCTGGTAGTTGTGACCTTCCTTGGGGTTGGGGGTTTGATGTCTGGCTGTGTCTAATGTGTAAGTTAGCTGTCTAGGAGTCCCCTGTCTGCTTGCGGGATGACTTCACTGTGTTGAGGTGAAGAAATACAAGGTTATTTTGGCTCTTGGTTTCCCTTCTGTCATTTCTGGTTCTATTTCTGGTTTTGGGGTTGTGGTTGATTGGGGTTCTTCTGGGGGTCCTTGCTGCTTCTGTCAAAGCAGGGAACTCTCTTTCATATTCCCGTGTGAAATCTCAGGCCTCCTGATCTCTCTGGGACATTTTCTGTATGTGTCTCTGGTCTCTCAGTGAGGGGTTGTTTCTGCTTAGATTGTTTTTGGGTCTTTTCCCTTGTAGATTGATTCTGGGGGTGCGTTGGTCCCAGTCCTGGGTAGAGTTTAGTAGACTATAAATTTCTTCCCAATCCTGGTAGACAGTGTCTTCCTTTAGTCTCCTAAGATCTGTTTCGGCCCATTTTGTAGCTATTGACTAAGCTTCGACCCCCCGGATTTGGGGTAGAGACGAAATGGTACTTTTTAAATTTGCTCTTGTAAGTGGTCTTCCATAATTTGGAGCCTGTTATGTAGCCAAGTACGGACATTGCTATAAAGGAGCTTTGCTTCTCGGGCAAAATTATTGGGTCCTTCCATGTTACTCATTGTGATTTGGACATTCTTCAAATGATGTTAAGTTTTCATTAGCTTGTAAAAGGTTTGTATCAATTCATGGAAATCATCTCTCCTGGAGAAAGGGTCCTCTGAAATCTTTTGTGGGATTTGTCTCTATTTCTGAAGAGGGTTCTTCTTTAGGGGAAGGAGAAAAGGGAAGGGATATAGAATGTTGTTAGTGTATTTTCTATTTGCGTTGATTGTTAGTTAGCGCTGTTGTTCTGATGTTATTTACATGAGAGTTATAATTGGTTGAGATTACGGCTAAGTGTCTGGTCCTTCATCTTATTATTTTATATATAATTTTTTCTGTTAAGATATTTTAGGATACCCTATTTATCTGTTTTTTTTTTAAACTAAGTTTAAGGTTAGTGTTGGAGTTATTGAGATATTTAAAAAAAATTACATTTTGTATTGTATAATTTTAGGATGCATAATCAGTAAGGTAACTAAGAATCATCAGGTGTTTTGGCCTTCAAACCCTATACACCCGGACAAGCTTATGATTGTGTTCAGCAGTTTGAGACAAGGTGAGGACAAGCCTAAGTCTTACACTGAACTTGAGCCAACCGAGGGGGCGGCACGGTGGTGCAGTGGGTAGCACTGTCGCCTCACAGCAAGAGGCTTGGGGCCTTTCTGTGTGGAGTTTGCATATTCTCCCTGAGGTTCCTCCATGTACTCCGGTTTCCTGCCACAGCCCAAAAACATGCAGGTAGGCTAATTGGAGACTCTAAATTGCCCCTAGGTGTGAGTGAATGGTGTGAATTGGTGGCCTGTCCAGGGTGTGTTCCTGCCTCTCGCCCAATGCACGCTTGGAGCACCCCCCGCGACCCTGCCCAGGATAAGCAGGTATAGATAATGGATGGATGGATGGATGGATGGTCAACCGAGGAATAATTACATGCATGTCCCTTTCCTCTTGTGACCTTGCAATAAACTCACTGCTTGATCAATTAAAGCACCTGCTTAGGGCAGGAACACCCCTTTTAGGAGGAAATGAAGGAGGATTTAACACACTTGCTTAAACATCAAAGCAGTAAGCAATGGTTTATCTATCTATGTTTTATTGACCACTCCAATAGCACAAGGCAATCAAATGTTTGCGCGCCCAAAATAGTATGCCAATCACATTACAGTGATCACACATGGGGTTCTGTCGTGTCAGGGACTTTTTGAAGATAAAACTCATTAAAAAAACAAACAACTTTGCTCTGAGGTAAGGCATTGTCTAACCAACCAGACACATCTCCTTAAGGACATTGCCGGACTTCGCTGTGCTTCCCAACTCACACCTCGCTGTAGACCTGCCTGAGTTAGCCAGCCACCGTCTGCAAAATAAACCAAGCTGGGTTCATTTCTATTGACACCTGTTTTCAGGAACAAGTAAATACAGACTTTTCCTTTGTATCTCTTGTAGTTGGAAGTGGAAGATTTGTGCACATAGATTTAATCAGATAGCTAGTTAGCTCACTTTAGCTACTAACTTAGACTTTGTAGGCCAATGGTTATTCTACTGTGCAGGCTACATTTTTAATAGCGTATTTATTTAAATTCCTGTCAGACATACGCACATGCACACAGGAATAAGCAGGAGAAACTCAATGAATGAAAGTCAGTGGGGAAATAACTTGAGAACAATGCAGGTTGGGAAATTCCCTTTTCATGCAGTGCCTTAAAACTGGACCGGGCCGGTACGGTCGCTCTGGGTCGGTTAATATCTGTTTCAGAGACTTTGTGTTTCCCTGAAGCAAGGGCTATTTTTTGTAGGGAGCAGAGGCAGGGTAGGGCAAGCTACGGCCAGCAGTTGCATGCCAGTTGGAACTGAGTAAGTGTTCCTGGGCTTCCTTGCAGTAGGCTGGCGCTGTACTCGATGCACCCTGCAGAGGGAGGACAGGTATGAGAGACGGTGTGGGTATCACAGTACATATAGCCACTGTAAATCCTCCAGTAAATGTCCCTGGAGCCAGGATGCCAGTATCCCTCACTTCTTTCCCAGCCTCCACTCTAACCCTCCTTCCCAAATTGTACGTAACTCTTCCCTCCCATATTTGCAGTCTGCGCAGATCTCATCTGTATCGTATGCACACCCAGCTTCATCATGTCCCAACCCAGGCCATTTCAACGCATTCACAACCGCGACTCTTGAGTGCATTCACAACCGCGACTCCCTGAGTGCATTCACAACCACAAACATCTGAGCACACAACCGTCTAACTGCATTCACAACCACAACTGTCTGAACATATTCACAGCTACGACTTAATGCATTTACAAACATGACCATCAAAACGCTGTCAGAACCATTACAGTCTGTGCTTTAATCACAACCCTGTCCACCTGAGCACATTCACAACCTCCTTTTGCGAGCATTCATAACCCTGACCATCTGTGCATATTCACAACCGCGACCTTCTGCAAGCATTTACAACCCTGACCATCTGTGTGTATTCACAACCGTGACTGTCTGAACACCTTGGTCACCTGAATTTTACCTTGCACATCATGCCACAGGATCCAGCTTTCATTTCCCATTGGCTGTCTCTCACTTAAGCAGCCTTCTCACTCCTCAGAACGATCACCTGAGACAGTTCCAGGAAAGCCAGACTTCATCTATGGCAACACTCCTTCGCCAACTGGATCAGCATTTCACTCGTCTACGATGATCGTTTAAGCATCCCTGATGACATCCAACTTTACACAGATGCTGTCACGTCTGCCTGTTTTGGGGGTTTCTATGGAGAAATTCTGAGCCTTAGCCCCTCAGGCAGGCAAAGATCCAACAACAGTTCCAACATTTTCGACCATGACGTTCAACATCTAAATCTGACTTTTCCTAATTAGCCATCATCAGTAGTGTGGCACCATCTACCCTTCCCACATACTGGATGGCATGGAATTCCTTCTACTATTTCCATAACCAATTCAGCCATTCATTCAATCTTATAACTCTAACCAGCTTTGTTACATATGCCCACATGTCTTTGTCCATCAGAATTCCTACCATAAATGCAGGGGCTCCTAAACTTTTTTCTGATGCAACCCCAAATTAATATTTACAAATTTACGCAACCCCAACACCCAGCACACGTGCACGTACGCACGCACGTTTCTGTTGAAAATGCCATAATTAACTGTAAATCACAGTGTAAGATGCAATTATGTAACTCACCCGTTCTAAAGAGACGCATGAGCTTTCTATGATCGAGTTTTTCTAAATCTGGAAGGGAGCTGGATATTGTGCATCTGATTTCAGTTGTGATGTCCAGAGTGGAGGGATACTAAATTTAAAAACAAAGTAGGCTATCCGACTGGTAGCTCACCGATTACAAAACTTTTCAGGGCTGAAATTGTACCAATAAATGCAAGGACCATTTATAATTGTTTTACAGGTGTTGTTCTTTTTGTGCATGATTGCTCGTATAGACAGCTTTGACGGCTTTGAAAAAACTTTTGACAAAAGTTTTTCAAGACATTTCAATGCAGGAGAAACCCTGAAAGAGAAAAACATATTAAATTTTTAATGATTTGGTTTATTGCACTTGAATAACAATTGGACCCAACCAAAAACAAAAAAAGAGTAAGGCTAAATATATATTTTTTGCCAACAGCACAAATGCAAAGCAAGCCTTGTATCCACACACAAGGCCATAAAAATATGAGTTACCATCCAAGCCTGTGTGTATATCCAGAGAACCTCAGCCCGTATGTCATCCTGATCTTCAGATTTAATCTTGCCTCTGTATCTGCTGAATTATATTTACATTACATGGAGAACAAAACATTAAAATATTGAAGGGTAATGCAAATTAAGCCCTAATTTATCTCAGTAGTGGCTTGTAGCATTACTGCAAACACATTTTGCATGCCTTCAAACCTGGCTCACAGCACTTAGGAATATCTGGAGATTGTGGCTGTAATCAATAAAAAGCTCAAATGTACCAGATTCCTTCAGAGAGCGAGTTGAAAAATAACAGAAATCAAATGGGTAACAAGGCGAGAGCCTCTCCGGGAGTCCAGTTACTGCCTTATGAAAAGGAAGCAAAGACGGGGAAATGCAGAAGGAAATGGCTGAGTTTTCAGTAATGCCTGGCATTGTGTTCGCATGGGTTCAGCGGGTTCCTCGTTGTTCTGTGAGTAGGGTTCTCAGCCTCCTCTCTTCGTGTTTACAAATGCATTTACTCTCCTTCATTTATACGTACAAAAAACAGCCAGCTCCGCTGCTTTTAACATCAGTGTGTGCTGCAGGTAATATGAGTGCTGACCCAGGCAAAGGCCCAATCGGCTGATGAGAAGTGACTGCAGATGATTGGTATCATTTAACCGGACCCGTTTCCTTCTTCTCTCACAGTGACATGCTGCGCCATTGCTGCCTGTCTTCTGCTTCATAATGACGGAGCTGCAGGCTACGCGTAGCCATGCATGTCAAATGCTCCGGCAGTCAACGGCCAGTAATTCATTTCGCGTATTCTCTTTTCTTTGTGTATCATCTCTGGTAAAAGTGTTTTTGTAGGTGCCAAAATTACACCCCTCTGACGAGTCTTTCTATTCTGGTGGAGGTGCCCCTCAATGTGCCTGTAATATTTGTAAGTGCTACTGTTCTTTGGTTTTGAACACAACATAGTTGTGAGCTATGGATATCTCAGAAGGTGTTTTTGAAGTACACTGTGACTCGTGCACTGAAATTGTGATGGATTTATTTGTTTTCCTGCTGTGAACTCACTGCAATGCCTGCGTTTGAAAAATGTTTTAAATTGAGACACACGTGCTTGCACCAGTGTTGTTTGCACCAGGCCACAAAATACTACACTCACCAACCCATGTACCCCCCATCTGCCAACCCGTTTGCCCCCGCCACCCATTGCCCCACTGCCTCTTCACCCACCAACCCCCACCACAACTGGATGTCTCTCTGAAATGTACCTCTAATTCTTCCAGAAGCCCATTTCGCCAGGATGAACTGACTGTCTGACAATGAAACCTGAACTTACTTAACACTCGAAATGCCAGAGGTGATGCCATTGGGTATGTAGGCTGTCTCCTCCGGCATGCCATTCAGCAACGGAATGACTGGCGCTTTTCGAATTTCTATCAAAACTAATTTTGCACATATAATCCCAAAAAATTCATTCATTGCAGTGGTGTGATGAAGTCGATAAAGGCTTTTGGTTGCGGATGAAGAAATTAACTCCTTATTTTCAGTTTTTTTCTGCAACTGAGAGTGAATAAGGTGAAAAGACAACTGCATGAAATGTAACCAAGTTTTGAGCGGTCCCTGCTCACACAAACCACCAAAGCTGTGCGTATGTTAAAGCGCACTCCCAATCGCAGAAGCAGGGCAAGAGAGAAGCATGGTGAACTTAAAAAGAAAAAGAAATTATGACACTAATGCCACTGCATTTCTTTAACTACTTTTTTGTTTTGTGTTTCGTCTTGCTTAGCACAATCAGCGGTTTTGTCAGTGTGCCTGTAATATGCCTTAATACATTTTTCCCTTAGCCTAAAAAAGAAAACTGCTATAATTTGGAAATACAAATGTTGAAATTGATTCAGTTGTGTCGTCATTTTTTTTTCAGAGAAAATTGTTTCGCAACATATGGTTTCATAATCTTTAAGAAATTGTGGGTGCAGAAATTGATGTTGTAATGCTGGACAAGCCTGATATAGCTGGATAAAAAATTGAAGTAAACAAAAATTTTAAAATGCTGTTATCACATACACACACACACACACACACACACAGTTACCTTACAACCACACCCCCACCTCCCCAAGACTAACCCTATAACTACACCCCTATCTCTCCAAGATTAACCCTAAACCACACCCCTACCTCCCCGAAATTAACCCTAAACCACACCCCTACCTCCCCAAAATTAACCCTATAACCACACCCTTACCTCCCCAAGACTAACCCTAAACCACACCCCTACCTCCCCAAAATTAACCCTAAACCACACCCCCACCTCCCCAAGACTAACCCTATAACTACACCCCTACCTCTCCAAGATTTACCCTAAACCACACCCCTACCTCCCCGAAATTAACCCTAAACCACACCCCCACCTCCCCAAAATTAACCCTATAACCACACCCCTACCTCCCCAAGATTAACCCTAAACCACACCCCTACCTCCCCAAGATTAACCCTATAACCACACCCCCACCTCCCTGAAATTAACCCTATAACCACACGCCCACCTCCCTGAAATTAACCCTATAACCACAACCCCACCTCCCTAAAACTAACCCTATAACCACACCCCCACCTCCCCAAGATTAACCCTATAACCACACCCCCACCTCCCTGAAATTAACCCTATAACCACACCCCCACTTCCCTGAAATTAACCCTATAACCACACCCCCACCTCCCTAAGACGAACCCTATAACCACACCCCTACCTCCCCAGTATTAACCCTAAACTACACCCCACCTCCCTAAGATTGACCCAATAGCCGCACTTTTGGCTCCTGAGAGGGGAAGGAACTCATTCCCAGATTAGACCTGTGTGAAGAGGCAGGGTGCCCTTAGCTCAGTACCGCTCATATAACGCTGTGTGTCTTTGCCTCCACAGCGGCAACGCAGTTCTGCCACGCAAGGCATGCAAGCCACGCGCGGCAGAGAGACGTGACAACTGCGGCAAGGTTCGGTGATACCGGGATAATTGTATTTCACAATCCAGCTCCCGCGCTACGGACAGATCCCCAAGCAGTGCTCTGAGAGTCTGACAGGAACCCTGGCAGTGCAATTTAGGTTTCGGAGAATTGTATGACTTGGGTCATATTTTTTTCCCCCCCATTTCTTCCTTTAGTCGATTTTGCTGGTGGACGTTGTATATTTTATAAAAAATACAGCCGCAACCCTGCAACCATTTTGTGTCCCCTAAAGCCTTGTTTTCTTAAACCACTTTACGTGAGCATGATGGGTAAAAGCTGTGAATACATGTTAATGCATAAATAACAAACCGAAATGAAGAAGCAAGAGGGGTTATGTGCAAAATTTCAAATAATATTTCTTGACATGATTACCGTAGGTGCCATAGGCTTGCTTTACAGTCCCAGGGTGAACTAGCATGTAGTCGTTTTTCAGAAACGACATTATTCAGTTCGTCCTGTGAATGCAACTATTCAGCTCCTGAAACAATATGACCATAAAATAAGATTAATACTTTGTGTCCAAAGTGTAGTCTCTGCACAGCTTGCTGCAGAACCTGATCAGTTATTCCTCCTTTGATTCAGTTCCAGGTATTCATGCTCTATGGTGCCAATTCTGGGAACATTTATTGTAATTTTCGTGTCACATACAAAGAAGCGATCTCTCTTGGGGGAGATTCGTGCAGCTGCTATTCTGTGTGGTTCTTTACTGTTGGATCTCATTAGCAGCATGAATGCTATGAAAGCATCAAAGTGAAGTCATCACATTGTCAGTATTGTCTGCCTGCTCTTGTGTGATTGGTCTATAAATGTAGCATGGTAGCATTACAGAACAATTAGGTACTTATCCTCATCTCAATCAGGAAATGACTCACTTCAAAATAAGTTTTTCAAAATGGCCTAGTATCACAGAATACCTCCTGAATGCTTTACCTTTCCAAAGGATGCCAAATCACTCCTTTGGGCAGACAGTGTCCTGGATTTGTTTGCCAGCTAAATTTACGATGTTACCTAACCAATAAATACTTAATAGTTAATAAATGTTATTACTACTAGGTAACATTAAGCATGGTCATTACTAACTTGGTTACAATAGCTTTCCTTTTGGCTTTTTAAACTTCCCTAGCAAGCGAGAACCTTTCAATGCCATTTGCTTTTATATTTCTTAGTTTTCAATGTTGATTGCTATTTTCTTCTTGCTAGTGAGTTTATATTTTCACCATTGACACCAGGGAATCCTGCAAATAACAGTCAAGTTTTTTTTTTCCTTTTTAAAAATTTTAAATCCTATCTCTCTTGTCACTTGGCAGAAACATGAGTTTCAAGCTTTGAGAGAGAGAGAGAGAGATGACAAAATATACAAGAAAATACCACACCCACTACATTTAGACAATTTGACAAGATCAACAAAAAACTGTACATTGACAATAGGCATGAAGAAACATAATTAAACAATAAACTGGAAATTTACTGTGCTCTAGGCCCAGATTACTCCCTGTCAGAACACCTCACTAGAGTTAAAAACCAAAAACAAAGATACACATTAACAATGTACACAGTGACCACAGCCTTGCCATCGAAATGGGTCACCACAAAAAGACCTGGCTGGCAAAAGAGTTCAATCTGGCAGAGGCGGAGAGGGAGGCCCACTTCCTGCCCAAAGTACCACTCAATCAGAAACCAATATTTTCCAGATTATTTAATTGATTAATTACAGATTGATCTATTCCAATACCTATCATAACCAAATCAATTTAAAATTATTCTGGGGGAAGAGTATATCGCAGCCCAGTATGGCTCTGCCTGCCATAAATTAAGAGAGGGTGTGGACTAAATAGTGGTACTGTACATGATATTATCTGTGTTCATTACTAATATCTACAGGTTCATAAATTGTTATATTACAAAATAAATATGTTTTAATCTGGGTGTGTGTGCATGTGTGTGTGTATATGTGTATGTGTGCGTATTGTGGCGCCCCGAGGCCCTATCGGTGCTCCACAGGAGAGCACAAGAAACACCAGGGCGGCCGGGCCTACCGCCACCGGCGACTGCTGGGGCAAGTGGTGAGTGGGCATTACCTTCCGAATGAAATATTGGAAGATTTCAGGGCCAGGGACAGCAATCTGCAGACCAGGTGAGCTCCAAGGATCAGCACCAAGGACAGGGCTGCAGCAGAGTGCAGGTATGTGGAATTTTCCACTCTGCTGCAGCACACCTGAGACTGCTTCAGTTGATTACCTCACAGAAGATATAAGGAGCAGCACAAAGGAGTGAGTGGCTGGCTGGGACTAGGGAGAGCTATTGCGCCTGGCGTCTCTCCTCACCTATTCCTGGGGTGGTAAGCGGCTGTGAGCAAACACAAAGCATAGGAATTATAGGATTGCGACTGTCAACCTTTTTTTCGGACTGGGGGAGTGGTCTCCCCGCACTGAAGAGGACAGGGGGCTGAAGGAAAAGTCCTGCAAGGCCCAAAGGAGAAAGGAGTGGAGACCGACCTGGAGCAGGCTGGCCAGTGCCCGAGCTCACGCTCCTAACCATTGTTCACTTTATCTTTCCAGGAGGATTGTACTCACCCTGGAGAGGAAGACTGATACCCCGACCGGGAAGAAGTTTCTGTTATTTTTTTGCTTCCCCTTCCCCTTCCCCCAACATTTAATACAAATAAATGCTTTTTCTGTTAACTGACCCTGGGACTCACTGCACTGGTTCTTATGCTGCTGTGGCAACTGCAACCTCCGGTGGTGAGGAAGGCCACAGTATCTATACTTGCATATGTGTATGGGGGGTTGCTTTCCCCCCCCCCTCCTTCTCTTTCCCCTCTTCTGGTTTTGTATATCCCATTGCTTTTGGAACACAAGTTTACTTGGCATGCAAATAAAGCACATTTGAATTTGAATAGAGAGAGAGAGAGAGAGAGAGAGAGAGATCATGTTCTCCTCTTGTTAGAGAATGGGGAAAAATGAGTTGGAATCATGGCTGTCACAATGCAGCGGCTAAATGTAATGAAAAGGTTATGACTCAGAATATGAGAAAATTGTCTTGGTTTTTCGGTGTCACAGTAATATCCCGGGTAATTGCCCGGGACTGGCAGGGGTCTGGCAGGGCTTGAGGCCAGGGGACATTTATTACTGTGTTATTATCTGGGGTCTCCGGAGCTCGTAGAGCCCTGTGGTGCCGTGTGGAGACGATGACATCATCCCCATCACGGCCGGGAGGACCAGACCGGGGCGCAGGATCAGACCGGGGCGGAGGATCAGAACGACCCGCGTCCCACAATCCCCGGCGCCGCGACGGCAGACCAGCGGGAAGCATATGTTGAGAAAAAGTGGAGGGGGTTCGCCGTCTCCGTTGTCCCCCAGGGCGGCGCGCACAGCGACGCAGCGGGAGACTTTCCCAGTCACGCTCGGCAAAGTTCAGGCCTTCTCAGGTGAGTCAGGCTGAGAGGAGAGAGAAGGGTGTTTTTTTTCGCCTTTATTCTTGTTCGGAATCTGAGGAAAGTGTTTAACCGACGGCATCCACACCTCCACCCTTGAAGACCTCACTTCCATCAGCATTTACCTCAATTAGACAAAATTAAACACAAACATTGCATTTGTTTCTTGCAGCTGCACTGTTTGTGAGTTCATGTTTGTGACTGCTGCTCTTGCTTGTTTAGAGTTGTGCAAAACAAGTGATTAAACAGTTAAATTAATAAACACACTTGCTTGAATGCATTACTCATAAAAACAGTTTTATATGGAGATATTTAATGGGTAAGCATAACAGTCTATTTGGTGTGCGTAGCCCAAAATGATTTCAACTTGCATTACCAAATAAATCCCTGTGGGGTCACTGTAGGCATTGGATTGTCACAATCACCTGACTAATTACACAATTAGTGATTCATTTTGACCTCATAATAGAAGTTGGTTGACATAATACAACAGGCACAGGAAGGAATGTGACAGATGGAATGTCAAACACACACTGCACACCAGTGGAGTCCATTTATTTTGTACAGTTTGCATCAAATCCATACACGCTAAGATTATAACAGACTGGCATTTACAGATAAACAAATTAATCACTGTCTGAAATGAACTATGAGGGGGAATCCTCTGTTAGTAATTCAACTGAATTGGGAAACAGAAAGATGTTGTCCAGGATTTGATTGATGCATTTTGAGTGCAGTCATTCCAGTTGAGAAACATGCCAAATCGTAAATTACCTGCATTCTAAAATATGCATGTATGAGATCGTGGAGCTGGTCAAGTCGACAGACAGCATGTCCGTCTCAGGTAAGGAAAGGTACATGTTAAAAGCACACAATGAACCCCTTAAAGACATGATGTCAAATGCCGGTCATTCGACTTGCACTGGAATGTTCCCACTGGAATGTTCACATTCTACCACTGCTAAGTGACATTCGGGCTAGCAATCTCCCAAAAGTTGACAAATCGATCCAACTAGACCAAAAGATTTCAAAGCATTAACCAAGCAGAACGTTGCACTACAAGGTGCTACCAAATGTAAAACAAGATATTTTGGAGTATTTTTATTTATTTATTTATTTATTTATTTATTTATTTATTTAGTCTCTGAATTGTATGTATGTATGTATGTATGTATGTATGTATGTATGTATGTATGTATGTATGTACCACTTATTGTAAAGCGTATTTGAGTTCTTGAAAAGCGCTATATAAAATGCATTTATTATTAATATTATTATTATTTCTGAGGCGGTTCCATTATGTTAATTAAGGGACCGCGAACGCGCTTCTAATATACGACTGATTGGGATTTATCAACATACGCACGGGAATACGATTGAAACTAAAACTGCAGCTAAACTGTCATAGCAAAATTGTAGCAAAGCCGTCTTCATTCAGTTGAGCACCTATGTGATTAGTGTCAACATAGCCTAGACACCTAGCACAACATAGCTACTACCTAAACAATTGCAAAATTGAGGAAATATGGCACATACACCAAACTGTTTAGCTAGCTCAGTGTTGATTCAACTAAAATATTTATGGTACAACAAGTGTAATGTAAGCATTTAATTACTGTTTTATTACTGAATAGTACTACATTTGTCGATTTGCGTAACCCGTCCTGAATATTGCTCCTAAGACTGGGGTTCTGTGCTTGTTTAATATGGTTTAAGCTGTGTGTTTGACACATCTAGCTAGTCATAGCTGGTCAGTGGCTGGTAAAAACTGGTAAAGCTGGTGGTCAAACTGGTGCTCTATCTGACTATATAGGCTGATCGACTAGCTAAGAGAAATGTTCAGCAGAGAAGTCATTAAATTTTTCTTGCCTGAAATACAGTTTTGTATTTGGGAAATTTTGGAAGTCGTCAAGTCACATGATATGAGGAGCCCCTCATTTGTATGGTTAGTACAAATTTCAGGGTGCTGCAAGTCAAATGTTGACATTTATCCCCTTTGTGCAAGCCCCTAGTGACCAGGATGCTGGCGTCCTGAGATAGCTCAACTCAGGCATTCAGTGGTCCTGCAACCAAACAATGAGTTTGTGTTCATAGTTTGAACGCACTCATACTGTGTTCTAGCTCTATTTGTTGATGATACAAGACAACTATGCAAAATAAGGAGTTTGTAAGTGCCCCCCTTCATTGTCTCGTAGTTTGTTTAACAAGCACCCCCTCCTTTCAGCTTCATCTGCAACTATGACCCCTAAGCCAGAAACACTGGACAATAGTGTTTATCTGGGAGTTCATGAAAGTATTCTTTCACTACCAAATATTTGTATTCCATCATGTTTTGTCATGTCGTTGCTGCTTTACACATTTGGCCACAGCGTTAGCATTAAAACACACACCTGACATAATGACATAATCATTGTTTTCGGTCATTTTGTGGGAAGTATTATTACTCTTGAGAACTTCTGAGCATGGATATGGCATAGCCTTGCTTTGCTGATATGGACTTCGGGAGTGAGTGGGAAGAGGAGAGCGAGGGCGGCTCTTTTGAGCCCAACCACATTGATTCCCTGGAAGAGGATGCATATGAAAATGGCAAAGATGTCCTTCTCGAAATGTAATTATTGTTTCGCAATATTTCAATTATATACTTCATTTTTTCCACTCCACCTTTGCCATATTTTTGATATTGTTATATTTGCATTGGTCATTATGGACGACTGTTAGCCTTTTCCAATAATGTTGAACATATTTATCTTGGGGTGTTCATAGTTCATACCACACACATTGAAATTCAGCATCTTTCAAAAGGTTTGTTCTATTCTCTAATGCGGGTATCTCACATACTGTACTGTAAGCATTCATAGGTCATTCAGTTATGTTCACAGCAAAGCTAGAACATCATCAACATTTTTCTGATGGAGGAATATGTTATTGTAATTTAATTGTACATAATGTGGGGTATTAGTATCTCTATTGGCTATGCTTGTCTCTTAGGGCATGGAAAATACGAATTCAAATTTACTGTGTGCTGATATGTAGCCTACTAGATTAATGTAAAATTTCCCTTGGAGTGATTATAAATAGTAACATGTGTAAAATGTCCCATTCTCATGCAACAAAAGATTACATACTGTAGAGTACAGAAAACCATACAAGTGAATGATTACATATTTTGGTATGTGTACCATTGTGTGTTACAATGGGTTTGCATTATTTTTCAATGTGACATCAATGAGAGATTTTGGATAGGTTTTTGGACCCCTATATATTTTTGATTCCCATGCTGATGAAGAGATAACAATTCCCACTTGTAAATTATACAAAAGTGAGTTTTTTTGCACACTTGTGGCCAATGACTTTATAGTCCAGTGCATGTATATTTTATCTAGTTGTACCTATTTTTTTATGTGATCTCTCAGTGATTAATTACAAACTAAAGAACAACGTCATTTTTGCATTTTCAAGATAATTGCATTTGTGGCACTTCATGTCTTTCTAAATTATGAATATAAACTAATTTAGTATTATAGATAGTGCTAGTGTCTTGTTTCATTTAAGCCATTTTCCAAGTCTCTCTGATGCAGACATCAGGAATTATAAAGCCTTAAATGGACTAGATGGTCTAAATGGACTAGGATTGGCCAGATTTGACCTCTACGCCTAGGGGTTGAGTGGCTTGTGCAGGTGTCAAATTGTGAAGCACTCAGAGTGCAATTAGGGTGTTGGAACTTGTTACCAGGTAAGGTTGCTATAATTTTGACCACTTATAAAGAAACCGTTTCATAGTCTATGCAGGTCTAGTAGACCCGTGAAAATGGGTGCAATCATGAACAATTACTATGAAATAAATATTTATTTTGAGGAAAGTACTGTCTTAGTTGCTAGAAAGTATATACTTAAAGCTATTGCCAACCTACAATAAATGTTTGATAATGACAGTTGAATTGATTGGCAATAGAGAAAGTGTTTCCAATGAAGAATTGTCTGATTTCCCAGGAAGTGCACCTAGGAAGTGCAAGCCTGAAGAACAGCAAGGTAGCCACTTCAAATGATGGGTAGTAGAGGTGTTTCTATGTGTTTTATTTTTAGTTTTGTAGGTAATATCGGTCAGTCTGTTCCATCCATATGACAAGAATGACTGCCTCTTGAACATGAAGCACATCTGAGGCACATCTGATGACATCTGATGAATCACGAATCACTCACTCTCTTCCTGACATTTGACCCAAGGTGCTATTGTCCTTTGAGTTCCCACATACTGTGGAACTCCTACAGGTCTAACTGGAGTTCTCACAGCTCTGTAGAACTGCAGTTCCAAGGCCTGCAGAATGCCTAAGATTGCTGCTGTCGCTGACTTATGTGAACGTACAGATAAAGTTGCTGTACGCAGTAACCAGGTACTGCCAGCTTACCTGCGGGTACTAGGCCCAATCCATCCGCATGGAAACCAGCGTACAAAAGAAGAAGAACCTTTCTTCCATAAAAACCTGTTTTTTTCCAGATTTTTCCTCCCCAGCTACATCTTCCCTGTCACTTGCAATGCTTGTTATAAATCACCACCCATATAATTAAACTGCAAATCGTGATTACAAGTCTGACCTGTCCATCACTGCCGTCCATTGACCTTAAGACCAATGAGGTTAAGGACACGGCTACAGTGTAAAGGTACATAACTGTATCCCTCCCAATTGATCAGTTTGCCATCCAGACAAGAAGAGTTCCTAAAACAGCACAGACAATCCCTTAGGGTTTTTAATACAGGCGGTGCTCATCAATACTAATGTAATTACAAAAAATGTCATATTCATGTTATTGTCTGCATGGGAATACAGTCGACTGTATAAAGCTAATATGTTTAATAATTATAATTCTTTTTATCACTGCAATGGCCCACACGTGAATTGCGTAATGTATGGGCATGCAAATGTCATTTAATTATGGGCTGTTAAGTACGTTACTGCCGGAGGAACAAACTCTTATCTGATTTAACGGGACTATTTTATATATAACAGTGCATGCCTGTAATCCTTCTCTGATAACTCATGTGCACGGTCCACGTTTCAGAAGCATACTACAATGCACATGCGTAGATCGGACAATATGGCAGTGCCCTGTGTGTTGTTTTTAGCATAGCCACCTAGCTTGCTACTGTGAGTGTTTAGCATGCAACAGCTAGCACATCTAAGTGGCCACTACACATTAGCACTGCTATGTTCAGATTCATAATAACCATAATTTAAATAGTTACATTGCAGTCATAGCTTCCCTCTGTTAAAATGTTTACGTTGGTTTACTTAGGTAGATAAGCTTTCTTTATTTATTACACTTTAAAATTTTACTTTGTGTAATGTATACATTACTTTCTTCTTCGGAGTCAAACCCTGAAATACAGCCATGACCCCTGATTGTGCTCGTGTTGTTATGTTGTGTGTGTCATTAAAATATAAACTGGATGTCTGGATCCAGTGGGGGGACTTCCACCAACTCACATCTGCAACCAGCCGGCACAAATCAACCAATCTTAACGGGAAAATATCAAGGGCTTCTTTTCTGTTGAAAATAATTTGTTTTTATCGAAAAAGCAAAAGTGTCCCTGTCCCAGTATGCTCCTGTGCATACACTGACGAAAACTGAAAGGACTTCTTTTCTTTCCGAGCACAAAGGTCTGAAGATAGGGGGGTCCCCGAGAGTCACCAATAACATTTACGTGCGATAGCACGTAAGCACACTCTCTGAGACAGCGTTCTCTCGAGGCATCAACACAGAATTAATAAGACCCTGAATCAAGGGCTTTAGCCCTGACAAATCTGGATTCTTCATCTGCATCATCCCTTGTGTTTCTGAACATCGACCTGTGCCTCTTCATTGGATTCATTTATGTAACTTCTGAAAAAAGAATTGTTTTCCCGAAACAAATTTCACTCACTCGTTTATCTTTACCCTTCCTCGGACTTGGAAGAGATTTTGTGGCGTGCTCAGCATTTAGTGAGACGCTTTATTAAGATCCCTGTTCGGTCACGCTTGGTCTTCATCCCCCAACCCTTGCAGATACACAACAAAGTATTAAACGTGACTACTATAATTGCCAAGCATTATTGTACCCTGATATGGAGGGCTATGTGTAAAAAGTGATGTCATTTCTAGGTGGTGGAGATCTAAAATTGTGGAGTATTGAGCCAAATGAAAAATGTCTTTGTCCTAAACATTATGGAGCTCACTGTTTATACAATGATAATTTCATAATTATCAATAAATAGACACTCTGTATTAACTTCAAATGTATGTTAAACAAAAGTATTCATCTATTACGTTGTTAAACTAAATATTCTCACGGAGACACACACATTTCTAACAGCCTGTTTCTGCTCTCTCAAGGCTGTTGTGTACCACTGGCCTGTCAGTTTCAGTGAGTTACAGAAGAATGTCATCCCAGACCTGCATACAAAGCAGAGTGTACTGTATGAATGCACAGTATCCACTTGTTGCATTCTGATTCAAGGCCTTCCTTTAAATTTCATATGGAGCAACAACCATGACAGTCAGAGGATCCAGCAGTGAGTATAGCTGCGGCAGTGAGTATAGCCCCAGCAGTGAGTATGACTCCAGCAGTGAGTATAGCTGCGGCAGTGAGTATAGCCTCAGCGGTGAGTATAGCTGTGGCAGTGAGTACAGTCCCAGCAGTGAGTATAGCTGTGGCAGTGAGTATAGCCTCAGCAGTGCGTATGACTCTAACAGTGAGTATAGCTCCAGCAGTGAGTATGACTCCAGCAGTGAGTATAGCCCCAGCAGTGCGTATGACTCTAACAGTGAGTATAGCCCCAGCAGTGCGTATGACTCTAACAGTGAGTATAGCCCCAGCAGTGCGTATGACTCTAACAGTGAGTATAGCTCCAGCAGTGCGTATGACTCTAACAGTGAGTATAGCCCCAGCAGTGCGTATGACTCTAACAGTGAGTATAGCCCCAGCAGTGCGTATGACTGTAACAGTGAGTATAGCCCCAGCAGTGCGTATGACTCTAACAGTGAGTATAGCTCCAGCAGTGCGTATGACTCTAACAGTGAGTATAGCCCCAGCAGTGCGTATGACTGTAACAGTGAGTATAGCCCCAGCAGTGCGTATGACTCTAACAGTGAGTATAGCCCCAGCAGTGAGTATGACTCCAGCAGTGAGTATAGCTGCGGCAGTGAGTATAGCCTCAGCGGTGAGTATAGCTGTGGCAGTGAGTACAGTCCCAGCAGTGAGTATAGCTGTGGCAGTGAGTATAGCCTCAGCAGTGAGTACAGTCCCAGCAGTGAGTATAGCTGCGGAAGTGAGTATAGCCCCAGCAGTGCGTATGACTCTAACAGTGAGTATAGCTCCAGCAGTGAGTATGACTCCAGCAGTGAGTATAGCCCCAGCAGTGCGTATGACTCTAACAGTGAGTATAGCCCCAGCAGTGAGTATGACTCCAGCAGTGAGTATAGCCCCAGCAGTGCGTATGACTCTAACAGTGAGTATAGCCCCAGCAGTGCGTATGACTGTAACAGTGAGTATAGCCCCAGCAGTGCGTATGACTCTAACAGTGAGTATAGCCCCAGCAGTGCGTATGACTGTAACAGTGAGTATAGCCCCAGCAGTGCGTATGACTCTAACAGTGAGTATAGCCCCAGCAGTGCGTATGACTCTAACAGTGAGTATAGCTCCAGCAGTGCGTATGACTCTAACAGTGAGTATAGCCCCAGCAGTGCGTATGACTGTAACAGTGAGTATAGCCCCAGCAGTGCGTATGACTCTAACAGTGAGTATAGCTCCAGCAGTGCGTATGACTCTAACAGTGAGTATAGCTCCAGCAGTGCGTATGACTCTAACAGTGAGTATAGCCCCAGCAGTGTGTATGACTCTAACAGTGAGTATAGCTCCAGCAGTGCGTATGACTGTAACAGTGAGTATAGCCCCAGCAGTGCGTATGACTCTAACAGTGAGTATAGCCCCAGCAGTGCGTATGACTCTAACAGTGAGTATAGCTCCAGCAGTGCGTATGACTCTAACAGTGAGTATAGCTCCAGCAGTGCGTATGACTCTAACAGTGAGTATAGCCCCAGCAGTGCGTATGACTCTAACAGTGAGTATAGCCCCAGCAGTGCGTATGACTCTAACAGTGAGTATAGCTCCAGCAGTGCGTATGACTGTAACAGTGAGTATAGCCCCAGCAGTGCGTATGACTCTAACAGTGAGTATAGCTCCAGCAGTGTGTATGACTCTAACAGTGAGTATAGCTCCAGCAGTGTGTATGACTCTAACAGTGAGTATAGCTCCAGCAGTGCGTATGACTCTAACAGTGAGTATAGCCCCAGCAGTGAGTATGACTCCAGCAGTGAGTATAGCCCCAGCAGTGCGTATGACTCTAACAGTGAATATAGCTCCAGCAGTGCGTATGACTCTAACAGTGAGTATAGCCCCAGCAGTGTGTATGACTCCAGCAGCAAGTATAGCCCCAGCAGTATAGCAGAGTATAGCTTCTTAAATGAAAATTCTGGGAAAAGAACCTTTTGAATTATGAATTAGTGTTTAGGTTTTGGAGCTGCAGCGCTTTCATCCTACCAAGTAATTGATTAAGCCCAACACTGGATTTTTTATTCCCTTTTGTGTTTAATGTAAGAGCGCATGGGGCTGCGGATAATTATTGCTTGCCGCTGTGTTAATTAGTGTGGAAATGGGTGCCCCCCAAAATGCACTCTGAAGATCGTAAATTTTGGACTGAATTGGAAATTAATTTGAAACATGCTTCATCCATTTCATGCATGAGTCCAGATGCATGCTGGGACAGCGGTGTGGCCTGTGAAAGCTGAAAGCAGCAATGCTGGAAATGTTGGGGGGGGGGGGGGATGCAGTAAATATCCAATGCCATGCTCTTAAAGGAGCACAAAAAATCTGCTGCTTATGATTTATGCTTCCTTCACTTTCATTGTTACGCTCAAGCCTGACACTAAAAAAGGTGACAGACGTTCAGATCAGGCTTTGAATTAGCTGTCTGCTGAGTCGTATAGCTACAGAATGGGGCACGCTTACATTGGCGGGGCTGCGATGTGGAGGGTGTGATGTTGTGTCCGGCAATAACCTATTCAGTGCTCACCACCCCCAGAGGAAAAACCAATGTCAGCTACTAATTCGCCCATAATCTGAAATAAAAGGAAATGGTGGATCATTACCCACATGGTGCTTACTCCTTTAATTGATTGTAACATCCCTCATTAAAATAAACCCCTTTGACAGACAGTTAGCACAAGTTTGGTGTACATATTAGACGTTGGCCGTTGTGTGGCAGCCTATTCCACCACAGACATCGTCATTTTGTAGTTTCCTAGCTACATATTAAGGGCGAGTGCTTTTTAATCTTAATGCTTTGTCTTTTCACCTTTTAGTATGACAAAATGTTGGACCTTCCACATTTATATGTCTCATTTAAATTTACTGTAATCAGTAACAAACTAACCGAAACGGATGTATGCACAGGTTTTTTTTGTATACATGTGTGCATGTTGATTAATACCAATAAATCGTAAATGAAAAGCGCGTTCACAAAACCTTTGATTTGCACGAATTGACGGCCCCTAAAGTAACACATACGAGGAGGTTGGAATTCCATTGCAGACCATTTAAAGAGACGACTGAGGAAAGACAAGAAGAGTCTTAGGAATAACAAAAAAAAACTTCTTTGAAGTGGAAATTGAAGTGCTGTTAATGGAAGTACAAGCCAAAAAACATATTTTATTCAGCAGTGTATGCACTGGAGTGTCAATGCCGGGGAAGACTAAAGCCTGGCAAGATGCAGCTGTAGTAAACTGCATCTCAAGTTCCGCATACTAAGAAACTGGTAAAACGAAAATAGTCTGACAAGAAACTGGAGTCAAAGAAGGAGATCCACGCCCACAAACAAAGCACATCAGCCACAGGGAGAGGTCTGTGTTTGGCTCAGATTTCTATGCTGGATGGACGCATTGGCCAAATTATAGGAGATGTCTGGAATTACCCCGAAGGGTGATGCCGATATGCTTTCCCTGTCCTGTGCCAGTCGCCAAGAAGCCGAGGACTGAAAGCACCGAAACGTGTTCTGGAATTGCATGGAAATGGCGTGCGGATCTTCTGAGTTCTGGCTCCAGTGTGGTGCAGACCCGGGTCAAATCCGTATTTGTTTTGGATTCTGGCTCCAGTGTGGTGCAGACCTGGGTCAAATCCACATTTGTTTTGGATTCAAATACTTTTCTATGCTTTACTGATCTTGTCCGGTGTATTGGAACCAATGAAATACTCTCCAAAAGTGCAAAAACTGCCTTCTGGTCATATTGGCAGGCTCAATTACACCAGGCAAGATCAACAGAGCACAGGACAGTATTTTAATCCAAAACAAATACGTATTTGGACAAGATCTGGTGTCTTGCACAGACTTGGACGGAGGTTTCTGGTCAGACGAAAGGACTTAGGAGTGATTCGTCCTTCTCAGAAAACAGACCAGCCCTGTCTTTGAAGATATGCCCTCCCAACTATGCCCATGCACCAAATCTAATAGGGGCCATAGCAATGACAGCCTAAGCTATGACTTCTGCACCCAATTAACAGCAAACTTTGTTTATGTGTCTTATGGGATATTCAATTTCAATTAAGCATTAATTAGATCAATCAGGATTACACAAAAGAAACGTCACCAGTTTTATGGTGAGTCGAATCATGATTTTTATACAATAATGTGAGGAATTACAATATTCAGTTGACTTCTAATTCAAATATTTTTTAGAAACTTTTAAAAAATCGAGATATTTCGATTGTGTTTTTCATTCACACACACAAAATGCAAAAAAACAGTTTATGAATCGCGCGTTGTTTATGTAAATGCATTTACAAATAATTTCAGCTCACGTGATAAAAGAAGCACATTGTGAAAGAAACAGCCTGCAGCAATTAAACTTTTTCAGAAGAACAATCCATGTTTGCCTCATGAACTTATGTACATCTAGCCTCTTTTCCTAACATATAGGACCAGTATGAAATGACAAAGGATGAGCGGGTTAGGACAGTGCAGACAGGCAGCAGATTTTCATCTAGTTAATCACAGAGAGCTATAACGCATTAGGAGTCTTTCAGTGGCTGCAAAGTTCTCTCTCCTTTTTCATTTTAAACTTTGATTAGTTCTTGATAATACCATTATGCAGTAATTGCCCGATGTAGACTGAATATCTCTGTCTGGAAAACTCAAACTTAATCTTGTATCCATGGTAACATCAAGCAACCAGGCATATTTCCATGGCTTGTGAGATGTGTACAAGCAAGTCAATCTTTTTTATCCTGGAGGGAGCTCTGTTACACAGGCAGGGTCAATAACGCAGGCTGTGATGGCATAAAAACACACAAGAAGGAAGGTACAGTTCTCACCAACACATTCAATAATGCCTGCTTTGGAAATAACTCCCCACTGGCTGGTTTTAATAATAGCTCTGCACCCCTCTGCTTCATCTAGTACCATTAGCGCTGCACACCTTTGCTTCATCTAGTACCAATAGTGCTGCGTTCCTCAGCTTCATCTAGTACCATTAGCGCTGCATTCCTTAGCTTCATCTAGTACCAATAGTGCTGCACACCTCAGATTCATCTAGTACCAATAGTGCTGCACACCTCAGCTTCATCTAGTACCAATAGTGCTGCACACCTCAGATTCATCTAGTACCAATAGTGCTGCACACCTCAGCTTCATCTAGTACCAATAGCCCTGCACACCTCTGCTTCATCTAGTACCAATAGCACTGAACTCCTCTGCTTCATCTAGTACCAATAGCGCTGCACTCCTCAGCTTCATCTAGTACCAATAGCCCTGCACACCTCAGCTTCATCTAGTACCAATAGCGCTGCACTCCTCAGCTTCATCTAGTACCATTAGCGCTGCTTCTGAGCTCCTGGTTACAGATAGGCAGATAATACAGGGGAGAAGAGCTTTGGTACATTACAGTAATCATACTGGTGGTGGCATGCTTGGCATTACATGGGTTGCGGATTGCTGCGGGATGGCAGTTCGGATGTGCATATCTATTTGTCTCATAGAGACATGCATTTTAAGTCATCAACAGTCTTTAACCTGCAGCAGCACAAAGGTCTGGCCCTGAGCACTGGCTTTTTGTGGATGAACACACAGAATCAGTACACACCACACATGTATGAAGGTTTTCTCAAAGGCACCCTATATCATTAACGATACAAGATATACCAGGAGCACAAGAATATATATATATATATATATATATATATATATATATATATATATATATATTTTTTTTTTTTTTTACCACAACCTGTATTGATTCTCGCAACACTCAGAATCAATAAAATTTCTCATTTATATTTTTCTATAGAATGCTATAGTACAGGGATCTCAAACTGAAATCCTGGTGGGCTGCTGTGTCTTGCTGGTTTTTGATGTGTTCCTGCACTCAAGTCATTAATTTAAGGCATTGGTTGGCTAAAGAGGTTGCATACTTTGTTTCCATGTCCTAAACTGGCTACTGATCGAAAGCAAATCACAAAAACCAGCAGAGACTGTAGCCCTCCAGGATTGGAGTTTGGGAACCCTGGATAATTTCATATGAACTGGTATGCTTAACAATGTCCTAAATAATTCACTTTTATGCTCACTCCTTACGGTGGATTGGGGAAGGAGCAATTCCTTCTGACTTGGGAGACAATCTCATTTGAATCATCATTTAAAAAGTCATTCTTAAAAAAAAACTCTATAGCATGTAATTGAACACTTAAAATATAGTCTTTTTAATGCAATGGACAAACTTTGGGGAAACTGTGTAAGAAAGGTAATTTAATTCTCCTTCTATATATCTGGTTAGAAATGGGTTTCTACTAAGAACCAGCTAATGTATGTAATTATCCTTTTAAAGCGTCTTAAAACATTTTCCAACTTTAAGGTACCATTCAGAATGAATTACTCATTTTCTTAATTATAAACTTGCATAGAGAAATTAATATACTTTTTCAATTAACAGTAAAAACCAAATCCTTCCTTTTACAAAACTCACGGTAGATCTTGGTTTTTGTTTAAAATCGCTGCAATTGTTCCCCCAGAAGAACATGTATCCAGAACTTTGAGTGAACAGAACAATGACATCAATGTATTTAATTGTTTGTTACACATCAGATTTGATAAGGATTACCAGAAATTTGCAGAAAAACTTGTTAAACAATCTTACATACAGTAAAGTGTACAGTAAAATTTTGAGTGCTAAATCAACTCTGATAAAGTGCATCTTTTTCCTTTTGGACTTCTATAAACAGTGTTTTTCAACGACACTCAAAGATAAGGACAGCCATGGGGATACAGTACATTAAATATCCTCCTCAACTTCAGGAAGTATTGTGAATGAAGTCAGGCATCATATAGTCCTTGTTTTATGAAGGTTAATGAGATATTTCAAAGATTGTTTTGTATTTTTGCTGGTCTTTCAACATCCATAAGGAACACATGTTCTAGAAAGTTAGTGAGGAAAGGAACTCCACAGCCTACAAAATGAGTGAAGGAAGGAACTAAAGTGCAGCATAATCTGTGTACACTCATATAATGTGTTTGCACAGAAGCTGTTGCAATGCCATTTCAAGTGAAACGTTTTGCTCCAGTATAGAAGGTTTTGTAACTCCAAGCATTATTTCCACTTAAAGTGGCTCGAAAACATTAACGGCCAATGTCTGATTGATAACAGACTCTTGTGAGGCAGTATAAAATCGTCATGGTGAACTGGTTCCTTATGGTTCCCGTGGTTTCTTTTTACTGAATGCGGCAGTTTGTGTCCCCAGCCCAGTTCATTTAAATTGGATCTGCTGAGATTGCCATTGATTGGTCCATGTTTAGTGGAAGGGGGAAGACAAAAGAAATCTTTAGTCGTGCAGATCAATATCTTCAGGTTTATGGGCTATTGACATTGTGCCATGGAAGTGGACAGTACATGGTTGTCTGAGTGTGTTTCGGAGTTCCAAAGGATACATTTCAATTTTAATACAGTTTTTTTCCTCTCTTTCTCTCTCTCTCTCACTCTCTCTCTCTCTCTCTCTCTCTCTCTCTCTCTTTCTCACATGCACATGCACACACACCCAGGCACACACACACATCTACAGGAAACAGTCATTATATGAAACTGAGCTAGCTATTTGACAGATTGATAAGCACGTGCATACAATAGATGCAACGTAGCATGTTACAAGGCAAGGGAGATCTAACAGGAATGCAGTACAGGATCTCAATTGAAACAAATACAGGTCCTACACTTTTAAGGAATGTCTGAAATAAAGAGAAAATAAATACTTCGGATTCAACGAGCGAAGGTCCTTCTTTCTTAGCATCTTCCAGAAAAGTGTAAACAACTTTAAAAATGACCATGCAAATTATATAGAATGCCATATTAAACATTTGTCTGTGTGTGTGTGTGCACAGAACTTGCAGAATCAGTAAATGCATTACACACATATATGTCTCCTATACATGAATGCTAATTTAGCCTGTTAATAAAAACTGCATTAAATGCAGTGGTTGTAATGGTGTTGTACAGTAGATCCTTGTTTAGCAAGGCAGCTCAGCGTTGTATTTGCTCTATGAGGAAGTCCTGAGGAACTGTTGCTGGGCAACACTGCTTTACTCATGCGGTCATGTTGCATGGCCCTGCGGGTGAGTTTACCATTCACACCATCTGCATCTCTGTTCTGCAACATCATTTCTTTAGTGACAGTCCAATGGAATGGACATGCAGTAAATCTGATCAAAATGTCAAAAATGTTCTTCAAGTTAAATCAAAACAAGGCAGAGGTGCTTGTTGTGCGTTCAAAAACCTGAATCCTGGACTCTGAGGTAATCTTCGAGGCCCACATTAAGCACTTAAAGAAATCAGCATACACACTTTTATTATTAGTAGACTCGACTACTGTATTGCCATTTTTTTAAATTATCAATCAGTTCAGGTTAATCCAAAACTCTGCTGCTCGTTTATTAACAAATATCAGAAAGAGACCGCACAACTGTCCTAAAATCTCTTCATGGGCTACCAGTTCATTTTAGGATTGAATTTTAAATTAGTTTATTTTAAAAGAATATGGCCTAGAATCCCCTACATATCTGACTTTTAAGGTATATGCCCAGCAGTGCCTTTAGATCCTCTGACAGCAACTTCCTGTTTGCACCACGATACGATACAGGACTTTTGGCAGGGCATCAGTTCGCATCTACGGCCCCAGACATGGGAACAGTTTGTCAGAGGGTCAGGGCTGCTCCATGCTTGGACGGTCTTCAGAAGGAACTCAAGACGTACCTTTTTAGGATTCTTATGTCATGGTTCCCTGTCTCATTGCATTACATTACATTACATTACATTAAAGGCATTTAGCAGACGCTCTAATTCAGAGCAACTTACACATCATTATCACATAGCATTTACATTTGCATCCATTTATACAACTGGATATATACTGAAGCAATGCAGGTGAAGTACCTTGCTCAAGGGTACAACGGCAGTGTGCTACCTGAGAATCGAACCTGTGGCCTTTAGGTTACAAGACCGACTCCTTACACATTATACTACACTGCTGTCCATGTTTCCCTGAACTTGATACAAATTGTACTTATGGTGAATAATAATTTTCACACCTCCTGTATGCTTGTAGTATCTACTGCATATCTGGCAGCAGCATGGTGGTTTGAGGCTCATTTGATACCTTGGACCCTTGATGACTTAAAGCCATTTAGCCAACAAACGTGTTCCATACTGTATCAGCATAATTTACAGTTGAATCTAGTCCCACCCCCCAATTCCCATAGAGATCTATTCAAATGCAAAGAGTTATTGTATCACTTGTAGGACAACCTGACAATAAGATATCCAGACTCTGATTATGTTGATAGGTCACAGACATCAGGAAGTCATGGCATGCAAAGGATATGCAGCCAAATACAAAACATGATTCTTTTATTTGACATTATGTTAATTTGTCTAAAAAACTAAAATGGGAGACTACATATAAAAAGTGCTGTAATTACTACATAGTGAAACCAAAATGTATCAGAATACCCTTTAATAAAAGCTCGGAGTCTGCACTTTGACCACATGTGAATTGTTTGATTACAAACAAAGAAAACAAAATATTAAATCAGAAAAAAGCAGAAAAATGCAGGTGGTTTTAATGTTGTGGCTGATCGGTGTATATATTCAAGTGCAAAATCATTACTCTGTGGTGCGAACTGAGTCTTTCTTGACATTAACTGTGTTGAATCTTATCTGCATGCACTTTAAGAGCACAAAGTGAACAGGTTTTCAGATAGTAATGAGAACTCACATTATAAATATTTTTCTGATTAGAGGCTTACTCTTGTGGTTACAAATCAATTTGAAATTTGACAATTTGAAGAATAGCAGCTTGTATTGACCTTGGAATTACTCAAGAGAAGTCCCTCCTTCATTTATTTCAGACTAGTATGCCTTATAAGGGGGATATGCAGTTGCAGTTAACATTCTAAACACACTGCTGTGTGAAAAAGGTTCTCGTAGTGACCTGCTTTGTTAGAATTCATACCACTCACAATTAAATTGAGTGTTTTTCAAGAAGTTTATGCTATTCTCTACTGCAGGCATTTCACATACTGTATAGTATGCATTCATTAGTTGCTCAACAATGTTTTATGTTTGATGCACAGACTTACTATGGAGCTGGAACAAAAATTTTCCGATGGTGGGATATTATTTTATTGTAATCTTATTGCATATAATGTGGGGTATTATTTTCTCCATGGATTATACTTGTCACTTGCGGCATTAGGAAATACTCATTCAAATTTACTGTGCTGATGTGCTAGATGAATGTAAAATTTCCCTTGGAGTTTTCTTAAATAGCAACATTTGTAAAATTCACAATTTGGGAATTTTGGACAGATTTGCTACTTTTTGCTTCATAGATCTTTTACAGTTCGGGATATCACCCCCAGATTTTGCACACTTGTGGTCAAGGAGATTTTGTTTTACCTGCTATATATAAGTGATCTCTCAGTATTTAGTCATTATTTGTCATTTGGAAAACAACTTCATTTATGCATTTTCGCCTAGACAACTGAATTTGTGGTACTTTATTTCAACCTAAATTATGAATATGATCTAGTAACGTTTAATGTAAATGGTACAAGTGTCTTGCTTAATTTAAGCCACTTTCCAAGTCTCTGTGATGTTTACATCTGGAGTTATAAAGCCTTAAATTGAACGCCCCCTAAATGGTAAATTATTGGCCAGATTTAGCATCTGCACAAAGGGGTTAATAATGACATTAAATACATTTAAACAGTAATTAAAGCTCATGTTGGGAACTAAGCTTATTCATATTCATATTTTTACTGATAGATGCCTTAACAAGCCTAGTTTCCTGGGATTCCCTGGAGATAAAATGTTTTATTTTTGGGAAAAATATGAAGCCATATTAGGAAGACTAAATTCTGTTAAAATTGCCCATTTGCCCCTGTATAATTACCAAATGCCAAGCAAGTTACAATCTGTTCTTTTGTATTCCATCACAATGGCAACAGGACACAGCTGGATCTCATATGGAAATAAATTATAATAATGTGTGAGCTATGATGGTGGCCAATTGTTATTTTTTATAGTTCTGTATGTAAATCACCTCCAGTTCCATTTTTGTCCAAGATTAATGTTATCAATCTTTTCTGACAGATACTTGACTAATCATGAGGAAAAAAATGACCAGACACCTGCACAGTAAATATCACACAAGCCCTGATGTCTTGGCTGCGTACATTTTAGTGATATCTATCAGTGCATTGGAAGTTACATTTAATCTGAATACACAATGTTTGTAACAAAAGCAATTTTTTTTTGCTCTTCCCATTTTTGGTTAATTAAACAATAACTCTAGACTAGCAGTGGTGTGTTGTGATTATATGACAGCGAATACCTTAGCTATGATATATACAGCACAATATACCACAGCCTGGAGTGAGTTATTACTTTTATAATACAGTTACCAAATATGATAATATAGATATTATAGACACGATCCAATTAAATTTGTTTGTATTCATTTCATTGCAAAAATAATTTACAAGAAAGTAGTTCCTGACTGCCTGCACATAAGTGCCCGGTGGTTTCTATGCAGTGTTAGTAACCTATTTTGCTAGCTAGCAAGCTAGCATTAGTGAGCTAACAGGAGATTATGCCTCACAGATCTTTATTTGTACAATTAGTATTGTTCAACCACAGAAAAACTGCCCAGCATCAGTGGGATCACGTTGAGTAGGTCTCCTCGTTTTGCTCAGTGGAGGAGGCGCATTGCTCAGCGTGGTGAGGATCCTGCTCCGCCTTCTCCGGTCCCTGAGTTTCGGTCGCCAATAATTCTGGAGAGAGTTCTCGCACTTGTGCCTGCTTGCAGTCATAACCTCTCTCACCTCACGACCGGCATCAGATGGTTTCAAATGCCTCCATTTTGTAACTGATGGTGAGCGTTACAGATGACGTTTTTTTATTTAGACTTGAATAACCACTTAGCCACAGAGTGATGATTGAAATAGAACTGTAAAGGAACATTATTATTATAATACCACAGCTATTGACCAATCAGATTGCTAGATTTGTTGTAACTGTTTTATAATGTGGAATAACCAATATTCTGAAAAATATCCTGAAACACTCCCATTCTGCTCTGATGTGTCTGATGGAGCTTGACTCAGAAATATTGGATCGTGGCTCCTTTTATACCTCCACAGCAATTAAGCTCTGTGAGCAGAACTCTGGCAGTGCCACCATTATTTTATACATTTGATCAATGGTTTTTATTGAAGTCAATAAAAAAAAAGTGTGGCCAAGATCCTCCCACACTGTTCTGAAATACACAGATGTGGCCGTTTAGGAAAAAAAACAAAACATTTAGGATCCTTCTCAGGGGTCGATAGACGATTTAGCGTCTAATGTATTTGACACGCATTAAAGATACGTGACAGAAAAACAATCATCATTTACAGCGCAGCACGCACAAATAACTGTTTCACACAGGAGCACCCAGGAGAAGGCCGTGAGCGGTAATATGAAATGGAACTCTGCACAGCCGTTCATGATTAGCGCAGTCATGGCTACGGGTAAGCGGTGGAGCGGGGCTGACCCTGGAGGCGGGGGGCACACGCAGCTCCAACCCACCCCCCGATGCACGCTTCATTAGGTGCTTTTCCAAATGACCGGGTTCTCATGGGAGACGGTGATGTAGCACCAACAACGAGAGTCAGCAGCCAAAGAGTAAACAAAAGAATCCGCGGCTTCATCGAACTTGGGGCAGCGAGACGCTGGCACACGTGACACGTGTCTGACAGCTTGTCGGACTGTGCGGGCTGGGGAAGGGATATGGATATGACCCAGCCGAAATGAACATTTACATTTTACAATACAGGGTGACAAACATATCAAAAGTCTATTGAAGAAAAAGGCAGTGTAAGTATTTAAAATGTATCCAGCCCTATGGAACAAAATCAATAGTTTTAGGTAAAAAGGTTAAATACATCGTTAATGTTGCAGGATGGTTGGACATGCAGCTGTCAAAATGTAAACATTTGCAAATAAGCTGAGGATGGGGAGCAGGGGAGATGGATTCTAGAAGGCAGACTTCAGAATGGTCAGTCGTGTTTTTAAATAACGACACTTGTAAAACATACTTTTTTTTATTAGCAGACTTCCATTTGCTGTTCCAAAAGAAATATGGCCCTTGGGTTACATAAACTTTAGTTGAAACTGATGGTTCAAAATGTTTGATAGCAGGTAGTTTATAAGAGTCGAATGCAACATGCGTTTAATTTTTGAAACTCACTACATGAGGCTTTTTTGGGGTAAACTTTAACCCCTTTGCACATATGCCAAATATGGCCAACCCTTGCCCCTTTAGGGGGCGTTCTACTTGAAGCTTTATAGCACCAGGTGTGAGCATCACAGAGACTTGGAAAATGGCTTAAATGAAGCAAGACAGTTGACAATACTAACTAGGAATATTTATATTCATAATTTAGGTGTAAACAAAGTTCCACAAATGCAGATAACATGGCACAAATGATGTTGCTCTGCTTCAGTTTGAAATGGAATACTGTGAAATCACACACACACACACACACACACACACACACACACACACACACACATATATATATAGCAGGTAAAACTATACAAGTCCAGGATCATATGCTGCATGACCACAGGTATGCCAAATCTAATGCTATGCAGAACTACTAAAGATCTATGAAGCAATTAAAATAGCAGGTATTGATAGTAAAATGGTGTGGTTTAATTCCACAAAAACGTCTCTTGTCTAGTTCGCTACTCAACATTTCGTGTAGCATTTTCACTGCTGTGTTGGCATACCTTCGGCCTATTGCTGGCTTTATCTTGTTGCTATGATGGAATACAAATTTTTGGTGGTGAAAGAATATTTTCATGAACTCCCAAATGGATGCCATTGTTTGATCTGTCATGCTTGGGGGGTATACTTGCAGAAGAGACTACAGGGAGTAGGTGTTTGTTAAAATGGACGATCTGCACGACAATGGTGACACTTAGAAACTCTGTATCTAACATCACTGTAGTGTATCATCTACTAATAAAGGTAAAACACAGAGTTTGTTGTTTCCACTCATAGTTTGGTTGCAGGAGCAATGAATGTCTGAGTTGAGCTATCTGTGCCAACCATTAGAGCAGGGCTATTCAACTTCAACAGCAAGTGGGCCAAATAGGAAAATCACTGGGAGTTTGTGGGCCACACAGAATACTTTATCAATTAATGGCTACAAATAACTCTTACAGTATAATGTTAATAGATATATTACTACATGGAATAAACTAGTCACGTGCATCTCTTTTCTTTCACTTCAATGATATCATTATAATCAATTCCAGACAGCCGCCAGGCCATACAAAAAAGTAGGAAAGCTATGGTTACGGCTGGCAAAGTAAATAAATACCGCCAGCCCAGAATGCAATGTGAGGCTTGACTGAGCGAATGGCAGGTGCGGAGCGAGTGTAATCCTGTTGCAGCCAATCACAGCACATAGGTGCTTTAAAAAGACGTAACCATATTGGTTCAGATCATACGGTCTGTGGTTCAGATGTCTCAAAGTAGCTCAGAGATATGTACCTTAGTTTTATTTATCATATCACACACATGCCCGCCTGATTTGCAGGCAGCCTCTTGCGGGCCGCAGAAAAATTCAAAAGGGCCGTATTCGGCCCGCGGGCCGCTAGTTGAACAGGCCTGCAGTAGAGGGTTTGCGTAAAGGGGTTAGGTCTTCCTATTTTCTGTTCCCTTTGCTCACAGTCTTGATGTCACTTCCTGCCTCTTATTTCAAAATCACTGTATGTTTCATCATGGGCAGTCTCCTAGCTTCATTTCTGTAGGCTTTCTGGGCAAACTGGATGGCGTGATGTTCTGTGGTATTACACGATGATTGGCTGTGTGGTGCAGTGCTGTAATGGCTTACTGTGATCTTGAGGCCAAGATCAAGTATCAAATCAAAATCCCATTGGCTGTTTCCCCTGCCCCTCTCCCTGCTGTTTACCTCCAGAAATACACTCCTCTGTAAGTAGCTGCTTGTATGATGGGAAGGTTCTAGAAAAGGCTTTGAATGCCAATAATACAAGAGCAAGCAGAAAAACGAATAAAAAGAAAGATATTGAAAGATTATGCCCGAAAGCGCTGTAACTGGTAGCCAGACCTGGGTCAAATACATATCTGTTTTTGCTTCAAATACTTTTCTACACTTTACTGAGCTCATCTGGTGTATTGGAGTCTATGACATACTCTCAAAAAGTGCAAGCCTCACCTTTTGGTCCTATTGGCAGGCTCAGTTGCACCAGGCAAGATCAACAGAGCACAGAAAAGTATTTGAATCAAAAACAAATACGTATTTGACCCAGGTCTGCTGGTAGCTAATGAGTTGACATCTGTAGCCATGCAGAGGACGGAGACCAAAGAGGGAGACCTCATAATCGCTGCTCTCACCTCTCAGACTCTTATCCTGGTTTCAGTTCCAGCACCTCTACACCACATAAAAAGCCGTATCTGCAGGCAAAACTCCAGCAGCGGGGGGTTCAAGGGACATCAAACGTGTGCAAACTGACCTGAAAACTGTACTTTTGTAGCAGATGGTGCATTATAAAATGAATGACCCTGGGGGGGGCTTCGACAACCTTGTGTAATAGTTCAGTACAGGTAACACCAAACAGTGGGCGGTGGTTCCCTAACCTGGGGTTTGGGAAATTCATGGTGGCGCAGAGGCCGGATCCTCTCTGCGTGGAGTGTGCATGTAGTCCCCGTGCATGTCTGCATGCAGTCCCCGTGCATGTTTGCATGTAGTCTCCGTGCATGCCAGCATGTAGTCCCTGTGCATGCCAGCATGTAGTCCCTGTGCATGTTTGCATGTAGTCCCCGTGCATGTTTGCATGTAGTCCCCGTGCATGTCTGCATGTAGTCTCTGTGCATGTTTGCATGTAGTCCCCGTGCATGTTTGCATGTAGTCCCCGTGCATGTTTGCATGTAGTCCCCGTGAATGTTTGCATGTAGTCCCCATGCATGTCTGCATGTAGTCCCCATGTTCTCTGGGGTTTCCTCTGGGTACTCTGAGAGCCGGACAGGTGCGGGGAGGGGAGCCTCATGCCCAGCACTGGACTGTGAGGAACATAGCTGATTACAGCTGTCCATGCATCTGATCACCAGCAGTTCTCACCACTCACACTGGACTGAATGCAAGGCAATGTGATATTGTGGTCAGAGAGGGAGTGTTTAGAGTGTGTGTGTGTGTGTTTGTGTGTGTGTCTTTACCCCTAATGCAAGTGTCAATATCATTATGATGTACTGTGTGTCTCTTCTGTTTATGTTTTTTTTTGTCTTACTTTTGGTATGTGGACATGAATAAAAGTAAAAAAATGTGAATGTACAAATGGATTTAGATCATCTGAGAAATAGCTGAAATGTAACAGATTATGGGCCATTTGGCCACCCATCTCTAACCATTGCAGTGTTTTGCTTTGAGACAGCTTTGAGACCCAGTTCATATCAGCGAGATGTTTCTTCCAGCTTGTTGCTTGTTTGCTCATTGACACAGATTCGGAGGGGGGGATAAGGGGGGGGGGGGGGGGGGTTGAGCTAATTGCACTCCACTCCATGGTTCCGGCATCATTGAGCCTTTATCCCGACCCGCGCGGCACACACAGCTTTAGCACACCGACGGCCATTACTGCTGCGCCACCTCACTTAAGCTTTCAAATGTTTACCTTCGGTGGGGGTTTCTTTGGGCAAATAACGGCTAACGGCTCGGCTAAGCCCCATTCGCTAAGGCACCCGCCAGCTTCCCGCCGCGTATCTGCACCTGTTCTTCATCTCTAGCCTCTCTCTGTCTGACGGCCGACCAGCGGGGTACGGCTCTGCGGCTGTACCGGCACACTCGAACCACACCTGTACAGGGATAATATGTAGGTAAAAGAACGTACAATCTCCCCAGACGCTAGTGTCTGGTCAGCATATAAATAATGCATATGTTTAATTTACACGAAGCACAAAGCAGCCGAAATGAACAGCCCTCCGCCTGTTCTTTTACCTTGAAGAAGGGGGCAGTTTTTGCAGCAGAGATTCTTGCACTCTTAATACTGTACCTGACTGTTTTTTTTTTTAATTAGAATATAATGATGTAGTTTTGGACTTTGAGGCTTTCTTCTATTTCTTTTTTCTCCTTGGTTCCTTTTAATAAGAGTTGAATCGTATATTAAATGCGTGAGTACTATCTTCAAGTACCAGAATGTGATAGAAAAATTGTGGGTTCCAAGCTTTAGCCTATTCAAGTCTCTTCCCCGGCTGTGCAGAGCTTGGCAGCTTGGAATTTTACTGCCAGATAGATTCAGAATCCACACGTCTGAAATTATATAGTACCTCACTACACTGACAACAGAATTTGGAAGATTGCAGAGCAATACTCTTCTTTTATGATAAGGCTATTGCAAGCCATCAATCAATTTATCTGAAAGTGTTTTGAAACCCTTAAACTGGTGGTGAGCCAACTAGCAATTTTTTGCTCTCAGAACATTGGGGAAGTTAGTTAGCATTGTATTATGTATTATAAATGATCCCAGGACATGCATTTGTCAAGTTAGAGTCCGGGTTTGTCATTTTGATTGTTTTCTTAACACTGTAGTAGCAGCAATGGCATGTTACCCATTGACTTTATCGTATCCTCCATCTGGAGGTTTTGACAGTAAGTTTGTATGCGGTGTGCCAGAACATTGTTGTAACAATACAATCTAAAGAGACTGTTTACGTTAAATTCGTAGCACTGTTTCACAATCTCTGGTGGGAGTCTAACCATATTGTCCTCAAACATTCTGGAAACATTTTATTTCGGCTGAAAACTGAGTTATCACCTGTTCAGGGGGACAGGAGAAGCTGGGTTACGGCTACTGTAAATTTTTATAAATCTAATTTGATAACGGCACATGCTGTACGTATAATGATCTGCATATTCACGGGTGATCGGTGCTCCCTACGGCACTGCAGAGCTTCTGAGGGCATTTTTTAAATTAACACTGATGAAAAAAAATACTGCAACAGAATAAAAGTTTCACCGCTAACATAATGAGTAATTAGACAGTGACAGGAGCACAGAATTACTCTGCTGGGTATTCGTAATACAAACTGCTTCAGGATACCTGCTATTCTGGAAATGCACAATTCTAGTTTTGGGAGATCTAACGTGCTTGTTTGAGGGAAGGACTTGACAAAAGGTATTTGGAGGGTATGACTGGTCACAAGAGAAATGGCGGCACGAGGAATTGAAAGGTGCCTACCTCAGGGTTCAATGTTACAATTCACTCTCTGTACTTTCGGTCGGATTGCTAGTGAATGGAACCTGTATGTCCCAGAAGTTTAATTGTGGTGTGTAATCAATCAAGAGAAGTAGGTTGTGTGTATTAAAAAATGATCCATCTATCTCTAGTAATATTTTCAGAATTAAGCCAAATACGAAAACTGTTATTTCCTATATAGCACAGTAATACATGCTGCCTGTGCTGATCCCTCTGCATATAGCACAGTAATACATGCTGCCTGTGCTGATCCTTATATTCTGCATATAGCACAGTAATACATGCTGCCTGTGCTGATCCTTATATTCTGCATATAGCACAGTAATACATGTTGCCTGTGCTGATCCCTCTGCATATAGCACAGTAATACATGCTGCCTGTGCTGATCCCTCTGCATATAGCACAGTAATGCATACTGCCTGTGCTGATCCCTCTGCATATAGCACAGTAATACATGCTGCCTGTGCTGATCCTTATATCCTGCATATAGCACAGTAATACATAGAGCCTCTGCTGATCCTTATATCCTGCATTTAGCGCACTTTCTGTCTTTGCTTTGTAGAACTGTAGTGCCAGGCCTCTGTAGCTCCCTGTAAAAGTACTACCTTTGATGTGCTTTTTTAATGGTCACAGTTGTGTCTGTCCGTCACTTCAAAGCACGAGGAACGGTGGCACGGGGGAGTGAAAGGCACCTCTCATTACGACGGGTTTCCATTTATTTTTTAGGGGTTTATAAAGAGCAGTTCTCAGCGGGGGAAAGCTGGTCCCTTAATTTTACTTACACTGAGCCGCATGCTATTACGCTGTGGCGCTCAGAGCAGGTCCTCACCCCTGCGTGCGCTTTCCGCCTCTTACAGTGAGCCCTCTATGGCTCTATTAAAGAGAACAAGGCGCTGAAATGGGACTCACCGCTGCAGGCGCGGTTCAACAGCTGCAGGGACCGGCTGTGAGCCCGCGAGCGTCTTACTCACTGGCGGCGCTGCGATCCTCCGTGGGCACGATCAGTCCCCAACTGTTTGGGCTTCTTTGAGTGGCTGATCCTCATCGCAACCATCTCACATCAACAGCCCAATAGCTGGCCCGTAGTACTGCCGATTTAGAAAACGCAGCACTGACAGCAGTGCCGATGACCTGGCGAATGAAAGCTCGCTAGCTGGGTACTGTTTTGCCATTTGAAAATGAATCATTCATTTATTTATTTAATTTATGTAGGTGTCACATGCATTAGTATGTACATCCAAAAGCAAAATTTTAAGACAGTAGCATATTTCCAGTATTTGTAATTTTTAAAAATCAGGACCCGTATGGTTCACGTCAGGAATATTTTTCTTTGCTCTGATATAAATAACATTTCGATGTGGTATGTGATGTACCACTGGTAAATCACGTGGCGGTACCTTGTAAAGAGCTGTGTCGCTGTTTAACCTTTCCACACACTGTTCCAAAACATTCTAGGCTGAGCCAGTATTCTCAGGGTACCTGGGATATGAATGCTTCCAAACCACTGGTGTACAAATGTTTGCATTTCCACCTTAGGTATGGACATCTACATGTCAACATGTCTGCAATCTGTTCCTTTTCCCTTTCTGAAAGTCCTGGGGTTTCAGGACATCATCACCATTGAGTTTACACAGTAGGAGTAAAGTAATGGAGTATAACACTGCACTTATTACAATTACATAGCAACCATTTATCAGAGTGAGTGACTAACAAAATGTAGTGTTAAATTGTTCCATATTCATATTGTATTTCACATACTGAGAAGGAACAGCAGTGCGACTGAAGAGAAAAGGGAATAAATTGTACCTTTTGAACCCTCTGGCACGGATCAACTCAATTCAGTTTTCAATAACATTAATATTTATGAAATTCATGCAGAAATACAGGGAGATATGCATGGGATAATACCATCAGAAACATTTTAATGAAATGAGAAAATCACTCCATTTCATTCATACATATGTTGCTCTGTATGTTTAGTGGTAGTAATACAAACCAATGATAACTTGATTCATTTTCATGAGCGTGAAATGGTTTTGACAATTCTGTCTTCCTCTGCAAGAAACTGAATTGCAATATGACTCCCCATCAAACATTTCACCCACAGACATCATTGGCCAAGATTTTGCAAGATGGGAGCCTGAGGTGAGGAAAATCTGAAAACGCTGCGGACATTGTGCACGCTGACAAGCATCCACACATACACACGAGACATTTCAAACAGGAAGTAGGCATTCAAGCTGGAAATATGCATTTCATACAGGAAGTGTGCATTTCATGCAGAAAGTATGCATTGTATGCTGAAAGTATGCATTACAAGCAGGAATTATGCATTTCACACAGGACGTATGCATTGCAAGCGGGAAGTATGCATAATAAGCAGGATTTTGCATATTCCAGTCTTGCTATTGAATACATAATAATGTCCCCAAGTGAAAAAAATTGTATACTCAAGTGTATTATAAATATAATTTAAGTATACAGAAATGTTTCAAGCATACTAATAGTTTTTCGACTTGATTTATACCATGCTTATAATATGCTATAAATATATGCTCGCATATACTTATAGTGGTATTTTAGGATACTTATAAAACTATATTTTGGTTTAAGTTGTACTTTAGATACTTCAATTAAATATACTAAATCTCATACTTATAGTGGTATACTACTGTACTTATAAAAAATATACTTTATTTTCATCACTCCGTAACATTATATTAGTATACTTCCTTAAAATCTACTTTAACTTCACTTGCCTAAAAATGTATTGTAGTATGCTTATGAAAACTGCACTTTAATCTTTTAGTTTTAATAATTATATTGTGTAACAGTTTATATATTTCAAAGTCAAAGTGTAGGGCAGCGCTCTCCACCACCATCATCAAAACATCAAATAGGAAGGGAATATCTTTTGGAAGAATGGTGTTCCATCCCTCCAGTAGATTTTCAGAGACTTGTAGAATATATGGCAAAATGCATTGAAGCTTTCTAAGACACGAGACACTTTATGTTGGTTTTTGCTTTAATTTGTCACCCGTCTGTGCAATATATATATATATATATATATATATATATATATATATATATATATATATATATATATATATATATATATATAGTATTGTGATATTATAACACTATGGAAACACTTTTATACTACCATCAAATTCAAATAATCTTTAATGCTAATTAAAGTATATTTTGGACATGATAAAACAGTAGTGATTAAATTAAAATTGTAATAAAATTGTATTTCCAAAAACTGCAAATTACCTTTTCATATACTATACTAAATATACCTTAAGTTTATAAAAAAGTGTCCCAATTTAGTACACTTATGCACACATATACTAAAGCTGTAAAAAACTTAAGGGTATTCATAACACTTAAAGTGTGGCCAATTTAACACTAAATTGGTAGGGTTAGTAGTTGATTAGTAAATATGTATTAAAAGTTTTTTTTAAGTATACTTGAAGTATTTTTTTTTCACTTTGGTCATGTGGCTTTTTGAGCTGGGTATTTTTCTCTCTCATTTTAATTAAGTAATCATCAATCATTTGTTCAATAATTCTATCTTCCTGACAACTTTCATTGGAATCAAAATCTGCATTTAAGAGGCGCCAATACACCTTTCATTACTATTTCCCAAAGATCACATGGTGTTGGCAGCTGCTTTTGCTATTGATTTGCTCTTTTAATTAGACCGAAACAGGGCACTGTCTTTGAGACACCATTAGTCAGCAAGATTCATTTTACTCTCATGCAGAAGCCAAAAAGTTTGAATGTGTCACTCAGACTTTTTGAAGAGTCATTGCCAGTCAATGCCGATGACAGAACATATATACATTATACTGTATGTTGTAGCTTCATTTAATGGATGAGTAGATGATATTGTCACCGTGCTAATGTCTCTATGTTGATATATTCCAATTACACCTACTCAATGCAAGCATTCTAAAACAAGGAGGAAAATAACAGCCTCTGTGAAACTAGATTTTACACGCCAACACAATGATATCTGGCTAACATAGAGTTATTTTGATAACTAGCAGTATGCCTTGTTCTTTGCTGTTTTTTTGAGCTGTCAATAGGTCCCTTAGTAGTCAACATTTGAACATGTGTAAATGAAGAATTCTTTAAATATGATGGCTGATGAACATACAGCTATTTACACACACACACACACACACACACACACACACACACTGTAAACAACGAAACTCTCTAAACAACATTTTTGATGCATGAACCATCTGCCTAGTCCTTCAGTGCACTCTTGTAAAAATGTGGGCTCTTTCACAAGGGCCTGAACATGGCATTCACAGTGTTCCTTAAACGCGCAGAGAGAACGGCACATGCTGTTCTGAGCAGGAGCTCCAGCATTCACACGCAGTAATAAGGCCTGCGCCGAAGGCCACTCTGGGAATCTTAAGTGCGAATGCAGCAAGAGGCTACTGTCAGCGCTACTGTTAGCGCTGTGAAGCGAAGGTCGCTAGCAAGCTGGGAGTTAGCAGGCGGGAGAGCTCTCTGTACCCACACACTGTCCTGACAAGCTGCGGTGGAAAGATAATGCCACAACAAAGATGTCACAAATAGTTATAGCCTCAGAGTTATTCCCCTTCCACCGAATATTTATTATTTTGGGAGCCATTCATGAGACCCATAGAATTGTCAGTGTAAAGTACAATACATATGGAGAATCCTGGTGGCAAATACAATTTCTACATAAATATTTTAGTGGAGACTGTAGATTTGTAGTTTTGATACATGTTTCACTGTTACAGTGTTTGCCAATATGCAAATAAATAATTCTAGATACACAATGTTTTGACATAAAAAGTGCATTAAACTAGTACACAACAATTACAACCTTTCTGATTTTAAAGTGGGATACCTGTTATTGTAAGCCCTATTTTCACTGTACTATTCCTATATCTTCACCTTATGAAGTTTAAAGTGTCTTGCGAACAAAGAGGACATATTGTGCTTTAGAATGTACCTTATCAGAAGCTAAGAAGTGACCTACATATGGTTTGTTATTACAATAACCAAGGCAATTACAGGCCATTGTCCCAAATATATTATAAGTAGGGGGTTAGATAATGGTTTTGAGTAACCCTTCTGTACAGAGATCCCTTCTTTGGAAAATACTGAAATATGGTGATTAGAGGATTCAGGTTAGCTCCACACTCCTCAGACATTACTTAGATCAGAATGAGTATCATTCATTCATTTGCGTATATGTTTCTGAGGAAAAGAAATGACGACAATTAGATTATACCGCCAATGTGCTCAAGAACACGTGTGAAAACTACTTCAAATAAGCAGCCGTTCGTTGAACTGGCATGAAAAATAATATAGGCCAATTATGAACCATGACGAAGATAATGCGCGAAGAATAAAAGATTAGATTTACATGGATCAACTTCATCATTTACTCGCTAGTGCTATAAATAACAAGGTTTACAAAATGTATACAAGGAGTGTACACACAGAACCATAGCATAACATACTGTTAAATCATTCATAATATGTTCATTAACTCCTTTCAGATAGATGACCTTAGTCAAGCTACTGTTTACTGTTACACCAGATAATGAGAATATCATTTTATATAAGTTTTTGTAAGTTCACAGTGCCATAAAAAAGTATTTGCTTCCTTCTTTATTTCCTCTGTTGCCTCTGAACCTGATTAAAAACAAAACAAAAAATTTTAATTAATATTTCATTTAATTCATGAAAAAGGTTTTCACACACCCATATCACCAATATCATGCAAGTAATTGCCCCCTTAAACTTAATAACGGCTTGCTTCTGCTTTAGCAACAATAACTGCATCCAAACACTGCCTATAATTTGATAGCAGTCTTTTACATCACTGTGGAGGAATTTTAGCCCACTCTTCTTTGCAGAACTGCTTTAGTTCAGACAACGATGACCAATTTTTGAGCATGAACTGCTTATATCAGGTTATGCTAGAGCATCCCTACTGGGTCCAAGTCTGGACTTTGACTAGGCCACTCCAAAACTTTAATTTTGTTTCTTTTCAGCCATTCAGATGTAGACTTGCTTTTGTGTTCTGAATCATTGTCTTGCTGCATAACCCAATTACACTTAAGATTCAGCTCACAGACAGATGATCGGACATTCTCCTTAAGCATTTTATGGTACAGAGCAGAATTCATGGTTCCTTAAATAATGGCAATTGTCCAAAAAGATCCCAAGGTAGCAAAGCATCCCCACACCATCACATTGCCACCAACATGTGACTGTTGTTATGATGTTCTTACTGAGAAATGCTGTATTTGCTTTATGCCAGACATGATGGTACCCATGTGTTCGAAAAAGTTTCACTTTTTCGCTCATCTGTCCATAGAACAGTATCCCAAGGCTGGAGGATCATCTACGTGCTTTCTTGCAAATGTGAGATGACCATTGATGTTTCTCTTGGTGAGCAGTGATTTCTGCCTTGCCACTCTCCCATGAATCCCATTTTTACCCAGTCTCTTTCTTCTTGTAGAGTCACAAACACTGACCTTAGCTGAGGTGACAGAGGTCTGAAGTTCTTTGGATATTTTCCTTGGATCATTTGTGACTTCCTGGATGAGTTGTCGCTGTGCCCTTGGCGAACTTTTGGCAGGCTGGTCACTCCAGGAAAGATTCACCACTGTTCCAAGTGTTGGGAGATAATGGTTCTCACTGTGGTTCAGTAGAGACCTAGAGCCTTAGAAATGGCTTTGTAACCCTTTCCCAACTGATATATTTTCAAGTTTTTTCTCATTTATTCTTGAATTTCCTTTGATCTTGGCATAACGTGCTTGTAGAAACTTTGTGGTGACTACTTCACTCTGATTGTAAGGTTCAATATGAGTGAGGCTTAGAGTCAACAGGGCTGGCTGGCTGTGTTCAACCAGCTAATTATCAATTAAATTTGGTTAATTGATTGGTTGAGTAACAACTGAGGGGGCAATTACTTTTTCACATAGGTGATATGGGTGTTTGATAATTTTTTCATTAACTAACTAAATGAAATCATGTTTTAAATAAAATGTGTTATGTGTTTTGTCAGGTTTCCTTTGTCTAATATTACATTTTGTCTAAAGATTTGAAACCGTTCCATGTGACAAATGTGTAATAATAGAGAAAATCAGTAAGGGGGCACTGTCCATTCTGTATTACTTATTGAATGTATAATGTGTAGCTCTGCCAAAACAGAACAAAAAACTTAATCTATTAAAATTGTGCTGTCAGTGGTTCCTGACTGCAGTTCTGCCTATTATTTATTAATTTTTAGAAAAAAAAAACATGTCTATCTGCATTTACTGTATCTCTTTACTGAATGTAGAAAAGAAACATTCCTATTAAAATAAAACAGATAACATGAGATGCGGGCAGAAAGATTTCACTGGTCTATCACAGTTGAATCTGTACATGGGTCTCTAAGTGCAGGCTGCAGCCAACAGTATTATCATAGATACTGTGACAAACCTAGATATCCCTGTGGACATGTACAGAAATCTAAGCAGGTTTCAGCCTACAGTATCACCACAGATACTGTTACAAACCTAGATGAATGACTATACATACTGTGGTAAACCTGTTGTGGGAGGAGACATTCTTGGGGGGGTGTTGCGCAATCATGAACTGATTGTCTACAGCCGTCTTGGCTGTGGATCCATGCATGAGACTCTGGGGTTAAAAAGCAGAGCCAAGGGTAGTTCTAGTTGTTGCTGGGGAGCCGTGCCGCCTTCATCCTGTGGACTCGCACACTCTTGGGGAGGGCGTCGTTCGCAGCTGTTAGTGCTGCCGGCGATGAAGACAGCGAGATAGGGGAGACGTTCGAGTGTTAGGCGGGGAGGCTGGTCGCCTCCTTTAGTTAGAGAGGGCCGGGGACTTTAGGAGTGTGTGTGTCCGCCTCTGCTCTCCAGTCCCGCGTCTCAGCGCTCTGCCTGCCGCGCGCTGTTTGCTCTGCCCGACTTAAGCCATCGTTTCCCCCGGGGAGTCGGACAGTGCCACAAGCCCAGACCCCGGGGGGGGGGGGGGGGGGTCTCGCCAGCAGGGCGAGTCAAGTTTTAACCTTCATCACTTCATGTTTGCTGTTTGTGTAGTCTTTGCATCCCCTTCCTACCCTTGTCTATTACTTTTAGAGTTAGGTTTTAATGTTAGGGGAGAAACCTGGGAGGGTTAATGTGGGCGGACATACAGGCCCGTGTGTGGGGTTTCATTTCGCTGCCCCCTTTTCGAAGTGTGTGATACGGGTGCCTAGTGCGCAGCCCCCTGGTGAGAGGTTCCGGGGTTGGCTGTGTATTTGCATGCGCTGAGTGCGTACTGAGTGCCGTGCTGGATCTTGTCCATAACGCCGTGTTTAATCTTATTCTCGAGCGCTGTGCTGTTTCATCACCTGACTCGTAGCGGTTCACATAATGGCAGTCTCTAGAGATTCCATACCGGGTCGTGTATGGGGACTCTGTGACCTACCGTTACATCTCTCCTACAATCTATGAACTTGTTGCATATTTAATAAAGAAGCATCTATTTTTCTCTGCTCTTGACTGGTGTGTGTTGTGTGTTCAGCCTCCAACAGAGCCCTTTCCGGGCTGGTTTATTACAATTCTGTAGTTTGCAAATGCTAAACATGACTCTCTGCACTGCTAAACATGAAGTTAAACAGAGAAATAGTTGCATTTCCTTTTCCTTCAGATGAGGAAAAGCAATGCGGAGCTGATCGTCTCCCCTTGTGATATACAGTCTGGTTTATTACAGTTTGCTGTTATTCTGCTCCTAGGAGTTGGGTCTCTAATCAGTGCTCCCGCCCTGAGGTTCGTTCCCTGCTGGTCCATGCACGAGGCAGGGACAGGCTGGAGGCTCTTCTCTCCGCTCGGAACCAGACAGGCCTCGCTCTTTCAGATGCCCCAAACATCAGCAGGATTCCAACACTCCAGTTCTGGCTTTAAACAAAAACAACCAAAAAAAAAAACATCAAAGAAAAATGCCTGTGTGCTGTATGTTTAACAAAGGAGTGAGAATCTGTCTGAAGAAAGTTTAGAGAAGAACATCCGCCAGTGGCAAACTACTGCAGACAGCGTCAGTGGCAGGGCTGTTTTAGACAGATCAATGTGGACAGGTGGCCGGGCACATGTTTCATTTGCCTTTGCTTTTAATGTTTCACATCTCCAAACTGGCCCAGGTTGCAGCTCAGATTAAATCATCTGGTTCCTCGGTATTAGGGTGCAGATCCTTGCAGTGCAGAACTGAGGGGGAGTTCAACCATTTCCTATTTTCTTAGATCTCAATGTCTTTGCTAGAATATTACTCCGCTCTTTATTTAGTTGTTCCAGTGTGAGTATTAGGGCAAGGCACCGCTGTCCTACAGCTCCCTGGACACTGGGCTGGTGCATTCTCTCACACATGCCCACAGGCAGCCCCCACGCCTTGTAATAAGTTTAAGATGAATAAATTAATTGAATGAATCATTACATTTATATGGCTCTTTTCTGAACTCTCAAACTGCCTTACAGTGATGACGTGGGAACTCACCTCACCCACCTGGGTGATGCACGGCAGCCATTTTTGCGCCAGAACGCTCACCACACATTAGCTAAGCTGGAAAGGGAGAGAACATTTTTTAGCCAATTAAATAAGGGGATGATTAAAATGGAGTCCCTGCAAAACTCTGCGGGCTTCCTTGACTCTCTGCGGTGTGAGATTACCTGGACTGCCTGGTACATGGAAGCAGAGGCCCTCAGATGGACTGCTTAGGGGGGACTTGTGAACAAACACTCAAACAGCCCACTTTAGACAAGCATGTGCTTTCAGCAAACAGGCCCAACAGTTCACCCGCACACGGCTCAAGACCTCCTCGCTAGGCTGTCACATCATAGGGCTGCTCCTGGCTGCCAATGGGAGAAAGCTTTACTGCTATGTGGCAGGGGCGGCCTGTCAGGTGGAGCCAATCAGATACTGTGACAGTCGATATGACTGCCACAAGAGGGAGCAGCTGTACCACAACACCGGTGAAGATGTGGGCGGGATGATTCTCTGTGTGCTCACGGGCTCCCACGCATGGAACCGTGTGACCTGGTGCTCTACAGCAGGACCGTTTCCTCCACCCACCTGGGCCATGCGTCTGCCATCCAGAGCTTTATCCAAACGAGGATGAGGATGGCGACGGTAAGCATTCTGTTTACTGTGCGTCACATGGTTAACCTGAGGCACATCAGCTGAAGGAAACGAAAAAAAAAAAGTTAAAGTAAGAAAAATCACTGAAGAATCTCTAAGAGCACTGTAACTCCATTGCCATAGCAACAAAATCAGGTGGCATAATGTACCCCTGCAATGACAAAAAACAAGGTGTATTTTATCTTTGGCTTGGACCTGACTAAAGGCTTCTAGGTGGCAGGCTCTCCAGTCTCTCTTGTTCTGGAGAGGACTAATACAACTGGAACAGATTATATCAGGATGGGTGAGTTAATTTCCCCATTGAGAGTGTGCTGTTGAGCATCTTGACTCAAATGGCTGGAGAATCGTGACCAGGTAGAGTGTTCAGCCCAGTGGTCAGCTGACAGAGCAGAAAGCGGGCCAGAGAAGTGCTGACCAAGCCAAACTGACAGTCCTGCCTGGAGCACTGCATTAGAAGGGCTCTCATCCAGTAACAGGAGTCTGAGGGGGGAGGAAGTGGCTCTGTGGGGAACTCAGATGAGGGCATTTGTTAGTCTGCATGGGGGGGGGGGACAGAGATAGTATGCCTTACTTTCACTTCCTTAACTGAGCTCACACCCTGGAGAATCCGTTCTGAGGCCAAGAGAACCTGCAAAGTTTTTGCCCAATATATTTAGGAGGCTACGGCTAACAGTCTCCGAGTCTTACAGTGCTGTCCTGCGTGACAAGGCGAACAGCGGCCAGCCCATTTAGCCGTCAGGAAGCCGCGGGCGTGCGAGCAGAGGTACGCCACGGCTGAAGAAGAATGTGCCGGCAATCATGCTGTCGGTGTCAGCTTTGCTAAACCAGCCTCCAGGGCAGCGGCTCCCAAACTCAGCCCCGGGGATCCAGTGTGTCGGCGTGTTTTCATTCCAACCATTAGCGCGACCTCCGCTAACGGCTGTTAATGAGACTCGCTTAACGTCTGCTGAGGGGTGATTTAACATCTAAAGGCCACGTTGGGTCAGAAATAGAAGCGTCTGCCATGAAAAATAAATGGTCCATTTGTACATCCCGGAACATTAGTCAGTCAGATCAACTAATGCTTCCATCCTCTGTAATGCAATATATGATTGTTTTAGACAGAGGTTACATTTTTATTTCAATCACAGACTGGTAGGCCAGTTAAAAACGGTGAGCACATGGTATATGAAACAAAATCATTTATGGAAAATGAAGAGTTCAAAGACAAAGTAAATCACAACAGGTCCGGCATACACTGTGATAAATTTGAGGGCAAAATATAGATTTTAAACACATGCTTTCGACAAACTTAATTGATGATGAAACGGCAAAAAAAGGAATACACAGTGGATCTGTCCATGTTCTAAGACAGTACTTCACGTTGGTGTGGACTATGTTACCCAACATCGGATCGCCATGGTGAAGGACAGCGATCCACCTGTGATTCAATGGATCTAGACTCTGTAGTCAGTATCCAGCACCAGTTTTGCTTGTGTGAGTACTTCCCTGACTCGAGCTGGAGTGGTGTTGGGACAACAGAACTACAATTCCATGTATTCCATGGGAAACTGTCCCAGCTGCAATTACCAGCAAATGTAAATGTATTTTCTCAATGAAACTACAAAAGGGGCAACAACGCTCTTCTCTCTCTCTCTCTCTTTCTACCCGCCTCTCACGCTTTTGACTCGCCACTCACTGGACTTGATTATCCTACTCTCTACCCTCTTGCATGCTGTCCGCACACTGAAAAGAGAAAGAGTTTGCAAGACCTGCTGTACCGAGCAATGCAGGCTTGCATGTAGGCCGTGTATGGTATATCCATATCTCCTACACTAAACAGTGCCCTGTATGAATAGTGTACGTATTTCCACTACAGTAGCGTGTGGGGGCCGGTGCTAGGAATATGAGGTCGCCTAGGGTGCCATTTGTACGAAGGGGCATGAACTGTCTGGGGGCTTCCAAATGACGGGGACACGTGAGAATGGAACGCAATACATTCATCATAGTTGGCAAAATTCCCACCAGAATGGGAATTTTGGCTACCCAAACCCTCTCTCCCGCCCCTGGTCCACGATTGCCACCTACCCACCCCCGTCTGTGATGGCTACGTACACAACCACCTGTCACTCCCCTCTCCTCCTCACCTCGAGCAGTTATCCTCTCCCTATGGGCAGTGTGTTATCCTCTCTCTCACCATGGGCAATGTGTTGTCCTCTCTCCGTGGGCAGTGTGTTATCCTCTCTCCATGGGCAGTGTGTTATGCTCTCACCATGGGCAATGTGTTATCCTCTCACCATGGGCAGAGTGTTATCCTCTCACCATGGGCAGTGTGTTATGCTCTCACCATGGGCAGAGTGTTATCCTCTCACCATGGGCAGTGTGTTATCCTCTCACCTTGGGCAGTGTGCTGTCCTCTCACCATGGGCAGAGTGTTATCCTCTCTCCATGGGCAGTGTGCTGTCCTCTCACCATGGGCAGTGTGTTATGCTCTCACCATGGGCAGAGTGTTATCCTCTCACCATGGGTAGTGTGTTATGCTCTCTCTCACCATGGGCAATGTGTTGTCCTCTCTCCGTGGGCAGTGTGTTATCCTCTCACCATGAGCAGTGTGTTATTCTCTCATCATAGGCAGTGTGCTATACTCTCTACTTCTTACATTCTGCGATTAATCTACTATTGAACATTAAAATCATTAACTTACTTTACTACCATCCTTGTCTTTGCTCAGGGCATGACCTGACACCTTGTGGCAAGTAGGTGGTTGGATATGAATACTGACAGGAATTAGAGTGCTGTGAATGGTAGTTAGCTAATGGAGTTTGACATTCAGCATGCTATCACAACTCCATGGATGCATATTAAGAATGTGACAAAGCACTGCAGATAATTTCACTTTGCTAATTACAGATAACATTAAATAACATTAATTAAAAAGAATTCAAAAAGTATAAATGGTCCTTGCTTGTCTATGTGGCTGTTGCTAAATATATGCTTTGATTAAATCAGAATATGTTAATGAAATATAAAAGTAATAGTTCTAGCTAGCAACTAAGGAATATTCATGTGACTGAGTAAGGAACATAATACTAATTATTGTATTTTACGACTAAATGATTTGATTATTACATGAATATAAATTTCCTTCCAAACATTGCAGGTCTATTGAAAGGCTATTGTCGATTCTGAGTTGTCATAACAGGCTGGAAGTGGGCATACCGGTTTGTAGAAATAATAATTGTTAAATAAAGTCTCTGCACCTTCATCTACCGCCAGGCGCTTTGATTAGAATTTCCAAGCACAACTTCATTTGCAAAACCCAAATTAATATTTTGAATGCGAGCCTTTGCCTGGGTTTTGGCTCCGGGGGTTAACGCTGGAGTCCTCCCGCTGTATTAGCATTCGGCTCACGGCTCGTACACACGGGCCTGCGTGCAACGGGCTGCGGGCTTGTTTGTATCATAAACCAAAGGCGCCTACTGGCCACAATTAAGGATTCAGGCAGGGCTACACCGCCATGCCCCAGTACGACGTGTCAGGAGTGCTAAAAAAGACTGCTTCTGCTTCGTAATTTAAAGGGATGTATTTTGCCTTGATTTTCGAGATGAAGAGATTTTTGCACAAAGAGGCTGAATGGATGTCTATTCTGTATAAAAGCCGATGCATCTAGTGTGTTAAGTGAGAAATTCAATGGCTCGAGAGGGAAGAGAGAAAGAGAGAGGGAGACAGAAAGAGAGAGATTACTTCACTGACAGATGCAACACCATGGGAATACCCTAGTCTCTGTTCTCAATAAAGCCTCCTTCATCCCACCGTAAGTTCATCTCCTACATTGTGGCATTTTTTATGGAAAATCATTACCATGTTTATGGAATTTCAGCTCTCAGCTGAAAGAATTTGATCATAATTTCAGAACATAGGTATTTTTAAACACTTAACCATGAATCTTATATTGAAATAGATTTTTTCTCAGGATGAAGATCAGTGTTTTGCCGCATTGAAAACATGGAACGAGTTTACCATTTCTGTACAGTACTGTGAGTGGGTGGAGCCATGCGAACAGCAGCCTAAAGCGGTATAACTGATAAGAAGGCAAACTCAGGTGAAATCGAACCACAGCCAAACACAGTGCCCGCATACAAGCGCGCGTATAACCATGGAAGACACTGAAGTGCCGCGCCAAACACAGAAAACAACAATAGCTGTGGTAAGGGAGCAGAAACTCTGACAGATGGACGTTGATGACTTTAGCCCTTGTGATATTTTAGGCCAATTGTAAGCGGTCTCCGCATTTACGTCGGGGTGTGAATGTCACTGCTAGCCTGTCCAGCGGGGATGTGCATAGGGCAGTGGCCGAAGTCAATGCAGAGTTTCTTTTCTCCACAGAAGCATCGTTTCGCCTCATTTATCTCATATGAACTCGTCAGGTTCTGCAGAAAGTATACTCCCAGCTAAAGGCATCACAGAGACTCATTATTATATACGTTACATGCAAAATTAGGGACAGATCCACCCACATGGGATGAGATTGCCGCATAGGCTTCTCTGTGCTTCAAAATTAAGTTTAAAAGACTGGAGGATTGTACTGACACACCACACCCACCCTGTTGACTAACTCCTACACATGAACAATTTTACAATTTCACAAATGAAGTCAAAATCATTAAACATAATGCTGATACACATATGTTTTCAACATTAAATGGGGGCGGAGTTCTTCCCAACTGCATCAACTGGAGTAATTGGTCTCACTCTTTGGAGTGCCACCTCGATGAAGACCATTACGTGTTCCAGGTATTTGTATTATTGTAAGCAGATAAGAAAATCAAAATATTTTTTATTTTTGGGTGACTGTTTTTCTTTAAAATAGTATTAATCTAAAGCAAGCCTCAACCGACGGCCTACCAGTGTCAAATTGCAGTTCATTAGCATTAGCATCCCCCTTTATTCCCCCTTCGTGAGGAAGCAGGGCCTGTTTGCCTCAGCGATGAAGGATGAAGCAGACTTTCATAAGACACACGCAGAACGGTGCTAGCTGGCACCAGCGCAACTGTACGCTATGAATCATTTAGAGGATGCTGAGACAAAACTTATCGGTTTCTTCAAACAAATGCACTCGGAGGGATAGCCAAGCCTCAAACTGTGAAAACTGCCTGTGGCAAGACGGGAGCCCTGAGGACCTAGGTAACAGCTACAACCCACCATCACCTTATTTACCATCCTATTTTAAAGTCATTTAGAAGCAGATATGTAAAATATGTCCACAGAGGCAGGTGAGACAGATATAGTAGAAGCCTGGTGCTGTCATAACACTGGCCGGCATTTCAAATGAACTAAATGCTCAAAATAAATAAATGAATAAAAACTAATCTTTAGGCTAGAAAAGTAAATCTGCATGCAGCCGAAGCAGAATTCATATATTAGTCTAGCGCTGGCATCAAACTTTGTTAGGCATTTTTTTAAAAGAAAGTGAAATGCCTGTGACATCCTGCTTTCTGCTAAAGAGAAATGCTCCTGTTTGTGGGCTCACCTGAGATTATAAATGTCTACAATCAGTCTCAACTGGGAACATTCCAATCACTCCATCAGTTTGCCTGCAAGAAATGCCGTTAATACTTCCATAGCAACTGCCAGATAGCATTAATATTTAACTAACAGCTACGCGTTCACACACATTCAGTGAATAAACTTACACAGCAGCATATGGTTGTGTATCCTGGGGCCAGTGTAACTTTCTGGAGTTTAAATCTCATGTTTAAACCCCTAGTCCGTGTAACTGAAGTACACCTGGACCAGTTAAATCTTTATTTCAGAAATATAGACTGCTGGGTTGCAATGAAGTTTCATGGTCTTATACGGGGGTATCCAATCGTATCCAAAAATGGTCAATGTGGGTGCTGGTTTCTGTTTTAGCCCAGCACTACAACACCTGATTCTACTTATTAAGAACTTGATTAAAGACCATTATTAGTTCCTTAGTTGAATAAGGTATCTTAGTGACAGGCTAAAACAAAAACTTGCACCCACATTGGCCCATTCCTGGGGGTGTTAGGAGTGTGATCCTGGGGGTGTTAGGACTGTGACTCTGGGGGTGTTTGGAGTGTGACTCTGGGGGTGTTAGGAGTGTGATCCTGGGGTGTTAGGACTGTGACTCTGGGGGTGTTTGGATTGTGACTCTGGGGGTGTTTGGAGCGTGATTCTGGGGTTGTTTGGATTGTGACTCTGGGGGTGTTTGGAGCGTGATTCTGGGGTTGTTTGGATTGTGACTCTGGGGGTGTTTGGAGCCTGAACTCTGTGAAGTTTTATTTTCTATGTTTGTGGCCCATCCTTAATGTAGCCTGCATTTAATCTGACAATCATTCCATATGTTTTATTCTAACTTGGGTCATGTTACTGTTAGGGATGGGTATCATTTTGATTTTGCCAGTACTAGTGCTAAATGATACTTTTTACATGTTTCTGGAGCCTAAATGGCACCTGAACTAATACTTTCTTCAAAATAAAGAGCTAACGACAAATTTTAAGAATGTCTTTTTATTGCAAAGGCAAATTAAAAAAAAAATCAATAGTTCAATTTATTTATTTAATTGTTAAAATTATGTCTTATACTTAAAATTTATACCATTTGACTTTTGGAATTTTGACCCAGTTCAGCTAATGGTACCTGCTGTCACTGATTGAGTTGACGTGGGCATGGGTGAACTTCTGTTGCCTGTAACTTACATTTTGGAGCACTAGAGGGAGGTGGAAAACTGTGGATATTTCAATTGGCAACTCAGACGTATTTTAAGGTGGCACCAAAATGAGGCACCAAAATAAACTTTGACAGATGGACGTACATAATTTTCAAAGCTTCGTTTATTTAGCACTGCAAAAAACAAAAAGAAGAAAGTAGGCTCGTCTGCACTGTTCAGTGGGTCACGGTGTGTGAGCGCAGGAGTAGTTATTTCCTCACTGTCAATACTGATATTTAGTAACCGGAATTTAAAAATAAAACAATAAAAGTGCAGCTGCAGAGCTTCAATGTTGATGTTATTAAATGAATATAAGCACCTTATATTCTCATAATACGCCATGCCATAAGATATGGCCAGTTCTCCTCAATTAGGCTATAGGCGAGTAATAAAACAATTTTTATTTGCATCTCAAAATTGTGCACATTTTTTCAACATTATGGCAAAGACCTGCAATGCGCAGATTTTGTAATGTAAACTATCTTGAAGCACGTTTTGTTAAGTGTAGGCTGCTTACTGATTAAAATGGAATGTTTCACTCCATATTTTTATAAAACCAGGGTAAATGTATGTATAATCGGAAACGAAAGAACAAACTCAGCTGGATTTATCAAACACTCACAGATAGATTTTTTCCCCCAATCTATTGTTTACAGAACTTGTGATTCGCACACATCGACGCCCCTAAAATATCATGTTAGGAGCTTGGAATTTCATTGCAGGAAATTTGAAAAGACAAAAGAAAACAAACAAAAAAAGCTTCTCTGAAGTGGAGATTGAAGTGCTTGTTTAGAGCTTGGCGATGGAAGTACAAGACAAAAATATTTTATTCAGTCGGATAAACAGTGAAGTGTCAGGGCTGGAAAAGACTAAAACCTGACAAGATACAGCTGTTGTTGTAAACCCTGTTAGGTTTTGCAGTCAAAACAAAAATTAAAAAAAAATTTTTTTTTTTGCATTAATACCTGTATAAATGTTTGTGAAATGAGGTAAAATACCAAATTTCATTCAAATAATTTTAAGAATTTTCCAGGTCCCTGATGGAAATTTGTTTCTCATGAGGAGGAGGACCTGTGCACCAAATTTTATGACTCTGGGGTAAATGAGGCTAGGGGGCTAGACACATTCATGTCTGAATTTTTCCATGTGCACTACAGCGCCACCAGGTGTTCAATCTGTGCCATAATTGAACGGATTCAAGAGTTCAGCTGTCCAAATAGTCCCACCAAGTTCAGTGATTCCTGGCCATTCCAGCTCATGGTTATTTCAGGTGAAACTGAGAAACAAAAGCAACAACAAAAACATCAGGGTTCCAGCCTAATAATAAAAATAATGAACACAAAGTGTTCAGAGTTCTTTTCTTTGAAAGTACACAAAGTGCTTTACACAGTAAAAATGTATATAAAATATTACTACCAGAAACAATTAAGGGGCCCAAGCTTCAGGTCCCAAAATAATATACACAGTCATGTAGTTAAGGCATTTGGATTTTAAATAAAAGTTCATTGCCTATACATTTGTCTCTTATTCATCTTTTGATCTCAAATCCAAATGCCTTAAGTATAGATAGTAAAAATAACACACTATTGTTCCCATACTTTGAGAGCACTGTATATTTCACACTTGCACTATACATATGCGGAAAGATTTCCTGAAAGATTTCCAGGTTAGTTTCTCAATAAAGTAAAAGTAAGATGGTAGAAGATGCATTGCTGGGCTTAATCCTGTCATATTTTTAGCCCTACAACGAATTAAGACAAATATTTGGGGGCATGAACATACTGAACATCAGCCTTGAATGTAGGGTGCGTAAGCACATCCAAAAACAATATGCCTTTCCTCATCACTTTTTAGAAAATCAATATACACAACCACAACCAAACTTAATTACTCCAGTAATGAAAGCTTTATTTACCAGGCCGTGACATTAATTACAGACTTAGATCCAGATTTTGTCATAATACATGGCGTTATTGGATGGTAATCCATGTTCCAAATTAAGATCTTTGGTGCTTGGTACTTTGAATGCTGTCTATGCGTAGTTATTACCCCAAACTGAAATGAGTCCAGGCATGGTTCTATACCTCTGTACTTCGGTACCCAATACCTCCTCCCTAACGGCGAAAACTGGTACTCAGAGTGCAGCACATGGGAACTATAGCTAATAATATTGTCTGCCAATCTGTCACACTTGAATCTTTTTGATACACGGTGCAATCAGAACCTGGGCACTATGGATTATGCTTGTTTCCCAGCACACTGAGGAGTTGATTCTTTTTTTGCTGTCACACAGTTTGAATGGGTGCTTTGGTCCAGTTCACTCTCTGCCTGCAACTTTGTCCAATCATAATTCCATGATTATGAATAATAACTTAGGTGCCAAATGAAAACACCAGCCCTGCTGGCGTTTTTGTTACAGAATAAACCATTTGTGGAGGAGTTCAGAGTTAAGATGATATAATTTATTACTATAAATAAAGACATGGATAAGAATCCCAGATTTATGTGGATGGCTACTAAGGGGTTTATTAGAAGTGTGGTAACCTCATGTTCTTCACAAAGCATAAAAATGAGGACCCGGGGAATTGGTGAGTTGGAGGGGGGGGGGGGGGGGGGGGAGTTCATCATGCACAGGACTAGGCAGAACTATCATCTCAATGGTAGCAAACCAAACAGGTTATTAGCTTTGAAGCTCAAAGTGAGTCCCAGGCATCTATAGCTTGTGTTAAGTCACCCTCAAAAGGCTTGGTGTCAGATGCTCTGGAGATAAGTACAACATTTCAATCCTTCTATCAAGACCTATACAAGTCCTCCCATAATTTTGACTCAGATTAGTGCCACCAGTTCTTACCACAACCTTGATTTACCTCCCCTTGAAGGAGATGAAACGGGCAATTTGGGACGTTCCAGATCCTTACAGGAATTGGAGGCTGCATTAAAAGGAGCAACAACAAGAAAATTGCCAGGCCCAGATGGTATCCCACCTGAATTTCTGCTACATTTTTTTGTACATTTTGAGGCCTGTTTTTCTGGAGTCAATCCATTTTGCAATTGCGAAGGGTTTCTTTCATGAGCACATGACATTGATCTGCCCAAGAAAGGGAAAGATCACATAGATTATGTTAATTATAGGCCTACATCCCTTATTGAGTCTGATTAGAAGTTGTATTCTAAGGTCCTAGTACTCTGAATAAGTATTTAGATAAAATTATTCACGGGGACCAGTCATGCTTCATGAGAGGCTGTGGACAACATTTGCAGATGAATACATGTAATGTACGAGTCACAACAACTAAACATGCCATGTGCTGTTCTGTCCCTAGATGCCGAAAAGGCATTCGACAGCCTGGAAAGACAATATTTATGGGCCGTACTGGAGAGATTTGGACTGGGGAAAAAACACTTTTGATTGAAATGTGTTATTGATATGATATGTGTTTTATGTGAAACCAAGTGTCTACAAATGGCATTCAAAATCTTGGATTCAGTGTCAGGCCATGATATTGTAGCCTATGTGTCGGTTCCATTACTAATGAATAAGGCTGGGGGAAAATATTGGCTAGTCGCTGAGCAGTCAGAGAGCAAAGCTCATGGAAAACTGAAAAGTGTTTTAAAAATACGCAATTGTTGCAACAGTAAGAAATGCTTGAACTTATTGAAAAATCAATTTTTAGCTGCTTGCTCGGAAAAAAATATGAGTATGCTAAAAATGCATTCATATGGGCTGGTTCATCGGTCCATTACAGAAAGAAAGAGCATCCTTTTGTGCCTTTAATTTAAAAGAACATTGTTGTGAATATAGCAAACTCAAACAATAAAACAGGGTTGCTTTTGCTATTTCTTTAAAGTTTGTTTTGGTAGGACATGTTGTAGGCGAGATTTGAGTCTTTCATGGACCACCTGTTGTCACAGACAACGTTAACCTGCATTATGGGGAAGGAGCGCTTGGCACCAATACTGCGCTGAGAGGGGTTGTCAAACATCTGATGCAACAACAGAAAAGAATGGGAATCTTGCTCAGTGCTTTCCAGGATCCTATATATGCTGTCACACTTTGTTCTCCCCAGCATTTGGCAGTATGGTTAAAATGCTTAGGCCTAAAGACTACAAGTCACACTGCAGGCTATGACTAAGGTTGACAGTTAGCTACCATCCAGAACAGCTGGGAAATCGTGGAAACTACTACTAATGGGCAAATGGTGGAAATGGCAGAAAGGGAATCCGTGACACCCGTGCCTTCCAAGGCAAACACCCAGCAAAACTAATTACTGAATTCAATGAATGATTTTTAAATAATGTCAACACATTTTCAAAATTTCCCTATGCCTAATAGCCTTATTGAGACGAACTGCCCATATCTGATGGTATTGAGTATTTTGTGAATTAATCATTGTATTGTTAAACCAGCTTCACAGCCAGCATTGCTATAACCTACATTGATGGAATTCTTATAAAATAATGCCCTGGAAAAGATATGTGGTGATTTGTGTCTAAAATTAAATTTATTAACAAATAGGTAGCCATGCTTTGGTGACATCAACACATTGCATCACTGTACAATTTAAAGGGCAGCGTGTGCATAATAGATAAGACAGTGGCACTGCTTTTGCATTTCCATTATCAGCAAACCTAATGAGAACAAAAATAAGCTGGAAAGTGACTAATTTTGTTGCATTTGATCCTAAAGAGTCATTTGCTATTCGGTGTTTGCTCGTTAACAGTGCAAGATATGAGGTGACCAGAGATTAGAGATTTAATTGCATTGTTTTTGCATCTCGTTCCGTTTTCTCATTAGCCGGGAAAAGGAGAATCATTTAAAATGTCCATCACTGTAGAGACGCACTTGTTGGTTCTGAGAACAAAGCTGAATAAACAGGAGGCCAGCTTTCGCTAGCCTATCACCAATTAACCCTCAAACAATCAATTTTCACAGTAGTTTGAGTCCAAATGCTGACACTTCATGCAATGCGTTCTCCAACAACACAGACACACGTGCACACACAAACACGTGCACACGCACACGCATACAAACGCACTCACACACAGAAGCATGTACACACATGCACACATTCATGCACACACACACACACACACACACACACACACACACCCCAGGCCGGGAACGTAGGCTTACCTATATTGATCACAGGCCTACCCAATCAAACGGCAATTTAAATTTTTGTAGTAGTAGTTAATATAAAAAAATCTATTTTTTATATTAACATTTTTAAAAATAATAAATTAGATTTATTTTCTCTGCATGCCATCGCTGTATTGTGGCCAATTAAAACTCTAGAACATAAAAAGTAGTACTGTGGCGAGGTTGTTGTCTTTATAAATAAGCACATTCCAAATTAGTTATATATACCTACATTTTTCATGCCTGCTGTGGCAGTCTTACTATAATGTGGTCAGTAAAGGTGCTGGCTTGTACATTTATAGGTTGTTTATGTTAGGCACTAGATATGTCGTAAGTACTCACACGCACACACACATGCACGCACGCATGCTCACACACAGACACACACTCACACACGTGCACATGCATAAACACATGCACAAGCATGCTATTGCAACTTGCAATTACCGTGGTATTGTTGCTATTATTAGCCTTTCCCCCTTTATTCCCTGCATCGTGCAGACTCCTATCCTAGGCATCCTTGGCTGAAATGTTCTATAATGTGATTCACAAAGGAAACGTCCGTGGTGTTGCCTAACCCTTATCCATCAATTTCTTAAGCAAAGTGGAACGAGAAACGCCAGTTAATTCCCTTCGGTAACGGTGAGCCACCTGACCACCCACTGTGGAAGGAGTTTGTGCTCCTGCCCTCTGGCCGATTCTGGGTGCCTGCCATGACAAAGGGGTGTAAAGACTTCCATGGCTATAGCTAAGTTGAACGGCACCAATTAGGATTCTATTAATACATATCTATAGCCCTGCCCGGCGGGGATTCGTTTCACCAGGGGAGGTCAGGTAATGTCATTTTTACCAGCGTTATTCAGTCATTTCATTCACATCCAAAACTACCATGTCAGTTATTTTTACTGGGCACGCAAATAATAATTCCTCTCGAAAAAACCTGGGGTTATGTTTTAAAGATCTAAGTGCACGGTCTAAAGCAAGTGCATTTAGGGCGTGTCCAAATCCACTTTTGCTCGTTTAACGGCGGATAATCTGAGTGCAAAGTAAGGCGCATGGTTCAAAGGGATTGTCTCTTAATTAATCATAGGTGTGTTTTTGGCGTAACATGAAATAAACCAATCAGAGTGTCATCTCCCATTCCCTTTAAAAGCCAGGTGCGCTTGCACCTTGGCGGATTGCTATTATAATGGAGAATTTGCCAAGTAGTAGGAAAGAACGCTTCTCTGCAGAGAAACGGAACCACTATGACATGTATTTTTATTTTTATTTTGTGCGTTGTGCACCCGCCTATGTAGGCGCATGTTACTATCTTAATAACGCGCCCTTAAAATAACAGTGAAATACTGCGCCATTGACTTCAGACCAGGTCTCTGTTGGTCAATCGCGCAATCACTTTCCGCTGCCTCAAGATAGCAATGCGCCTGACCACACCTCATTTTAAGACCAACATGGGCGCTCAGGTGGGCGCAAGTACATTTGCTATTTAAACAACGTGGGCACCGGATGGGAAAATGACAACTGCGTCGGTCTGAAACTAGCAAAGACACTTTCATTGCGCTTGGCGCCGCTTTGCGCCAGGTGTAAGATAGAGCCCTTAGGGTCCTATGCTGATTGTATTTATTTATTCTGAATGTGAATCAGGGGTGTATTGGAACCTGGCTGCAAACTGAATTTCGCACACTTGGACAATAAAGATGATTGATTGATTGAATTAAGGCAATTCAAAAAATATTGTTTTGAACTGATTTAATATGAATTGTATTACCTCCATAGCCTTCAACCATAACAAAAAAGGTTTATTTAATATTAAAAAATGTAATGCAACATAAAAAAAATGACAATGGGATACAGCAGAGTGAGCCATTTAAAAAAAAAAAAACCCATAACAGGTACAATGGCATACTGTACTCATTTCTGAACATAATTACACATTTCTGATGTATTTCATAACAACCAAAAAAAAAAATGTTCTTACTTTTTTATGTATAAACATGCATAAAAATCCTGTTTCTTTAGTATAGTCAGCAGATTCCTAGATTGAAGCAGAATTGGCTTCTGAGGCAATGAGGAATAAAGACTCTGCTGGTTAATCTGAGGAACTGTCAGGGTGAGTTTCTCCCTCTTCTCGAAACCTACAGTGTATTAATGAGCACAGCTCTGCAAAGGCTCCACCCACCATCATGTCTTGTTTTCCTGTGGGAAAATAAAATGAGATTTCTAAACAAAGGTCTGTCACCCTCTGGTCAGTGACCATAGAGTGTCGAAGCATCTGAGTTAATTTGTGATAAACTGTTGCTAATTAGAATCCCCCCATATGGTGAAATCACCAGAGCCCTTGCTGTGCCAGCTGTAGAGAGATAAAAATAGCTTTAGAATCAAAAGCACAATCAACATTTCGGGGGAAAGGGACCATCTCCACAGTCAGATTAACCTAGGAAGGCTGGTTTTGGATCAGTTCAGTGGCACTTTCATCAAAACAGAGACAAAATGAGGACTAAATTTCACCAATACATTCAGAAAAGGCACCTTCTGTATTAAATGGACTGATATAATAAGGAACTGCTGGAGTCAATCTCAGCTGATTAAACAGAAGTCATTTTTGAATGCCACAGACAGTAGTTTGTTTATCTTGCTTGCTTGCAAATCTGTAATTATTCATTTTGCTAATTCATGTATATTCCTCCATCATGTCAGAGTACCGATAACTAATGTCTCCCACATCAATGCAACATTTAATTATACTCAGTAATTAACTCGACAGTCATGCATTTCCCATGGCTTTCTAAGGTGCTGTGTGTAAATGCTATCAAAACACTATAGCAACAGTTAATGGACCAAAACCAAATTCTATCACAGGAATTCAGGATGTTACTCTGACCATATGAGGCTTTCATTACCATTTGGTACTTTTCTGAACGCAAGCTCACTAAATGCTGGCGGTAGTTCCTCGTCAGACTTCACATGGTTAATAACTAGCTTCTGCCTCAGTTATCCATAGTTAAATGAGCTATAACGGTAACGCTAATGTTTCCCCTTGCTGACAGGCCTCTACCCCTTGCCTGCAGTCTGCCCCCTTGTGTTGATGGGTGGAACTGCAGAATACGTGTGCCTGTGCACCAGGTGAAGAGCCGCAGTTAAAAACACTGACCCACGAACACACCAGAGGGCTGCCGGCTGGGATGGAGTCGAAGGCTGCTTCATATGAATTTAAAATGATTGAAAAACGTATTTTTTTGTCATGACACCATTATTCAAGCTGGTACATGTATTTATGACCCCATATATTAAGCAAAATGGAGCACCTCAACTGTTATTAATTCACAGAATGAATGTTTGACAGTTGTGCTAGTGTGTGTGTGTGTGTGTGTGTGTGTTTTTGCCACCATTATCTGCTAGGGCCTGCAGCTATTCTGCAAGGCTTGCTCACAAATGAGGATGCTTGGGGGACTGTTTGCATTGTTAGTGCGCCCAATAGCTGCACAGATCTGTCCTCATTCTGCCTTTTGGGGGTGGCAGTGTAATATAATGTTTAGGAAACTGGGCTTGTAACTCAAAGGTTATGGGTTCAGTTCGCAGCTGGGATGCTACAGTTGTTCCTTTAAGCAAAGTGCTTAGCCTGAATTGCTCCTGAAAATATCCAGCTGTATAAATGGATTGTATGTAAAAATTTAATGTGTGTAAGTCGCTGGGGATAGCAGAGTCTGCTAAGTGCTGAAATGTAATGCAAAGTGACCCTGCAAGTATAGATATTTTTTCGTGTGTACGCCGGAGAGATTTAGGAGGACCTCTCGTAACCACAGACCTTGGTAAACTGCATTGTTAGACAACGCACACGTTCACCAATGTGTTTCTCAGTAGCAATGCCCAATATCATACAACCTAGCAGTGAAATGTGAAGGATAAACATATATTATGAGCACACACCTGTGTGGGATGAGCAGGTATGAGCACACACCTGCGTAAGATGAGCAGGTATTTTGAGCACACACCTGTGTGAGATGAGCAGGTACTATGAGCACACCTGTGTGGGATGAGCAGGTATTCTGAGCACACATCCGTGTGAAATTAGCAGGTATTATGAGCACACCTGTGTGGGATGAGCAGGTATTATGAGCACACACCTGTGTGAGATGAGCAGGTATTATGAGCACACACCTGTGTGAAATGAGCAGGTATTATGAGCACACACCTGTCAAATCAAATCAAATGTTATTTATAGAGCACATTTTAAAATCAATTCTAAAACTGACAGGAAGCCAATGTAAAGATTTAAAAATAGGTGTGATATGTGCTCTCTTCCTGGTCCTGGTCATAACTCGTGCTGCTGCATTTTGTATGAGTTGTAATTGACTAATAGTTTTTTATGGGAGACCAGAAAAGAGAGCATTACTATAATCAATGCTGCTATTAATAAAAGCATGTACTAGTTTCTCTGAATCAGACTGTGAAATAAAAAACATTGCTAAGGTGCGGGGTTTTAAGTGATAAAAAGCTGATTTAGTGACATTTCTAACATGGGCTTCAAAATTAAGGTCGGCATCCATGATTACTCCCAGGTTTGTAACTTGATGTTTGCTCTTCAGTGACATAGACTCAAGATAGACAGAGATTTTTTCTCTTTGAGCCTTTGCTCCTATAATAAGTATCTATGTTTTTTCTTTATTTAATTGTAAAATGTTTTGGGACATCCACAAATTTATATCATTAATGCACCTGATCAAGGATGATGTGAGATGAACAGGTATGAGCACACACCTGTGTGAGATGAGCAGGTATTATGAGCACATACCTGTGTGAGATGAACAGGTATGAGCACATACCTGTGTAAGATGAGCTTGACTAAGGAGAAAAGAACAACAGTGGATGGGCCAATGGGACGGGCACACAGTGCTCATGGAAGTTGTAGTATCATGTAGTATCACCTTGAATTGACAGATTTCCTTTTGGAAACTACAATGATTTTTTTGGAGGAAAATGCTACCAAAAGGTCACCTGCCAACGTGGCTGCTAAGAGTGATGGAGCTACACACCACTGCTGAAATGTACCCGCATTTGGTGAGTAGTGGGTGTTAATGTCAAGCCCTGACAAGCAGGGATCATCAACTTTGGCCCTCGAATCCAAATCCAGCCTTGGTTTTCTTTTCTCCCGGGTAATTAGTGCTACTGATTGGCCAGACTGTCTTCACACCTGACTCCCAGGCAAAGGGAGGGTGGAAAACCAGCAGTTCTCGGCCCTCGAGGACCGTGAGTTGCTGATCCCTGCCCTAAAGCAACGTATTGCATGCATGTTCGGTTCAAAATGTAGAACTGAGAAAGGAGGAAAATCACTGTTCCATTCCATTCTTTTTGTTTCCGTTCCGTTCCATTCCTTTCCAGATCAGCATACCAATGTGGACACGCCCTCCTTTTCTCTCTGCCCAACATTGCCTTAGCTGCATGACTTTTCCCCAGGTGTGTGCATATTCTATATTCAAGATGCTTGCAAAGAGAACAATCCAAAGAATGTTTAAACGCAATTACTATCAATTTCCTCAATTTGCAGGACACATGCTGCATTCAAATGTGTTCAGCAAAACACAATTTATCGTGCTGGTGGCAGAGGCGGTATTTTTGGCCACCGACCTCTGGAAGCTCTGAATGTGATGAGAGGAAATGGACCGGGCGGGGCTCCTGCATTCATCACTGTTTCCACGCCAACGGCAGGGAGCCAAACGTTAGAAGAACTTGATCTCAGCTTTACAATGGGCATATATGAGAAAAAAATCACGGGATACCAGCTACAGCATTGATTGTGTTGAGAATGAAAGCAATTCACTGAGCAACAACCCAGTTTCATTGTTGACAAGAATACATTTTGATGGCAATTTTTTTTTTTTTTGCAGAATACATAATGCACTAGACATAACTTTATTGTAATTTTGTACATACTGTAGCAGGGTGGCTGAAAGCCAGTGTGGCTGGCTTGTTCGGCTGCCTTTCCGTTTCCAAGTGATTTGTATTTTGTATTTTTTGCTTTTTATTATTATTTTTTTTAAATAAAATTTTGTATCTCCACTCCCACCCGAATTTGGAATTTGCTGTTCATGAACTGTATACAGATGTGCTCATACACACCCCCTGCAGCTCCCTCGGGAGAGTGAAGACTCTTGGTCCAATCACACATGTGCACAGAGAGCAGGGGGGTCTGGGCAGCCAATAGGGGCTGTAGAGCAAGAACTCTTTCCCAAGCTTTGAAACACAAACCTAATCTTGCCTCAACCCTAACTTTTACTTACCCTAACCAAACTCTAATTGGAACCCTAAAACCAAATTATATCCGGAGGAGTATATAATTTTTCAATTAAAATAGAGGAAAAGCATTTGAAATGTCATAAATTCAATGAAGAAATACAAAGGAATGTGTTTGAAGTCATTAAGTCACTTCACTACTGGGAACAGGAACACTATAGTGTTATATAGTTTGAGGTTTTTTCAGTTGTCTTCCTTGCTTGGCCTGTACAGTGTCTATTTTTGAGTCCACCAGTGATTTCTTTCTTTTTAAAAACTTTCCAAAATGCCAGACTTCATATACCCAGTTTCTGTGCTACTCTTAATTAATTCTGTCCACTCAGCTTACAGATTAGTTGTTTTTCAGCCACAGATGATCCTCTTACCTTCATGATGCCTTCTGACTCCAAATGCAATCTCAACAGATGAAAACAAAGGCCACAACCAAGACGAGACACTCACTGTTTTATGTGTGAACAATCCATGCAAAAGTAAATACCTGAGCAACAGTTAACACCTGTCAGTCACCTGTTAAACACTTAAAGCTCAATGCCTGCATAATTACATGCTGGCATCTAACAATAACATTGTACTAAATTATTTCTTTTATCAGTCATTGATTCAAGGTGCAGTGATGTGACCCAAATACCATTGCAAAGCTTAGCCTCTTCGCACTTTGATGCAAAACACAGTGTCTTGATTAGGACAACTACTAAAGATAACAAAAGAAATAACAGGGCAGTCCCCCCTGAAAGGCTGAAATTGACACTCAAGGTTGATGATTACGATATTTTGTAATCCAAAATGTGTCTGCAACAAGGCAAATAGATGCTAATCCTCCTCTACTGGGATTTACATGAACAAATTGCCCCCCAAGCCAAAACAAATGAATCCACTCTTTGTACACAGGCTAGGAAAAGTCGATGCATTATTTCCATTGACCACCTGAAAACAAGAATTTTTGTAAATCCAAATAAAATTTTCTAAATAAGCAATCGCTTGCCTTGCAAACTGAAATAATCTCAATGAGATATTCCAGTGTGGATGAATCACCTGAAAGGAAGCTCCTGCCTGAAAAAAAATCACCCTCTCTACAATCTACCCGTCATGACTCTATCCCTTGCTGGAAACCCTGTTATATGTTGAAGTCACCTGGCAGTCTCGTGTTCTTCAAGATTTTTAAATTAGTTTACTGCTTCTTCTAGCTGAAATAATCACTGAGAGATTCTATTGCGTAACCATCAACTTCCTGGTGCTGTCTTTGGTAGTACATGTGGTTCTGCCTCATTTCACACAGCCAGTTTGCATATGCAAATTACAAGGCTCCTTACAGCTGGTTCCTCCTCCCTCCCTTTCCCCTGACAGTTGAGCACAAGTAGTTCAGAGAGCACAGCAAGGGGAAACCAAGTGGCTTGACTGTTTGTGTTTGCGATAAGCAACCGTTATATATATACTGTAGGTTTTGTACACAGAAGCTCTCTAAAAGGACACGTTTTGACTGAAATAAAGGGGTTAGCAAAAAAAAGGGAATATGGTTTGTTATGGTTGCAGAGGTTTTGGGGACACTTGGGCCCACCTTCAGCAAAACTGATCAAATTTTATTGCTTGGTTCAATCAACCCAAAACTTTTTTCCTGGTGTTATAGACATCCTGAGGTATGACTGAACAAAAAAGAAATCTGGTTTTGTCCAGTACCAATAGTACATGTAATCGCTACAGAACAAAGAAAACACAAAAAACAATTAAAAAAATTCTTTGTTGTTTTTCAGAATAAATACATCCTGTATGTTTATTGAGTTAGGCCCTCATAAGATCTAGGTCATTTTAATACAAAGGTGCTTTTTATTCCTTTACCCATGCTTGTACTCTACATAGTTTTGGAGATAAGACAGGGGGATTCTTACAGAAAACCATTACGTGGTTAACTTGCTTTCATACAGCTGAAAATGGGGGTAATGGACACACGCAAAAATGGAGAACTGCTATTTCTGTAAACACTGGTAAAACATATAGACATGTAAATATATGTTTAGGTGTTTGACTAAATACCACTTTTGTGTTACATCCCACTAGTGAAAAAATTAGGTTGATATAAAGGCCCCTGTTTTAACCTTTTCCCAAGCTACTAAATGTACCCTAATTTTGCGTTAACCCTAACTTTTATCATTTTCCTAACCCTACCCAAACCCTAATCGTCACCCTAAAACCAAATTCGAATCCTAGGAGTTCTTAGATATCTGATTTCTCAATGAATTGCAATGGACAATTTGATCATCTTAGTTTAATGTTCATGGGAAATCCTGAGCAATGTCAGTAATAATAGTGTAAAAAAAGAGGGAAAAGTGAAAACACAGTCATTGAGGTGTTGAGGAAATGGGCTGTTGCTGTGACCTCGGGGTTGTGAATCTGCCCTGGAGTGCCCGGGGAAGAGATTTGTTTGCGTGACAGCAGCCGAGATCATTTGATTCCAGTGAGGATCTTTTGACCACCTTCCGTTCCTGGGTTGTGATGCATACTGAGGGTCAGTCTGATTGATATAGGCAGTGATGCGAGTTTATGATATATGAGCATCGAATAGCACTGAGCACACAGGAAGGCTGACCTCAGGGTACTGGCTCTGCATCACAGGCGGCCATTTTCACCTCTAAATGTGCCAGTTATTAATTTCACCACATATCATATTTTCTTCTCTCTTAAATGCTGTTCATGCCTGCAAGCCTCCAGAGGTAGGTAGTATTGAGTTAAAAGCATATTTTCTCATATACTTGAGCTAGTTTTGGAAAGATTAAAGTAAAAAAATACTTAAAGTATTTTTTGTAGGCAATAGTTGTACTTTAGCTGAAGCATATTTGACTTTGTTGCTGAGTGGCTCATTCGGGTAACGTACAGACTGTGCTGACTGTGACTGATAGCTCCATAAGGCGATGTGCAATTGCTGATTGCATCGACCAGGGAACGGGAGGGTTCAGTCAGTTAGGGCTCTGCGTTTCATCACTATCGCTATCGCCTTCCAGGTCAATTAGGTGCCCATGGACTGCATGACAAGGACACGTGTGAAAGGTCTTCCTCTGACTACATTGTGAGCTAAGCTGTAGTCTGCAGAGTGAAAAGAAGCAGCTGGTGGCACCGCACATTTCAGAGGAGAACCGCGGATGTCTACACTCTTCAGTTGGCAGGGGAGTTCATGCATGAATATAGCCGCGGTCGCAGAAAACTGGACATTCCAAATTAGAGTGGGAATTTAGCTATGTACAGCCCCACGTGGGGAAACGAATGTATTCAATAATAATAAATAAAAAAATATACATTTGACTTGGGCTCAAAGATGTGGTGAGTCTGCCCATTTGTGTAGGTATATAGGAACTCATCACCATCAACAGGCCTAATATTATTAAGACTTAACTGCTTCCAAAAGACACATTCACAAAATCTGTAATGACCATTCTGCAGTTTGACCGTGCTAGCCAGTATTTAAAATGACCTCGAATGACAGTGCACCCATTTCTGCAGTCAGAAATCATTTCACCAAATGGAAAAAAATTTGTCACAGAAAGATTCTTGCGGAGACTGTGCCCTTCAGTACAGAAAGCACACAGTGGTCACATTAGGGAGCGGGTTGATACAACGTCTGTGCTGTTCTGTTCACCTCTGGAGCAGCTGCCCGTCTACCAAATTCATTCTTTCTGAAAGGTCACTGCGTTTTTCCACCGAAGATTCCCTCGCCGTAGGTGCGCTCAAGCACTTGTCAAATGCATTAAAAACATGACACACTGCCTCACCTTTCGTCACCTGCTGAAACACCAGAGAGCTCGTCAAATCTGTTACAGCCTTAATTACACCCCAGCTTTTCTTCTTGCCTTTCGGGCAGGAGTTTGCTTTTGTTGCTTATTGGATGCTGTAGGTTACTTCAGTCCCTACGTTCCCACAAATAACCCTGTCTCAAGTAACGAACCAGCAATTAATTCTGAAATTAGACCACAGTAAAACATTTGACATAGGAACACACAAAAAGTTATCAGTTGTCATTCCTTAACCTGTCAATAAATTCAGCTAAAATTTGAGATCACACATTTGAGTGGATCAAATAATTAAGAGCAGAAGTTGGCCTTAAGTCTTGAAATGGCAGTTTGGCCCTTGAGTATCTTTTTTAATTACTTTATTTTTATTTTTTTAAACATCAAAACAGAGCATATCAGGATCAGCATACACATATGGTCAAATCAAGTACACACCTTTCTTATACTGCTGTCCCAGCATGAACACATATGTACAAAACAAAGCAGACCAAGAATCAGACCACAAAATAAAACAGGAAAAAACACAGCGGGGAGAAATTCAAAATGACAGGGGAAAAAAAAACAAAACTTGCAAACTAAGCAAATTAGGGTCAATCTACTCCGATACAGGTTATTGCTGGCCACTCATAACCAAAGTACGTACTGAGGGGCATTACAAAAATTCAGGATATATATCTGGGTGATGCATTAAAGTCTTTTCAGCAATTACAGGAAGAGTTTCATATTCTTCGAACCCACTTTTATCGTTACCTACAAATTAAGAGTTATTTGAACTCAACTCCATATTATACAGGTGGCAGAAAGCTTAATACTCTGGATAACCTTATTATGAAAACAGCAACACTCAATAAGAAAGTGATGACCTATATATATGATCAGTTGCTTATGAATGATAGGACTACAATGGATATTAAACATAGCTGGGAAAAGGACTTTGGTGCTCACCTAGATGACCAGACTTGGCGCAAAGTTTTGTACAATGCCAAAAAAATTACTTGATCAGACAAATCACATAAGATGATTTGTCTGAATTACATAAGATGATTTGTCTGATTGTCTGATAATTCATAAACTGCATGTGACTCCTGAAATACGTAGTAAATATGATGATTCATGCTCTGCAGCCTGCAGGAAATGTTAAAAACAACCTGGCACTTATTTTCATTTAATGTGGTCATGCCCATTGATCACAACATTCTGGTCTTCTGTTCAAATTGAAAACAAATGAGAAATTTCTTGGAATTAAAACAGTAATGGACCCAAAACTATGTGTCCTTGGTGTTAGCTCCTTGTCCGGTCAAAAGGCAAAACTGCAAAGTATCATGTTGTATGCCGCACGCCTTTCAATCCTGCATGCTCGGCTTGATGTAAATCCACCTACATTATCAATGTGGTATGATAAATTACTACCAATTCTTCCTTATGAAAGGTTATCCAATGTATTGCAAGGAACCCTAGATGAGTATGTAAAAGAATGGTCTCCCCTCAATATGTACTTTGGCCCTTGAATATCTAAGCCTTATGCAGGAGTCAGCACATTTGTAGCTTTATTGTACTTTATGTTTATACTTTGTTTCCACACAGGAGCATGCATACATTGTATGCCACTTTCCTTACGCTGTGGTTGAGGGTCATACACAGCCCCGAAGCATGACCATGCTGACTTGGCTATAGGTTATGCTTTTCACTCTGCAGTTGATCAATTTGTTTTTTTGTTTTTTTTACTTAAACACACATCTCCTGCTTATTAGGGTCACCTTGACACTCCCCCAACCTCCCCTCCACCTCCACCCCCACCCCCACCCCACCCGCAGTAAAACCCAGCTTTCAGAAACCTTCAGGCTTGATTAACGAAACCAGCTATTTTAATTGTCTGTGCCTGACAATCCACGATAACGCTAGTGATGTGACTTGGGTGCTGAACTTGTGACCAGTTTTCAGTTTTGACAGTGTTGTTGAAGAGCCAAGGAAGCAGTAAAAATACTTTAGTAAAACTCCGGAAGCCCAAATGGTTAAATTGGAAAATATCTTCAGCTCAGCTGGTTTGAGGGAGTGTACAAAGAAAATAAATAATGGAACGTACTGTTCTACAGAAATAATAACATCATGGCTGCAAGGCTAAACCTCTGGTACATTTTGGCAGGCCAAGTCATGCAGTTCAGAGGAGTCCTGTTACCCTATTATATTAATTATGATCATAAAACAGGAGTATATTGAGCAGGAATGAGAAGCACTCTCAAAACAGCGATGGGAGGGAGAACCATTTCTGCAACTGACAGCAAGGTTTCTGACTTGGTTAGTAGAGAACTACCCTAAACAAACCAGACAGCTCTTGCTTACCAACAAGCAAGCTATATATATATATATATATATATATATATATATATATATATATATATATCTTTGCTAAACCTAGCCAAACATGTCATGAACCCGAAAGGGAAAAATAAGCCACTTCAATGAATAATAAAACAAATTGTTTTAGCATGCGACTAGACCTCTGCTCCATATGCTCTGCTTCTATCTTATGGAACTATATGATAAATACAATTTGCAGCAATGTTTGCAGTTTTGAACACAGCATACATAATAAAGCAAAATACAAAAACAGACTTCAATTTTCTTTACACAGTCCATGTTAATGGTCATCAACTCCATAAGTTAATTAATAAAAGTGACCTGCCTAATCAATGAAAAATGGAAAAAAGAAAAATGGAACTTCATTCAGTTCATTTGACCCAATGAACTAAGACTTTGATAAAATCTATTTTGACAGACACAGATAGCTATGACTGGGTGCTTTCACAAATACATATTATTGTAATATTACTGTGTGTGTGTGTGTGTGTGTGTGTGTGTGTATACATGCCGCTAGTTATATATATATAATGTTATCACTCTCAGCATAAATGAGAAGAATCATCTGCTGTCAATGGAATTAAGCAGCACTGTCGTAACGAGCATTGCGCTGGGAAACCACTTAACTGTTCCATTGAACAAAATATTTATATTTATTCTTTACCCAATTCATGTGATATTGAACATTGATTTGCTAATCTTTGGTTCTCTGATCGGTGATTCACCTTTTCACCCAAGCAGGACGGCTCGGAACAAGCTTCCAGAAATAGAAAGTGGAGAGAAAAATGAAGCTGCTGATTATGTGATGAAAAGCAATATGTTACCACTGTTCGGAACTAAAATCTAATTTCCAGCCTGATCTTGTGAAGGTGGGGAAGTGTTGACGACCACACACAACTACAGTGAATTCAAAAGGGGGGTTTCTTTAAGTTAACCACCGAAGTGGAAAACACTGGGTCTCAATAAGAGACTTTAGTCTTCTTTTCGTTATCCCTGCCTCAACTCCTAAGGGAGAATATCCCAACAAAGTAATAGTCTCAGTGGGAGAACGAGCTAAGGCGTAAGGAGTAGAAATTTGGTAAGACTGCAGTGCAGTCGGGAGAAGAGAAAAGAAAAGGTGCCTCGTAACGAGGAAGGCAAAAACGGCGTTTAAAGGAAAATAAAGAATGCAGCTAAGTGATTAGTAGAACCAAAGTCTTACTACTAATCAAAACAAAAAAAGCTATATTTAAAAATCCTAAATCTTTTTCCTTACCACACTTTTCTCTAAGAGAGCTTTTCTCTGTACCGGCTATCGTGTACGCAAGTAGACACTAAAGCGAAGAACAGATCTCCCGTGAGCGTATATAAGCTCTCTAAAACAGGTGCAAAAAATCGGTCGTAATTAAAAGCAGTCACAGAGCGCCCTCAGGCAGTCCTGAAGATTACCACACTCAGTTACCTGAAACAGCACTCAGTTTCCTCAACAGGGATCCTGAGTAGCCGATTAGCACGAAACGGCGCCGATTAGCACAACCCACGACGCCGCACAGCAAACGGAGAAGGAACCATGACAGATCTTTGCATTGTTATTTCTATGATCAGATTTTCACTTGTTTCCTAATATTTAAAAACCGCAGATAAATTCCCTGATTTTTAAAAAAGAATAAAAACCGAAAACAATGAGCCTTAAACATTTGGTAAATGGACTGCATTTATATAGTGCTTTTATCCAAAGCGCTTTACAATTGATGCCTTGCATTCACCAGAGCAGTTAGGGGTTAGGTGTCTTGCTCAGGGACACTTCGACATGCCCAGGGCAGGGATTGAACCGACAACCCTCCAACTGCCAGACAACCGCTCTTACCTCCTGAGCTATGTTGCCCCCATTTGTCAGGATGTAATGAATGACCATGTTACTCTTGAATGGATGAATGAGTTTTGAATATAGGCTAAGTAGTTGAGAAGTTAAAAAACATGAAAAACACATGGTTCGTCTGATAGTGGCAATTAGTGGCACAACTACTCGTACTGAATATTTTGTGGTTTGTGGACTTCTGACAAACACAAGTTTCTTCCAGATTGCATGCATTATTCAGAGATGAGGCAGGACATCCTTTTTACCCACTGTCGGATATCTGGTTTTTAGATGATAGAGTTAGTGTTAACTTTATTAGTCATGTTTAAAAAATCTGTCTTCTTGGTGCACAGACCGGGAAAGAGACAGAAACAACATCATGTATAACATTGAAGCATAGTCATATCACCGACATGTAGAACATAAAAATAAAAATACTACTGCTGCCCAAAAACACTGGGATCTCATCTTTTAAATTTTTGATGAAAAAGGTGTGCTGCACTGGGGAGAAAAGAAAATGTGGAGCGGATTGTGCATGTCTTGGGTGGGATAATCCGTCCTGTCTTACTAAGAACCACTGCTGAGTGTGATGGATGTCTCGTCTATGAGTATCATATTTATTTTGTCCCACGTGAACCTTAGGCATAACATCTGAATGTCGTCGACCTCGGTTCCGATAATTTTGCTGGCTTGCCTAGTAATGCACTGTAGCTTCTTTAGGTTTGCTCTAGAAAGCCCATTTAACCACGCTGATGATACCCTTTGAGAGAGAGATCGTATAATTTGATCCTTTAAAAATTGCTCAGTCTACATTTCTCTCTGTTTGACCTGACCTGGGAATGCAGTCTCTAAGTCTCTTTTTCCCTCCACAAACATCAAAGGAAACATCCTTGGGGCCATTAAAAGCCATGCCACAGGTCTGATCTCTGTATACACATCTAAAAGTATCCTGGGGATTTATTAGCTTTTGAAAAAGAAAAAGAAAACACAGAGCACTAGAACTTTTGGAGGTCAATGGCCAGTGTGGCCACAGGATGCACAAGGATCGTGCTTCCTTTTTGATTTTAAGTTTAAATGTCAAACTGTGACATTTAACTGCAATCATTCATTTAAAGTCGTAATGTCTATATGGATGATGGTTGTTGAGGCCTGCCAGTTTGAATTTACATTTTTAGAAGCAGTTCCAATTTTAAGCGGAAATCATTGTGGTGCAATTTTGTTTTGTTACGTGGAAAATATTTTGACTGAATGTCTAGATTATTACTGGTTATATCTAGCAGTTATTTCTCTCCAACTATCATCTCTGTTGTCATTAGTAGAAAACATGCATTTTTGTAGAGGTATTCAATAGCTGAACTGAATGACCTGCAAACGTATTCATGTTTGGTCTCATTAGAAAGAGGATATGATTCATGATAATATCATCAGTGCTCAGCCCTGCTTGCAACAACATAAGGAAACTTTAACCTCTTAAGGCACAAGCCAAATTTTGCCAATCCTTGCCCATTTAGGGGGTACCCTATTTAAAGCTTTATAACTCCAGATGTAAACACCACAGAGACTTGAAAAATGGCTTAAATGAAGCAAGACATTTGTACAATTTACAATACTAACGCAGATTAGTTTATATTCATAATTTTGAAAGAAATAAACTGCCACAAATGCAATTGTTTTGACAAAAAATCAAAAATAAATTTGCACTTTTTAAGTTTGCAGTGAAATACTGAGAGATATGAGATATACAGGAGGTTAAACTACACCTGTGCTGGATCAAAAACTTCTTGACCACAAGTTCATAAAATCTAAGGGTGGATATGTAGAACTACTATAGATGTATGAAGCAAAAACTAAGCAGTGTACCCAGCGTCTCCAAATCTATCCAAAATGTCTAAATTATGCATTGTTGTAAATCACAACATATTCACATATTTCAATACAAATCAATTGTTTTGACTCAAGAAAATCACTGTTGCATAATTTTCAAATGGGAATTACAAGCTTTCAGTCAGTACAGTGGTCTAAAATAGCTAGGTGTCCAGAAACATATCCAAAATCTCTCCAAAATTGAATAAAATGCTTTTTGTCCATTATAAAGCATATAAATGAGCCCCTTATGAAGGTTTAAGATGAAACATTGCTATCAGATTTAAAAAAATAATGCAAAAATATTGTCACACAATGCAGTACAGTATCTAAATGTGTAATAATTAACTCGTGTGTATTTCTATACTCTGTACTCTCGTATGTTTTCTTGTATGAGGGTAGGACAACATGAAAACAATTTTCGACCGCCCACCACGTTTTGGCAATGGTCCAACTCTGACGTCATCACTGTGGCATGTTTCACAAAAACTATTACACTACCATCTAACGCTATCATTTACAGTGTGAAATATTCACATTATATAACACCACTAACCTATTTAAAGATACTTAATTTCAAAAATAACGTATATAACCGAAATATTTTGAGCAGTAATACGAGCATAGCAATGATGAAATCTCCTCTATGTTCAGTAGATAGAGACAGAGACAGTATCAATGACGCTGTCCTATTCGCTTCTGTTTTGCTCCAGAAAACGATGTTAGCTAGGTCTATCAGCAAACATATGGCTTAGCTATGTCCAGAAGTCCTCAATAATAATAGTATTTTCCAAGAAATTACGAAATATCGTTGACCACCTTTCGTTAGCTGCAACGTATTTTTATGCTAACATAGAGTGAATGCGCAAGTGAATGCGATGCTAAGAATATTTTCTGTTACGCTGACCTATAAAACGCTATTCCAAAAGCAGAATTAGACATGTTATACATCGTTAGAAAGCTCATACTCTCACCTACTGAATAAATGAATTGTCAATCAAGCCAGACTGTACTAAAAAGGGCGATGACGCCGTAAACAACAGGTGTGGTATTACGCACAGCTATTTTGGAAGATACCCAGGCGTCACAGATGCGCCTATATTTCCCAAACTGATTGTCCAAGACAATATATGACCACGCAGTCTCAAAAGGGACATCTCTACACGTAAAACCAACAGTAAGGATTTATATTTATTTAATATTTAGTCCCAGATATTGACTGTAGAATGACATGGTATCATTTTTAAAAACTTTTTCTCGTTTATGTCGTTGTTCAGTGAGCAGCGTTTTCACTGCTGTATAGGCATATCTTAGGGCTGTTGTCGGGTTTATCTTGTTGCTATGACGGAATATGATTTTTTAGTGGTGAAAGAATATTTTTATGAATGCCAAGATAGACAATATTGTCCATTATGTCAAGGGTGGGGGGTGTTTTTTAGATGAGACTGCAGGGAGGGGGTGCGTGTTAAATGAACGACCAGAGCGACAATGGTGGGGCTGCGAAACTCCGTCTTCGGCATAGTTGTCGTGTATCGTCTACTAATGAAACTAAAACAACGCGTTTCTGTTTTTAACTCACACTTTGGTTGCAGTAGCACCGAATGTTTGAGTTTAGTAATGTAGGCACGCCGGCGTGCCGACCACTAGGGGGTGTGCACTAAGAGGTTAATAAGCAAATTTGTCCGTTTTTGGATTAGCCAGTCCTTGTCTGACCCCCCTTCCATGCCTGAACAATCAGTGCAGCCATCTTTCATTGATTATTCATTAAAGTAGGCAGTATACTTCGTAAGAAGTAAAACTTTTTGAGCAAAACAAAGCAATGAGAACAAGTGAAGAACAAAAAGACACGGTGTTGTGTGTTCGTACGGTGCAGTGTGCGACGGCCTCCAGGGAGAACTTTTGGAAAACTTCTTTCTTGTTCTCTGACCTCCCCCTCTCATCTATTGGTCCAAATATCACATGGTTGGTTACGTCACGATTGAGAGTTCAGAGGGCAGACTTCACATGCTAATGTACGGAGAGTCAACGCCAATCTCTCTTCTGTAGAGATGGGAATTCTGTGAGTTCCCGCATGTTTGATGAATGGTGCTACCAAAGATATGGTGCTACTTGTTTCAGCAAGTCATCAAAACGGCTAGAACACATAAGAGAAATAAGAGAAAGTGGACCCCCTCGTCTAAACTCTGCATTTGCCGAATGTACAGACGAAAATCTCCATTCTCCGTCCTACTCTGATTTAGAGGGCGAACATACCATCTCCTTCACCTTTTTTTCTTCTTTTGCATAGCTAGATAAACTAAAGCCGCTTTAAACACTTCAAACTTTTTGTTTTGTGTTGTGATCTCGCGTAGCCCTTTTCTTTATGCATCCATGGCGTAGCCGCGAGACGGAGGTCTGGGCGAGATTGCAGCCCTGGTTGATAGCTGCCTCGTAATTATTCACGCCCCAGCGGCGTAGAGTGACTTTAAACGGTGCGGTGTTCTCACTGAGTATACCGACAACAATGTTCGTGGACATGTTTGCCGGTGGTTCTCAATCCTGAAGTTCTTTCTCTTTCTTACTGAGTATACTGCCAGCTTAAGTATGCAGTGGCCAGGGGGAGAGGGGGTGTCCCTCCCCCTCTTTTAACTACATAAAATAGGAGCCTTTCTTTATGTTGTGGTACTATGTTCAGGCCTTCTTTATGTTCTGACTTTCTTGGGAGAAACAAGCTGTGCTTTCTTTCATTTTCTTTCATTCATTTATTTTCTGAATCTAAACCGTCGATGTCTGCAACTTTCCTTGTTAAAGGTAGAACCTTCATCTTTAGGTTAAATGTTGACTACTCTATGTAATTTAATAAATGTACTAAATATTAGTCTGGCTGTGAGTTGTATGTTTTGATAAAGGTTGATCCAATAGGTTGCTCTGCCAATTAATCTAGGCCAAAGAATGCCAGAGTTATGGTAAAAAATGCACAAAATGTGTCTTAACTGAAGGTGGCGCTATCCAGCTTACACAGTTATAGTCTGATGCTCTCATGGCCATGAGCCAAATGCATCTGTGAAATACATCGAGCTCAGGAGTTTCACCTCACTTCCTGTTTATGTGTGTTCCTCACGACCATTAGAGTAGTATGGCAAAACACTTTGGAGCAGAAATATTATTTGATTCATTTTCATCTTCCGCCATCTAAGGAGTCAGTCCCAAAAATCATGACAATTGGTCAAACAATGTGGGAGGAATTTTGAAAAAAAAAAAAGTTTTCAAAAATATGTATGTATTTTTCAAAATGTAAATTGTGAAAAATTCCATATGGCAGACATTGTAACCAGTGCATGCATTGGATTCTGGCCAAATCTGCCAAAGGGAATCCACCAGAAAGATCTTTCTAGGCCTTACAGTTCATGAGATAAGGGTTGAAACATAAAATGCTTTGTTATAGCGCCACCATGTGGGCAATGTGAATGGATTTTGGTGACTGATTAGAGGATGGAATCTGCAAAAAAATTGGTAGCTCTATGGTTTCTGAGATTCCTATACTTTTATGGCAGGAAAATACTGAAGAATAATAATAATCAGAACAATCCCAATAGGATTCCAGCATGATGATGATAATTATTATTCCTAATAATCATAATCGTCATTCTCATCATTATTTCCCTCATTTATGAACTTAAAAAGCTTTGTTGCAAGATCTGAACTCAATAAAAATATAGATTAGATTAAATCCCTGTGTCACTGTCATTTCTGTCACTGAATACATGAATATTTAGTGTTTAAGATAAGGCACCACACATTATCTGTTTAAATGAATCATTTGCTATTCTTTTGATTATGAAGGAGGCATTTGGTTTGCGTTTTATTTTGAGTCACATCCTGTTCATAAAATCTTATTATATGTAACTTCAAGATATTGCAGCAGTACTTTTAACAACAGTTTGGGTTATATCTCCTCGTGCTTGGATTTTTAACGGCATTCAAAATGTGTTTTCTGCCAATTGTTTTATAGCACTGCATCAAATCGATTTACGAGAGAATCATCAACACAGCAGGTTGGCTCATTTAACACCGCTTTGTCCTCATAAACACAGTGTGCTCAGATTCGAGGGGCAGACGGAGCCATGCATGCATTTCTGTGTTCTACCGTTGAACTCTGAAGGTCTTCTGCATGCTCAGGCTTCAGGTAATGAACCCAGGCTAAGTGCTTACTCTGCAGTGTGCAAAAGCATCAGTCGTCATGCAGATGAGTCTGATGAACAGAGAAGCTCACAAATACACACTGAGAAGAGACTTCTGTCACAACACAGGGATCACACTTACACTTTTGCCTGCTGTACAACAGCCACTGCTTAGCAGACTACCTGAGAACAGGGGTCCCCTTGACCAAGTCAGAGTGTTGGAAACGTGTGCTCAAGTTCTTTCAGTTTCCCCCCCCTAAAATCATATTAAACACAACACAGGTTTGGCTCATTGCCACTTGCATTGCGTTCGTTTTGCGCTCTTGATTTTCCATACATGGTTCATGGAGCCACAGACCCTCTGTCCACCCTTCCAGCAATTAGGACCTCCAAGACTACACCTGCCAGTCTACAGTTCGATATATCAAAAAAGTTACTATGATGTGACTAGAGATGTGCCAATGGGATGCTTATTCAAGGCATGTACAACTATTTATGACATAATGTGACTTCAAGAGGGTAAATGCTCCCTCTTAAAGCCTTTAAAAATGTTTTGTTTAGAACAAGCCAAGAATGAAAGTCTCAAGTTCAGTATTACACATGCAAGTTCAATTACACAAATACAGTAATGCACATTGTTTTAAGCAGACCCTGAATTAATCTGACGTTGCACTGTGGCATTCGGTCGGGTGGAATGTATTTGTCTCAGCTACGCCTACCAGAGGAGAGAACACACGCTAATTAAATGTAAATGTTAAATGTAAATTAAATGTTTTGCTTTCTTTTGTATTTGTTGTTTAATTTGTTGTGTTGTGTTTATTGTTCTTGCCCAAAACCAGTGAGAGCCCAAAAACAGCTCAGGACGCCTGGCACCTCCCCCTCTTCGCACCTGCGCTTCCTGAACACGTCTCCTGTCTGTTCTGGCCCCACAATGGTGGAAGACCTCCCCGTGGAGGTCAGAACAGCTGAGACACTGACCCACTTCAAGCTACAACTGAAGACTCACCTCTCCAGGCTGCACCTCTCCCCATCCCTCCCTACCTCCCTGTAATCTCTAAATTGACTGTAAGCTTAGGGTTGTAGCTAGGTAGCTGTTTCGTTGGTGACTTAAGACGAGTGCATTAACTAACTACTGCTTGTATTTTTGCATAGACTGCGTTGTTGCTGTTCTCGTTAGTGTTAATCAGTTTAACCTACAGGGTCCAAGTTGAACTATGCGGTTGTTCCCTGCACTTGGAACGGTACTTCTCTCTAGGGTTTTCGACACACTTGTTCCTGGTTATGGTTATACACTTTGTTGTATGTCGCTCTGGATAAGAGCGTCTGCCAAATGCCTGTAATCTAATGTAATGTAATGTAATGTAATTTAAGGTAATGTAATGTAAGGTAAGGTAATGTAATGTAATGTAAGGTAATGTAATGTAAGGTAATGTAAGGTAATGTAATGTAAGGTAATGTAATGTAATGTAATGTAATGTAATGTAAGGTAATGTAATGTAAGGTAATGTAAGGTAAGGTAATGTAATGTAATGTAAGGTAATGTAATGTAATGTAATGTAAGGTAATGTAATGTAATGTAAGGTAATGTAATGTAAGGTAATGTAAGGTAAGGTAATGTAATGTAATGTAATGTAATGTAAGGTAATGTAATGTAATGTAAGGTAATGTAATGTAAGGTAATGTAAGGTAAGGTAATGTAATGTAATGTAATGTAATGAAGAAAACGCCTCTGAAAACGGAAGGAGCTGTTCAGTTGAAAAGTTGGCCAGCAGAGACCAGCGGCGAGCTGAGAAGCTTTCACTCTGTTTTGCTTTCTTTCGTCTGTTTTAGTTTGTTCTTTTTGCCTGGAACCCATGAGGGGGAAGGTTGAAGGTGTGTGTTTATTTGTTTTCATGTTGTTCTGGGTGCGTTCTCTCTCTCCCCATACCCCAAATTAGGCTCTCAAGGGTGTAGCACATCGTGTGAACATATACCATACAAATAACATATTCCAACCGGTAACAAAACACAGAGCTGTGCGTTCGGTGGATATTTGTTTATGTTAATTCATAATTAAATGTAAGAGATTTTCCCCTAGCATTCTCTGTTCATTAATGAAAACCAAAGCAATTTTTTTTCCTAAAAAGTGCATTTATTTACCAGTCAAATTTAATGATATGATTAGTGTTGACTTAATCCAGGAGAATCCAGTGTGGATTATCATCATCAGTATCATGGTGGTTCAGTGAGTTGAGTAATGAAAAGGCTTTATTTAATCAGACACTGCAGTGCCCTCTTATCAGTGCAGATTCCGATCTGAAGCATGGAGAATGCCGCACAGGATAAAGGTTCGCCTGAGAGGTTCACCACGGAGTCTCTTTTCCTCTTTTTCATAAGGGAAGATAACAAAGGGCAGGCTTGTCTGCCAGTGGCAGTCTCAAATAAGGGGACGAGTCAAAACTACTCCCCAACAGGAAAGGGGTGCAACCATAATCAGAGGGTCATGGGATGGGTGAAGGACAGGAGGTATAATAATAATAATAATAATAATAATTATTATTATTATTATTATTATTATTATTATTATTATTATTATTATTATTATTATTATTATTATAACCTCTTCCTACCAGGCATTCTGAAAGTTGTTAAATTATTTATTTAATTCATTTAAATTATATGTGATAAACTGACCACACCAATATTTTCATTAAATGTCCTTAAGAGATGGTCCTAGGTATCATGCAAAAGTACATGCAGTTTTTCAAAAACGCTGATGCTGGTATTTTATTTTTTATAATATGTTGTTTTATGATATTATATTTGCATATTGCAACACCATGATTAAGAATTTGTGATGTAAACTTATGGTGAATTTTCTGTTTTGAATGAAATTCACACCATTTCATAAAAAATGTGACATGACACATGACAACAGTATGTGCTGGGAGATTTCTGGGAACAAGCACTTAATTTAACTGTATCTAAGGAAGTTGTACAAGAACAGTAATCTTCTCGTTAGCAACAATGCATGAATCCTTGTGGCGAGTTCAAACAAATCCTTCTGAACTAAATGAATATGCTACCTGACAACAGCAAGCTAGCAAGAAAAATGACATGCCTTTAAAAGTACCTTTGAAATTAAAAATACCCTGCTGGTACCAACTGAAGAATCCTAAATTGCTACAAGCCCCTTGCAATATTGGTTTATTTTAGCTTCACTCAAGTTTGAGTCGTGAGCTGGCATTGACAGCGTAGCTACATGAAATGTATGATTCTTTTACTGTGATATCAAACATGACGTGTGGAAGGGTTTGTTTAGTAGTCATCGTTCCACATGAGTAAATTGTGCTGTATGCAGTGCAGAAGGCTGTGCAGGTAAATAAATGTATGCAAGTTATGCATAACATGGGGGATACTGTTGTTGAGTATTATTGTTGTTGTTGGATAAGGGGGAGGAATGGTGGTTAGCTGGTATATCAGCATGGTGGACGGTTCAGTGGCGTGTTGACTTCCATGGCCGGGGCTGGTGGGGGTCTGAGCTACGGCTGTTGGCTCTCCTGAGGGCACAAGTGGTGTAACTGGCTTCTGTATAAACAGTTAAATATCTTTCTCCCTCTTATTCTCAGCAGTCCAGTGCTTGTTATCTCTCCTTTGTGCTCGCGGTCACCCCATTCTCTGTCATTAGTGTGCCAGGGACTTCCTCCATGCCAGCCCTGTCCTGCAGGTCTTCCTCTGAAGAGGCCACACAGACAGGGTGCTGGCTGGAGGACTGCCCCACAATGCACTGGTGCACATGGGCAGCACAGCTGCTGTGTGTGTGTCCCCGGCTCTCTCTGTGTCTGCTGCACCAGTCATTGTTCCTCCTGGTGCCTTGCCTGCTGCTGCTCCCTTTGTTTCCAGTCCTGCTGCTGGTCCCTGTGCTTCTGGCCCTGTTGCTGCTCTCTGAGCTTCTGGTCTTGCTGCTGCTCCCTGTGCTTCTGGTCCTACTGCTGCTCCCTGTGCCTCTAGTCTTGCTGCTGCTCTCTGTGCTTCCAGTCTTGCTGCTACTCTCTGTGCCTCTGGTCCTGCTGCTGCTCCCTGTGCTTCTGGTCCTGTTGCTGCTCCCTGTGCTTCTGGTCCTGCTGCTGCTCTCTGTGCTTCTGGTCCTACTGCTGCTCTCTGTGCTTCTAGTCCTGTTGCTGCTCCCTGTGCTTCTCATCCTGCTGCTCTCTGTGCTTCTCATCCTGCTGCTCCCTGTGCTTCCAGTCCTGCTGCTGCTGCCGGTGCTGTGGATCCAGCTGGTGAATTTGGTTGCCTCCCAGTCCCCATATTTAACCACAGCACAGTGGATCACTCCCACAGGTATGTTCATTGCACTGCTAAGGGTCGGCATAATCTCACACTCTGGAAATGCTCCCAGAGCAATGATCCTCTGTCTGATCCTGGAGCAGAACTGCTTTAGAGCATGGTGCATGGACAGGCCTCAGAGGGTGTAGCAACCCCACCCGATTTTCATCCCTTGCCTCTTATGACTTTTTGTGTCCTTTTTCTATAGCCTTTTGGGACCCTGTTTTTCTTTATTTTGTGTTTTTTTTGTGTTTTGTAAATACAGTAACTTGAGAAATTATAAGGGGCAAGGATCTTTTTATTTGCTACAGCAGGGCTGTTTTTATTTTACCTCAGGAAACTGATGGATTTTATTTCATATCTACAGTGGTTTTACGAGTCCGCCTTAGAGCACTTGTATATCTTATATGTAGTTCATGCATATTTATCATGTATAAAGTTTTGGCTCCTGAAACCCAACCCCCATGTGCCCACTGTAGGAGGTAGAATAGAATAAAGGACAGGACTGGCCAGCAGCAATGTGTGGGGAACTTTGATACCACACCTATTTTTCCTTTGAAGACCTGTTTGCACATACCTGGACTCATTTATGGTTAAATATATTTATACAAGATTGACAGAACTGCAACATGGGTTTGCAGAAATTTTTGGGGGCTTCGGGTTGGTAGCTGGGTTCGTAGTTGTGTAATATGAAACGCATCAAAAACATATCTAAAAATGAACTTTTTTTGCCAATTTGACACTAGTGAAAACAGAATTGGCCTGTTTTTTAGAATTGGCGGGAAGCTTTCACTGCGAGGACATACTTTCACACTTAAAATGCATGTAAAGTTTTTTTCTGAGAGAAACACTTTACTGGGATAAATAAATGGAAAAGGAAAAAAAATATGTGACCATTACAAAAATCACATTTTAGAAAGATTGATGACAAGCATCATTTTGCAGCTCATTTTGAAACAAGAACCGATATTTCAAAAGCATGTGTTCCATGCATGCTGATGTGAGTTTTGCTGTATATATTATGGTGAATCACCAGGAAGAACTGTCGACAGCCAGAATGTTAGGGCAAGATGACTCCAGTAGGCAGAGTCATGGGACCCTCCTTGTGGCCAAACGACCAAAATTACACACACCCGAGGATGATCAGCAAGATCAGCAGGCATCGCCTTGTCTGGAGAACCTGATTTGGCACGACGGAGAACCTGATCTAGATTTAGGGGCGACATAGGGGCGACATAGCTCAGGAGGTAAGAACGGTTGTCTGGCAGTCGGAGGGTTGCCGGTTCGATCCCAGCCCTCGGCGTGTCGAAGTGTCCCTGAGCAAGACACCTAACCCCTAACTGCTCTGGCGAATGAGAGGCATCAATTGTAAAGCACTTTGGATAAAAGCACTATATAAATGCAGTTCATTTACCATTTACCATTTAATTAAACTTTAAAATGTACCGGAACGTTCCATTATGTTCTAAATTATATTATGCTATAGTGGGTACCTGAGTGAACTGCATAACTGTGTAGCATCTTGTGGGTGCACAAGATGGCGCTGACCCTGCCCATTGTGAGACCCCGCCCATTAACTGCCATTATTTCTGCCCAAGAGCAGGAACTCAGTATCTGATTCAAAACTGTCTCCACTCCTGAGCACCCCCAACACACACACACACACACACACACACGCACGCACACATGCGCACGCACACATGCGCACGCACACACATACATCCCTTCCCTGTAGCAGTAAAGGGAGGAAGCCAGTTATACAGTTCACTAAGGTATGCTGTAGTGCATATCTGAATAAACTGTATAGCTGCCTTCTCCCTGTCCTGCTACAGTATATATATATATATATATATATATATATATATATATATATATATATTTGTATGAATGTAGTGTAAGTGCTCAAAGTCTACTAAACTAGCTGTCTCTGCCAATAGTTCAGGCATGAGGTGCTCCATGGGAAGTGAAGTATTTCCGCACTGCTTCAGAGACTACTGGTCCCTGTCAGCAAATGCCATGTGTCCAAGGGGATGAAAGCTATCGATATGTTGAATTGCTTATAAATAAATCGTGTACCATTTATTTATCGCGTACCATGGCAAACAAATGATTTGTAGTGCAGCAGAAAACTGAAGGCGCTAGTTATCTTTAGTGAACTAAATTTAAAATTCATGTTTTTGCAAATTAGGGGGAGAAAACTGTCAAGTGGTCTTTTAACAAGCCATTGAGACCTGCCACGGCTCTGAAAAGCTTCAGTGGTTTACAGTTTTGTTTTTCAGCTGCAATTGCTTTCACACAAAACAGGAACTGAGTTACATTATAGCCATCTAACACATTTGCCCGTGTTTACATAAAAATTAATCATCTGCTGAATACCTGTAATTTAATTCTCTCATTAGACCCTGTTTATGTGCCAATAATTAAATTAGTTGCTGAAAGGTTTTTATCACTTGGCAAAGATTAGTACCCAATATCTGGGTGACAATGCAAGAAAACGCTATAGATAATCCATCAATCAATCAAGTGATCTTTGTTGACTCATTTTGTACAATGGGATGCAATTAGAAATTAACCACTTGATGTCTTAAAGGATTTCAATTTTCACTTTACATTAGAAAAAAATCTATAAAATCAATAAAAGCAATGAGATAAAACAATGACTGACCACAAATAAATAAACACATGGACAGTGGATAAATAAGAAAGTAATGCATAAATAAAATAGGAAAAATAAAAAGGAAATTGTGAATGTTCCTCTGTAAAAGCAAGGCTAAAAAGGTGGGCCACAGATTTTAGTCCTGGATTTAGGAATTAAAAGAAGGGAGTCAGAGGATCTAAGTTCTCTGCTAGGAACATATTTAGGAAGCAGGTCAGCAATATATTCAGGCACAATAACATGGACAGACCTAAAACTAATAAGGTAATCTTAAATTTAATTCTAAAATTAACAGGTAACCAGTGTATGCAACTTTTAAACAAGAGTAATGTATGTTCTCTTCCTGGTTTCAGTTAAGACTCTAACAGCAGCATTCTGAATGCTTTGTAACTGAACGAATACCTTTTGAAGAAGCACAGTGCGTTACAGTAGTCAAGCCTGCTTGTAATAAAAGTGAGTATTAGTTTCTTGTGTCACCTTGAGTGAGAACTGTTCTGACTGTAGCGATGTTTCTCAATGGTAAACGAGTTGAGGGTTTCTTTGAATCAAGGTTGACTGTAATGTCAGTTAAGACTTTGAACATTGCTGTCTCTGTGCTATACATAACATAAAAAAACAGACTGAAACTTCTCAAAAATAGTTTTAGTTTTTTAAAATCGACTGTGTGAAAACCACTTTCTCAAGTATTTTGCTGAAAAACATTAAATTGGAAATTGGTTAATAATTGTGAAGAATAGAGGATTCCAAATTAGAAGGGTTACACAATAGCAGTTTTAAGAGCAGATGAGAAACAGACATTTTGTAGTGAACTATTGACATGGTTCAATACCTCCCCTAACAAGTTGTTCACAACTTTAAAAAGCAGATCCTCATTACGCTTGGTATTAGATTCTAATGAGAAATTTGGTGGAGAGGCAGGGTGAGTAAAAATATGTCCATAGCCCACTTTTGGAGATATGTCAGCGCTAAATGTTTGTCATCTTGTCTGTGAAATACAGACTGACACATTTAATTTAGCTGTGGAGGGTGTTTTTCTATCCACAATGGCAATAGGACTAATCAGTCGATCGATAGTTGAGAATAAAAATCTAGGATTATCCTGATTGTTAGATATCAGCGAGGAGAAGTATGTTTACCCAGCAGCTTTGCTACTCTTATTGTAGTTGGTAAGACAATCTTTTAAGATGTCACAGTGGATCTCCAATTTAGTTTTCCTCCACTTTCGTTCAGCCCTATGGTAAATCCTTTTAGGTTCAACTGTCTCCTCATTTATACAGGGAGTTCTTGGCTTATTTGTGAACTTCTGAATTTTTAGTGCAGCCACAGAGTCAACTGTAGTTATTAGTCTCAAACAGAAATTATTAGTGAGTTTGTTGCAGGATGATGGTGGAAGAAGGGGTTACGATAGCAGGGGTTACATCGGACTGTAATTAAAAATTGAAATAAAATTATCAACCACTTCAAGATAATGTTCTTCACAGCTCTATTGGAAATTAATTAGCACATTGCATTCCATAACATAAAAAAATGCACAGTCATCACCTGAAACAGCAATATCAGTAGCTGGGTTTACATGGAGCCTAATATTCCGATTAAAATCGGTTTAAAAGCCCAAGCAGAATAAAAATGCTCCATATAAACACCTCAATCAGAATAAACAGGCCCAAACCGATTGAAATTTCAATCGGTTGCAGAGGGGTAGTTTAAACCTTTTCATAAACCGATCAAATGAAAAATTGTCCCATGTAAACGATGAAACTGATTATTTTCTGGCTGCGTTCTTTCTGCGCATGCCCACCGTCTTGACGTAAATGCGTGGTGACGTACGTTTCTCTCCACTGAATCAAACATGTGATGTATTCATCACTTTTGCGCATGTCACACGGCTGTTCCGATTAAATGCGTCGGCGGATGTAAACACCAGACCGTATTAGATCACATCCCATGTAAACAGTTGACCCGAAATCTTCAATAGGAATGATTTCAATCAGAATGAAAAAAAAAGTGTGCATGTAACCACAGCTACTAATAGAGGTAACATCTAGAATGTGTCCCTGCATAATGAGATTTGAGTGTGCCAATGTTTCCAAGTGGGTTCTATGACATGTTGTATAAACTCTATAGAGCCGAAGAGATTGCTAAAATCAGTGACCTTGGAATCAACTGGATTATGTAAATGCAGATTAAAATCTCCCATGATAATAGTCCTATCGTAATTTATGCAAATAATCGAGAGCATTTCTGAGTAGATACTCAGAAATAGGGGCCATTGTTTGGGAGGTCTGTATAGTGTAACTGCTAAAATGGTGGTACACACTTGAGAGTAACAGCATGATACTCAAAGGAGGGATAATTACCAAGTGATCTGTTTATATGACAGAGCGTGGAGAACACTGGCAGTCTCCTAACCTCCTCTCACATTTCTCACTGCTCGTGAGAAGTTAAAATTAGGTGGGGAGGCCTTGATAAGAACTGCCTGGCCGTCATTGCTTCATTGAGTTTCAGTTAAAAAAAACAAAAAACATTGCAGTCTAATTTGTGTTGACAAATTAGGTCATTAATAATGAAAGACTTGCTCGTCAAAGACCTTTTTTATAAGTGCCATATTCAGCTTTTGTGGCATGGCCTCCCCTTTGCGCTTTTCCATCATTTATGGTTAGCCTACGACTAACAGCATTTGGAAGAACAGAAAGTCTAACAGAGAGGAAAACTGGAATGTGGTGGACAGGAGTAAACAAGCTCCGATTAGTCCCACGGGATCAGGCTAAACCTGTGGCAGCGTGAGGTAGTCATTTGTGTGAGGCCGTATGAATTCAATAAAAAATGTTTGCTGTTAAACCGCGAGCACCTTGCACACACGGAAGAGTACCGTCTCGGCTAAAAAGTAGGCGTGTTCCCAGAAGAGAGAGTTATCGGTAAAAACCATGTTACGACAGATGCATACCGTTTGTAGCCACTTGTTTTTTTACCTCATGTACTTGCTATTGGGGGGTTCAGGTCTGGTGTTTGCTCTTTTTTCTCTGTGTCTTGCCTTGCTACTCTGCAAAGCGTCTTTCAGACAGTTATCTGTATAAAGTGCTACACAAATAAAATTGAATTGAATTGCTCACTGAATAGCAAAATGAGCAAGAGGAATTCTTGCGTGATTATACAACGTCATTCTACTAGTAATATCTGAAACTAAATATGGAATAAATACACAATCTTACCATTCATTTTACACATAAATATGTGCTTTCAAGATTCAGTGGTCATTTGTTGTCTATTTGAGGAATGAACATGCAAATAGAAAGCGGGGCTAGGCATTTCCGCCAGCCATGCCCAAAAGCCCACTCGCTTTTTATGACGTGGCGACTCTTATCAGTTTGTTATGGTTTGATTGATAACTATTTAATCCAGCAGAGGACAGTATAAGCTATCCAACGGCGTGTGGCTTGTTTCTTTTGAAGTTAATAACATCGGCTAAGGGTCTCACGAAAATAGCAAGAATGATTCCTTCATCATAGCTTTGTGCAGTCAGTCGTAACATTACACAGTAATATACAGTGCAAGAACTCATTGAGGCATAATTGGTTTTTTCCTTTGGTTTTTTTTTTGTTGTTGAAGATTTTACTAGTAATTTACAATTATTTACGATGTGTCATATTTTTGATATTATATTCGCATTGATTGAAAGAGACAGCTGTTACCCTTTGTTAATAATGCTCAGCATATCTGTATTGGGGGCTAACTAATAGGCCTAGTATATGGGCCATTGTTAGCATACCTGGGACAGTTTTAGCATAGTGCCTCTTAGCGGCCTGCTTTGTTAGAATTCATATCACTCACAATGAAAGCCTTTCAAGAGGTTTGCACTATTCTTTAAAGTGGGCATTTCACATACTACAGTGTAACTGTTCATCAGTCATGTGTTGTGTAAAATCAATAGTTTACATTTTTTTGTAATTATTAGTTAGCAAGCAAGCTGGCTTCAACACAGAACAAAGCTGGTGATCGTAAACCTGAAATAACATCACATGTACACTTCCTTATATGTACATTTTGTCTTTATGTCCATTTTGTATCTGAGTATCCTGCAATTGACTGCTTTTCAAGATAAGATGTTGCCATTGGCAGATGTAGCTAAATGTCCAATGGGGAGAATTACTGATTGTAGTACTGGAGCATTTGTGATGATGTAATTGGCGGGAAAAACAAGGAGCAAATGCAAATAACCTAAGTTTGGGGCGTTATTGTGCAGATACTGCAAGCCTCGGTGCTCTATAGGTACGGGGCATGCCCCACCAAACCGTAACTTGAGGATGGCACACCTGCCATCCCAACCATTATTTAAACTGTGGCACTTGAAAAAGGACTGGAGATATTTTTTTTTAAGGCAGAAAATAGTAGTTTCATACTTTATTACAGTCTGAAGTAAACTATGAAGAGAACAATTATTGCCAAATTGAGTTATTTATACAGCACAACAATCACATTTTCACATCTTTGTTTGAACTATTCAAAAGCTAGAGACACAAAAACATCTGTCAAACTGCAAATCAATGTAATTACATGCCTTTGAGAGGAGATTGATACTGGCTGTTAGTACCCGACGTAGCCTGTCATTCCTAATTGAGAGTTTATTTCTGGAATTCTCGGGTTTACTTCCTGTATTCAATATCTGTCTTCCTCAGTGTTTTATGGCCAGCGAAAGGCATACCAAGCAGCAGCCAGCAGAGACTGCTGTCAGCCCTGAAGACCTCCGTTACTCATGCAGGCGGTGAGGGCCTAATCACCAGCAGCCTCGGAATACATCAGGGAAATCACAGCTCCTTCGGTCAATCAGAAAATATGACTCTCGCTCCGGCGCTGAGATTGCAACGGAGGATACATTTTTCATCAGCAGCTTCTCCTCGAAAAGCCCATTACGGTCCGGTCTTAATTGGGAAGCGGAAGGATCGGAAGGGCTTTCATTCCACCGCAAGTCGTTCTTCCAACACGGCTTGTTCTTACCGATGGGTGATGCGTTAACTCCGCCAACCAGAGTGTAGTAACCTCAGAGTGTCATCCCACCAGGGAATAAACAGATATATTGGATGCGTAGGCACAAGGACAAATAGACTGTTGCTGGAACATTTTTTTTTCTTCTGAGATACTTGCATTGCAGCATGCATTAAGGAGCGACTCACAGGGCTCAATGCTTAAATGGCTATGATGTGTAGGTTCTATATTGTAAGTTAAAAGACACTTTCATGACTGGCGTCCATTTCAGAAGTCATTCACAAATGCCTTCAGAACAACACAAGACCAGATAGGAAGAATGACACAGCACAATGTCATATACATGTATGTGCATGTGCTACTAAAAAGCTCAACCCTTGCTACTATAAACTAGCAGAATGTTTCATAGATTAGAAAAAAGCTGAGAACACAAAAATATAAACATTCTGAAAACCAAGATTTACACCGTCAAACACTCAAACAGTATAAACAAACAATTAAAAATAAAACACTGGAACACATCAACGCACAGCTAAACACGATAAACCAAAACCACTTCTAGGAACCTGGAATAAATTAAATTCAACAATCAACAAAAACAGGAGAATTTTCCATACAAAATGGAAATACATTTTAATTAAATATCATATCAAAAAATTCCACCTAAAGAACAGAGTCAACAGACAACCAAAAATCCCCTAGACAATGTTACAACTACTGAGAAGCTGCAAGACAAACTCAAATTAGGTAAAGCCAGTGGGCCTGACTGTATCAGTGCTGAGATGCTAAAGCAGAGCAGCCCTGAAATTAAGACCAATTGAAACTCTTCAACTTTGCGTTAAAAGCATTTCCCTGACATCTGGAATCAAGGACTAATTACAGCAATATACAAAAGTGGAGACAAATGTGACCCTAACAATTACAGAGGCATCTGTGTGAACAGTAACCTGGGCAAGGTTTTCTGCACTATTTTAAACGCTTGAATACTCGCCTTCTTTTTTGAACAAAATGTCTTGAGTAAAAGTCAAATTGGCTGTCTTTCAAAACACTGTAGATCATATTTATGCCCTGCACACCCTAATAAACAAACATGTCCACCAAATAGGAAAAATATTTGCATGCTTTATAGATTTTAAAAAAGCATTTGATTCAATTTGGCATAAAGGACTATTTTTTCACACTTCTTTAAAGTTGTATAGAGTGTAAAATATATGGCATCATAAAATCAATGTACTCAGAAAACAAATGCAGCAAAAAAATTTGGAAACAAAATAACTGAATTCTTCACTCAAGGGCATGCATTGAGGCAGGGCTGAGTCCAACAACACTTTTTAACATCTATATAAATGAATTGGCCACCATGTTTGAACAGTCTGCAGCCCCTGGCCTCACTCTTCATGACACTGAAGTCATGATCTATGCAGATGATCTCGTCCTGCTGCCCCCCACAGAAGGGCTTCAGCAGAACCTGGATCTGCTGGATCAGCACTGCCAGCCCTGGGCCCTGACAGTGAACATGAATAAGACCAGAGTCATGATATTCCAGAAAAAAGCTAGATCTCAAGAACATAAGTTCCGCTTTACTTTAGGCAACAGCGTACTTGAACATACCACTCGTTATATTTACGTCAGTCTGATTATCAGCGCGTCAGGGAGGTTTGACCTGGCAGTGAATGCACTGAAGAGGGCATGCAAGGCTTTTTACACACAATAGGAGGCTCTACAATTTAAACCCATCCAGTAAAATTTGGATTCAGATATTTGAAAGTGTAATTAAACCAACTGCCCTTTATGCTGGTGAAGTGCAGTTGGTCAAAGCAACAGGATTACGCCATCACATTACATTTATTTTGCAGACGCTTTTATCCAAAGCGATGTGCAGTAAGTGCATACCAAAGGTCACTGGAACAACTATAAAACACAGGTCTGATAAGGTACAATGCTCATTTTGTACAGTTATTCATCGTCATGAACTCATTAAGTCCAGTTCACACAGTGAACAGTACTCTGACCTTTCCTATGCTAAGTCAAACTAGGAGGAATTACAAGCTACATCATCAAGACAATGGTACAAGGCACAATAAGTGCTGGATGGAGGTGCATGTAACATGAGTAGCGCAGGAAATTGGGAAATCACCCAGCAGAAAATTTCAAAGAACAACTCCAAACAATGCATACAGGGCATAATTAGGCTTTTATCCATTAATTATCAATGTATAAAAACGGGCATCTGGGCTCAACAAAGTAATCCAAATTCACTCCACCATAAAGCCCTCCTATACCAAAACATAGAAAAGAATCTCCTCAGACAGCTAACCCTGATGCTGACTGAACAGAACAACAGCACCATCAGTCAGCTTCAGGACAACTCTAGAACATCTCCAATTAGTGAATAAAAAACTTTATTTTGGATCATTGGGATGCAACTACTAAAACTCAAAACAAACTGAAATGGCACCGGACCTAAACAGAAAAGATAAATTGGCAGAATGTCTTACAAAACAGAGGGCGATATCACTGGTCAGGATTCGTGCAATCAGTGCACAACTCTAATAGGTAGAACAGAGATTTTTAAAATATTGTATCATTACCATCAAGAAAGGGAAGAATTTTCCCCAAGGTCTAAAACAAAAGTGATGGCAAAAAAATGATTAATAACACTGTATCTGACACTCTCTGTGACAGATGTGTGGTTTCCATGTTTCTGTGAACTATATGTATTTCTTACTCAATATGACAGTAGTTGCTCTGCCAATAAAGCAAATTGGAGAGAGAGAGAGAAACCTAACTGCTAAAGGTTGTGTTTGAAAGGTGTATGAACTCGTACTTAATACCTTTCTAGAATTCGATCAGAAAATGACATTACGGGAACATCCTCTGCGTAGGCCTGGCAGTTATCCAGAGGGATTTGTGGATATTCTGGTATGAGACGTAGGAGGAAGTAAGGAATGCACACCCATGCTTGATGAGGTCCTGACAAGCAGGGCACACTTGAAAGAAAATGAAGTCACACACCCTCCTAGTCTAAATGTGCTATTTATTTCAGCATGCCCTGGTGACGATAAGCAGTCTCCAAACGTCCAAATGTCAGTATAAATGCTTCAGCATCCAGCCTGATGAAAGCATGCAATGTCCAATTATAATAATATTCTCTGTGACACTAGGAGTGTACAAGTTACTTTCTTTACTCGGGTAAAAAAAGAAACTAAGCCATAACGGGGTTATCCTTCTGTTTTCCCCATTTCTCACCCAAATTCGGAATTTCACAGCTGTGGGACTGCCCAATGTCTTCAGCATCATACTACTGTTGTAAATCCCACAAAACGCTAACCTGTAAGTAAGCCTGTGCTGGGTAACCCACTTTGGGGTCCTTTAAATACTACTTACTTTTTTTGTTTGTTTTGGTCCTTGGGAATTGCACATTGTGACAGTCAAAAGAAAATTGAAGTTTGCAATGGTAACTGTGCTTCATTACTAGTTTCTCTATAAAATTAAGATAAATCAATTTTACTCACAACTATTGCATCACTGACTCTGCTGCCATTTTACGTACAGTGTAATTCAAAATTGCTTCTTGAGTTGGCCTCTGCATTTGATGCCATCAGGCACTAGATCTACATCCTGTCCCTGGCAGAGATGAACTTCAAGCAGGACACAATGTGTGGGTACGCTAATTCTGAATACACTGATAGTGCCCTATACTAACATCTATTTGTTAGCCCCCAATACAAATATGCTGAGGATTATTAGCAAAGGCTAACATGCAAATATAATAATATCAAAAATAAGAAACAAGTAAATATTTGCTATTCAATTTCGGGCCTGGCTGGGGACCCTCTATATATGCTGATTTGCATTTCAGCCACCTATTGCAATCCCTGAATCTGTTAATTTTTTTGTAATTAGGTGCTTTTCATGTTTAGAAGGATTATTCACCCTCTTAATGTTGAAAATTTGGCAAAATTAGTAAAATTACACCTCAATGAGTGCTTGCATTTAACTGCATCATGTTATGGTTGACTGTGCAATGCTATACTAAAGCAACCATTCATGCTGTTATGCCTGGATCTTAATCATTGTTAGAAATTTCAAATGAGACGTGCCATATACTATTGGAAAGCTTATACTGTCCATTGGAAAGCAAGTGAGGCTTCGCACATGGCCAATGCAAATGCTTACTCCCGCTTTTTGATTTGTGTACTTCTTTCTCAAATTAATTGTTCAAGACAATTAATGGCCACTGAATCTTGACAGGAGCATCTTTACGTATAAAACCAATGGTAAGATCATGTATTTATTCCATATTTAGTTGCAGGTATTGATAGTAGAATTGCACAAGAATTCCTCTCATTTAATTCGCTGTTCAGTGAGCAATGTTTTTCACTGCTGTATTGGCATACCTTCAGGCTATTGTTGGCTTTATCGTGTTGCTATGACAGAATAAAAAAGTTTGGTAGTGAAAGAATATTTTTTAATGAATTTCCAGACATGTTTGGGGGGTATAGTGGTGCAAACTCATAGTGAGTGAGACTCAGAGACCTCTTGGTAAGATAAAATTGGGTTTAATCATATTATCAAACTGTCATTATCAATCAATCACCCTTTATTTATATAGCACATTTCATACACATTAGAGCAACACAACGTGGTTAATTAATTAAGATCATAAAAGCCATTAAAACGTATTAAATTAAATTCAACAAAATATAAAAGAGGCAATGAAATAAATAAAATCAATTAAAATAAAAATATAAACAAAAATTAAATTCAAATCTGCTGAACGGCCTTCAGACCACCTGGCAGACTATTTCAAAGGCTGGGGCCACAGACATTAAATGATGTCCTGCCTGAGTCGGGGTCCTCTGTCTACGTATCAACAATACGTTACTGTCAGAGGGACTGGCGGCCATGTTAGGCACATACCTTAAAAGCAAATCAGAGATATGGGGGTGCAAGGCTATGAAGAGACCAATAAACTAAAGGAAGACTTCTAAAATCAGTCCTAAAAAGAAACAGCTAGCCAATGAAGAGCTTTTAAAACACAAGTTATGCATGCTGTCTTTTGGGTTTTATTCAATGAACAAGCGGCAGAGTTTTGGACTAACTGTAAGTGATATGACAGACCAGAATAAATGGGCATTACAGTAGTCAGCTCTACTCATAATAAAACATGCATTTGTTTCTCAGCACGCTGCTGTGTTAAAATGGATGTGGCTTGGCAATGGATTCAAGCTGATTTCTTATGTGATTAATATGACTCAAAGGTTAGCTCTGGGTCTATTATCACACCAAGGTTCTTTACCTGATTTTTGGCACAGTCAGTTAGAGATACAAGTGAAGTGATATTTTTTCTCTTTGGGTCTTTGAACACACAAGAAGCACCCCTGCCTTGTTCTGATTTAACTGTAGAAAAATCCAGATCTTTTTGGCATCCAGATCTTAATGTCTGAGATACAGTTCATAATGACTTAGACAGGAAGACATAAACTACCATAAAATCATAAATCATAAAAAGGTTGGCAGTCACAGCAGGAAGTATGTGCCCACACAAAAGATCACAACTTCCTTTTATACAGCAAACAACTGGGTCACATCTCAAAAACATAGAGGGAGGGTAGAGATGGCTCACTGTCACAGATTACTGAGACACTTCTAAAACTTATCAAACCAATCACAGGCCTAGTGCAGTGAGAATGTAATAGTATCTATTACTAAACATTATAAAATATTTCAGTTAAATCAAAACTTAATCATTAATCCACTTATATGATTTTTTCTGTAATTTTATACTTGGTACCAATAGTTGCCGATGAGACCTTTGTTTGTTGTTTCCATTCATAGTTTGGTTGCAGGAGCACTGAATGTCTGAATTGAGCAATCCCAGGGCGTCAGCAACTTACCCACTAGGGGGCTTGTGCAAAGGAGCAAATGTTTCAATTTGATAAAAAAATAACCCTTTTCTCCCTTGATCTCACAGTAGCATATGCTTTGACTGTGGCACTAACATGGTTTTACCTTCGCAAATCTAGTGGTGTTTTCTTAGAAAAATGCATGTGGCATCTGCTAAACAATTAAGTTGCAATTTGTAATTTTCACAGAAGAATTGCTTGTCGCAAGACAGAAACCTAATTATTTAAGCTGAGATTCATTTTAGAGGCTGTCAATTTGCAAGATGGCTTCACAACGCTGATGGAAATATCGACCATGCTGTGGAAAACCATCTTCATTCACTTTAACCACACACTGACATAACAGCGCCTTCTTTTAGTCAATAAATACCCAAGTGTAATGTGTTTGGCGCACCATACACGGTCGGAATGTTGGCAAGCCTTTCAAAGATAATCTGCATGCGTTACATGATAGAAAACCAATATTATGGGTTTCTGGAAGCCTTTCTCCTTTCTTCTGTCAGCACTGTGCGATTCCATTTCTGAACAGACTGTTACACACAATTCCAATTTGTCACATCATTCCAGTGGTTGGCAGTTTCGGCTTTTTTCTGTGTCGGCTCTTTGGTTTGAAGTGTCGTTGGAGTTGCAAGTTTTTGGTACTTCTGGTTAATACCGTACCATTGTTCCATTTGATTATTTTGAACAACAACATGCAGAAGCCAACTCAAGAAGCAATTTTGAATTACACTGTACGTTTATTTTGAACAACCAGAGCGAATGGAATTGGAAGTTCTTCCAGGCAGCACAGCCTAGCAGGTAGCCAAGTATTGAAGCTCGTAAACTAGCCTTGATATTTTATTTGGATCAAAATCATCTGAATTACTTGCCTATATTCTCAGTTTTTATGGTTTACTTATACTCCCACTTCAAGTTTTCAATTGCATTGAGTTTCATTTAAGTTCATTTACGCAAGGGCATTTAGTTTGAATATTGGGGGGGTTGAAATGCATACACCCCGAGAAAAGCAACTGTCTAGGGGGATTCAGGGGCAAGCTGCCCCAGAAGAAATTTTTTTTAAGAACAGCTGTGAATTGATTGTTTCTGGTGAATAAGGCTGGGTGTTTCCTATGGAAAATATTGGATGTAGTTGCAGAGCAGTTGTTGAAAATCTCGAAAAAGTGAAAAAATCTGTTTTTAACATTCATTTAATAAATAAATTAATTAATAAATCTCATGCATATTAGTGGGGAACAAATGAAATGACGTACACAAGTGCTTGAAGTTTGAAAAAAATCAATGGGTACTTCCCGGTTGCTAGGTACAGCACTATGAGTGAAACACATTGATAGCCTTGTGCATTCGCTTGCTTAATTTGGTCCATCGTAAAAGGAAAAAGCGTGCCTTTTTGCATTTAACAGAACAGAACATTGTTAGAAATAGAGCATGGTTAAATTGCTAAAATAAAACAAGGTTATCATGTGTCCGTTTTTGTTTCTTTAAAGTTTATTTTGGTACAGTACATTGCAAGGTTTTATTATTTGATGGAGCTGTTGTCACTGATAATAATGGGGGAAGATCGCTGGGCAACACTGTTGACCGGGGCAGTCAAATATCTGATTTCAACCAATGACAAGGACGGGAATCTTGATTCCAGCACATTCCAGAATCTGTATAGGCCTACATTCTTTCTCCCAGCATTCAGCCTATACCGACAAGAGATAGCCAGAGATTTGAGACTGGCTAATGTAGCTGGAAAAGGTTGACCCTGTAGCGTTCGCAATTTGGAGAAAGTGGTTCTTCGCCTGAATGTTTTGCTCCAAAATTCAGATTACGCCAAATCAGTTGGACACTCTTCTCACGTATTGCCTGCGGAAGCTGTGGAGATATAACACTTTTTACTCAAGTTCCCATAGTCAGTATTATATATCATTTTTTGGGCTTTTTCAGCTAGGACAATGCAGAGAGACAGGAAGAATTAGGAGGAGGGAAAGGGAGAGACGTGCGATAAACGTCGGCGGTCGGATTTGAACCGCCGACGTCAGAGCTCGCATCGAGCATGTGGATAGTGCTCTACGGGCTGCGCCGCTAGAGGCTCCTTTCAGTATTATATTTCGTCTAAAGATCTGAAACATTTCAGTGTGGCAAATATGCAATAATGGAGAAAATTTTGGAAGGGAGCAAAACCTTTTTTGGTGTGTGAGCTTTGTTATCTGTGAGAACAGAGGAGGAGATGGTTTTGATTGTAAACACAGGAGCAAAGCAAGGAAAGAAATCCTGCATAGTATGCAATTCCTAATCACTACATAGATGTTCATCAGAGGCATATGGTGTGTGTCATTTGGCATGTCATGGCAATGTCACTCGTTGCACCAGTGGTAATGTAATACACCACATGCATATTTGTAGTTCCTCAAATAATTTATGTAGTGTCTATGAAGCAGTTATGGACATGCATAAAAAATATTACCAAAGTAAAATACATTTCGGAGTGAATCACAATTTGTCTGATTTAATCCCACTTTGTAAACAATTAAGTCAACCATTCACAAAGCCAGCTGCTCTCTCTAATTTCCTTTCAGTACGACTATCTAAGTCTGGTTTTGTTAAAGGCTTTTATCAGTGTTTTGTTGTAGTTTCACCTACACTTTGCACCTTCAGACACAATAATTCAGACAAATCCTAATTAGCCATGTAGCTTGTCTACCTGCTGGCTCTTCCCGGTTCTTTAGAACACAGACACTCCTGTCCGTTGCAAGGCAGATAGGGATAAGGCTCGGTGTGTAGCTGTTGTGTAATGAGGCTATTCTCTCTGTCACAGCCAACTGCACACATCGGTGCAGCTGCACATTCCTCATGTACAGTTAAATCCGTTATCCTTAAATCCTCACATGAAAGACAGCCATGGATGCAGTAATCTGAACATCCATGAACATATCCTCACAACATATTCACTTTTCCATCTCAGTGGAAATTAAATATTAAATAAGAATAACAATAAACAAAAACAATAAATGGACAAAAGCTTGCTGAATAGTAATACCTTTAGAAAACGTGATGGCATTATTTATTAATAGCAAATACGCATTCAAATTCAAGGACATTTAAAGCCCCTAATTAAGTTTTGAAAAAAACCTTTTGTTGACAATGAAAAAAACACATACTAATAATGCCCTAGCGCAATATGGAGATCTCCTGCAGGCACAAAGTGTTAATGTATCAAATGCAAATGTGAGGCTCTTTTATGTTCATGGATCCTGGGGGCCAAGAAGAATGATGGGGGCAGGGAAATACCGGGGGGGGTAACGCTTGAAAGAAATTAAATCAAAAAGTGGTTCTATTTACTGACGCATTCCAGAGAACACGGTTCACTTTGAGTCCAGAGCATTTCCATATAAGGTCGTGTGCCTGCATCTCTTTCATCTGCATGAATTCAATGACTGAGGTCATCAGAGATGTTTCAAACTGCCTCTGGATTTTAAATGTATGAACGGTGCCATCTCTGTGCTGGCTAAACAGGCTAAGCCCACCTCAAGTTTAAATTCAGGCCAGGTAGGGCTATCGGAGTTGCTTGATGGGTTAATCACACTGTCACAGTAAAGCTTGCCACGTCTGTTTCTTTTTGTTATTTTAACCAAAAACCTGAAGCATTTCTTGAGCAGGCCCTCGGGCTGTTTGAAATGTTTAAGGACATTTCATTATAATAGAATAATCTTACTTCCACATAGCCAATACCTTTTTACATTTTAGTACTTCCATATGTGCTATTGTGGGTTTAATTAAATACATATTAAGTAACAGTTACGTTATTCGCATTTAATTTTGAATAAAGCATAACAGTATGGTGAACCATTTGTTAAATGTTTTATTCCCAGTAACAGGCATCCAGTGCTGTGTTTGTTCGAGTAATCACAAAGCCACTGTTCAAGCCTGTAGTCAGTAAATATTAATATTCTACTGAATATTGAGTGTCAATATTGAGCCGCTTGAAAGTTTGTTTCTATAAACATTAAACAGTGCTGAGAAATTAAGGGAATCTGATCATTTCATCCTACAGTCTCCAGCCAAGATGTACACTGTAGCTCCGAGGCAATTGTTATCAATTTTAAATTCAAACTAGCTTGCTACCTTCAAAACATGTAGTTTATTTTATTTATTTATCATTTTTTAAAACCGCATTTAATCAGCTAGTTGGCTAGCCATCCACAATGGATATTTGTGCAGCAGACACCATCTGGATACTTTGGCTACCAGATCTACCCTTTTTACTGATGAGCCCGAAGCTCAATCAACAAATCACTCCCCTTTGCCTGGATTTTATGTGGACATACCAGACCGTCAGCCTGCCGAAACACAGGAGCATAAACCACCAAATAAGACAATATAAAACTATGGCAAGTGGAAGGGTGTGACAGTCCACAGTGACAGTCTTGTGCAATAAATTGACACAGATACAAAAGTTTATTTTTGGGAGATGGGTAGAAGGCGACAGCAACTGGCCCTGATCAGACATGAACTAAACTTTGGCAAAGGTCCGAAGCCTCACCAAAAATACTGTGTAACCAAATCACAATACAATAATCAAAGGTCATAAAAAAAGCCCAATATTGAATTTCTAGTTTCTGCTTCTCAGAGAGTCCAGGGTTAAACCACAAATCAAGCACTCTAGACACTCCTCACTCGAAACACACACCCCACACTTTCCCACAGCAGGTGCTGAGGAACAAGATATCTCCTTGTTTCTGTTGTGGAAAACCAGACTCACAGCGTACTGCTACCCATCATCAGTTAAAAATCACTAATGTTTAAACCCTCTCACCTAGCCTATATTCTAATAAAAATTGGCCTGTAGTGTAAAGCAGCCAACACATTTTGTAATTAATAAAGGTTGGTTTTCACTTCCTGGTTTTTGACATCTGGAATGAAAAAGATGTTACTCCTAGCTGGGAAAAACCCCCACAAACACAGTCTCTCTTCATAATAATTCTTTCAAAAGAGTATTACATGCTTAACCATCTCCAACACCCAGTCACACAGCCTTCCCTGATGTTTACCAACAAGACTAAACATCTACTTGACAGAGCTAATAATGTGCTCCTTACTAACCTTCTCATTTTCTTCTACATGCCCTAGAAACCCATTGAATCAGAACAAGATCCATGACTTACTAATGGGTAATTTCAGCCTGGAAGTCCATATATGGTAATGGGTGGAGCCACTGGGACAGCTCAGACTTCAGTCACATGTCCCTCTCCGTTGTGTAATCATACACAATTTGCTATTTCATTTACTTATTGTGTGTGTATACGTTGTGCAATAGTTTTTAGATTGCATCAACAATTCCTAGTTTGAATATGCAAAATGTAAATGAAAATGCAGCAATTAACATTTTGTAATTAACAGTAATTTAACATTTCATATATCAATTATATTTTAATGAACTATTTATTTCCTGAGACTGAAATTGTTGTTGTTAAATATTATAAATGTTAAATATTAAATTGAATGGCTTTATTCAGTGCGATAATGCATTTTATTTTTTTGCGTTCATATTACTATGCTGACAATAGTGAAAACAGAAATCCTATTTAAATTAGGGATTTCACTTCCTCTGTGGTTGCTGCTGTAACTCATGCAGTGTTTGGGTGTGTCAAGATGAGTGTGAACACACACACAGATGATCCTCCTGGAGCAGTGGTTCCCAACCTTGGTCCTGGGGACCCCCTGTGTATGTTGGTTTTTGTCCCAACCGAAATTACAATTTCAGAATTTTAACACTAATTTTCCTTGTTAGGTACTTTTCAAGTCTGGAGGGATTATTTATCCTCTTAAGCCTCATTATTTCAGAAATGGCTATGTGTGTCTTGAAAAACTAGAAATCTCTTGTTCACTTTGTGCATATTGCACTATATTGCAAATAATTACAGTAAGAGGTAAAATAATTTAACTGATAAAATTAAAGATGAGAATCAATAGGCTCCCAATAGGCAATTAAAACAAACTATCTTTTAGATAATGAAGGATTCAAAGACAAAGCAAATGAAAACAAACATATTGATAATGATGCCTAAGTTTAAAAGTTATGAAAGAACTGAAACACAGGTTGGGGACCACTGTCCTGGAGTGTGGGTGTGTGTGGGTATGTGAAGGCGAGTGTGAACACACACTCAGGATCTTTCTGAAGTGGGTGTGTGAGGGTGTGTGTGAACACACAGAGGATCCTTCTGCTGTAGAGAATGCATGCAGAATGGGCTAGCATTAGCCTAAAAAGATACAGCAGATATGTTATATGAATATCATTATTTGACCAAGCGTTATTGTTTGGGAATTTGATTTAATTCAACCCTGTAGCATCTAGTTCTGAAGCAATACATTAGCATTGCCATTATCAGCAAAGAGCAACCACCAATTGGTTACTCCACATTCTTTACGTATCACCATAGTGACAAAATGATACTTGTAGTCAACTTTGGGTAAGGTACATCCAGTCAGAATATGAGCCAGATCTGCAGCTCATCCTACTATCATAACTTTTATAATATAGCAAATTGGTGGAATCCGAATGCACAAGCAGGTAAGGGAAATAAACCAAGCCTTGGAGTTGTTCATTGGGACCATGTGGACTCCCTATACATGCAGCATCTGTCCTGGAACTGGGTGCTGATAGTAATGTGGAACTCTGCCCTAAATCAAGGGGGAGGGGAGTTCCTAATAATTTAAGCAGATGCTCTTATTCAGAGTGCCTTACAAACATGCAGAGAAATACACAGGGATGCTGCAGAGTCATTAGGTTGATACTGTGCTAAGTATAACAAGTAATGAAACACTGAATTATGTAACCACAAAAATACAAGGCTTCATATCATCAGCAAATGATTGGTATATGCAGCTTTTCATTACCTTTTGAATATGTCATATTGAGCCAAAATACAACAATCATGATGTATTATCAATCATCGGCGTGCCTGTCTTGTGGGACATACCAAAACAATCGTATCCAAGTGTTTTTTTTTCTTTTCTCCTTGATATTGGTTGCAGGTTGCCAGTCTTTGACTTAATCTAGGACTTCATGGAAAGCAGAATTACAGACTGGCATAGCTACACTAAACATGTCAGCTCCAAGAGTCCAAAAAAACAGTATCTGTTTCCTTGTTGAGCTTACCAATAATGGAATAAATTTCCCATTTGGTCAGAGTTTGGTAGCTAATGAAGCGATGGTTTTGCAAAACTAATGTGCACCTGCCAAAACATGGCACTTGCCCGAAGTTTTGTGGGCTGATTTTTATAACTGATGAAGGAGAAAATAAATAAAGGCGCTAACATTTCAACATGCCAGTTTTACTCAAACACTACAATTGACAGTGATGGCTACTTGAATTTTATAGCTACCCCCTATTATAAACACCAAATTCATGAATTTATAATGTAGTTATGCTAGTGCTAAATGGGTCTCTCCAAAATTAAAGGTTCTCAAACTTTTAACAGAATGTTTGAAATTGGATTATTTGAAAAAAATACAGTATGGGCCATTGCCACTTCAATACCTGTTATGTCAAAAACAAATGTCAAAGAGTTGAGACTTTTTAATTTTGAAGTGAAATTACAATCCAAATTTTCACGGTCTGTAATTGACATGGCTTCAAACTGACACTGGACTGAACAAGGGCATTCCGTTTGCCTAATACACGTTTCCTACATCCGCGCTTCCTACGTTTCCTACATTCCTTTCCTAGCTTCCTATCCTTGCGTCCTCTGAAGAGTGGAGCTAGAAGCTAGGAAAGGATGCAAGGAAAGGAAGCAAGGACGTAAAAAAATAAGTGATTGGAATGAGCCCAAGGACATGTGTACTAGACAAATAGAATGTCCTTTCAAGTGTCAATTTGAAGCCATGCCAATTACAGACGTGGCAGATGGGGAGAGGTGGATCAACAGGTCGATCGTTTATATGTCACGCGTTCTGAAAAAGTACTTTCACAATGGATGCGCTCGTGTTTTCTTACTCAAGCATCCTTCGGGGTGCCTCCTAGCTTCTTGATCCTGGCTGCTTCAAGGAGCTGTCACAACAAATTTGATCCAGGCTGCAAAAATGATCCAGGTGACGTACATTCTAAAAAAGCCAACATATTAGCCATTGTGCTGTACTTAAAGCTCTCTAACAGTGTCCGTTGACATACCGACACTGCCAGCTTCATATAAACTGTGGCGATTAAGATTCTAAGACAGCCCAGTACAAATAAAGTAACCTGAACCTGTAATTTCTCTGGTTTAATGGGTTATTTTCCAGCATGAAATGTGATCGTATTATAAACACACCGCAGTGAAGTACAAAACTGCCTACTGATAATAGAGAAGATGGCTGTGAGCTTGCTTTTCATACAGGATTTCAGCTGCCTGCTCCCATATTATTATAAATGCTGTAGCGGTGGCTAGCTGTCAGCGCATACTGGAGTATGTGTGCTGTGTGTGCTCTGTTGATAGTAGCATAGCGCTGGCTAGTGGAGCAGCTAGCTAATTGTTGTCGTGCGTGTGTATTCACAATGTCAGAGTTTGCAGTGTTAATGTCAAACCCCAACAGTACAACACAATGGCTATATCAGCTGTTTTAGAATGTCATTACGATAATTTTTGTAGCCCGGATCAAATTTGTTGTGACAGCATTTAACCGGTTGGAATGTCCATCAAGATGACGGATCTCAATCGATTTTCGATTCAGGCAAGGACAGAGGTGTAAAATAAGTGCAACTGTAATGAGCCCAAGAACTTGGACTAAATGTTTCCATACATTTACAAGTTAGCTTGCTAACATTAAACAATAGTAGCCAACCTAAAATGTGAAAAGAAAATGTGTTGCTTATTACACTTAAAAACAGACATACAGACAGAATACAGACATTGACCTATGCGTGCTTTCATGCAAGACACAGCATGCAAGACCACTGCGACTTAAAAATAAGATTATTTTTTTTCAGCTTTCCCACCATACAGGAATCAAAGAAACACAATAAAATGCAATGAATGTGAAAGTCCCCCAAAGGCGATGTCCTCTCTCTCCTGAGGAAGTTCCCCTAAAGATCACCTGCTGAGGTCTCTCAGGTTGTTTCAAACTTACATTTATGAGTCTCGGAAGGTCAGTGGCCAGCTGAAAACAATGTGTAGTATGTGGCATTTAAGTAGATGCCCGTTGAGCCAAAATCAGACCTTCGAACCCTGGCCCACACAACCGTTCTTTTTCTTTTTTTTTTTTGTCCCCAATTTAGTCGTTATACCAATTCCCCGTGTGTATCACAGTCCTGGTCGATGTGCTATCCTCTGTCGGCCTGGGGAGGGTGTAGACTACCACATGCCAGCCTCCGATACATGTGGAGTCACCAGCCGCTTCTTTTCACCTGACGGCGAGGAGTTTCACAGGGAGAGCGTAACTCGTGCGGAGGTTCACGCTATCTCCCCCAGATCCCCTCCCTGCTGAACAGGCGCCCCGACCGACCAGCAGGAGTCGCTAATGCAACGATCAGGACTCATACCCTCACCAGCTTCCCACTCGCGAACACTGCCAACTGTGTTCGTAGGAACGTCTGACCAAGCAAGTACCGCTGCCGGGGATTGAACCCCGGTCTCTGCAGTGGTCACACAACCGCTCTTAAGCCTTTATAGGTGTGAAGGTATAATTCCTGTTTCTCTGGAAACATGTACAATGTGTACTGAATATATGTCAAGTCCAAACATGTTATGAATAATAAGCCGGCTTTATTTTTAACACAAGGTTCTGAACCACGGAAATAGAAACGCAAAAATAAAAAAAATAAAAGAAGCCCTGAGATGGAAGAGCTGGAACACAGAGCCTGACCTGTGTCTGAGGAGGGAACAGTGCGGATTTTCACACATCTTCTACCGAAGCCAATTAGGCCCGTCCCTTCCGCCCTACAGTCACTAACTCATTTAATAGCGTTAGCCTGCACGACCACAATGACACAAGCATTTCCAAGACTTTGTTTGGTGCCAGAGGAGAACAGGCTGTCTTGTTCCAGGCCAGTTATTCAGCAAGGAGTACAGTACTTTCAGCAAAAGATAATTGTACTAGGAAATGTCTTTTAATGCTCACATGTTCACCATACGACTACTTCAACCATGTTTCACCAATGAGGTGGTATGCACTTGATCATGAGCAGTGTTTTTGTTTCTTCAAGACTTTCCTCTTTCCATGACTTTTGTAAAGAGTAATACTTGTCTCATCTGTACATAAGACTTTGTTTGAGATCTCCAGTCCCAGTATAATATATATATATATGTTTTTTTTTTTTTTAGCAAACTCTAACCTGGCTATTGTGTTCATGAGGCTTACCAGTGGTTTACATCTTGTGGTGAACCCGCTAAGGTTATGCTGGTACAGTTTTCTCTTTATGGTAGTCTTTTAGCACATCTATGCCTACATCTTGGAGAGTGCTCTTGATCTGCTGAACAGATGAAAATGTTTTTTTTCCACAATTGAAAGTATTCTTCGTTCATCCACTATAGTGGTTTTCCATGCAGTGGCACTATAGTGACACCCGGTGCGGTCGACCACTGGTGTCACCCAATGTTGTTGTCGACGGGGGGGGGGGGGGGGCGGCTGTTGGAAGTTGTCGATCGGGGGGGGGGGTGCTTCTCGTCACATTAATACTGCTAATTAAATCAACCGGCAGTAAACTACAACAAAGAAATGAGCTGTTTCAACTCATCGCTACACAAAACACTGCACAAAAAATTATTGCCAGTCATTTCCGTGTCAGCCCCCTCTGATGGTGTCAGCCGATGCGGTCCGCACCCCCCGCACCCCTCTAGTGACGCCTCTGCTTCCATGTTCTACTAGGTTGCTTGCTATCGCTAAGCTCACCAGTGCTTTCTTGCTTCTTAAGAATGTACCAAGCAGTTGATTCTGTCAGGACCACTGTCATCAAAGTAGAACTTTATTGACAATAAAGGCAATACAGTTATGTTTGGCGGTATGGCTCTGTTCTGGAGCTCTCCTGCCAACCACGCAGCCCGCGTGGATAAGGCCGGGAGGCCAGCAGCCAAACCCCCTTAGAGGGGTACACACAGAACAGATCCATACAGCAAAGCAAGTTCTTAACACATAGGGATGGAGCAATGCAATTTCTTAACACATAGGGATGGAGCGGTACAAATTCTTAACACATAGGAATGGAGAAATGCAAATTCTTGACGCATGGGGATGGAGCTGGGGTGGTGGAGGGGATTTAGGAAGCAACGTGCAGCGCTTCCATGCAGGAGGAGCAGCCGAATGAGTAGCGGGAGGCTGTTTAAGTAGACCGCCCTGTTAGTGAATGTACTGTGATAGGCGAACATCACTCAGCTGAGCCATCAGCTGATTCAGCCGGAGCGCTTGACTCTCGTGGCCTGCCAGAACTACGCGATGCTCCATTTAAGACACACCCAGAGTTTGGCTATGTCTCTGATGAAATTTACTCTGATTTGTCAGCCTTATGATGGCCTGCTTTACTGGCATTTACATGTATGTGGTCCTCATGTTGAGAGACAACAACAAGAAGACTCCAAATGCAAAATCCATGCCTAGAATAAACTCTAGACCTTTTGCTAGATTTCTTGTGCATAAATAATATCACAACTAATAACTAATGTTGTGACAACACAAGCAAACCAAGAAACAGTTGAACAGCCAATTGCCCAAGTACTTTTGGTCCCCTTAAATGGGGTGTATGCAGAACAAGGGGCTGATATTCCTACATATGGATGAAAATAACCTCAATTTAGAGCTGACAGTCTGCACATCAACCTCATATTCATTGTTTCATTTCAAATCCAATGTGCTGGAGCAGGGCCTCCCAGTCCTTTTCCTAGAGATTCACCATTCTGTAGCTTTTCATTCCAACCCTAACAATGGTCACCTCATTCAACAGATAGAGATCTCCTTGAGCTGAGTAGAATCAGGTATGCTGAATTAGGGTTGAATTGAATACCTACAGGATGGTAGATCTCCAGGGACAAGACTACACTGTATTACACTGGATTACACTGTATATGATAAGTGATCGAAGCTGGAAACTACGTCTCTGCCCCATGATGGTTAAATGTGTTTATCTAATGTTATTCTGTTTTTCAAGCTGTAATTAGCCGTGTGTGTGCTGCTGTTAACTGTGTGTGTGCTGTCAGATAGTTCCACACCTTTCAAAGTGGACCTTGGACAATATGACATTGGCAGTAACGATCTGGGCAATGTCTATGCAGTACTTTCTGTCTGTCAAACCCAGGGTATACTTGTTTGTTAATGCTCTGTAGCATTGGTATGAAACCATTTGAATAACTAGTGGTACACTAGTAACTTATATGCTAATTTCAATGCACCCATTGACGCAAGATGGCCCAAAATTGTTTTGCCTGCATTTATTCAAGTTTAACAGCCCATGAATACGAATGGTTATGCTACTTGGATACATTTCACATGTTCTTTCCTGGCCTATTTTCATGTTTCCATTTTATTTGGCAGGATTCCAGCATGTGTGAAAAGCAGAATTGAAAGTGATTGATTTTGACTTACTGCACCATTGAGAATTCAGGTTATCATAATCCTATTTCACAGAGCACTTGGATGGAACCAATTTTCCAGTGAAACGTTGATGCACTTTTGAATAAGGCCAAGTGCTTCATTGCACATACATATTCGTCCAATTTATTTCTCAGTAATCAATACCTTCTTCACAGAATGGCCTCCTTGTTGGGGTAAATTAAGGCTAATAGGATGTACCAATTTTGGAATGCACCAAAAGGCCTAGCAGGCAAAAAAAAAAAACAGATTTTTTTAGCATTTGTGTGGGTAGCACACACACACACTCAATATAATGGCTGTCAACACCTGCTTGTATGGTGCAAATGCATTTTGTGCACATAAAATGTAATACTCAGAGGCTGCTGAATTTGTGGGTTAGCCTTAACATGTGATTTTGGGAGTTCTTAACTGTGGATAACAATACGCACAAGCACTCCTGTGTGATTCATCAAGTCTGGCTGCCATTTTGTTAATGAAAATAGTTGTTTTTTTGTTTTTTTTACTGGCACAAGCTTAATTTTGACTGAACATTAGAGGATTGTTGATGTACATTGTTGATGTAATTGGAAGGGGGTATCTGTATTACATGGCATTGTATTACAAATTCAAATGGAGGGAGTATTTTTCTTCTAGAACAGCCCTCCTCCAGATACCATTATGCAGCGCAGACAGTGGATGACCCCAGAGATGTGGAACGGCACAGATTGCATCTGCAGCACACAAGAGCGTCCATGCCAAAACGTTTTCTCACTTCTGGCTTAGGTCTCTAACAGGTTTACAGTGTCAGCCTTTCACAATCATATCTGCCCGCTACTCTTTCCATAGTTCTGAAATGTATGGTTATCACCACATAACAACATAACATAACATGATGATGGGAACAAGCCATTCAGCCCAACAATGCTCACCATTTCCCCACCACTAAAGGGTACCTAGTGCTCAGCCTAGTCTTGAAATAAACCCAAGTTTCTGCCTCTACTACATGACCTGGCAGGCTATTCCACACAGTGACTACTCTCAGTGTGAAAACATATTTCCTAATGTCAATGCAGAATTTACCTTTTGCTAATTCCAATTTGCTTTCCAGAAGTGTGATCATCTTGTAACCCTCACACAGCTTTGGCCACATTTTAACCCCCTAACTATCTCTCTGTCTCTTGTTAAGTCTACATAGACTACTGCTGAGAAGGGGACACCAAGACCACAACTAAAAAATGCACAAGTTGGCTCCAAACAGCTAGTGGAGGAACAGAGGAAAAAGTGGACAATTCCCTCCCTGTCCCCTAATGGAAACCGAGATTTTCACCTTAAGAGCAAATCTGTCTCGCTTATAATATAGACTTAGAAAACTAAGAGCTAGAGCTAATATTCAAACATTCCAAACTCCTCTTGATGCTTTCTACCGAAACATATGCTCATCTCTCAAACAGAACAAATGCAAAAACCACCCCAGTATTTGTACTGTAAACCACCTCAACATCTCTACTGTAAAACACCTCAACATCTCTACTGTAAACCACCTCAGTATCTCTACTGTAAACCACCTCAGCATCTCTACTCTGAACCACCTCAACATCACTACTGTAAAACACCTCTGCATCTCTACTGTAAACCACCTCAACATCTCGACTTTAAAGCACCGCAGCAACTCTAATGTACAGTACATGTAGGGTCTGTGTTAATGTTCTCTAATGTACAGTACATGTAGGGTCTGTGTTAATGTTCTGTCTGCTGGTGCTGAGTCTGGCCGATATGGTTCTGAATCTCGTTTTCCACAACAGAGAGTGAAAACGGATTTGCTAAGCCTGGGAGCTGATGGATTTCCAGGAGGCTAACAGTATTTCATCACATACAGGGCTGAGGCCAGGCACTGAGTGATTCAATGCAGATTACAGGAAGCACACTATCGACAGCTAAGCAGGCTGTTGCGTTGCTGTGCTCCATCTGCTAATCTTGCCAACTCACACTCCTACAAAAGAACAGGGAGATAATGTGTTTATACATAAGAAATAACAGATCTGTATGCTTCAGGGTGCTTTACCACACCCCTGACGTCAGTGTCATTTTCCATTAGTGAAAATGTTTTTCCAACAGAACAACAAGGGTGTGTCCAGTAGGCATCATTGGTTACCAACAAAGGCTTGCAGATGCTTTATTTGTTCCTTCACTGTTATCAAGCCTTTTTGTTCAGTCTCAGTAATTTACAGTGCTCAGTTATATCACAGCATAGACGGGTGCGTGATTATGTTTTCAACAAAAGACACTGCATGGCTTATTTTACCCATGACACACATTATGGTGCAATGGGGTTAACATGTTATTAGTCATGTGGTTCTTCATCATTATTTCACGATCAGAATTGAAAGTGCTAATGATATAAAATGAATGATAGCTCAGGACACAGGTCATATATCAATGTCACTGCCACCAAAAGCATGGGGGCATGCCCCCCCCCCCCACCCACCCACCCCAAAAACACCGACTAAGATCAAGGAAACTGGAGTTTCTTGACTCGCATTCATTGCAAATTCATCACAAACGGCTAATCGTGAGCTTCTAAAAGGAAGAAAATGGGGGAAATATATATATATATATATATTCTAAAAGGAAGAAATTGGGGGAAATATATATATATATATTTAATTAAAGCAAATTAATATGTTCATGTAATATGACTGAATTAGAAAATAAACTGAAAAGAAGGCACCTTTTTAAAGAGATTTAAATTACAGTTTCAGCAGTTTCACCTGCAGAAACCAGAAGACGAGAAAATGGCAGCAGATTAAATGTGATGTTGTGATTCAGTGGGGTTATTTCATTATTTTCATTAGCAGGCTTCCCTCTCAAGTCACAGCAGATCCAGTTGATTGTAGATGACCAGATCAAATGTAGACAATTTACAACCGGGCAGAACATTATTCCTCTGAAAGTGGGAAATTTACAGCACCTTTGGGTGAAGCCAGACGTTAATTGCGCTCTGGTGTAGCTGCTGAAAGCTCATAAATTCCCTGCAAATGGGCATCGCTTAGCCAAATGATGTCATAAATTTGATAAAGCTTTGTAAAAGATGCGGCTCGGCGTAGAGAGCCCTGGTCACAGTCACAGGACCGGGGGGTGTGGAATGTAAGAAACATTTAACTCCTTAAGGCGTGAGATCACAAATAAGTTATTAGAATGTTCTTAACTGGGCATTCTAAGGCTGATGTAGCAATCACCACTGGTAATTGAAAGCAGTGGAGTTTTAGAATACCGACTTATAATTGATCTATCAATAATAGCTACCAAGCGACTTTGGTGGATAAATTCGTTGAAGGTACAATTGGCTGGCACGCAGAAAGTCCAGGTAAGTTAACGTTGAATTTTGAAATTTCATAGTGCCAGCACTGCAGGAGCAGGTTGTTTATCTGCCATTGCTGAAACTATTTATTTCCATATCTACACATCTAGCTACATGCACTATTATGTGAATTCAAAAGGTCAGTGTCATTGTTGATTGGTTCAGGATGTACATTTCTTTGATTGGTTAACATTGTAAACCACTTTGTTTATTCTAACTTCCCTAGTGTTCTATAAAAATAGGATAAAACCCTTTTTATACCAGGCTTGCAATAATAGAACCGGATACAAAATTGGAAATGATACAATATTGATGTTACCTTGGTATTTGGAAAATCACTACATTTCATTCCATTATTCCATCAGAAAATTATACATAAATGCAAAAAATTGCAACTGATGTAGTCATAATGCATTGCCTTTCAGGGCTGTTGGAAGTAGTGATGTTCAGAAAGGGGGTCTTACTGGATTACATAGTACACACTCAACATTCTTTATAGTCCTTAAAAGGAATTGGGAGACATGTATGTCACACACACACACACCCTTATATCATTTAACCCCTCACTTTGTTTTACAAATAATTAAAGTAATGTTAATTACATTTGAGGCAAAAGATTGACATGCACCTAAACTAAAGACATTCAAACTCATTCAAAATTTTTCACAACTCCACACATTTCATGTTACCATACATTTCCTGTGTTAAGTCAATTAGGGTCAATTGAATCTAATTTAATTAGATCTGCCTCTTTCCTGAACGATGTAGTGTCTGTGTGATCCCAAGATTTTTATACTTGCAGACAATTGTTTGTACAGATGCTTGTGGTAGTTTCAGTTGTTTGGAAATTGTTCCTAAGGAGGTACCGGACTTGTAGAGGTCCACAATCCTTTTTTTGAGGTCTTGGCTGAGTTGCTTGAATTTTCCCATGGTATCAAGGGCAAAAAGACAGTGGCTCTAAAGGTAGGCCCTTAAATACAGCCACAGATGCCAATTAACTCACAATTAAGACAATCTCTGTGGGTTGCACTCCAAACTCCAAACTTTGGTAAGCAAGCTATACACACACACACACACACACACAATTCTCTGTGTTGTTTGTTCACCAAGGTAGTTAAACTTGTTATTTTGTGTCCCTTTTGTAGGTAATTGTGCCACAAGCCAGCAGGCAGAACAGGGGCAACAGCAGGGCATTCTGCAAACAGGGTTACAAGCGGAGCATGTTGCCATGGGTGAAATGCGGTTCCAGCTACACTAAGATCAGTAACGGATTGCGGAAACTCGATGGCATCTGTTGTGCGTAGCCCTCTCACCCCTGTGCATTTCAGATTCCCGAGACTCATGCATGACATCTGCTTCTTCCTTTCAGATTGGATCCCTGATGATTTAATCATCCTGTACACCGCACTTCAAAAGATCTCTCTCCATAGCTTTAATTCCATAAACATTTGGACCAAAAGAAAAAGGCCATGATGCACATAACACACGAATGTGCTAAAATTGGTGGTTGACAGCTCTCAAAATTAAAAGACACTAGCGGCATGTTAGTTTGGAAGCTGGCTAGATGCACTGACATTTGTTATATGCAAGATGGTTTGAGGTTTATGTGAGTTTAGCGGTTGCAATTTGAATAATTCAGTCCCTGGAAAATCCCATATGATTTCAGCATAAAAGGAGCCCTTTCACATCTGGGGACACTGGAATAAAAAGACACAATGCGACAATGTCCCCTCCCCCCATGTGAACTCTAGTGTTTGAGTCCAGGCGGTTGAGTTCGGGTTATTCTGCGGTCTGATTCTGTTCTGTTTAGCGGTTCCAGACATGGCAGTTCCTCTTCAGCAGAATCTGATTCAGTCACTCTGCCACCCAGCCCACAGTTTTTCCCCACGGCGCGCAGGAACTGCCGCCATGGGCCACGCATGGCAAATTGTGGTCACTCACTCACGGAAGACCCTTCAGGGACGTTTTTGTGGGACGCATGTGCAGGTGGTACTTCGTTTAGGAGGACGCATGCGCAGGTGGTGCCAGCTAAAATGTGTCTGCGGAAGTGAGTTGCGCCGTGGGTCTGGACGGTTACGTGCTTGTTTATTTCTATTTCTGTATTTGGGCCCCCTTCTATTGCGCGGTTTGTTTGGCCATTTTTTCTGATTCGTCCGCAGCCCTTTTCTCTAAACAAATTCACACTTATGAGAACCCTATTATGTGCTCGACCTTGATTAGTCGCTCAGACGCGCCCTTTGCTGAAGTCTCGGATGAAAGTCTACTAAATCACTCTGTTCAGTGTCTCTTAAACAATGTTTTTGCTCAGACTCAGTAAGTAAGCTGCACACATCTGTCTATAAATGTGTCCTAAAAGCCCACTCCAAATCCACACTTTTTTCGTTTACTGTTGGGAACTTTCAGTTTTGGTTCTGGGGTCACTGGTGTTCCTCCAGCACCCTCAAAAGTTTACTGTTCCTGAACTGCATTCACTTCTCTAACAGGTTAACAGCAAACCAGTGACTGTTTTACATGGCATAGACAAAATCAGCGCCTTCAGTCACATCCAGCTAATTGCAAAGCTGAGGTTTGAATCTATTACTTTTTGTATGACTGAGTTTTGTGTTTCATTTGGATTCATTGGTAAAAAAATTTGTTTTTGGGCGGGGTCTGGATGGGTCTTTATTAGATCATCTTTAAACCACTTTATCACCTGTTTGGCTTTACCTGCTTCTGTGGCTGGCTGCAGGTGCAGACTGCGTCAGAAATGCAGTGCAGAGTCTGAGAAGCTAGAGGGCGCTGGTGTTCAGTGACCTCCATTTTGGTTCATATTTAGGGAGGAGGAAACTGAGAAGTTCATTAACAAATCACAAAAAATCTTTTTGAGAGCTCCTCTTCTTCAGTAACTCAATGTAAATTTCAATTTTCTGTATTCACAGGGATGCTGTACGTTATTTCAGAATATTTGTTTGCACACACACAATATTGTGCATGTGTCCTTCGTGGAGAGCAATATGATATTCAGGGAAATTTGAAAAATAAATCCAAGATCTAATTCACTTTTTAATCAAGTTTTGCGAGAAAAGTACTGCCTAGAACATGAAGTTCTTTAAACCCTTTTTATGTAAACAGCATATCTTTGGAATGCATATATTTTTAGCAGCTGCTCATAACGTATTCCTTTACCACACATGTGTGTTTGCTGGCTCCTGTTTCTGTGATTCCAGAAGCCTCCATTGTGGCGCAGATTCTGCAGCCCGCAGGACTGATGGGACTCAGGTGGGATGGGAGAGCAGACAGATGGTGGGCATTTTTCCCTCTGAGGAGAAGTATCCCCACGCCCCCATCTGACGGCACCGCACATCAGCAACGTCAGCCGGGACCTCGTCAACCAGAAAACAACGCAACCCCTGCATACACTCCCACACACACCTGTCACTCACTCCAGACACACCCATCCAGCTAAACCCAGCCAGACACACCCATCCAGCTACACCCATCCACCTACACATTACATTACATTTATTTGGTAGACTCTTTTATCCAAAGCGACGTACAATAAGTGCATGCCAAAGGTCATTGGAACAACTACAAAACACAGGTCTGATAAGGTACAATACACATTTTGTACAATTATTCATAGCCATGAATACATTAAGAACAGTTCACACAGTGAACATTACTCTGACCTTGTCTATGCTAAGTGGCCACGCCCATCCAGCCATGCCTGTCTGAAGCCTCTGGGCTTGATGCAGTTTTATTTTCCCCACCCGGTGAATAAACGCTAGGTGCTGAGCCACGTTTATGTGGGAAATGAGATTTGGCGGTGAGCGAGCAGCTATTCTCACTGGCTGTGTGAGAATAACGTGCTGCAGGCTCCTTCCGTTCTGTCCCACGCTTCCGTCTTCCGGAACGTTCCGGGCGCCAGGCGCGCGAGGACGCGGGTTCAGGACGGGAACAGTCTGCCAGACACGTCTCCTCTCATCTTCCTCTCCCTCTCAGAGGAAGCACGGCTGTCAGTCCCTGACCCGGTGACACACCGCGGCGAGGCGGAGGTGTCACTCACCTGAACTGCCGTCAGGAAGCCACTCAAAGAAGCGCTGAGGTTGCCAGGCAGCGGGAGGGATAACGATGGCTTCACACGAGGCAGCGTGACAGCCCGTCGCTCAACAGGCCGGAGAGAGAGAGTTCACATCTTCGGCTGTAATTATTACCTCCGTGGAGAACTGCGTTTGTGAGAAACCCGAGGTAGCTACACAGAAATACGCCCAGGGTTAATTTAACTTCACAGAGTTTATGTGAGGTCTAGTAGGACAAAAAGTTGATTTAACACAGAACAATTCACTGGGTAGTATAAATAGTCAGGTTCCATTAGGATCATCATGTAAGAGATGGGGAGCTGGTACAAAAAAAAACGGCGATTGCACTCACATTTCACTCATAAGATGCTTTTGGGACAACCATGATTCCTGTTGAGTCTGGAACTGCAGAGACAAAATGCGTAGCTCCAAAGACTAAGGGCACTTGGTTTTTTTTTAAGGAGTGCATATACAAGCATGCATTGTGATGCCAGATGCCAGGTAAGTACAGATAGTACTGCTTAATCCTCACATAGGCTGGTAATGCACACTGGGATGTTTTCTAGCCAGCACGAATGATATCGACCTGTCAATACAGCTAATTGATGTAATTCCACGGTTCTTCCTATGAAAACATAAGACCCAGTCAGGTCTGGAGAGCAGAGAAAACAGACCATCTGCCATATATGCAGGCATGTGAATGTTTTCAAATATTAAAGATAATTGGTTAAAAAGAAGAAAAAAAAACACAACATGGAAAAGAACATTAAAAAAATTAAGAAGTAAACTTGTGTGCACTCTCAAGATAACAGCATCACAATTAATGTAATCAGAGGTGGGTAGAGTAGCCAAAAACTGTACTCAAGTAAAAGTATTGTTACTTTAAAATAATAATGACTCAAGTAGAAGTAAAAGTAGTCATCCAAATAATTAAGAGTAAGAGTAGGAATGTATCTCGTGAAAAGACTACTCAAGTACTGAGTTACTTCATATAATCTGATTTAATGTAATAAGCAGAGCAATGTAAATGAACGTAAAAATTCAAATGTCCAAAATATAAAATTGTAAATGCTTATCCAATAGAAATAAACAAAATATAAAATATCCATGTGCAAATTCAAATATGGCCTAAATCATATCCCTTTAAATAAAACAATACACAGGAGGTTCGTCAGAAGAGGAGGATTTTCGCTTTCTGTTGGACTCTATGAAGTCTGTATACCCCGTCAGTTTGTTGGGGTGAACCCTCCGTTGACAGAAAAAATATCAATGAGGCTACAGGGATTTATCCATTAAAATAGACTCATCATCACAACAAAGAGGAGCCTGCTCAAATTCAAACAGAAACTTTATATGTGGGAAACATAATGCTTTGTAGCACCATTATTGTACCTTATGATGCACTTCTCCACGATATTCCAAAGTCCCATGATGCTTTGCGCAAAATATGTGCAGAACTTCCGGTTTAGCGTAAACAAACGTTATGTATGCTATGCAATGTTCCAGCGCTCACGTCATGACTGTTGCATGCTTCACAAAAACTATTACACTACTAACTAATGCTTACATTACAGTGTGAAATATCCACATTAATACCAGTAACCTATTTAAACACACTCAATTTCAAAAATAACGTATATAACCGAAGTATTTTGAGCAATAATAGCCTACTTACATAGCAATGATGAAATCTTATCTGTGTCCAGTAGATGGAGACAGAGACCGTAAATCAACAATACAGTTCAATCCGCTTCTGTTTTGCTCCAGAAAACGATGTCAGCTAGGTCTATCAGCAAACATATGGCTCAGCTATGCCCAGAAGTCCTCAATAATAATAGTATTTCCCAACAAATTACGAATCATGGTTGACCACGTTCCGTGCTGCGTCTTTTACTGCTACCACAGAGTGAATGCATAAGTGAATGCGATATTAAGAAAAATTTTGGTTAGGCTGACCTAAACAACGCTATTCCAAAAGCAAAATTAGACATGTTATACATGGTTAGAAAGCTTATACTCTCACCTACTGAATAAATGAATTGTCAATCAAGTCAGACTGTACTAAAAAGGGCGACACCGCCGTAAACAACGCGTGTGGTATTACGCACAGCTATTTTGGAAGATACCCAGGCATCACAAATGCGCGTATATTTCACAAACGGATTGTCCAAGACAATAAATGACCACTCAGTCAAATAGTTATCTATCCACAGCCAAAACTAGCATACAACTTACCGCCACATATTTTCTCAAGTTCGAAGTTCAGTTCTTGTAGGCTGAAATGTCCACATTTCTAGGCAGACAAAAAAGGCAGCGCATAACGTAACTACTGTTTTTGGTAGTCTGTAAGTAAAACGTAGTTTGAATGTGAGGTCAGGGGTGTTCTGCCTCCCATGAATCACCCGCCGTTGTTTCAGCCATTGTTGTCGCCCACTCATCCTTCTGTGTGTTGTGACTAGCTATGTCTGATTGGTGAAACGGAGTCATGTGGGGCTATGACAGCGCCAAAGCAAAGACCAGTCAGCCTCTTTGGCTGAAGTCCCTCTGAGAGAAAGAAACAAACAGAACGTGCATTGAATAAAAAAATGGGTAAAAAATAAAAGTAACGAGCGGAATGTAGCCGAATATAACGGAGTAAAAGTAACATTTTTTCTTCACAAATATACTTGAGTAAAAGTTAAAAGTATGTTGCATTAAAACTACTCTTACAAGTACAATTTATTCAAAAAGGTACTTAAGTAAATGTAACGGAGTAAATATAACGCGTTACTACCCACATCTGAATGTAATACAGTAAGGTGCTGGTGCTGGTAAACTTGTGTCCGCTCTGGATAAGAGGGTCTCCTGTGCCTTTCTGTGTGGACTTTGGTTGTTCTCCCAGCATCCGCGTGGGTTTCCTCCCACAGTCCAGAGACCTGCAGGTTAGGCTAATTGGAGACTCTAAATTTATGAGTATGTGACGAAGGTCTCTATGGAAGTAATATTATAACACCAATAAGAGTTCAGTTTCAACTCTGAACTTTGAGAGAGTTAAAAAATCAACCTCAGATTTAAACACAGAAAATATTCACAGGAAAACACTAAATCCAAATTTCTAAATTCAATATCTAAATCCAAAAGGGATATCCTGCAATCTAAGTAAAATCTACTCTAATGCACTCTATCAGAGGTACAGTTTTTGGGACAATGGTATTTATTTGGACCTGCATTCCACAATTTTTTTATTTGTAATCAAACTATTCATGTGCGGTTAAAGCCACAGCTTTCATTAAAGGATACTTACATATCTTTTGGCTTCTCCATGTAGAAACTACAGCACTTTTTATACATTGCCCCCCATTTCAGGGCACCATAGTGTTTGGGGAAAAAGGCTTCACAGGTGTTTCCTGATTAGTCAGGTGTCTTCTTTTGCTTCCTTAGTGCAGGTATAAGACAGCTTTCAGAATCTGATCTTAATTCTAATCTTGTGATTTTGGAGTCTCTTATTGGTATTTGTCAACATGAGGACCAGAATTGTGCCAATGAAAGTCAAGGAAGCCATTCTGAGGCAGAGAAATAAGAAAAGTCAAAGACATATCTACAGTATTTCGAGAACAACACTGCTGATTCAAAAGAACATACTGTGCATGGATGTTTGAACCAGCAACCAATTAGGAACAAAATTATTGTATGTGGGATTGAATGAGTTGTGGTTTCATCATGTTTTCAATAGGCCTACACTTATTTTGTCAATAATGAAGAGTGAAGAACCATTTAATTTATGTAATTTTTTGGGTAGTGACTAATCATGTGCGAAGTGGAAACCAGGTCTTATATTTTCTTTATCCTTCTATATGTGTTTTATTTATATTCTATATGTAGATGTCTGAACCATGCCACATGGAGATAGACTTGTTGTTTTGTTGCTTTCCAATGTCTGTGAGTTAACAATACAATTTAAACCTATGCTGATTTGGAACCAGGATATGAATAACTGAAATAAGTGCATTTAAAACTCGACAAAACCACAATTCATTACAAATAAACAAATGTGGAGCGCAGAGCCCTATATGTATGCCTTTGTCCAAAACATTATAGAGTTCACTGTATATGAACTCCATTATAGTGAAATCTACTCTATCAGAGTAAAATGCACTATATCTGAGTAAAATATACTCTATCATTGTGTAAAACAGATAGAGTAGAAGATTGAATATAAGCAGACATTTTGGGTTGAGTGGGAAGGAGGGAGGGAGGGAAAAGAAGTTTACACACTGTACTGCACATATTGTGAATGTTTGGATAGACCAGTAGTTCCAGGAGGTAAGAGCGGTTGTCTGGCAGTTAGAGGGTTGCCGGTTCGATCCCCCGCCCTGGGCGTGTCAAAGTGTCCCTGAGCAAGACACCTAACCCCTAATTGCTCCCAACGAGCTGATTGGTACCTTGCATGGCAGCCCTTTCACCGTTGGTGTGTGAGTGTGTGTGAATGGGTGAATAAGAGGAATCAATTGTAAAGCGCTTTGGTTAAAAGCGCTATATAAATGCAGTCCATTTACCATTTGCCAAATTAAACACTCCGGCTCAATATTTTAATTCTCCATTTTTATGAGAACGTCTCCCGCCGTTCTTTTTCAGTTATATTTTCCATGTGGACGAGTTTCATGACTGAAATAAATAAAAACACAATATCACAATATCAGTATAAACATGGATGATGTGTGTGTACATATAAATGTACTGATTTTAGTAAATATTGATTTGGTTTATTGGTAGAGCACTCTACTCTGTTAAATATATTGTAAAACCAGACAGCAGATTCTGCTGACTTTACAGCAGGTCATTACAGGTCATGTTTTTTAAATGAAAACACGGTTTGCCATGCAAACTTTGTGCTGCTGTCTGACCTTATACTCTCTTGACTCAGATGCTCTCGCTAAGTATATATGGAGGAGTAAAAATTTTATAATAAATAAATGACTCAATAAAGGAATGAATGAAAGAATTAATAAATAAATTAGTAAAATAAAATAAAAATATTACATTTTTTTATTCATTAATTTATTTATGTTTATTTATTTATTTCAGAATGTATTTATTTCTATATATATATTTCCATATTTATTTGTTTCTGCATTTCCTCATTGATATGATAATGATTGGGCACTCCATCAAAGTAAGTCATGACACCATATCTGCACTTCTGACTGGCAAGCAATCCCAGCAAGCTAGCATGCTTTATCAGAACTATGCGATCTGTTAGTCACTAAAAGACTGTTTATAATTACATACACTTTGATTCCTTGGCATACACACTGAATACAGGAGTCAAAAAACACTTCTAGTAAAAAAAAAAAAATTAAAAAAAAAAACTTACTTGCATATAGCCAAATCAGCCTTTTGGAAATATCTCCCAAAATATTTATGGAACTCTCCTCTCATTAGTTGGAGACAAAGAGATGGTAATTCTGCATGTTTACTCTAAAAAGTGCTGTTCATGCTGGATGCCTCTACCTAAAAAGTCTCGGTTACATTTTTACATTTTAGCTTTTGTTAAGTTTTGGCCCACACTCCCCTACAGATATTTTTTAGGTGGATGTGTTGAAGCTTGAGCGTCATACTTTGGGGTAAACACTCAGAATTACCCTCTCTTTGTTTCCAACGAATGGCAGGAGATTTTGATGTATATTTCAGGAGATATTGGTCCCCAAAAAAAGTCTGTTTTGACTAGGCCTATATGCCAGTGAAGTATTTTTCAGCCACTGTATTGTGCGTAGTGCAGGGAATCCAAATGTATGTAGGCTAATCGTAAACAGTCTATTCGTGATAAACAGATTGCATAGTTTTCATAAAGCATGCTAGCTTGCCGGGATTGCTAGCCAGTCAAATGTGCAGACACACCGCTGGTGGGGTAAAATACAATGCAGTTTGTCACCAGTCACACAAAGCCACTGCTTTAATGTCTTGGCTTTCATGATCTGTATGTCTCAATGTCAATTTCAGTGTAAAATATAGTTTAGAAGCTTTTAAATGTAATATGACAAGGTAGGGCAGGAGTTTATCTTCATTTGAAGGCTTGCCAGTTTGTCACCTTTCACCAGTCACACAATCACATCATGGCTACAAACTAATGTTTTTGGTTTAATCTGATTTTGCTCGAAGATGTCTTTGCTTTCCTGATCTTTATGTGATAATGTGAAATTCAGAGTAAAAATGTAGTCTTAAAAGTTTTTAAATGTAAGATGAAGGTAGCAGCAGAGCATTGGTGACTGACACCCAGCCTAGTGTAATATGGGCTATAATTGTTATTTCTCTGATCTCTGCTACACTCATGCCTATGACCTACTGACAAGAAACCGAGGAACATCAACTTCAGTAGAACAAAGCAAAAGATGACACAGTTGCCCGCTCTCCTTCCTGCGGCAGATAGGTGCCTATCTTCTCTTCCTGGATCAGTGCTATTTTTCTTGAATATGTAATATTAATACAGTATTTTTTTAAACATTTATTCATAACTGTATTATACATTTTAATTTAGTACTTATGCAAACTTTGCTCAAAGCACTCCATTTGATAAATTGTCATTGTAATTTGATAATTGGCTAGCATGCAGTAGCTATTTCACACCTTGCACCTCCCCGACAGGCTTTTGTCTGTGGGTGGTTGTGTGAATCTGAGTTGTCATCATAAAGCACATGTTGCAGAGGTAATGGCTATTTGTAAATGTTTTTTTTTTTTTTACTTATGCACAGAAATTACCATGGAGATCTCCGACAGATATGCCCAAATGCAGCAATATTTACACCCATCAACATAACTACAGACTAAAGATGAGTATGAACCTCCTGGACCCCTGACAGCATTATATGACCCCTTGGCTAAGGACCTGCCACCTGCTGAACTCAAAGACAACATAAGTAGACAGTATACAACACAACCTCTGCAAGAAGTGTGCCCAGCATGGTTCCTACACAGAGCAGCCCGTATCACTGTTAGCAGTTTCTACAAGGCTGTCACAAGCAGAGACTGATCACATGACAGCCTTGTTAAGCTGCTAATGCAGTATGAATCACCACTACCACTACAGCCACTACAGATGATTCAGAATGCTGCTGCCCGACTCATCTTCAGCCTTCCTAAGTTCTCTCGCGTCACTCCCCTGCTGAGGTCACTCCACTGGCTGCCGGTCGCCGCCAGGATCAGGTTCAAAGTCCTGACTCTGGCCTACACTGCAGCAACAGGACAGGCCCCGCCTACCTACAGGACATGATTCAACCCTACACGCTAGTTTGACCACCCCGCTCGGCTGCACTCCCTGCCATCTGGGTGTCTCGCTCATCCCTCCCACGCAGCTTCTCCACCCTGGCTCCCCAGTGGTGGGACAAACTCCCTGTTCCTCTATGAACCTCTAGGTCATTGACCATCTTCTGCCATGGTGTGAAGATGCTTCTCTTCAGACTGTAACTGGACTATCACTACTCTGCCGGGCACTTGCAATCTCGGATCGCTTTTGTCACTTGAATCCTTCTAAATTGTTCCTGTAGCACAGGGGTCCTCAATCTTATCCAGAAAGGGCCGGTGCGGGTGCAGGCTTTCATTCCAACCAAGCAGTTACACACCTGATTCCACTAATCAAGGTCCTTAGCAAAGACTCTAGTGTTTGATTAGTAGAATCAGGTGTGTAATTGAGGACCCCTGGTGTAGCATTTTCATGTTACACTTATATCTGCATTGTACTTATATCATTATCCTGATGTTGTAGCTCGTTTTCATGTCTCCTTGTTTGACTTATCATAACTTTCTGACCTAGCCTATGCTTACTGTGTGAACTGGACTTAATTTGTTCATGGCTATAGATAACTGTCACATATTGAGTATGGTACCTTATCGGTCTTGTGTTTTGTAGTTGTTCCAATGACCTTCGGTATGCACTTATTGTATGTTGTATTGTATATCTTTGGAAAGAAGCATCTGCCAAATAAATGTAATGTAAAATAACAAAAAGTGCAATTAAATATACAAAATCAACAGCAAAGGTGTAATAAATTAGTTATAAAAAGATAAAAGTAATATGAAGCATTGTGTATGTGTTTAAAGTAGTCGCTAACTGAACTGCTGTCTGCACCAAAATTATGGAAAATTTCAAGTAATTGGTTCACCAGCCAAAAAGGGATTACCAGCTCATTATGTTGTCGTGCTGAGGCCCCACCGTGTTTCTCATTTGTCTTATGCAGACCTGGGTCAAATACATATTTGTTTTGGCTTCAAATATATTTCTACGCTTTACTGAGCTTGTCTGGTATATTGGAGCCTATGACATACTCTCAAAAATTGCAAACCTCACCTTTTGGTCCTATTGGCAGGCTCAGTTGCACCAGACAAGATCGACAGAGCACAAGAAAGTATTTGAATCCAAAACAAATACGTATTTGACCCAGGTCTGGTCCAATGACAGGTTTTGCATGTATGTGGACTCTTGACGGTGGCCATGACATGTCAATGCTATAGGCTGGCAACTGTGACTTCCCCTTTGTGAAGCTTGGGATACAGAGAGTTCCCCAATAGCTGCTAGCTCTTCCCTGACCAGAAATCCCCCAGCTTCTAGCATCACATCCCTGTGGTCTAATTTTTTAAGAAAATCTGACACTAAGGTTATTAATTTGTCCGAGGCATATTCTCCCCAGCCATCAGACAAAAAAAAACTGCTCTTGCTGGTGGAATCCCCACTTGATACTTCATTGTGCTTTGGTGTTTATAATTTAAACACGTTTCGGCCTTAGCTTTTAGATTATATGTTCTCTACATTTGGGCGTAAAATCTTCTGCATCTGTCCCCTGACCGCTTCTAGGCCAAATAATCGAGAAGCGCAGTATGGAAGACAGCAAGGGGATCCACTCTGGGATTATTTTCAATGTAGTAGACAAACGTATTCCAAATCCTAATCTAATGTCTATGTTGGTGAGCCCAAGCCTATTTTTCATTAGAACTAAAAGGAGGTGGTCCTCCTAACTTACCCTACCCACGTGCTTTTCTCTCAGAATTCTTTATAGAATGAAATCCATGGTCGAGATGCTTCTTCAGCTTCTAGTAATTAGTCTTTTTTCTATTTTTTAAGTTTGGTTTAATTTCAACTCAGTTTTAGAAATTAATCACGGTTTTCACTTTCACATTTTCAAATTTTCAAATGAATGTACCATGAAGGGCAGCATGGCGGTGCAGTGGGTAGCACCGTCGCCTTAGAGCAAGAAGGTCTGTAAGAGTTTGCATGTTCTCCCTGTGTCCATGTGGCTTTCTTCTGGGCACTCCTCCGGTTTCCTCCCACAGTCCAACGACGTGTAGTAGGCTATTTGGACAGTCTAAATTTCCCCAAGGTGTGAATATGTGTGTGAATGGTGCGTGGGCCCTGCGAGAGATTAGTAACCTGTCCAGGGTGTATTCCTGCCTTTCGTCCAATGTACACCCCCCGCAACAATGACCAGGAATAAGCGGGTATAGATAATGGATAAATGGATGTACCATGACATTTGAAATTATTTTTTTAATATTTTTTATTGAAATGTTAAACACTAACCAGAGAGATAGGAAACAGTCTAATAACCATAACACAGGGAAGAGTTTGAAAGTAAAGTGACAAACAAAACTTGTGCACAGATATGAGAGACAGTGCTTATGCTGTATGTATGTGTGTGTGTGTGTGTGTGTGTGTGTGTGTGTGTGTGTAGATGCAGTAAGTGAAAATTGAAATGTGCTCCTACGGCTAATAAATCAGTAACGCAATCTTTAATAGGCTGCTAGAGCAGTTCATAAGCAGATTTCAGTCTCAGATATGACAGAGTACCATCATCAAACCTCACATACTGTACCTTTCCAATCTTCCTACTGAGCACTGAGTGGGATGAAAGAAAATGGATGTCACAGAATCCGAAAGTTCATCATCTATGGAGGGTGCTTCTAATGAAAAAGAATGAACAAATACCTTTGTGCTGCAAATCAACTTTACTCATTCCAGTTCTTACAGGTAAGCATAAATTTTTACCAGAGATGAAATGGGCACTGCATAGGCTTGTGCCCTTTTGGTTCCTCTGAGCCCCAATCTGCTCTTTTTATCACCCAAAGCCATAACTTTCTTTGGCGTTGCTGGAAGTGATGTGGACCCTTGGGATTGCTGAAAATCTTACATCCTTGTCTACTGCAATTAGTGCACTTGACAGCGCAACTACTCCTAGAAGAGAAGCATTACACTTGATTTAACAATAGACCTGTATGCAGCCTCTCACCAAACCAAAAAGTAGGCTAAAAAAAATAGGCTACGTGGTTAAGGCTGAGTGTTTGTCACAGAAAATACTGGCAAAAGTCACAGCGCAGTCACAGCAAAGTTTTTGAAACCCATGTTAAATTGAAAAAAGAAGCAGAAATGTTTTTTTTAAATGTTAAATTAAACGAAAGATATTGTGCGCACAGCAGTGAGAAATTATTGAAGCATTACAAATTGGAGAAATACCAGAAATGCCAAAAAAAAAACAAAGGTCAAGTCACCAACCTGCCAAAAAATAAAAATCATGGAATCTGTGATTTAACAAGAGTTACACTCTAGTATTTCAAACAGATGATCAAAATGAGTGTTGTCAGCTGTGTTGTGTCCAAACTGTATTATTGAGTAGGACTACCATTTAGCAATTAGTTATCAACTTGTCGCTGATCAAATATTGACAGTTTATGATGGTTGGCTTGTATTTATTTATAACTTGCTCACAACAAAAAACGTACCCAGAAAAAGTTGTGAAAAAAAGACTGCTAACATTAACTATATTTTGTATAGCTTTTCTGAGATTAAAGTGAAACAAAACAAATGGAAACAGAATTTGATACGCTTACGTTAAATCAGTGATGCATTGTGGAGGGTCGAGTCCGCTGCGCTGACAGCCTACCAAGATGACACACGTTTTGCCTTAGGGTTGCGTGTGCATGCTCTTTCGTTTACACACAGGAAACCGGCCTATTCAGGCTGTTCTTCCTGTGCATTATGGCCCCACCTCTCGAATGCAGTGCCCAATCACCTCCAGGCAGTCTGTGACCGTTAAATCAGCTGTTTTTCAATAGGCCCCGTTCTGGTATTTCCATTGTCAATGTTCTCTGTGGTTTATGTTCTATATGCATGTGCATGTTTCATAATTTATGTTAAATTTATGTGTATTCTATCTATGCATGGTTCTTTTCTTAACTTCATGTAAGTTTCTTCATTGGCATCTTTACCTATTTTTCAGTCGTTGTATTTTTGTATTTCAGAGGAAACATGCATGCTGCATATAGACATGATGTATATGTGCATGCATTGCACATGCGCATACACACACACACACACACACACATGCACACACACACACACATACACAATATAAGGGCCATGATGGTTGTTAACCATTACCCCGTGGTTTGTGTGTGCATTTCCAGCAGAAAAGTCCGATAAATTTATGCGCGAGGTTCGCTAACTGCCTATAATGGTGCCAAAACGGGCAGCAGGGATGGCGATGCCATGCGGCTGTGGCATGTGGTTCTTCGTAAGTGTGCGGTTAATGGAACGAAAGTGCTAAAACCGGGAAGCCGAGGACCGACAAAACCTGACGGGTTGCTTCAGAAAGCATTAAATTGTGACCGCGTGATGCCTGAGTTATTATACCCGACTGTGTTCTCATTCGACGCTGGAAAGAAAAGTAGAGCTGCAGCAGAACTGAACACAATGAGCCATTGTGTTCATGTTAAAATGACTAATTACGGAGTCAGCCAAAGAGAGTCTCCTCTGGTCGCAATTAGCAACTCGACTAACTCAAAAAAAAAGTGAGACTTTCAACTAAGTATCATGCATCTAGAGTCCCAGTTCCCAAAAGACATAAGGAACTTTTCAGACAGACTTAAATTCAGAACGAGAGAAGTTTTTGTAAGTACAGAAGAAGGCATAAGACCTGTATGAAATTGAAATCACCTCTTACTCAGGGTAAAGGATCAAAAGTGGAGTCATTTGCAAGACAACTGATTGTAGATGTGAAAAAAAGACACCAAGAGGAACCTAAAAGGACAGAATGAGTCTCGTGCATCAGGAAGAGATGAGAATAGCAACTGATCAGTGCCTGCAAACTGAACAGGTGATGGGAGTGGTTGTCATAGAAACGACTGCGTTGTTTAGCAATTTGTTTTCAGGCAGCTAACAAAGCAAAATTATTCTCCACAACATATCCTCACATCGATTTGTTGACCACCCTTGTGTCTTGCAGAAATTATATCTGTAATAATGCAGTCAAATTTACATTTCGTCTGCTGGAGGCAGTCAACAATTTACTAAGAATTACCAACAGCCTTTTAATTCTTTTCTTTAATTAAATGAATGTCATCCAGTCTGTCATTGAGCAATTGTTAGAAAATGTGGGGGAGTAATCCAGACCTCTGCAAATTAACAGCACTAATTATGAACATATTTTATATATGCCATGTTTATTTTTGCTCTTTGTGTTGGACAATCTCCTTTTTGTGCAAAAAATCTTAGAAATATACAAAAAATAGCTGTTAATTAGACTACGAGATTGTTGGCCTGCTATATGTAATGCCTGCCTGAATGAATGTCTTTCAATCGAACTCACTGCCCTTGAGCAGAAACTGTTCAAAAACTTGCTTGTACAGGCCCTGGTGCTTTTTGGTCTGTGCCTCTGGGGCTCATATTTGCTGGCCTGCCGCAAAGTCTGGCCTTGTGCAGACTTTGCTCCTGCAATGTTCTGTGTCCCATTGTTCTATGGAAGGTAGTACAGTCCCAGTGATGGGTTGAGCTGTCCTAACAACTCTCTGACGGGTGCGTGTGTCCTTTTGAGCGCTGCCAAACCATACAAGCAATACCTCTTGTCAGGATGCACTCAATGGAGTCACGCTAACCCCTTTCCGCAGATGCCAAATCTGGCCTATCCTCAGCCATTTAGGTAGTTTCCTATTTAAGGCTTTATAGCTCCAGATGTGACTTGGCTTAAAAGAAGATTCGTTTGTATTCATAATTTAGGTGGAAATAAAGTACCCCAAATGCAGTTATCGTGACAAAAATTGAAAAATGAAGTTGTTCTCCTTTAGTTTGAAATGAAATACTGAGAGCCACATAATTTAAAGCAGGTAAGACTACACATATCATAAACTCCTTGACCACAAGTGTGCAAAATCTGACCAACTAATGGTATATGAAGCTAAATGTAAGCAGTGCATCCTGGTGTCCCTTGGTGTCTCCAAATGTATCCAAAATGGCTGACTTGTGTATTGCCGTACAAATAAACTGCTGTAACTCATGAAACTCTTCCATAATTTTCAAGTGGGAATTATAATCTTTTCATAAGTATAGGGGTCTAAATATCTGGGGTCCCAAAAACCTATCCAAAACCTCTCCAGAAATGATAGCCAAACAGTTAGCCTTTTCTGGAGGTGACAGTAGCATTAGCCGCTTTTCCACTGTAGGGCCGAACCGTTACCAGGGCCACTCTATGCCATTCCGCGCTGCTCAGTACTCGTGGGAACGGTTACCTTTCTGTTTACACCGTCGGGCGGCTAAAACCAGGACTAGGAAATTATCTAGTGAGGACAGCAAGTGACGCGGTGGATCAGCGACGGCGTCCCGTTGTGAATGTAATATGCGCCAGTTGTTGTCGTCGCTCCCCATACTGTTTTGTTTTTGTTATGTTATGTTTCGTTGGCTGACAAAACGGACGAGGATTCTGTGGATTTGGTCTGTTTTTGGTTTTTCTTTTTAGCGTATCCTCCACTGACCATCACTGTTGCATGCATTCAAAAAACTACTAACTAACGCTTACATTACAGTGTGAAATATCCACATTGTATAATACTACTAACCTATTTAAAGACACTCAATCCAAAAATAACGTGCATAACCGAAATATTTTGAGCAGTAATACTTACAAAGCAATGATGAAATTTTATCTCTGTTCAGACAGAGACAGTAAATCAACAAGTTCACTCTGCTTCTGTTTTGCTCCAGAAAACGATGTCAGATAGGTCTATCAGCAAATATACAGCTTAGCTATGCCCAGAAGTAGTCAATAATAATAGTATCTTCCAAGAAATTACAAAAAATCGTTAACAACGTTTCGTTAGGTGCAGCGTCTTAATGCGTAAGTGAACGCAATGATAAGAAAATTTTCGGTTATGCTGACCTATAAAACGCTATTCCAAAAGCAAAATTAGACATGTTATACATCGTGAGAAAGCTTATACTCTCACCTACTGAATAAATGAATTGTCAATCAAGCCAGACTGTACTCAAAACGGCGAAAACGCCGTAAACAATACGTGTGGTATTATGTACAGCTATTTTGAATGTACCCAGGCATCACAAATGCACAAAATATATTTCATAAACGGATTATCCAAAACAATATACGACCACTCAGTCTCAAAAGGGACATCTCTATGCGTAAAACCAATGGTAAGGTTATGTATTAATTTAGTGCCAGATATTGACTGTAGAATGAGATGGTATCATTTTTTAAATCTTTGTCCCGTTTATTTCGTTATTCAGTGAGCAGCGTTTTCACTGCTGTATATCTTATGGCTATTGTCGGGTTTATCTTGTTGCTATGACGGAATATGATTTTTGATTGGCATTTAAATTTATATTAGCTTCTCCACCGACCTAGGTTACGGAAGAGGAGGTGAAGAGACCGTATGCAGAGTCACAAAACTGACGTAATGTGAAACCAATCAGTGAATACGTCATTAAGCCTGCCCACCCGAACGGTTCTGCTGCACTGAGCACGGTTGTCTAACCGTGCCTAAAATATCATGCTGGGCATGGTTTGTAATCATTCTGCGCCAAACCGTTTCCAGGTGGAAACACTATTGGAACCGTTCCTCTCCGTGCTCAGAACCGTTCGGCCCTGCAGTGGAAAAGGGGCTATTTAGTCAGCTGCAAAAATGCTATTTTTTCCTCAGTGTGCCTCTGAACACTCCTGTCCCCCTTCCTTTCTTAGGCTTTTCCTTTATTCTTTTTTTAAGGCATACAGACTCCAGGTTCAGTCCAGTTCTGGACTGTGCTCCAAATGGACTGCACATTCTAATTATCTTTACAAATCTTTTTTCCCACATGTTCTTCATAACAGAGAGTTTTATTTTTCCAAAATAACCAACATTGTCTGGACAGACTGCTTGTGGAAAAAAGAGTTGTACGTGCATGTATTTGTCAAAGTTGAAGCATTTCTGCTGTTACGCAGAATTAGAAACACATATCCTCTCTGTGAGAGGAAGGCAATTGCAGTCCTGAAATGCTGGAGATGTTTTTTTTTTAAAAATTCTTTCACCTCCAAACGCGTAACTGCGTTATTGAAGTAATTATTAAGCTTTAATGAATGCAAGTTGAACAGTTGACCCCCCCCCGCCCCAATCTATTTTGGATTGAGGCTAGATGAGCCTTTCAGTGCTTTATAAGTTTCCACCACCCACTGTCGTTTTGTAATTAGGGTACGAGTTGCATATATCACCATCCTGAAGGTCAAATAGCAATTAATACCAGGTACTATAAAAATATAACCGTGTAATTACAAAAGAATATAACTGTGTAATTATGTTTTAAAAAATTAACCTTGTATTTATGTTGTAATTTATGAAGGATAGTCAGTGTACAACTTTGAGATTGTCTGTGTTGTCATCAACCCTAAAACTCAAACGCTGACATTGTGAAATATGTTTTCATGTATGTCAATGTCATTTAATTATGTGGCACTGCCACAACCGCTGTTGTAGTTTTCTGTTTATATTAGTGCTGCGTATGTGTCTCTGATTCTCTTCTGTTTTGTCATCAGATTGGTGTTTCTGTCTTCAGTTTCTCTCACTTTTCCATCAGCCATTCACCGGCAGAGCCTCACTCTGCGGATTTGCTCTGTGTTTGTGGATTGGCATTGCTCGATGTTGATTTTGCATCTTTGACTTCATTTTGCTCAACTCGGATTCTCGTCTAGCCCTTCTCGTTTGTTTGCTGATTGGATGTCGTGTTTGACCAGTGATTCGTCTGATTCGACACCGATTCTAGTTTCTTCTAGTTTGTTTGCCCAGTGGATGCAGTGCAGTTTCATGCAGTTCAACCTCAAATGTCACTTATTCTGCTGCTTGCCGTATAGTGATTCCAGTTGGTTAGAGTGTTCCCAGCTGGACTACATTGGGACACTATTTTGTTATTTGCTTTGTTGTTTTTCCTTTATTATTTTTGAAGGTGACTCTGGTCAGTATTTTAAATCTCCGTTGGGGCTATGCTATTCAGACTCTTGGTCTCAGCCTGCAGACTGGGTTCCGAAGCTCAGTGCTTAAAGTGCCCTGTACCCGGCAAGCCTTTGAAAACTAGCCAGTTAGATTTGGATTGGTAGTTAAGGACCGAGGCTGCTCTTTGGTCTGCAGCGATCATTTCCATGACTCATTCCTGCCTCATTTCCCATGTCTACTTCTGTTACGGTCTGACCTAGACTGAGCCGTAACACTACAACACACACATGACAATTTACAGCAATGCATTTGCACGTAAAGTGTGGACACAGTGCAATGTATGACCGGTATGAATTACTTTACTTTGTCATGATTCCTCAGAAGCACCAGTTCAGAGGGACTTACCATGTAAGAGAAACTTGAGTGCACGCACCTGATTAATATGAGCTAATGTGGCAGACCTGGCTAACAGCACTGCCCAGACCGGTGAGTGTGCATTCACCATCACTAAAGCACAAGTGCAGGTTAACTATGCAAAGCAGGAACTAAAACAGATTCTAAATACATGAAGAGTACATCCTTAACAAGCCCTACGGAAGAGAAATGTAAAGTCGTACAAAAAAACCCATACACTTTCAGACTTTAGTTTCAGACTTATTCTATTCAGAAATAATTTCACATTTCATTAAAAACACTGCTAACTTATAGTCATAAAACCTCTGGGGTCTAGAAACAGTTCAGGTTTTACCAAAGGAGTAATTGCTGGCATGCCAGTGTGCACATAACCCCAGCAGTCTGTTTAAATTCTGTGTTTTATTCAGCTTCCATAAGGTCTTAATAGCTGCAAAACTATACAGACCAGCATTCACACCTCAAGTCCATTTAATCTCAAAGCCATAGTTTGAAGAGCTGAGAAAAAGAGCTCTCTTTGATCTTCTGTTTTTATCTGTGAGCTAAAGAGCTTGTTTCTCATTGGACTACGCGAGGCAGAAAGGACAGCTGAAATCTCACGCAGCTAGAGCACGCAGACGGACGCGGGTGTGCGGATCGCGCATACACGTCCGCCCAGGAACAGCAGAAACCGCTGCCACGTTTCTAACCTTTTAATCGCGTTAGCCGCTGCAAACCCCTCCCGTTGCGTATTTATGGATGAGAGATAATAAGCTGCGGCGCATTTTTATTGTTTCCGGCCTCCTTCCTGGGAGAAGAGCCAGATTTTACTCCCCCGCTGGCTTTGTGTGCGATCGTTTTAAAATAAGCCCTTTCATCAAAGGGACCTCGTTGAAAATAGCAGCAGACTTAGCGCGATGTACGGGCAGCCTACGTGGAAACGGTAGCTTGTTATGTCCCGTCCTCATGACGTGTTGTGCTTTCAGTTAGCGCTTCTTTAGTGCTCAGGTGAACACGCGCGTGCTTTTACTGGATGCTGACATTTTCTGGCCGTCAGCCTTTTTTTAAAAACGCCATTTTAGTTGTCTGTGCTGTTCTGTATGTCCACACTAGATGAGTGTAATTGATTTACACGTGGGCGTGTATTTTTCAAACAAATCCAATGCCTTTAAACAAATACTGAACATAAAAAATGCCACATCACACTTACAACATAAATGTGCGCAACTTGAATTATCAGAAATAATAATAATAATTAGACCCTAAGGGACACCAGGGTACACTGCTTACTTTTTGCTTCATAGAGCTTTAGTAGTTCTGCATGTCACCCTCTGATTGTGCACAATTGTGGTCATGGAGTTGTTGATCCAGGACATGCATAGTTTAACCTGTTTTATATATGGATTCTCTCAATATTTCTTTACAAACTAAAAACGTTTAAATTTTTTTCATTTTTGTCAAGATAATTGCATTTGTGGCATTGTATTTCCACCTAAATAATTGAATATAAACTAATATAAGTTAGTATTATAAATGGTAAAAATGTCTCTCTTCATGTAAGTCTCTGATGCTGACACCTGGAGTTATAAAGCTTTAAATAGTGCACCCACTAAATGGGCAAGGATTGGCCAGATTTGGTATCTGTGCAAAGGGGTATAACCTGCTTGTCCCCCACCAGTCTGGCTTCAGTCTTGGCCACTCGACAGAGACTGCACTCTCCTCGGTCAGTGAGTCACTCCATGACGCACTAGCAGCCTCCCTCTCCTCTGTCCTGATTCAGCTAAACCTTTCCGCTGCTTTCGACATTGTGGAGCACTCCATCCTCCTGTCCTCCCTGGCAGCAACAGGGATCTGCGGCACAGTCCTTGACTGGATTGAGTCTTACCTCTCGGATTGTTCCTTCCAGGTTGTCTGGGCTGGTAAAGTATCGCCGCCCCATCCCCTCGCCACCGGAGTTCCCCAGGGCTCAGTCCTCGGTCCCCTTCTCTTCTCCTCATACAGCAGATCCCTTGGCCCTGTAATCTCTGCCCATGGCTTGACCTATGACTGTTATGCTGATGACACACAACTCTTTCTCTCCTTCTCCCCATCGGACACACAGGTCCCTGCCTGCATCTCCGTTGCCTGAGGGACATCCAGAGCTGGATGGACAATCACCACCTGAAGCTCAACCCGGGAAATACGGAACTAATCTTTATTCCTGCTCTAACCTCTTCCCTCCTTGATTTTTCAATTTCCCTAGGGGACACCTTAGTGACATTATCACCCTGTGCCAAGAATCTCGGAGTGGTGATGGACAACAGGTTGTCCCTCTCCAAGAAAATCACAGCGGTAAGCCGGGTGTGCAGATTTGTCCTGTATAACATCCGGAGAATCCGCCCCTTTCTCACCACCTACTCAACCCAGCTCCTGGTCCAAGCAATGGTACTACCCTGCCTGGACTGCTGCAACTCTCTTCTGGCTGGACTACCAGCATCTGCCATCAGACCCCTGCAACTCATTCAAAATGCTGCAACTCGTCTGGTCAACTTCCCCAGACACTCCCACGTCACTCCCCTGCACACTACCCTCCACTGGTTGCCTGTTATGGCTCGCATCAAATTTAAAACATTGGTCCTAGCATACCAGGCAGTCAAGGAATCAACCCCAGCATACCTCCACAAGATCTTCAAACCCAACATGCCAACCAGTTCCCTCTGTTCCGCTACCTCGGACGCCTGGCACCTCCCCCTCTTCACACCTGCGCTTCCCAATCACGTCTCCTGTCTGTTCTGGCCCCACGATGGTGGAATGACCTCCCCGTGGAGGTCAAAACAGCTGAGACCCTGACGCATTTCAAGCGACACCTGAAGACTCACCTCTTCAGGCTGCACCTCTCCCCATCCCTCCCTACCTACCTCCCTGTAATCTCTAAATTGACTGTAAGCTTAGGGTTGTATCTAGGTAGCTGTTTCGTAGTTGACTTAGTTAATGCACTCGTCTTAACTACTGCTTGTATTTTTGCATAGACTGCGTTGTTGCTGTTCTTGTTTGTGTTAGTGTTAATCAGTTTAATCTACAGGGTCCAAGTTAAACTATGCGGTTGTTCCCTGCACTTGGAACGGCATTTCTCTCTAGGGTTTTCGACACACTTGTTCCTGGTTATGGTTATACACTTCGTTGTATGTCGCTCTGGATAAGAGCGTCTGCCAAATGCCTGTAATGTAATGGAGTAAATCAGCCTGTAAAAGTGGGATGTGATTTCATGGAAAAGTTAGGGATGTTCACACCTCACCAGGCCCTGTAGTCCTTATGTAACTACTCATCTTAAACGTTCTGTCTCCTATAGCACACAGTCTAATTCACTGGTCCTACTGACTCCTATAGCACACAGTCTAATTCACTGGCTCTGTGGTCTCCTGTAGCACACAGTCTAATTCAATGGCCTTGCTGTCTCCTATAGCACACAGTCTAATTCACTGCTGTCTCCTATAGCACACAGTCAAAAACACACGCACAAGCACACACACATACTTAAACAAATACACACATAAACACATTTAGACACACACACAGACACAGGCACACACACACACACAAACACATTTACACACACACACGCACACACACTGCATGCTAAACCTTCAGCATTGACCGGCCTTTTCAGATCATCCTTCTTTCAGGTGGAAACAGGTACAGACCTCGACTCCGCCAGAGCAGGAGGACACTGCAATGCAAGGTTGTATCAATGCAGGCAAAATATAAAAAAGCACTGCTGCTTGCATTGTGGTCCAATCATAGCCTTAGCCTGCAAAGTCTTCACAAAAACAGGCTCCTTAGACATAGAAAAATAATTGTCTGCCAACACGCTTAGCTTAAAATTAACTTTTCGGGCTTTGAAACAGACACCCCCCTCCACCTCCCCCCTTCCTTTGTTGGGTCCTAACAATAAAAACGGCGCCATTATTAAAGCACATAGGGTTCATCAGAAGCTCTGAGAATTAAGAAAGAGGGGACTTTAATGAGGGTCGCAGAGACGCTGAGAGAGGAAGCACAAGGAAGTCTGACGCCGGTGTCCGCGGGCCCAGACGCTCGCTCGCAGCCACGCTGTCACTGACCTCGGGGTCAAAGGTCAGTGACAGCGCAACATCGCATCCAGCACCGTTTAGAAGAGACAAAGATGAGCAGAACGGGTGGGTCAATTTGTTCAGTCGCCTGAACTCATCGAAGTCGAACCAAGATTACTGCAGACAGAGCAGCCATTCAAGACAGCCCTACACATTTCCCAGGGAGAACGGTACATCGACCTTCTGCCTGAAAACAAAGGGCAGCCCCCTCTGTGGGTCTGCGGAGGGGGAAACTAGGGGATCTGTCCAAATCGACCCATGAAGCTCTTTATCCCGCGCTGAAGTGCGTTTCAAAAACAGCTCTGTGTTTTTTTTTAATTTTTTGCACAAGGCAAGTTTTGTGATTGTTGAATCTGAAAGCACCCCGTTAGAAAATTTCAGAAAAATATGCAGGTGGTTTTGAACCAGAAACACACAATAAGAGCAGATGCACAACACTCTTAAAACATGTTAAATACAATGCTCACTCTTAAAACACACACGTTAAAAACAAGGGGCCTCATTCACCAATATCTTTCTTAAATTTGTTCTTGAGAAAGGTCCTAAGAAAAGTCTACAACAGATTCATGATGTCTTCTTAAAACACAGAATTGTTCGCAACCATGTTCTTATAATGATGAATCCCATTGTCCTTGTAAACTGAAAGCGAGTGCCAGCTGTTCCTAATTAGCATAGGTAAATGCCCCGCCAATACCCATAAAAGGGCATGAGACTGCAGGGCGGTGTGCACACACAGAAATCGAAAAGAAAAGTTGAGAGAGAAGTCAAGAATACCCAAACGAAAATCTAAAGACGGCGGAGCACCGGACTCCAAACGTAAGAAAAACTTCAGTAGTTCTGAAGTGGAGGTACTGCTGCAGGAAGTGGACAGCAAACGACCTGTCATATTTAGTAGTGTCAGTAGTGGATATAAAATAACACAAAAAAAAGATGCATGGGATGCTGTTACTCATTCAGTGAACACTGTACCCGGAGAAGGTTGCACAACTGACAAAATAAAAAATAATGGTTTGATGTCAAATCTGAGGCAAAAAAAATGCTGGAGGGAGTGGGAACAGGGAATTGCATGTTATGCATTCAGAGGACTTAATAGTCATCACATTAATAGTGCTACTTAAATCAACCGGCAGTAAACTGCATCGGAGAAACTAGCAGTTTCAACCCGTTGCTGCACAAAACACTGTACAAAAATTTATTGCCAGTCATGTTGGTGTCACCCCCCTCTGATGGTGTCACCCGGTGCAGTCTGCACCCACCCGGTGACGCCTCTGAGTTAGTGTTCTCTTCTTCAACATGTACATGTGTTTAAAAAGTGTTACCTAAATGCTTAGTTTGTATTCAAAATTTAAACATTTGCTTTTGCAGTATAGACCGAACATTGCATAATTGAAACCCACAAAAATAAAAGGTCACTACAATGGTTTGATTTTTATCATTTATTTACAGTTGAACTCCCACTGAGGCAACCACCATCTGAGGCGGAACCTGGCACCTTTATGCTTTGTAAAATAATGAAAATAATTATTTAAAAATATTAGAAATAATAAAAATATTATTGTAATTTAAGTCCTATAATATTATACAACTGTAGAATTGAAGAAAATAACCAATTATTTTGCACAAACATGTCAGCACTCAAATGTGCGTAAGTGTGCTCTTGAGTGTGCGTAGATTCTGTTATTCCCTAAGAACAAATCCCAAATAAGAAAACATTGGTGAATGTCAGAATCTCCGTGAAAGCTGTGTAAGTGGGTTTTAAGAATAAAATTCTTCTTAAGAACGGTTGGTGAATGTGGGCCATTGCCCACTTTTAAAACACACATCAAAAAACAATGTCCACTCTTAAAACACGTGTGTAAAAACAATGTCCACTCTTAAAACACGTGTGTAAAAACAACGGCCACTCTTAAAACACAGGTTAATAACAATATCCACTTTTAAAACACACATGTCAAAAAAACAACACTCTTAAAAGACATGTTAAAAATAACGCCCAGTCTTAAAACACACGTTATAAAACAATCCCCACTCTTAAACACGTTAAAAAACGACGTCAAAACGACAGCTTAATAACAGTCCTGTTGCACAATGTAAACTAAATGTAAATCAGTTCAGTCAAGAATTTGGCAATTATCTTTTTCATATTCTTTCATTTTTGTTGTTGTTGTTGCTTTTGAAGCAATGTATGCATTTGCTTTGATGATCTGTTTTTGGAAACATCCATTCTCACCCCAGAATTATACTCACCTCAGGATAAACACCTTGCACAGGTTGAAAATCAAGGCAGCTTTACTCATTATTTAGATCCATAATAAATTCTCTATGCCAGTACCTGAGATTATACGCATGTTCTTTCTACTCTGACAGAAAAAAATGTCTTGAAACTCAAGTTGGAGGAATACCAAGTTAAATCTGGATTTGAACCACCCTTATAAATGGAAAGACATACCCCGTTTGGCTTTTCGAGCCAAAATGTTGCCTTTTCAGCCCATAAGTATTCGGATAGTGACACCATTTTTGTTATTTCGGTACCATACTCCAGCACATAGGATTTGAAATGAATCACAGATAATAAGGTTAAAGTGCATACTGTCAGATTTAATTTGAAGGTCTTTATATCCATGCCCAGTGATCCATGTTTACACATAGTCCTCCATTTTAGGGGACCAAATGTAATTGGACGAACTAACATGATCTTAAATAAAGTTGTCATATGTAGTATCTGAATCAGCGACTGCTTGAAGCGACCCATAGAAATCACCAGATGCACGGTATCTTCCCTGGGCATGCTATGCTAGGCCTGTACTGCTGTCCCACTTTTTGACCCTGAAAAACTCCATGGATTGCTTTAGCAGTATGGGTCATTGTCCTGTCGCCAGATGAAGTGCCATACGCAAGCCATTATGAGGCTGAGAAATAATCCCCCCCCCCCCCCAAAAAAAAAACAGACAGAGATTTTGGTTTGTCTAAGGTATGGCTTACGTCTTTGACAATTTTTTTCCTTCTTGTTTCTCAGCCTCATAATGGCTTTTTTGACTTTCATTGGCACAACTCTTGGTCCTCTTGTTGACAAACACCAACAACGGACTCCAAGGGCAATCAAAAGCCTATATATACAGTACATACAGAATTAAAGTCTGTGCCACTCTGGGGGAAGTGTCCAAAGCAGTTTTATCATCTGCAATTCAGTCAGCCCTCAGGCATGAGGGCACTAGAGTCTGGCCCGTGTTTTACAGGCATCACCCCCCCCCCCCCCCCACACACACACACACCCCGCCCCCAGCATCTACACTGATAAGTCATTTGCTATTTAATGATGATTGATAGCTATATTCCCACACTGGGATTATTACAACCACAGACTGTGCTAGAAGCATTTTTTTTTTTTTACATAGCATCTGTGGGAAGCAAACTAAATAAAAAGTGCCGTTCAATCACCCGCACAAGAATGACAAATAAGCTATTCATAATAAAGGAATTGCTTGCAGCAGGTGTAGGCTAATAGATTTACACAGATGGATTAAAAACTACATTAAATTAAGCATATGGACTGAAATGAAACAGTAAGTTTTCTGTGAAGTTTAAACTTTTGTTTTTTTTAACAGGATCCTGTCATTCTCTGGAGGTGCTTGATGTTCATATAAAGAGACACATCATTCTGCATCAATAGAGCTGAAACAAAAAATATCATTTAGCTTTTTGCACAATTTTTGGAAAGATTATCTCGCCTCAGTCCCAGACCTCCCCCAGTGCCATCACGGCACTGTATTCCTGTGCAGATAATTTGTAATTGATAAGCTCGGAAGAACAGTTTTTGTAAAATCCTGGAATCAGGTCCACAGAGAGAGTTTTGCCAAGTTGGTTGTGCTGACTTGCTTGGGTTCACAAACCCTGACAGTCTCAAGAAACTTGTACATCGGTTGACACATTTGCCATTCATTGTTTTGACAGCATTGTGCATCTGTCGAGGCAGTGTTGGTTTATCACTTTTTAGTTATTCCATGTTTCATGCATTTTTATTTCTTCAATCTCAAATCAGTGGATTATTTCAATGAAGCTTTTGCCCCTAAACCCCTGTCACACAACTGCCAGCACTGCGGTGTTTGGTGGAAAGCCCTTCTCCCACTTCGCAAGTCTGGGATTGAAATTCCTGGGAATGGTACTGGGAATGGTGTGATACAGGAGACTACCAGCTGCCCCATCTGTTTTTACATGGTTCAGATGTGAATTTAATTGGTAGGTCTGAAATTTTCTCTGTCATTGATCTCCAGAGAAGTGCCGTGTAGCACTTCTGTTTTAATAATGCTTGAGAACCTTTTTAAATGCTCCGTGAGTTTGTCAACTTTTGGGAAATTGCAGTCCTAAATGCCACTTGCAAATGCCTCAATGTGAGCATTGCAAGTTAAATGAAGTGCACTCGGTGTCGAGCCATTGACAGTTTCATTGTACTGTATGATTTCGACACGTAACTTGAGATGAATGCGGTCGCTGTTGAAATCAGCCTCAAAGTTGAAAAGGGTTTTCTTGATGCCATCGGCTATTGAACAGTAATTTATAGCAGCATGGTATACCTGCTCAAGCAAAGACTACTTTAACATCTGAAGTCATTGATTTTCTTGCAAAAAGAAATAAAACATGCAAATCATAATTGTCTGTGCCGTGTACTGACCTGTCGGTGACCATAGACATGCAGCCAGCTGAACTGACCAGTTCCTCTACATGTGCATCAGCAGCCTGTGGCACATACTTCCACCCAAGCGGTTTTGCAGAATGGTGCCACTGTGGAGTGGTGCCCTCGGGGGGTGGTGCCCCTGGGGTGTGGTCCCCCGGCAGAGTAGTCTTCCTGGGGGGTGGTCTCCCTGGGGAGTTGTGATCATGGATGGTGGTCTCCCTGGAGATTTCTGGTCATGGGGGGTGGTCTCCCTGGAGAGTTGTGGTCATGGGGGGTGGTCTCCCTGGGGAGTTGTGGTCATGGGGGTGGTCTCCCTGGGGAGTTGTGGTCATGGGTGGTGGTCTCCCTGTGGAGTGGTCCCCCTGGGGGGTGGTGTCTCTGGGGAGGCTGATCAGTGGGCTTCTCCTCTGAGGGACCTTCAGTGCAGTATGAGGCCTGTGGTTTGCAGGTGAGTGAACTGGAGATGCACACTGGCTCAAGCCTGGTTGGTGACACAGGTATAATACATTTGCCAATTCCAAATTGTAAATATGTCTGTAGACAAAAATTTCATGCCAGAAATGACCAGTAACTGTATTATAAACTGTATGTGAGCAATTTGATTAAAAACATCAAAGATTTGACATATATTCTGCATGTGGAGTTGCAATACATTATTTTGGTGGAGGGCAAGGCTTTGTTAATCTAGATTTCATTATGTGCTGTCACTTTACAGACCACACACATTCACACGTACACACACACGCACACACAGTGGCGGACTCAGGCTGTTTGAAGGGCAGGGGCGAAAAAATAAAAAGGGCACTTGCTGCACGACACGGGGCCCCACCAGCACGCAAAAAGCTATGATGCATCATGTATGATGAAGTAGTTTTCATCCTTGATTAAGATTAACATTTTGTTATTAGCAGTGTTGGGCAAGCTACTTGGAAAGTGTAGTGAGCTAAGCTACCAGTTACTCTACATTAAATGAAGCTTCACTACACTGAACCTACCCCCCAGAGAAATATAGCAAGCTAAGCTACAGCAACATGGCAAAAGTAGTTTAATACATCGAAGCTATTTTTATTTTATCTTATTTTTTTTTTACATTGAACCAACTTCATTCCAAAGAGGCCATTTTAGTTGGGTGGATCCTCTACAAAATAAATAAAATTCTACACTTTTGTATATTGTCTTATTTAAGTATAAATGCACACTTAATTCTAACATCCATGGACAATCATGCACCTTACTGCCATAGCAATATCCATCTGACTTCCACCTGATAATAACATAATTGAACAGTGTATACTCAGAAAATAGTATATTATAATTATGGTTATGGTTCTTTAGTCTCTATTCTAGTTTTAGCTATTTTATTTATTTTTATATTTGAGTTAGTCTATTTAGCTATTGTATATAATTCAGCCTTTAGTTGTATTTGTTTATTTTACCTAGCCTACCTCATTGTTTTTGTATTTTGATTTATGTCAAGTGGCTGCTGTAACACTTTAATTTCCCTTTGGGATTAATAAAGTACTCTATCAATCTATATGATTGGCAGTTTAAAAAGTGGTATTTTTATTACGCCCACTCCGTACTAGTAACTATATCTACATACATTTCAAGCAAATCATTTTGATTAACCACCATACTTTGGTCTTGTAGAGACTTGCATTTTTGTTGTATCCTCTGCTGGTCAACATTAAAAACTACAAAAGTCATATTTCAGAGTAATCTAAACTTTTCAACTTTTCCTCTGTTCCCTCATTTTTCCCCAGCTCTTCCCTCCTATATGTTACATTACATTACATTACAGGCATTTGGCAGATGTTCTTATCAAGAGCGACGCACAACAAAGTGTAGGCTATAACCGCAACCAGGGACAAGTGTGTTGAAAACCCTAGAGGGAAGTAGCTACAGTTCCATGTGCAGGGAGGGAGCGACCTCGTAGTTTAACTTGGACCCTGTAGGTTAATCTGATCAACACAAGCAAACGCAGTAAAGCAGTCTATGCAAATAATACAAGCAATAATTAAACAAGTAGGCGCGAGCTCAATAACTAAAATAAACTAAAATAAATAGCTTACCTAGCTGCATACCTATCTTTCCATCAAGTAAACTCAAGCTCGCATGTGTCTGTATTCCAGGCATCAACCCAAGGATTGGTACGTGATGTCACCGTCATACAGTGCTTCTGTCGGCTACGCATACAGGTCCGCGTATGGCGGTGGCGTCACTCACTGATCCTTAGCAGTTTTATTTCAGACCGCAGCAGAAAACTCCGCTGCGCTTGAGCTTCAGAAATGCTTGGGAAAATGTAGCTTGTGTGAACGCTACCGCACTACTTGATCAATAAAAGAGCTTCACTACCGAAAAGCTATTTGATTCAGAAAACAGTGATGCTACCACCACGCTACTGAGAAATGTAGTTAAACTAGTAACGCCGCTACTGCCCAACACTGGTTATTAGGCGATTCAGATTAAAAGTATAACCACACCTCTATGATAAAACCACACAGGGAATTATAAACCTTTACAACGTATGTAAGTAGGGTTTGAGAGGTAAATTCAAAATCTTATCAAAGTATTTGGCGGCACCCCTAGACTGTCGTCACGGCACCCACTTTGGGAAAGCCTGCGCTAGAGGGCATGTTGTAGGGGAGACTGTAGGGCACTGCATCTCATTTTCTTCACTGGGATTTTCTTCTCTCCATTGCAAGGGCACTTCACCTTGTTTTCTCACTTGGAAGGGCATCTAAGAGGGCACTTCATGATTTTTTTTCATCAGAAAGGCACCTGTAGGGAACCTCAAGTTTATTCCATTGTAAGGGCACCTATATGGCACCACATCACATTTTCTCCACTGGAGGGTCATCCATTAGGAAACTTCCCCACATTCTCACGCATGTAGGGATACCCTTTACAGCACTGCATCACATTTTATCCACTGGAGGGGCACTTCTCCATTAGAGAAGCACCTAATTGGGCACTTCATCATGTTTTCTCACCTGTAGGAGTACCCTATACAGCACTGCATCCCATTTTCTCTCCTGGAAAGGGCACCCTTTGGGACACTGTCATGTAGGGGCGGCATAGAGTGCACTTCATAATGGCACCCTTTTCCATTGGTAGGGCATCCATAGGGAACATCAAGTTTAGACCATTGTAAGGGCACCATATAGGGCACTGCATCATATTTTCTCCACTAGAAGGGCACTCATTAAGACACGTTATTGAATTTTCTTGCTCTAGAGGGCACATCATCATGCATGAAGGGGCACCCTAGAGGGCACTGAATCATTTTTTTCCCATGTGAAGGGCAGCCAATAGGGCACTTCCTCTCGTTTTCGCCACTCTAGAGGGCACTTTAGCAACGCTTTTTCAACCATGGGGGCACCATGGTTGAAAAAGTCCACCTGCCCTTCCCCCCCCACCCCCCCTCCCCCCGCCGCTTCGAGTCCACCAGTGCACACACACACACACACATACACACACATGCACGTACACATGCACAAAACTAAATTGAATAAAATGTTATACCTTCTTACAAAATGGAATACTGATTAAATAAATTTACAAAAGAAAATACATCAAGTCACACTTTTGGCAGATTAGAGTCTCACTGCCACATAACTACCAGTCAATTTACACAGGAAGTCACTTTGCCACCCTGGAATGTTTGAATGATTTCTGATTACTGCATCTGATTTTCTTCTCTGAAATATTTCTTCTATTCAGTTCAACTTGCAGTAAATTACCAAAGTGCAAGCATTAGACGGTATTATTCAAGACAAGTATTTTTATTTTCTTTTCTTTCTTTTTTTTTACATCTTTAGATATTGAAACCTTCAATCTCATTGAGAGCTACAGTCACTTTTGCAGATGTTGTTGCTAGCGCTGGCAACAAAGAGATTAGATGTCAGTCTTCATAACACTGACACAGAGTGTCACCTGAGGAAAAGCCCAGAACATTGAACATGATCACAGAAAAATGAAGGTTTTACCGTGACCAACAGCATGGGCATTGAAGGGACGGTATCACATCACAATGCACAAAACAGCTGCCATGTTAGGGCGTTGGGTGGGTGGGTAGTTCTTCTAAAGCAAGAGAGGGCTGGGCATTTGCTCGGGCTGCAGTTTTATTTAATAATTTATCGGGGCTTCTGTCTTGATATCTCATAAAAAGAAATACATCTGCCTTTCAACCTTATGTAAATTTGCTGCCTGTTTTTTGTTCAGTGTACATTATATGGACTTTATTGTTTAATTTCTTGATTTCATCAGTACTCTTGGGTTGTAAGACAATGTGTGCACACCATACAAAATAAGCAGCTGACCTTACATGGAACACACAGAGAATTAAACTAGGGTGGGCAGGGCACAGCCTAAAAAGAATTGGATATTTTTTTGGTCATGCCCTGATTTGTCCTTAATTTTGACAAATAAATGAAAATATTAATTCCGTTCCCAGCCAACATAGTTTGGAAAATTGCTACTTGACTTCATGCACATACACTTCATGCACTGGCCTTGTTAGGGCTAAGGACTTTGTGATGAATTAATAAGCCTGTTAATAACTGCATTTTTGTGAGAAAGGGGTTTATAACAAAGTATACACAAGTTTACTAATTTAGTCAACTCCTTAGTTATGTTTTCAAGGGTAAGAAACCCACATAAAATTCTGAACAGCACATCAGCAAAAATGAGATGTGTGGATCAAATAATTTCAGTCAACAAATAGCCATCAAAGTGGAGGGAAATGAACTGGAATTTATTGTGCTGTGTACCATTGTTTTGATGTTCCAGCTTGTAATGCCTCCTTGTTTGACTTAGGTTAGGTCAGAGTAATGTTCACTGTGTGAACTGGACTGAATGTGTTCATGGCTATGAATAACTGTACAAAATGAGTATCGTACCTTATTGGACCTATGTTTTGTAGTTGTTCCAATGACCTTCGGTATGCACTTATTGTACGTCGCTTTGGATAAAAAGCGTCTGCAAAATAAATGTAATGAATGTACTGTAATGCATAACTGATGGCTGCACACACACTTACACAAGCATACACTCACAAGCACACACACACACACACACACACGCATAAGCACATGCACACACACACACACACAAACAAGCACATGCTGTGGCGCCCCGATCCCTTATCGGTGCTCCCCACGAGACCACCAGGACGGCCGAGCCCATCGACACCGGCGGCCGCTGGGAAAAGTCGTGAGTGGGCGTTACTTACCAAACCACTGTCTGGAGACATTCAGGACCCTGGACAGCACCAGGTAGACCAACTGAGGTGAGACCAGGCAGCACCATGGACAGGGCTGCAGCAGAGGGAAGGTAGGTGGAATTTTACACTCTGCAGCACACCTGAAGCTGCTTGATAGATTGGCTGCTGGCGCCCACCTGAAGCTGCTTGCACTGACGAGCCCGCAGGCTTGTAGACCCGCACAACCACAGGAATGGCAGAGTTGCTGGGGCTTTCTTCGGAGCTACACCGAGCGACTCTCCACCCCTGGACCAGAGACTGTAAGTGGCCGTGGGCCAACTCTCTTAGTACAGAGGAATAGTGTGACAAACTGAGAAGTATAACGTGTAAAGAATCCCCGTGATTCCAGTGGACCGTGTGACCGGGGGCGACGACAGGAACCGCTCCGAGCTGGAGCTGGGGGAAGGTTGGAGTGCTACCGCACTGGAGAGGGAGGCCTTCTCCACCACACCCCCTTTGGGGACTGGAGGATCACCAGCCGGCGCCCGGAGGAAGGAACCGGACTCGGACCTGACTGACCACGCCCTGCGGGGGGGCAGGGCGTGGTCAGTCAGGTCCGAGTCCGGTTCCTTCCTCCGGGCGCCGGCTGGTGATCCTCCAGATCCCCCCCCTAACTTATGTGTTTCTCATTTCTCTCCAGAAGGGCGTGTGAATGCCTGGAGTGGAGCACCGATACCCCAACCGGGAAGAAGCTTTATTTGGTTTTGGCTCCCCCTACCCCTGCCCCCACTCATTACGACAATTAAAGAACTTTTTGTTAACCACTACCTCAGTCTCACTGATCTGGTTCTTCTGGACTTCCGTCACTCAACCCCCCCCCCCCCCCCGTGGGCTGAGAGAGGTCACAATGCACACACACACACGCGCACACACTCACACACGCACACGCGCACACACACACACGTGTGGGCTGGTGCTGAGTTGAGCAGATACCAGCTGGTAAAAAGGTTCTCTTCAGATGATCCTCTTAGTTCAGTCAGATCTCTACACTGTTTCTGAGGGGATTTTCATGGTTATCCTTTTTGATGGTGTCAAACGCACATGTCAGAGCTTCCAGGGCCAGGAAGTCAATGCAGAAGTGTTTCAGAGGAAGGATCCAAACACCAAGTCACTCACTTTCCCCAGCCCAAACATCACATTGTTTACGGGGATGAAAAGGATACTATTGTTTAGTCTTTTCAAGGCTTTCCAAGGCAGAACATTCATCAGAATCATGTTTCCATGGATATATTTTCTGATTCAATATTTAATTAAAAAATTTGTATTGAGACAAATGTGGCACAGGACCAGGTTTCTTCAGGTTCCTAGTTCCAGAAATGAAAATAGTATTTTTTAAAACAAGGAGGTTACAATTTGAAAAACAGGGGTTTGACAGTGCTTGAGATGCTGAGCAGGGCACCCATTAAATACCAGTAGTATTTCCCAGACACATTTTCACCACAAAACATCCACTGTGGCACATGACACATACAGAAACATCTCTCAAATCAACAATAAGCAGGTCGCTGCACTGACTGCAACATGAGAAATACCAGAAACAACCTGAGAATCAGTCCAAAGATGTTACTGTAAATGTCGCAACAAAAATCATTTTGCAGATTTTACCCAAAAAGGAACGTGTTGAAGTGGACGAAATCGGTTTACAACTAAAAACACAAATTAAAACCAAAACTACAACACCACTAAAGCAGTGGCTTTTTTTTTTGGCTCCATGCAAGTAAAGTAAAAAATAAAATGTAACTGGCCAAATTAAACACTGAGGGGAACCAACAGGCCCTATTTGCTGACACACGGCCACTGAAGCTCTCCATTTGTTAATGAAGAATTGAAAGAAAGCAAAGAAGACAAACCTGTGATGACAAGTTCAAGGAAAAAAGTTTGAGAACCTTCTCACTAAAGCATCTAAAAACGGCATTTAACAAATCAGCCCAAACTACTGGCTACAGGCATAAAGCAAGTCATTACTACTACTACAGACAGCAGAAAGAAGAAGAAAGAAGAGGAGGGGCAAGAAGGCTCCAGAACACCAAGTGAGGGCATTTCCAATTAGCACAGGTGTGTATGATTTCCAATTCAGCACAGGAGAAGAGAAATGATGCCTACCTACTCCTACATAACACTACAGGAAGAGTAAAAAAATAATATACAGTAGCACATAACAGTGTATTTTTTGGATTATGAACTGTTTGCTTTTATTTCGGTCTTGCTTTACACCAGAAAGAAAGGTCTAAAGTTTTTACCCTTTTTTCATACAAGGATGCTCCAGGGCGCCCCCAGCAAGATAGTTCCCGAACTGAGTGGGATGAGCCTCAACTTTCCAGCACTGGGTGTTTCCGCTAAAGTTTTACAGCTCTGCCTTGACCCCAGAATGGAGCCCTAAGTATTCTTCTTTTGCAAAGAGATGATTCTCTCATTGTATAATTAGGACACCCATTTTGGCTTCTTTGCTCATTAAAAAAAACAAATATCATATCATAATTCATTCAGATAGTAACAGATAATGATATTCAAGGTGAGAGGTAAGGTAATGTTTTTTCTTTCAAAATAGAAATGTACAAAACTCCCTCAGACTATATGCATGCATGCAAACACACACAACCAATGTGTATGTACACATCCACACACATACCCTACGTGCACATGCACAGATACACACACACACACCATATACTCGCGTACACAAGCACACACACGCAATCAAATACAAAGAAAGGCCTACACACAAATACCTTAGCATACACACACACACACACACACACAAAAACACAAATACAAAAAAGGCCTACACACAAAGACCTTAGCATACACACAAACACACACATATACAAACACACACGCGCACACACACACACACACACACATGCACACGCACACACCCGCACGCACACACACACACACACACTCACAGTGGTCACATTTTCGCTACACATCCATAGCTATTCCAGAGCCCAAGGATGTGCCCAAATCTCAGCTCACATAATTAATGCTCTCTTTTCTGCAGGGTCAATATTAAGAACACAGACTCTGTACTGTGACCTTCCTCTATCCGCTGGTCCATTTTTCACCTGTCATTTCCATATTGACCTCCAGAAGTGGAGAACTTTGTTTGAAACATTATGCTTTGTGCCATTAATCCTGCTGGTCTAGCAGCTCTAACCAGCTGAACTATCTCAGAGAAGAGGATACTAGTGAAATTACTTCATGAGGCTGAAAAACAAAACCCCTGCTCTGTACATTTTTAGGCTTGTCTGACATCCTTTCAACAAACAAATCTGCCAGGTAGCGAGTGTTAACTCCCGTAATGAATCACATCCATGTGCCGAAGGCATTCTTTTTTCACCATGCCCCTTAGCTAAATGTCAGCCGGATTTAATGAGGCTTGTACGCTTTAATATACCTGGAATGGTGCGACAGCTCGGGCGTCTAATCAGACTGTTGGGGAGGCGCTATCAGAGCTAAAAGGCTACATTAAGGTTGTGTGCTCAGCCACATTAACTATTTAAGATGATGACCTTTTCTTTAGCCCACTCAATTTGCTAACATAACTCAGTATATCCTGTGTGTTAACAGCCACGCTGTGCACAGTCTCAAACTACAGTGTCTGGAAGCAGAAAAGTAGTTTGCAAAATTAGTTTCCTACAACATCTGGGTTCTGGAAGGTTTTCGCCGACGTATTAATTGTCAAAGTCGAAGTTGACGACTTTTTGCCTCCACTTGGTGATCCGTCCCTTGTTGATAATTTCTGTCACTAATCTCACTCAAATGTCAACCTGGTGAGCTTTGCATAAGGCAGGTAACTCCATAAAAGTCCTGACAAGTACTGAGTGAAATCCAGTGAAAATCCAACCAAACACAAGTGAGAATCACTAGAATTCTTTTAAATTAGGGGTCCTGGAAACAGCACAGATACACACGGCATGTGTGTGTGTAGAAAGGCAAATGCAAGTATTGTGTTATAATCAGTTTAAGCAAACATTTTTCGATGTGGCAACCACTGACTCTCTGGTTGCAAGTTTAGAAGTGCATAGATGGAAAACGTAAGACCATGCTTTGAACCCGTCCTCTTGCATTAAATCATATTGTGACAGCTTCAATGACTTTATTTCTGCAAACTAAAAAACAAGCAAAGGGGCATTCTGATATGGGATTAGAGAATTAGTAAGAATTCCCAAAACTCACAAAATCTCTGAAAACTGTCCATATTAAACAACTGCCTCTTAAAGTGAGAATCTGACTGGACTGCAGATGAGAGTGGAAGGTTTTGCTTTGTTCTTGATCTCCTGAGAAGATTGGTTCATGTTTTATTTTGTTTGTAACTGATCACGAAAAGTAACATTAGTCTATTCTTGCCTAAAAATAGAAGATATGTGAAGAAATATGTTCATTAGTTTTCAACAAGTGCATTATCTTATGTGTGTGTGTGTGTGTGTGTTTTGGGGGGGGGGGGGGGGTGATTATATTTATTTGGGAGATCAAACCATGATTAAACTGGATAAAATATGATATATGAAGCAAAGTGCAATTGCATTGTGACATAAATTACGAATTATAATTACGAATCTTAAAAAGGCCATAAATGCAACAATAATTTATGTTTAAATTATTTGTGAGGAGAGTTCTGTTTATTAAGTTTCCTCCTCCGCTGAGGTTCATTGCATGTTTATTTTGCTCATGTGGCCTTCAGGTTGCACTGGCAGCTCCTGGGGCACACCCACGGCCTGCCGTTTTCATACCGGGAGGCTAATCACCGATACGGTATGGTACTGTAAAACACAGTCCTCCATCGCACCCAGGGGTCAGCCCTTACCGTACTGCGGCACGGGGGATCTATAAAACATGGGGATTAATGGCAAGATGGAGCCTGAGATCGCCCTGGAAATTAACTGGATATATAGCCAATCTGTTTAAGAATAGGAATATATGTGAAAATGATATCTGCAATATTACACCATACATCAAGAAAGGTAGTGAGACGGTTATCCTTTGGAGAGCTCTTCAAAGTGTGTGTATGCAATAGATTATATTCTCATCAAGAATTACAGTGCTTCCAGCTATGCCAGATTTCTGGTGCACGATTAGACTACGTGTTAAAAGGTAAAAAGAATGCAATGAACTACATTTTAGCACTAACCCCATAATGCAATGAACTACATTTTACCACTAACCCCAGAATGCAATGAACTATATTTTAGCACTAACCCCAGAATGCAATGAACTGCACTTTTAGCACTAACCCCGGAAAGACAGGATGTGAGCAGTGGAATGAACACCCAAACATAATACTGAAAAGACAAAGCTAAAAATATCCTTTTTGACTTGTGAAATGAGGAATCCTGCTTCATTCCAGAACTCCAGCAGTGGGATTAAGCACACATTTCACACCAAACTGCTCACTGTAATCAGCCAGAAATGGTCCATCCACCATTAAAAAAACATTTTACAAGTAGTTATTATTATTATTATTATTATTATTATTATTATTATTATTATTATTATTATTATTAATAATAATAATAATAATACTAATAATAATAATACTAATAATAATAATAATAATAATAATAATAATAATATTTCATCATTATTGTTTATTTTTTTATGAATTTATTTTATTATTATTTATTTTATTTTATTTTAAATTTTATTTAAAATAATATATTTTTATGCTCAGTATGTCATTCTGAGAGGGCATAGCCTATTGAAAATGATTCACGGAATTTGTTCAGTGAAAGAAATTTTACTTGAAGAATGGCTTGTGCGTGATTAAAGTTTTACTTTTGGCCAGATTCTGCTATCACTGAGCACTTTAGATCATCATAAGTGTATGGGCACAAGTACATTAAGAATAATTTTGAAATGTCCAGAAGAAAGAATCAGTCTGACCCTCTTGAAGTTGCATTGTTTCTCATTTGTCAGCAGTGAACTGCAATTAATAATAATAATAATAATAATAATAATAGCTGCAAGCAGCGATGTTGGAGGCCAAGCACCAAGGATGAGCCGCAGAGCATTGAGCACAACTTGTATCTTTCAGAGATTTCCACAAAAACATAAATAAAATTGTGAAATTTAGTTGCCTCCATAGCACAGTTGTGTTGCTGAGGTGCACTTCCTGCTGTGATGGGAGAGGCAGAGAAGCAGAGTGTGCGAGTTCCAGGCCTTTATTCCTCCCAGCCTGTCACATGCACACATAAGGTCCTAATGGCGCTGCAGTACCAGCCCATTTGCCTCTTTGGAGTAAAAGTGCCCCTTTTAGTTGCTGAATAACCCCCCCCCCCCCCCCCCCCATTGCCTGCGGCAGCCTATCCTTACCTTCCCACCTGTCCTGTTCTCGCCCACAAGTGCTAATGTAATGTAAAATGCAAGCAAAGCATCCTACTTCTAAATAAAAAATCTAGACTATGGATTAAAACGAATATCTTCCTGGATTCAACCACTGCTGGTTATGCTGCATGCACCACTCAATGCACAAGCAGAGAAAGTCATTAGTGCTACATCCTGTATGCTACATCCTCCAGTCTTTGTGCATGTAACGTAGCACTGTAGCGCTAACCTACATTTAGTGCAACCTAATGTCGATGGTGATTATTGAGAATAATTCCCTTCCCCAGGTTTGTTGTACCAACGTTGGAGTGTATTGGAAATAAGGGCACATCTGCAATAATGATTTGAACATTACAATTTTGAAGACGTAGGGCCACCTCGGGTGATAGGCACAAACCCTTTTCAACTTGTATAGTTCCAAAATTTGAACAGTGGCTGGATTTTTTCCCACAATTTCTGCATATTCATATTTGATTATTTTCAAGAGGCTTGGACTGAGGATTTAGCAAAAAGCGCCCCCTACAGGCCATATTGCACTATAACTGCGAGCTTGTTCATGCTCGTCCATGCCATGCCTATTTATCATCCCCCGAAGTATCGTTGCAGCTGGCATAAATTTGTGGCCATATGGGTATTTTTGGTGAGGTCAGCCATTTTTGCTAAATTGAAAATACAGTCCTGCAGCTCTCTTTTGGCATATCAAAATTTCCTCTGAAATTTAATACACAGTCGTACTGTAGGTCACCTTTGCCAAATTTGGTGGGAATCAAAAATTTATTTTCAAAAAATTCTAAATAGCAGAAAATCCAATATGAGACACTTTGATTTCTATGAAATTATTAGTTCAGCATGAGGAGGTAGACATGCGGAAGAAATTTGGTGCGTGTACGTAGAACTGGATGCCCGTAATAATCTTTTCAATGTTGCTATTTTGCAGGTGGCGCTTGGAGTCATGCATAATAAATTGGCAGCAATACCGAACATGCCTGCCATATTTTGTGAGTTTCTGAGCATGGAAAAAGCGTGAAAATTTTGTGAGAGGTATAAAAAAATAAGAAGTATAAGAAGAAAAAGAATACTAGCAAAAACAATAGGGGTCCTACACTCCGTGGTACTCAGCCCCCTAATGATTCTAGAAAACAGGAAGGTTCCTGACCTCCAGACTGCCAGTCCACACAGCAGCATGCGACTGCAGGAAACCTCAGGCCCAGATGCTGCTGCTTTCATCACCCTACTGCCCAGCAGCTATGCAGTTACTGTGCTGGAGACACACTGTGCTAGAGTCACTGTGCTGAAAAACACACTATGGAGTCACTGTGCTGGAGACACACTGTGTAGTCACTGTGCTGGAGACACACTGTGCTAGAGACACTGTGCTGTGGAGACACACTGCACAGTCACTGTTCTGGAGACATGCTGTGCAGTCACTGTGCTGGAGACACACTGCACAGTCACTGTGCTGGGGACACTGTGCTGGAGACATGCTGTGCAGTTACTATGCTGGAGACACACTGTGCTAGAGTCACTGTGCTGGAGACATGCTGTGCAGTCACTGTGCTGGAGACACACTGTGCTAGAGTCACTGTGCTGGAGACATGCTGTACAGTCACTGTGCTGGAGACACACTGTGCTAGAGTCACTGTGCTGGAGACACTGCACAGTCACTGTTCTGGAGACACTGCTGGAGACACACTGCACAGTCACTGTGCTGGAGACACTGTGCTGGAGACACACTGTGCTAGAGTCATTGTGCTGGGGACACTCTGCTGGAAACATGCTGTGCGTTTGTGTAAACCTTGTGGAACCCATACAGGATTTAATCGCGACACAACAAAACCAAATAAACAAGCTCTGACAGAGTAAACTCTACACTAACAGAGTTTAAATCAGTCTGAATAGATCAAATAAAATATCATAGTTGAAATACCACCTGTTTTTTACAGTGTAAATTCTTATTTGCTGAACATTCATGAACTATAAAGAATAATGCTGTGATAAGCTGACAGAGGAAGTAATAATTGGGAGGACACCTAAATGAGTTATTTTAAACTATGGCAACACTGAAATGATCAGTTTACGGGACACTCAGGCCATGTGCAACCGTCAATAACCCAAAATTGTGCACAAAAGATATAAAAAGTCAAATATTTTAGATTTTAAATTAAGCATCTGTCATTTATTTCTGCTTAATTATGTTTTTGGCCCTCCATTAAGATATCGAATGCAACCATCTGGCGTCATTAAGAGGCATCACTGACACGCTGTGGTTCTGCTGGCTCGTGAGAGAGCGCCAGCGCGGAGAGAAAATACATCTCTGGCACAGCCAGCCGCACTCTCGTTTCTGAACAGTTTTCCTTTTATTTGTATTTATTCGGTCTGTATTTATTGTAGACGCTGCCCAGCATGCAAGCGTTGATTGCTCAGGATGCAGGAATATAACTAAATAAATAAAAGTCGCAGTTAGCAACCGCCTGACTGAGGCTACAGTGGATCCCTCCAGACCCATTGCTATTAAAGCTCCATATTCCACCCTGGAAGGTGGAATATGGAGCTCTAGAATATAATTACAATGTATATGTATGTATATATATATACGTCAGAAGTGATTTTATCAAAGTCAGAAGAGACAAGTGTGTTCGCCATTAGTTTTGCCTTCTCTCGATAGAACACTCTTTGTTCACTTCCAACACCATGACTGCCACCACCACCACCACCATCATCATCATCGTCATCATCATTATCACAAAATCCCAATATTTACTTCCAAATATGATTATCTGAACAGCTTACAGTTTCAAAAGGACGTCACATGTGCCGAAAGTGTAAATAAAACTAATTGCAAACAACACACATGCACCGAACCGCCAGCACAAAGCCATTTGCAGCTGCCTAACGCGTTAACTGCGTTGAGTATAAATATGTTCTTTCACATGCAGGTGAGGCAGCGGGCCGCTGATGTCTCCAAGCTGCTCCGCTGTTTAGTTTCTGCGTTAACGAAACCCCCAGTCTCCCGTTTCTCCGAGCGCCGCGGAGGAGTCAGCCTGTTGGGGCGGGTTTATCGCGTCTCCCGCTCGCGTTTCTGCAGGTTCAGCATGCGGGCGCTCATTAGGAGCTCCGCTCGCGTACCGTTATTACCTTGTGAACGCCGCCCCTTTTTCTCACGCTCGCGCGTCTTCCCGAAATCAAAAACTACGCTCCACCGTTAACGCTCTCCCCGCTGACGCGAGGTTCTTCGCAGCCGGAGAAGAGTGCGAGGGTTTTCATTAACGGTGACATGACGACATTCTCGGTACCCAGAAAAACAGACGGGTACATTGATCGGTTACGGTACAGGGCAGACACCTAAGTGTCAAGTGTCTGAACGACCAATGTACGCAGATCTCGTCTTTGAAAGTGTGTGCATGGGTGTGCAACTGAACGCTTGTTTAAAGGCGCAAATGAAACCGTGCAGTGTGTATGGGGGGGGGGGGGGGGGGGGGGGGCTGTTGCTCTGTTTTCCATTTTTTCTGGTTGTAGGAGGGGTCTGTTTGTCATTTTGTATGTCACATTGCTTTTGCAACTCAAGCTTACTGGTCATGCAAATAAGGCACATTTGAATTTGAATTTGAGAGAGAGAGAGAGAGAGAGGGAGGAATTGAGATTTAAAACCCTTTTATTGGGACATTGTTCAACCACAGAAAATTACTGTACTTCAAAATAAAAATAATATACAAGCAACATAAAGAGAAAGACAATTACCAAACGACCCACAGGCAGAAAAGAGAGAAATAGCTAGAGAAAAGAGAGAGAGAGAGGGAGAGAGAGAGAGACAGAGAGAGAAGAGAAACATATACACTTCCATTTTCTTATATAAAAAAACACCCAAACTCCATCAGCAAAAAAAATTAAAAGAAAATAATAAAAATTCAGGATTCAAGGATTCAAAAACCAAGATTAAGCCCCCCTTCCTCACCCACGTGACATAGCACTCTATTTACTCCCCACAAGTGCTCAAAAAGCTGTTTGTTTCCCACAAGTGTATAGTAGGAGAACTCTACACGAAGCCTTGCTGCTGTCAGACCACACATGATTTTCGCTGTGTCCATTGATCCTTCCCCAATTCTTTTGTTTTTCCTACTCATCCAAGTTGCTAACTTAGCCTGCCCAAAAATATAATTTAGCAGACACATCCTCCTCTCCTCTAAAACTATGTACCTTGGCCCTCCTATGTACAGCTCCCTAGAAAAAACCATGCCTATCCCTGTGCACCACTGCCTCACTATCCCTAGCATGCCATCTAGCCTATCAAACTCAAAGAAGAGGTGTCCACACTTTCTACCTCCCCACAGAATAAACAAGTCTCCTCCACTGTTGGATCAAGATGTGCAATGTGTCTGTTCGTGCGATGGCCCCATGGACAAGCCTCCACTGCAGATCCGCAGTACGCTTTTATATGGGAGGCTTATACAGGGAGCGCCAACACCCTCTCAGGTAAGAACCTGGTCCCAAATCCCCTGGCCACCCCAATGGCTTCACCTTCCTCAGAGTGGCTTGGTGATGGACCTTTGCTGCTGTCAGATACAAAGCTTTTTTGCTGATCCGTTCAAAGTTTCCCAGCTGAGGTGTGCCAAGACATAGCATGGAGTTATCTGCATCCTGCTGACCATCAATAGCTGCAGTTACAGCTAAAGTTGGAAACCCCATGTCCTCTTCCAAGTCTGGCCAGCCATCTTGCTTGAGTCTCTGAATTTCCATCCGAAACGAGCCAGGAAGTGAGGCACGGACCCTCTCTACAACTTGCTCTACCAGGCGTACTGACCGGGTATCAATCCTTCTTGCAAGCTCATGTACCGTCCTCTAGTCTCCTCTGTCCATGAGATCACCTAACTTGGTGACCCCACCGCTTATCAGGGCAGCCTGAAAACTGATCAACTGCAGCAGTCTGATCTCCAAGAGAGGGTTATGAAGAAGCGGCTCTTGCAAAACCCACCGCCCAGGACAGGTAATGTCTCTCCTAATAGTGAACGTTGCGTACCATGATTTCACAAGAGATCTGTAAAAAGGGGTAAGTGAAGAAAAATCCATTCTCTCTGGATTTAACAAAAAAAGCTGACGGTCATAACCGAGACCTCCAGCCCTCCTCAACAAAGTTCACGCTAAGCCTCTCCAGCTGAGCTCTCGGTGATAAAATAGTCTCTGGGCAGCCTGCAAACGAAATGCTGCAACCCTACTCCGCAGGTCAACCATGGCTTGGCCCCCCTCCTGTACAGGGAGGTACAGCAGTGCAGCCTTCACCCAATGTTGGCCCGACCAAAAAAAATTCACCAGCTGTTTTTGTGTCTCCTCCAGTAGACCTCTTGGTGGCTCCAACACGTGAAGCCTGTGCCATAGTGTTGAGGCAGCCAGGTTATTGATAACCAGGACTCTCCCCCGAAAGGACATTAGTGGCAACAACCACCGCCATTTAGACAACTTAGCAACAACCTTGTCCAACATCCCTTCCCAGTTCTTCTTCTGAAAGTCTGTAGTACCTAGAAAAACTCCTAGACACTTTAGCCCTTCTTTGTCCCATCTAAGCATCCCTGGCAGACTGGGTAATGACCCTGTCCTCCATCCCCCCAGCTGTAAGGCCTCACTCTTTTCCCAGTTAACTTTTGCCGATGAGGCGTTCTCATACAGCTTTAGGCTGTCCACCAAAATCTCCACATCGCTCTGTGTCTTAATAAGGACATTTACATCATCAGCATATGCTGAAACACTCACTGGTGCGTCCCCTGGTAGCTCTGGTAAAGATAGTCCTGTTAGTCTACCCCTAAGCCTACATAACAAAGGTTCAATGGCTAAACTGTAAAGCTGTCCAGAAATTGGGCAGCCCTGTCTGATTCCCCTCCTCATTATTACAGGCCTACTTAAACCACCCCCCACTTTGACCATACACGAAGCTGCACTATATAGCAGCTTTACCCAAGAAATAAAAAGCTCCTCAAAACCAAATGCCTTGAGTGTGGAAAACAAATGCTGGTGATTGACACGATCAAAAGCTTTTTCCTGGTTCAAAGAAATTATGCCAAAATCTAGATCATACAATTTACACACATCCATTGCATCACGCATCTTAAACAGGTTGTCCATAATGGATCGTCCAGGAATGTAATAAGACTGATCCTGATGGATCAGTTTTGCTAATGCTTCCTTGAGTCTATTTGCCAAAACCTTGGAGAGCACCTTGTAGTCACTTGACAGGAGTGCGACAGGCCTCCAGTTTTTAATTAAGGCTAAGTCCCCTTTTTTGGCAAAAGAGAGAGAGCTGCTCGTTGAAAAGACACTGGTAGTGCCCCTTCCTGCAGACAATCCAGCATCACTTCTCGTAGATCCACTCCTAGTATATCCCAGAAGCGCTTGCAGAAGTCCATGGACAGCCCATCAATGCCTGGTGACTGACCAGAAGCCAGCTGCCCAACTGCTTTGGTAAACTCTTCCAGGCTGAGCTCAGAGTCCAGCGCAGCCTGCTCCTCAGTACCCAGCTGAGGAAGCCCCTGGAGAAGCTCTTCAGCACATTGCTGGTTACAGTCCTCCTCCCCATAGAGGGCAGTATAAAAATCCACAGCATGCTGCCTCATTTGGCCTGGGTCTGTGGTCACCCTCCCATCAGGAAGGCGAAGACAGATCACCCGCTTCCTCTGTGCCCCTGATTTCTCTAAGCTAAAAAAGAAAGAACTAGGGGCGTCCATGTCTTTTATGTTTGTGACCCGGGCTCTCACTAATGCTCCCTTTACTCTTTCTTGCAACAAGGTACTCAACTCCTGTCATTTCTGTTGCAAAAGGTCCCACCAAATGGACTGCATTTATATAGCGCTTTTATCCAAACCCACCAGAATTATCTTCCTCAATCAAGCAACTCTCCATATTATTAATGTCCTGTTCAAGGTCCTGCACTGCTCCTTTAATAATTGCTGTAGAATGTGATGTGTACTGTTGACAAAAAATTCTAATTTGAGCTTTCCCCACCTCCTACCATTGACCTAGTGAAACAAATTCCCCTTTTCTTCTTCTCCAGCACTCCCAAAGAAATTCAAATTTTTCACAAAAGGCCCTATCTTGTATTAGCTTGTTGTTAAAATGCCAATATGATGTAGCCTTCACAGTGAGGGAAAGAAAGATATCCACTGTTACAAAATGATGGTCAGTAAAAGTAACAGGGTAGATAAAACTCTTAAATAGTCTTGAAATAAAATTTTGAGAGATATAGATCCTATCAAGCCTGGCTGCACTAACTCTACCATCAGATATCCTCACCCAGGTATATTGCCTTGTGGTAGGGTGCTTAAGTCTCCATACATCAGCTAGATCAAAAGGTGTGACCAGGCTAGAGAGGCAGGAGGACGACTGTAAATGAGGCTCCTCACTGGTCCTGTCCACAGTAAAATCTATAGTGCAGTTCCAGTCCCCTCCTATGATAATGCACTCATTCTGACTGCACTGTGCTAAAACTTCCCTCAGCTTCTTAAAAACGGCTAATCTCTCTGAGCCCTGATTGGGAGCATAAATGTTAACAAAGCAGAAAAAACTGCCCTCTATTTCGGCCCGAACTAAAATAACCCGGCCCTTAACTAATTCAGTGGTGGATTTAATAACTGTCCCTAGTCCAGGAGAAAAACAAACAGCTACTCCTGCACTGAAATTAGTGCCATGACTTAAAACATACTGCCCTCCCCACCATAGACCCCAGTCTACCTCATTCCCAATATCACTATGGGTCTCCTGGAGGAAGACTACGTCTAATTTCTTTTGCGACACCGTTTCATAAACTAAAGCCCTTTTCTGTCTTTCCCTTCCACCATTGATATTTAAAGACCCAACCCTTAGATTTTTCATAAGGATAAAAGATAGTAAAGCCAGAAAAATGGACAGTAATAGGCATCCAGAGAAAGAAAACACCCTGTGATTAAAAATCATCATTTAAACTTTTCCTTACACCAGTCACTTTTTTCCTCAGTGACGTGATGTGTTTTCTCAGCCTAAAACGTTTTTTCTCATCTAGAAGGTCACATTCCACCTTTTTCCTTAAGGCAGCACATGACCTAATAAATTGGTTCGTATCAGGGAAGTGGTCCTCTACCTGAACCTTTTTTCCGAAAGTCTCCTTAAGAAAACTGTTTATCTGTTCGACCGAATACAGATCACTACCCTGCGATGAATCAGATTCTGAATCTTCGTCCATCTCTTCCAACTTGCTATTTGCTCGGCTTTCTACTACAGGCGTCTTTGACACGCCCCCCTCCTCCCTAGATCCACCTGACTGGACTCAGCCTGACTGCCTCCCGTTTCCACAGAAACCTCTGCCGGCGCTGCATCCAATTCCTCTATTTCACCACTTGGCCCTGCAGTTGTGTCCAACCCCATGGCCGAATTAACTGCAGCCTCATTTTGTTCATTTCCCGGTTGTTGTTATTGTGAACTCGCTTCCTGATCTTTGTGAACCAAGGAAACCTGTACCTCCGCCTGCATAGACTGCCCGTCACTTCCCTCCCCAGCTGCAACGCTAGGACCTGAGGTACTTTCTGCAGTATTCCCCTGAGTTTTATTTTTGTAATGCAGGCAAGCGAAACACTTATGTCCCACATCCCCACCCTCAAAGCATTTCATGCTCCCCGAACTTGCGTACACCATGTAGTACCCCGTCTCATACTTTACCCGGAAAGACACATCCAGAGTTTGGTTTGGCGCATCAAGAAACATGAAAACCTGTCTCCGAAGAGACTGTACATGTTTTAGTTTCGGATCCTTACACCCTAAATTAACAGTTTTAAAGGAACTTGCGAATTTCCCCAAGCGCCGTAACTCTCGTTCCAGCTCTTCATTTGGAATAAATGGTGGCACTCCCGAAACAGTAACCCTCTTAGAGGGAACAGACAACGGTGAGACTTGCACATAAACATCATTAAGAAAAACGCCACTTTTAATCAGTCGATTGACATAACATTCTTCCTTCAGAAGCACAACCACCGCTTTGTTCATGCGAGAAGCATACGATAAATTTTCATGACCAATTTGTTCACCGGCCGCCAAGAGCACCGCTTCCAGGGCAATACTCGCCTCCGGTGGCACCACCCTCACTCCATGTCGGATAGACAGGGGCGGCGAAACCCGGGACGCCATCCCCAGCAATCACTGGCTCAACCAGCCAGGCAAACAAACGAAAACCCACCACTTACCACACTAAACCGAAATTAAACACAATTGCAAAATAAATAACAATAAACCATACATTAATTACAGAAAAAAGGGTGAAAAGTTTGCACTTTCAGCACACTCTCAGCAACCACACCCTCACCACCACAAACTCCCAGCATGCAGAGAGAGAGAGAGAGAGAGAGAGAGAGAGAGAAGCTGAAAGACATCACTCTTGGACGCAGCCCAGACGGCCCCCCTCGGATTAGCAGAGGACCCTCCAGCCTTCACCCAGCTGGCCTTTACTTCTCACCTCCTCCGAGGGACTTCACCATGCAGCGGCCACCGCACCACCAGCAGCACAGCCCCCCCAGACCCAGAGCACCGCCAGCAGGACATGTGAACCCCCCGCTGAGACCCCACCGGCCCAGCCCAGCCCCACAGCAGCAGAGTCCAGCCCAGCAGCAGCAGCAGTACAACTATGCTGCAGCACTGAAAGGACCAGCCAGAGCCAGCAGCACGGACATGGGGGAGATCAAACACCTGCTCAGCCTCATATGCACCAGGCTGATGGGCTAAGCATAGTGAGTGCACAGTCTGCTATAAATTTGCAACTATAATCTGAAATATTCTAGTTCCTGTCAAATTGTACTTACCTGTTTTTACACTGTTTAATTAATTTTAACTCAATTTAAAATAGTTAATTTTGTCTAATTGTTTTTGTACTCATGAATGCACTATCTATTGCACTATGGAACATCCAGGGTATAAACTCGTCCATATTTGGATGTAAAAGCAAGACCCCAGAGTTTAAAAATAACACACAAAATATAGACATCATTATCCTCCAGGAGACTTGGTGTAAACCAGACTCCATCACTCACTGTCCCCCAAACTACAAAGAAATCATAATATCATCCACCAAACACCCCACAATTAAACGTGGAAGAGATTCAGGAGGAATCATAATTTGGTATAAGGCAGAGCTTACAAAGTCTATAACAACAATCAAAACACAGAAATCACACACCTGGCTTAAAATCAAAAAAGAGAAAACAAACACAAAAAAAGACATATTCCTCTGTGCAATCTACATTCCCCCAAGTGAATCCCCATACTTTGATGAGGATATCTTTTCTAACCTCCAAGATGAGATCTGCAGGTTCCAGGCTCAGGGGAACGTGCTGATCTGTGGAGATTTGAATGCTCGAACAGGCTCCCTACCTGACTTCAACATTGAAACAGGTAATACTCACATAATGGGTAACAATTACATTAAAAATGTTACTAACTTCCCTAGAAACAGCTCTGACCCACAGGTGAACAGGAACGGGAAGGACCTCCTGCAGCTCTGTCGAAGCCTGGGTCTGTACATTGTCAATGGTAGGTTACGAGGGGACTCTCTGGGAAGAAACACCTATTGCTCTCCTCTTGGCAGCAGTACTGTTGATTACATGGTCACAGACCTAGACCCTTTCTCTTTTAGAGCATTCACTGTTAAAGCACTAACTCCTCTGTCCGATCACAGCCAAAATACTGTGTTTTTCAAAAAGACAGAAATTAACCTCACCACACATACACAGCCCAGCAAGCTGCTCAACATTCCTAGATCATACAGATGGGCCCAAAACAGCACAGAGGAGTTCCAGAAAGCAATCAACAGCCTAAATGTCCAAACACTATTAGACAGCTTTCTGGATACCACATACATTCACAGTAAAGAAGGTGTCAATCTAGCAGTGAAACATATTAATTATATATTTGGAAAAGCTGCAAAAATATCCCAACTCAAACAATCAAAAAACAAACCAAAACACCAAGAGGATAATTGGTTTGATTTGGACTGTAAAAATATTAGAAAAGAACTTAGAATCAAAAACATAGAGACCCAAACAATAGATTTATGCCTTAATTACTGTGAAACTCTAAAGCAATATAAACGTATGCTCAGAACCAAAAAGGCACAATATACCGGCAGAAAACTGACATTAATTGAAGAGTCCATAAAGACAAACCATTTCTGGGAAAACTGGAAAAAACTCAATAAATCCAAACCAGAAGAATTGGCCATACAAAATGGAGACATATGGATTAACCATTTTAAAACATTGTATGAAACAATACTATTAGGTACAAATTCAGACCAAAATCATATCCAAGAAAAATTGCATAAACTAGAATTGTCTATAAAAGATAATCAAAACCCACTGGACCCTCCTATTACTGAGCAGGAGCTGAAGGAAAGACTTCAGAATCTCAAACCAAATAAATCAAGCGGGCCTGATGGTATCCTAAATGAGATGCTGAAACATAGTAGCAAAAAATTCCAATTGACTATCCTCAAATTGTTCAACTTGGTTCTGAGTGTAGGTCACTTCCCTGACATTTGGAATCATGGACTCATAACCCCTATTTTCAAAAATGGTGACAAATTCAACCCCAACAATTACCGAGGCATTTGTGTGAACAGTAACCTGGGGATGGTTCTTTGTAGCATTATTAATGCAAGACTTATAGACTTCCTTACTAAGCACAATGTCTTGAGTAAAAGTCAAATTGGATTTCTTCCAAATTGCCGCACGTCTGATCACATTTACACCCTGCACACCCTGATTGACATATATGTTAACCAAAAAAATGAAAAAATATATGCCAGTTTTACAGACTTCCAAAAGGCATTTGATTCAATTTGGCACAAAGGTCTTTTTTACAAAGTTATTGAAAGTGGTGTAGGGGGTAAAACATACGACATAATTAAATCAATGTATACAGACAATAAATGCAGCATCAAAATTGGCAACAAAATGACTAATTTATTCACCCAGAGATGCGGGGTACGACAAGGCTGCAACTTAAGCCCAACTCTATTTAACATATATATTAATGAATTGGCCACCAAGTTGGAGCAATCTGCAGCACCTCGTCTTAATCTTTATGACACAGAAATCAAACTCCTACTCTACGCAGATGACCTAGTCCTACTGTCGCCCACTCTCCAAGGGCTACAGCAGAACTTGAATCTGCTAGAACAACTTTGCCAGACCCGGGCCCTGGCAGTAAACATGAAAAAGACCAGAACCATGATCTTCCAAAAAATATCCAAATCTCAGGGAACTACATCAAATTTCACACTAGGGAGAAATTCCATAGAAACATGCACACAATACAATTACTTAGGTCTGAAAATAAGTTCCACAGGAAATTTCAATCCTGCAGTGAATGAAATGAGGGCTTTTTATGCCATAAAATGACGAATTTACATTAAAATTCCAATTAGAATTTGGCTTAAACTATTTTAATCAGCAATTGAACCGATTGCCCTATATGGCAGTGAAGTGTGGGGTCCACTTTCAAATCAAAACTTTGCAAAATGGGACAAACATCCTATTGAAACCCTGCATGCAGAGCTCTGCAAGAACATCTTGCATATACAAAGAAAAACAACAAACAATGCATGCAGGGCAGAATTAGGCCAATATCCATTATTAATCAGAATTCAAAAGAGGGCAATAAAATTTTGGAAACATTTAAAAAATAGTGACCCCCACTCATACCATTACAAAGCCCTGAAATGCCAAGAGTTGAGCAAAGAAAAGAGTCCCCTCTATCAGCTGGTCCTGACGCTTAGTTCACTCACCAGTACTAACAACCCACAGCCACAGGACCAGCACATTGATACAAAATCAATTAGAGTCAACCAAATTATAACCTATCAAAAGCAAAATTACATCACCTATTGGGACACTCAAACACAAACACAAAGCAAAATGCAATGTTATCTGGCCTTACATAGACAGTACACCCTGGCAGACTATCTGACCAAGGTGATTGATATAAAATTGAGAACCACCTTGACAAAGTACAGACTGAGTGAGCACAGCCTGGCCATTGAGACAGGTTGCCACCGCAAATCATGGCTACCTATTGAAGAAAGGCTATGCCAACGCTGCTCTCTGAGAGAGGTAGAGACAGAGCTGCACTTCATAACCAACTGTGAAAAATATAAAGAAATCAGAAAAATCTACTTCCCTAAATTTAACCGGTTCTGCCCATTTTTCAACAACCTTCCTGACCAAGAAAAACTAAAACTACTCCTAGGGGAAAAAGCGGAGTGCTCTACACTTGCGGCGCAGTTTCTTGCTGCCTGCCACAGTCCGAGGGACAGTGAGTAATGGAATACAACCATAACACCACACCTATTTACCTATACACAAACATTTACACACGCGTACACACACACGCACATACATGCGTACACACACAGAAATACATCTGTTACCGTGTTACTGTTCTTATGTTATGCTGATTATTTTTATTTATTGTTATTGCAACTTTTTACTGTTAGTTATTGTTACTGTTTATTGTTACTTCTATTGTTTTATTTTATTATTATTATTATTATTATTATTATTATTTTATTTTATTATTTTATTTATTTATTTTTAATATATATACATTGTTGTACCTTATAAGCTTTAGCAATACAAATGTACAAATTTTTCCTGCCAATAAAGCGAATTGAATTGAAATTGAATTGAGAGGGGAGGAGAGAGAGAGAGAGAGAGAGGGGGGGGGAGGAGAGAGAGCGAGAGAGAGAGAGAGAGAGGGGGAGGAGGAGAGAGAGCGAGAGAGAGAGAGAGGGGAGGAGAGAGAGAGAGAGAGAGAGAGAGAGGGAGAGAGAGATTGTGCTAAATGCAGGTGCATCCATTGTGCTCTAATCCCCCCGCAGCTCGGTCCCCCGCTCCACAGCTGGGGAAAGTGTCAGGGAAGGTAGATCCATTGTGGAAATCGAGGTACAGGATGTGGAACTCCGCGCTGCGGCATCGCTCCTCTGTAATGGGCTGCACCCCTGGGTCAACACCGAACCGCGTCGGTTTCGTGGGGTCCCGAGTGACGCGCCGTACCCGCGCCTTCCTCCGGTTAAACAAAGCGCCCCCCCTGTGGGCTCCTACGGTGGGGGGGGGGGAGCCTGGATCCAAAGGAGCCCGCGCGGTAGGAGCCAGAGCAGCCCTCGGCTGAGCGCCAGTGCCCGGGGCTACTCTGTCTCCCCTCCTCTTTAATAAAACATCCAAGGAGTGTGTGCTTGCGCTTGACTCTGGCCCAGCTTTTCATCGAGAAAAATAACAACCTGTCCAGCATCCAGTGGAGCACGGATGACAATCAATAGCACCTTCCTGATGCAGGATCTACTCTTTTTTTTCCATGCTGAAAATGTGGTTGTGCTATATTTTACATGTGGGGGGCTGGCTAGTAGTCTTTTCCCTTTCAGAAAGTTTGTTCGTACTGTAGGAAGCATTATTAATAAAGTAAATGCCTTTCTGGTGCTGTACTAACTCTTTGATTTCACATATGCTCAACAATTAAAGTACCCAACACGCATAATTTGTGTGGAATTTATGTGTCTGAGTGCTGAAATGAAACCTGCTGGTGTGCAGTGAGTGTAAAATGACTTATTTGCGTATCACTCAGAAGGATTCTGGGAACACTGTTTGGGTGTGCAACAAAGGTACTATTTCTATCTGCATCTAATCAACCACCAAAATGATCTGTGTATCTGCCTGTATCTGTATTCAGACAGAAATTGGAAGCCTAAACTGGAGGTGACTGGAAAATCTAGACAAATACATTTTTTTCTAGCTTTAAAAAAGCAGTCATAAACTACAATGAACTTGCTAAAGTGCGAGCTAACTATCCAACATTTGTGGTTTCGGGTGCTCCACGTATCTAGACAAATTATATTTCTAGCTAGTTCTCTAGATGGCTATGAGCAAGCTAGTTATGTTAGCCATATATCTCCTTGCCCTTAAAAAGGTACGAAAATGTTATTTTTTTCCTGGTTTGCACCACTCTTAAATTTCAGGCACTTAAATCTCAGGTAGCTGTAAGTCTACTGCAGATTTAACCCCTAGGGTTACTGCTACTGCTACTCAGTTGCTTTCACACAGAAGGGTGAAATATGCACCCCAAACTGAAATTTCCCGGCCAGTTCTTTTTTCATACAATCAACCACCTGTAGACTAAAGCGAATTGTCATGCACAATGAGGGACACTACGCACAATGAGGGCCAATATGCACAATGAGGGACAATATGCACAATAAGGGACACTATGCACAATAAGGGACGCTATAAATAGGAGACATCATGCCGTCTACCCTGCCTACCCCATCTTGTTCATCCCCACGCAGTTAGATTTCCACTCCATCCCTCCAAAGCTCCACCGATAACCTCCCAATTAAGTATGAGAGAAAAAGAAATAAAATTTTTCCAAATAAGCCTTAAAATAGGCCTAGGCCATGATCTTCAATCATAATAGCAGCCTACATATTGCTAAAAAAAAATCACAAATATAATCCTTGATATTTGGATAAACAGTAAAATGTCCAGCATTTATTTATCTCTAACCTTATCTGTTAAGAGTTGATTCAACACTGTTAAGAGTTGGATGCCCCTAGCACACTGGTGTGGTGAGCCAGTTCAACTTCAGCTCCAACTTCAATTTTTAGATCCTTGAAATAAAAAGATATAAAGTTTCTTCATAAATGCAAGGCATTCATTGTACAGGCTTTATAATTGAATGGTTTTGGCTATTCAGGGGCTCTGTGAGCAACATCGCCGGGAATGAAACAGAAGTGCAGCTAAGCAGAAAGAGAGAGGCTCAGAAGGCGTCATTCACCGGGAGCAAGCCGCCGTGCGTTTGTTCTAAGCTCAGATAAATAGCAGCCGCACACCATAGAACGGGAAGAAAAAAAAAAACAATTGCTTTTACAAAAAAATCCTTTAAATGGACAGACTATTAACCCCTTCCGTCCTATTGTGATATTCCCTGAAAGGGTAACCTTACGACTGAAAGATAATGTGTGAAAAGATTCACTATTATAAAAACCACAGCTGCACTGCACGCTCAGGCGATACCATTTTTCATCTCAAATTTCATAAAAGGGCAAAAACAATACGCATGTACTTTGCTGCAAATTAAAGCTTTTCTAAAACACAATAGCTGAAAGCTATTTTGATTCTGCATCCATTCAGAGCGGGTTTTTGGTCGAGGGGCTAGGGGAGCTGTTTTGAAATTCATATATATAGAGGATTCTCAAGTGACAATAACACATACATATGATTCTAAAAAAGCAACACTTCTTTTTTGAAAACATAAGTCCTGATAATACTAGTACCGCTGTATCTTTGAATTTTTTATGCAAGATAAATGATTTAAAGAGATTGAAAAAAAACAAAAACAGCAGTGTGTTGAAAAGCCGGTGCCTGGACGGCATTTGCTGTGAGGGTTAAAAGTTCCGTTGATGGAACGGCGACTTTTTGGAAACCGGGGCACAATCCTGTAAGGGCGAGAGCAGCCGGGAGGGGGGTGGGGTGGGGGGCTGTTTCCAGGGCTGTTTGCCCCCCCCCCCCCCCCCCCCGTCCCAAAGCCCATGAGGGCGCAGACAGACACACAGAAACACCGCGCGGGTCGAAACGCGCAGCCCCTGCAGACAGACCGGCCTCCGCGTGCGGCCACATCCGACGGAGGAGCGTCTCGCGTGTCCGTCCGGGCCTGGCAGCTTAATAGAGGTGTTGGGTTTTTTTCCCCACCGGCAAAATCAATGCGCTACAGACAGCCTTCGGCGGCGCAGCTCAAGGTTAGCGCTCCTCGGCGACAGGCCTCTGTGCTACCGTCACACGAGAACAGCGCGGGGGGGGGGGGGGGGGCGCGAGGCGCCTATTGTGTCAGCCGCTCAAACTTATCGGAAATGCGCTCGGCGCATGGAGGGATTGCAACCGCGGGCACACCGCCGCTTTACCGAAGAAAGGAAAGAGTGTTCTGGAAGAAACGGAAAAAACATACGACGCTCAATGCAATGTCGGTATTGATGAGGAACAGAAGAAGAAGAAAAAAAAAAACGCGCGCGAATAGGATAAAAGCAGGACGGACTCGTTCGGGAGCTCAAAGGGAACATTTCACCGGGGGTGACGTCAAACTCAAGAGGCCCGAGGCTCAAGGTTCTTCGCTTTCTCTCCACAGAACAGTTTCCATGACAACCAAGTTGAATTATCAGACACTCATCACTTATTAATCAGCCTAAGCCGACCGCGGTTAGCCTAGCACACCGTGTTTATGATTTATTACAGTCTAATAAATGGTTGTTATTGTCTGCTAAGCCACTCCAACCTCCCTCTTATTCAATAACAACTGTTCTCGATTCTGTGCTGCTTAAGATTACAAGATTATACAAGATAACACTGACATGGATTCAGAAAATCATATTGACAAACAATGCAGTACCAGGGAATTGCCGAGCAATTTCCAAATTTGGCAGGTGCAATTTCCTGCGCATTCTGTCTCACAGGATATAACTTGTGCTGACTGTATTGTAATGGAATTGCAATGTTGAAAAATGTTGAAAGAAATATGTTTTCATTTACTGCTAAGTGTATGCACACAGAACACCTTTATGGGGTCTTCGATGTCACATTTGCTCAATTTGCATATTTATTTGAAACAACATGGCTGCCTCAAAGCCAATCCCTATCCATACCAGCAAACAGGACAAACAACCAATCAAACTCTTCCAACTATACTACAGTGTACAGAAGGAATGGGTACCGCTTGATCAGGACATCCCGTTTGTCTTGCTATGGGCCTGCATTCCAACTTTAATACAACAGAGTAAAATACAATTAGGGAACATTAAATATTTTTAATCAGAAAAAATCATTTAAAAGTTTTTGGGGATTTCAAATGATTGTATATTCCATTTTTGCACCTGTGCCGAGAGCACAATGCTTTATCTTTGCACCATATTCATTTCGTTGCACCATATGCTTCACAACACGAGCATTCTGAGGGAGCATAGCTAATTGCTCCGATTAAAAAAATAAATAAATAAAATCGTTTTAAAGTAATTTTGTTCCAAATCATTAAATATTCTCAAAATGTTATAACATCGATAATACATTTATTTCTGCAAAGTGCATGGACCTCTCCCTCTTACTTAATTGTAAACTAGCCATGAAACGGTGAGCATTGCTATCCGGTCTGCGTTGTTTATCAGGCTCTCTATGGTGACATGCCCAGTGCACATGCTGCTGGATTTCTTAGAAGCTAATGTTCCGTTATATTTTACCATTGCTAAACACCCCGTGGTCTTGAGCCCTCTTGCAAATTCAGGAACCTGGACGAAAGGAGAGCGGAGAACGCGCTTCCGTGATCTACCATTCCTGGATGAAGCCCTCAGAGACTCCTTTCCGGGCAGGCCAATTAGAGCTCGCTCGCACTCCCCCCTCAAACCCCGGCTCGGCGTGGCAGAGTAGCCCCCCGCCGTGCCTCCTGTTGCGGTCCACGGGGTTCATGCAACGCGGTTGCATTCATACTTCATCCAGCCGCGATGAATAATGAAGGATTACCTGGAATTTAATGATGCCCACCTTGCACAGTTGTTCTCTCAGAAGGACCGGTCTAATCCTGTGAGCTGTGAAAGCCTTGACCTTTCTCTTCTGGCATCGGGGGATGGGGGGGGGGGGGGCTGCGAGCTCTGTGGTCATCCAGGCCTGGAGCCAGAGAACAGAAATCACTGTTGGGACCACAGCGATGGGCCATCAATATCATGTAAACTCACAGCCTTTTGACCCAACCAATCATGCAACAGCAAGAGGTGACTGGTTTCCCAAGGTATTACAGTAGCTCAACTTGGGTCAAGAACATTTAAAATTACACATTTAAGTGGGGTGATCTGAGCTAGGAAATCTTCATTCAAAACACTAATACTAATTAGTGACTGTCGCAGGATGACATTTCGGTTCTGCAAAAATGGAAAAAAAGGAATTTATGGATACTTAGATTGTGTGCAAGGCCTTTTCTCCCACAATCACTGTATACAGAATTATTTTAAAAAGGCCAATCTCACTTCCAAATGTTGCCAAAATATTACCATTGCAAAAAAGCACCCTTTACCATTTATATGTTCATGACACCAAAGAAGTGATGTCATTCTTTTCAGTGTCCCTATTGCATTTTGGATTCAACAAAGCACTCCTACCCCTAATTTTCTTCCATACTGCTTTGTTACATTATATTGGCGACAGTTTCCTGAGGAACATTAGCATACCTTTAGTCATTTGTTTCAGGTTGTATTTTGTTGGTAATGGTGATTATGGATGCTGGTGAAATGTAGCACTTAGCACTACATTCTTAAGATGAGGTATGAAATTAAATGACCAGAAATGGGTTTAGCAGAAATGATTCTCAGAGAGAACATGGGGAATAACACTGAACATAGCAGTATTGAAAATAGTATTCAGAATAATATCAAAAATCCCAGTAAGTGGTCTATCCCTTTAAGTACATGATATCACAACCACCCTGAACCTATACATTTCAGTCAACAGCATTGATCTGAGCTCATTCTACTGTAGGAAGATATAAACTCTAAGATTTATGACTTGACATCCAATTTCTTTACAATTTAACAATGTTACATTTTAGATAAATCCAACTATAGCATCATGCTACCTTCCTCAATCTTGCTTTCATAAGATAACTACAGTATATTAAAATAAAACTAAAAAATGAAACATGTATGTCATTTCATTTCATTTATTTGGCAGATGCTTTTATCCAAAGCGACATACAATAAGGTCAAATTAGGTACAATACTCATTATGTAACAGTTATCCATAGCCACGAACACATTAAATCCAGTTCACACAGTAAGCATAGGCTAGGTCAGAAAGTTATGGTAAGTCAAACTAGGAGGTATGATGATGAGCTACAACATCAAGATAAGGATACAAGTGCTATATAAGAGCTGGATGGAGGTACAAGTGTAACATGAAAGTGCTACAGGAACAAATTATAAGGATTCGTGTAATAAGAGTGATCTGTGTTACAATAACCAGGTGTACTCTATCGGACTTAACATGAAGCCACCTCAATATTAACCACAACCCGAAAGAAGACCCACTTAAACACAAAGTGATATATAAAAGGGGCGACATAGCTCAGGAGGTAAGACCGATTGTCTGGCAGTCGGAGGGTTGCCGGTTCAAACCCCGCCCTGGGCGTGTCAAAGTGTCCTTGAGCAAGACACCTAACCCCTAACCTCTAACTGCTCTGGCGAATGAGAGGCATCAATTGTAACGCGCTTTGGATAAAAGCGCTATATAAATGCAGTCCATTTACCATAAAAGGCAATAAGGCATTTATTATACAGCAAAGCAGGAAGTTAGATCTATTTGTCCTACAGGAGTTCTAATCATAGGTCTAGGTTCAGCACAGGTTGCAGGATCTCACAGAGCAGGTAGATGTAACCCACGCAAGATGGTCCTCTTGTCACAAGTTCATCCTCCAGTTCATCCTCAAGTTAGAAACTGGGGTAACCGCTGGCTATCCTTACAATCTGCACTTTTGTCTAGAATAACTTTCACGAAGGCTACTATTAGCGTCTTAACACATTTTAGAAAAGTCTGTAAACGAAGATGGTGATGATGGTGGTCAAGATGAGCAGATTGCAGACAACAGACAATCTGGACTGTAAGCAGTAGGCAACTTCGAGCTGTAGGCCAAGAGTCAGACCCAGACTCCGACTAAGACTAACTTAAAATGCATTGATGCAGATCATCAGTATATGGTCCGGCATCTTTCTAATACTGCAGCTCTGTGGCCTCCTTGCAACAGGTATCCCTTAGACTGGTTGCCAAGCGATGGCGTGCGTCGTCTCTCAGGCGCATCCTCAGATCCGCTTCTCGGCGATGTCACCGTAGCGTCATTATCTCTGTCTGTAGGGGGGACAGAAACAAACGCGGCAGCAACAAAACACAAAGGACAAAAAAAACGAAGACGTGACAGAACCTAGGCTGTGAGTTCCCCGCAGAGTCGTGATACAGTAGTTCGTGCAGGTACAGTCTGAAGAAAGTCGGACCATGGCAGAAGATGGGCAATGACATTCGCAGAGGAACGGGGAGTTTGTTTCACCATTGGGGACCAGCTAAAGCTTGGTGGTCCGGATGAGCGAGAACCATTGACCCAGATGGCAGGGAGTGCAAGTCGCCCTGCTGCAGCAGAGCGGAGTGCTCAAGCTGACGTGTAGATAATTAATTGAACTATAGGTATGTTCTACAGTTCAATGAATGTGTATTGTATTCATTAAATAGACGCTGTGACTTTATCTCTAACCACACATGCTGGATCTGCACCTAAGATCATAGTCTATCTTCAGACTTTCTTATTTTTATTTCCCTGGGTAGGAGTACACCAAATTCATTCATATCTTTATTCATGTTAAACTTTTCAAAGACCTATTCAAGGGCGGCTTTTCCTCTGTTGAGGGAAGAACTGGAGCTAGGGTGAATAGATATAACAAATTCTGGGTGATTTCCTGTTATCGAACTGAGGTACATAATGTACTTGTTATTTTTATCCGTACATTTTCATCTTGTTTGCTCTATTTCTGTATTATTCTAATTCATTGTTGAGTACTTGTTAGATTAAGAATGCATTGTATTCTCAGGGCACCATGGTACAAGAGAGCTAAACTCTTTCTGTCTGTCTGTCTGTCTGTCTGTCTATCTATCTATCTATCTATCTCTATCATCAGCAAATCTCTGCAGCTTACTCTGGGTTAGCCTGCACTATGTTAGCATGTACTATATTAGCCTGTACACTACTGTTCTAATATAGTGCCGGTTAATGCAGTACAGACCTGTACTATATTAGTTTATACTTAGACTGCTGAGATACACTGAATACCAGTGTACTGCATACACATATAACATACAATGTGGGTTATTCTGATACTTTTACTTTCATCCATTTTTCCCCCCCAGAGTCACTACGGACCCCATCACTCCACCATATTCTTAAGGTAACTCAACTCACTGTGGCTTCACAAGAGCAGTGGTAGGGACCCCATCAGCAATATAAACCTGCATTATCCAGAGGCCTGTAGTGGTTGGCTATGATTGTCATTCATAGCACAGAATTAATGCATAAGACATCAGCTTTGTTTCTTTTATTTTCTGAGCCTGACAAAGCAAATAAACCAGACCATAGCATTAGTTGTCTAAAATATGCTGATTACTTATTAATACATATATTATTTAATCTACAATAAATAATTCATTACATTAATCTGTGTTAACAATTTGGGCTCTACTCCACCCATAGAGTAACACATACCAGACCTTAGGGCCCATCCATGCATAAGAACATAACAGATACCAGACCATGGGGTCCATCCACACACTGGAACAGAGCCTTAACAGATACCAGACCATGGGGCCCATCCACACACTGGAACAGAGCCTTAACCGATACCAGACCATGGGGCCCATCCACACACTGGAACAGTGTCTTAACAGATACCAGACCATGGGGCCCATCCACACACTGGAACAGTGTCTTAACAGATACCAGAACATGGAGCTCATCCACATGTTGAAACAGTGCATTAACAGAATGAGTCAAAGACCAGCCACCACTGTAGCAAAAAATAGACAACTCTAGAAATTAGAGGCTTATTAAGATCTTGTTGATGTTGATAATGTCATGGACAATGCTGTGTCCATTCAGGACAAAGGACATAAGAAAGTTAAGTATGTGAATTTAAAAAATCTTTTTAATGTAGTGCAGGTAACCCCTTCATGCAAGCTCCCCAGTGGCTAGGACACTGGTGTCCTGAGATTGCTCAACTCAGACCTTCAGTGCTCCTGCAACCAAACTATGAGTGAAAACAACAAATTTTGTGCCACTAGATTTATTAGTAGACAAGACATGACAACTATGAAAAATATGCAATTTGTATGTGCTGCCATTGTCGCGTAGGTTGTTCATTTGAAAAGCATGCAGTCTTATCTGCAATTGCATTCCCCAAGCATGAGACACTGGACAATAGTGTCTATCTGGGAGTACATAGAAATATTTTTTCACCACCAAAATTTTGTATTCCACCATAGCAACAAAATAAAGTCACCAGTGCCCCAAAGGTATGCCAATACAGTAGTGAAAAATGCTGCTAACTGAATAACGAAATAAACAATAGGAATTTTTGTGGAAATATACCAAATAGAATATTTACAACAGCCATGTGCAAAATGCCACATGTCCGATAGATTTGGCAACACTAAGGGACATCAGGGTGTATTGCTTACTCTTAGCTTCATAGATCTTCAGTGGTTCTGCATATCATCCTCAGATTTCGCACACTTGTGCTCAAGGAATGTATGAATAATTTTGCCTGTTGCATGTGGTCTCTCAGTATTTCATTTCAACTACAGGAGAACAACGTCGTTTTAGCGTTTTTGTCAAAAATAATGACATTTATGGCATTCTATTTCTACCTAAATTATGAATATAATCGAATTAATTATAGCGAATGGTACAAGTGTCTTGCTTCATTTAAACCAGCTTCTGGGGTTATTAAGGCCTTAAATAGAACACCCCGTAAATGGGTGCGGATTTCCCATTGCCCAGATTTGGCATCTGCACGACGGGGTGAAAATCTCAGGATGACACACTTATTCATTGGCTTTTGTCGAGTATATTTGGGAGCATGCTATTCAGGAAGTAAACAAGCATTGTGATTGAATAAATATGATAGACTCTCAGAAATAAAGGTACACAAGGGTACAAATGCTGTACAAGTACAAAACTGTACCTCTAAAGGTACTAGTGACAGGCGATTGTACCTTTCTAGGTACTGAATGGTACCTTTTTTTTCTGAGAGTGTATACAGCTTCACTTTAAAAACAAGACACAGCTTCAAGGACATTTTTCTTAAAGAACAACAGCAACACATAAGTATGGTCACACAAGGGCAAATGTATGACACTTCCACAGTATGGCACGAAAATAGTATGTATCATATTTTTCCCATACTGCCCATCGCACACGAAAATGTACATGTACGAAACAGTATGCAGCATGCTTGGCAGACAGTAAATACTTTAAGGGCACAGTAGGTTGGAGGCTGATTCGGACACAGCCTAACTCATGCTTAAAGCGAGGCTGCATGGAGCTTACATTCAGGTGGATGTGCTTCATATAGATCCAAGTGCGCAAAATCAATGTGAGAAAAACGCCTAACACGTTTAATGTGTTCAGATGTGTCTTTTCAACATGTCAGCGAGGTGCTTTTCCAAGGATTTTCACTGTCTAGGTGTTATCTGAAGTATGAGTTTTTTTTTGACCTATTAATAAATATGTATTCTTGCACATCTAAATTGGGAAGAACCTGAAACCTGGAAGAAACATACATCCTACATTTGAAATAAGAGAGATCAAGGTTGATTGGCAGGTTTTGAGTGAACAGCTTTGATTTTTAGATATGGATTTTCCGCAGGCCTGACAGATGTGGGCTTCTGGAGGCTGGGGGGGGGGGGGGGGGGGGATGGGGCACGTATTGATGCATGATGCTGATTGGCTCTCACGCTGATCTCCTCTAACAGGGCTCGCCTCCGAGGGACAGAAGAGAAACCCAGCGCTCATTTTTTTCTTGGATTTTCCAAGCATTTAAATATCAACATGAGAAGAACCTGGACTTGGTTTCACTTGGTACACACACGCCATTATCTGATTGTGGGGTTCTGTAGTTGTCGGTAGTTTAAGCATTATTGTCACAGAAGGGAAATTCCACATACAGCAAAATGCACTACAATAAAAAGGGAGTAGATTCTGAATGCAGATGCTGAAGTAGGGGAGGGATTGTGTTTAGGGTTATGGATTAAGAGGTTATAGCACACTTATCAAGGTGGACAGAGGCAGGTGTTCATGCACTGTTCCCTTTTATTAAGCTTTACGGAGATGGATAGTAGTAATTTTATAAATAAAATTTCCAGTATGTTCGGTTATATATAGCCGTGCTCAAAACTACTTTTCATACATCAAGCCTAGGCACTTTTTAAAGTATCCATTGAAAATGTATGTTTCCTGTCTCCTACAAATGAATTATAAATTCAGTACATATTTAATATAACAATGGATAGCAAGTTGTTACCCGGAAGAACTGTCAGAATTATTCATTAAAAACAATTTCTTCATTATTTTATGTGGAAGCTGGCTGAAATAAAATTTTTAATGTCTACAATAAAGACAATTATAGCCATGTCATTTATGAAGGCAACTGAAAAGCACAATGGTTTATTTAAGTAAGTTTTATGAGGAACATTGGATTTCGTTGGAACGGTAAGATGGCAATGTGATGAAAATGAAATGTTAAGTCATGAATCTCATAATTTAAGAACAGCAGTGTTGAGCAGTGCTTCTTTACTGTTTTACGTTCATCCTGGAACGATACACTTCACTTATGTGAATGGAAGGTCTGTTGACCATCTGTGAAACTGAACGTTGCATTAAAGCCATTTAACTTAACATTTAACTCTTAGCAGAGCAACTTACACTGCAACTTTTTCTATTTTTACATAGTATCCATTTATACAGCAAATATATAAAAGTACAGTAATTCAGGCACTTTGGCCAAGAGTACAATGGCAGTGTCCCACTTGGAAATAAAACCTGCAACCTTCAACCTACATGGTGATGTAAAAAAAAACAACACAGCACAGATGCGGAAAGCTATGGGTGAGTTTCCTGTCAGTGCCGTACTAATCCGTTGCTTGAAACCGACGTAAGGCTGAGGAGCGGGGTAACTGATATTGCTCTTGATTAAGGGAAGCAGATTCCAGAACCATTTACAACCGTTATTGAGCGCTGTGGTATTGAGCAATTTTTTTTTTAAAGGCTCCACTCTCATATTTGTTGTTATTTTTTATCAGGGCAGTGGCCTGTTGAATAAGTAATCGATTCCCGCGCAGCCCGAATGAGGTCTAAATTAGGCATTGACTAAATTCCTGGGATTTATGAATGTGGGCAGATTGCACTGCCGTAGCGGTCTAAAACACGTCAATACATCCTTTCACAGGGGCCTGTGCGGAAAAATAAAACCGAACAAAACCCATTTTTGCAGCCATCGATAAAACGCATTTCAGGAAACCAAGATGTTCACCTGGAATGTTATTGAGGTCAGGTGACTTGACAGCATCCTGTCCCTGCTGTTCCACACTCAGATGCATCAAGTTCCAATCTTTTTGTTTCATCTTGTGTCCGACTAAGATCAGTCAAGCTGGGTTCCTGAATGTAGTTTGGCCCTGGGACTAACAGTGGGAACACTCCTCTGATTCTGAATTGGAATTGGTAAATGGTAAATGGACTGCATTTATATAGTGCTTTTATCCAAAGTGCTTTACAATTGATGCCTCGCATTCACCAGAGCAGTTAGGGGTTAGGCGTCTTTCTCAGGGACACTTCGACATGCCCAGGGCGGGGATCGAACGGGCAACCCTCCGACTGCCAGACAACCGCTCTTACCTCCTGAGCTATGTCGCCCCCACTATTTTGAGATGGTCCACAAGCTCTGTCTGTCACCTTGAGTGTATACGGCTCAAACCGGAACCAACGAACTGGACAACATCACCTGTTGTTCCAGCCATCAATCGGATTTTGGCTGAATTTGGATTTAGCTGGAGCTTCGCTCCGAACCTTCCGGACCTCCGTGGGTCCCAACGAGCAGGCACAGAGAGCGCAGCGTTAGCATCTGCTCTTCACTGAAGCGTATAGCATGTCCGCAACTACAAGCCCTCAGCAAACACTAATGAGACCACTGGTGTCCAAGGGCTGTGAAAGTGTACATGTGTAGCAGGCATGTGCGCTTATAGCAGAACTAAAACCACCACGATTTCCCTCTATTTCATTCCCGCAGTTCTGTACACCGGTTCGACTGGAGCGCAGACAAGTGGAACTTATACATTTTTTTGGCTGGACCACAACAGCGGGGCCAGCTCTACAAACGCGAATGTCTGTGACTGACTGAGTGATGAAGTTACACCATTGGTCGGCCGAGTGATTAAATTACACCATTGGTCGGCCGGATCATGTGTGTTAGGTCCAGCCATATACTAGGTTTTAACCTGGTCTTGTTTATATGGTGGACTCACTCTCCTGTCCTGTTCTTCCAGAAATCAGGAGCTGCTGCTGTGACATCACCGCTGGTTTCCCTCACGTCTGTTTTCGGGGGGGCCCAAGCGCAGGCAGCGTCGAGCCGCGTTCCCTTTAACTCCGGCGCTCTCTCGTACCCGGACGCGCAGGAGCTCAAACCGTTTGCACAATGTGGAACCGCGGAGTGGCAAGGCAGGGGGCACGCCGAGCACCGACACCTCTGCGACCGCGTAAAATTGCCTCCGCCCGTCCCCCATCAGAGCCGCCATAACCCGAAAAGGAGCCTGACTGCACTCGCTATTTTTGGAGCGGTACGATCGGACGCGTTTATCCGGAGCAGCGAACGCGCCGGCAGAACCCTTCGCCGGGAAACGGGCGGGCGGCGGCGGTGGCGGGACGTCCCGTCCATCAGGCCTGCCTCATACCCCGTTATTTATCAGACCTGAGAAGGCTTCTCACGAAATGCCCAAAGGCATAACAGGCTTTCCGAGCCAAGGCACCAAATAGGGCTGTGCGGCTTCAGAGACCAAATAAGAACGTGTCAAGTCTTTTGGGGGGTCTGGCTCCAGATGTTCTCCCTACCCACAGTTCCAGTGGGGGCAGCGGAAGCTGTTGGGTTCATAGATTCCACGCATGTACGAACAGACGCGTGCCAACCGAGACGTATATCACGTTGACACTTTTTGTTATGTCGTTACTTTGACGCCGCTGTTTAAAGTGTGGCTGTTTGGGTTAAGGCAGTGACAAAGAACGCAAATGACTGTTCATTGTGCTTTCAGCTATTTATTTATTTATTTTTTTTACCTTTTCCCAATTAGCTTTGTGCAGTGCAGTCACACAATTTACACTGGCAGAACATGCAGTTTCCCTGCTGTAAAAGAGGTTTTCTTTAAGTTCTTAAATTAGCTATGTGAAACTAAATATCCGTGCTAATGAGGACGAAGTGTTATGGTAGGTGAGAAAGTTTGCATTAGAATGGAAAATCTGTTAGCTTGACACACTAAAGGTATGAAAGTATTTCACATTTAAGTACATAATTTTAGAAAGACACGATTACCAAAAAGAGCCGGGTTCTGAGAACAGAGTGACAGGCACTGAAAGAGAAAGAAGGGATTTATATGCAGGAGAAACAGTGTTAGATTAGAAACGATGTATCAGCTGGCAGCACGATGGATGTCCTAGCGTTTGAGAGCTTCATATCCCCACTAAAATTTTTGATACGGGTGGGCAATAACTAACACTGGTTTAAAAAATGATTTTTAAAGTAAAAGTAATTAAATAAATAAATCACTTTCCAATTCTTCAAATGAGCATGGACAATCGGGTTTTTGTTGTTTATATTAGTGTGGCTTGGGAATTACCCCTACATTGTAGATCCACATTATTTTTCTTTAATCAGTTGTGATACTTGGGTTGTTAGTCATGGTACGGGTTATTTACTTGAACTGTGTGAGTCTATACATAATTCAAAACATGTCAATGAGTTTTTTATTTTTTTGGAAACATTTGTGTTTATTAATTTCATTTCTGTGCCCTCGGGGCTAATCTGACTGGGTACCCATACATTTCCATATCCGAATCATTAGATTTATTCCCTAACGTACGCAAAACATTAGCCACATTGTTTTATGCCAGACACATTTCAATTATGTTTTACTTAGAGTAAGTACACATTAGCATACATATTGCACTTATGTGTTACTTAGTATTTAGAACCACATATACAATTAGGGAAATTTACGAAAAGGGGCAGTTTATTGCCTGACACTAGTTTATTTTGTAATTTCATAAAAAAATACTATGCAAAATCATAACAATAACACTGCCTGGCAAGGGAAAAGTTTTCAAAAAATTGTTTCTAGATCTGATATTAATTTGAATTGCACATTCCATGGAACAATGAATTATTTTGTACAGCACTTCTTCCAGGGTGGAGGATTAGCATGGGATTAGCGCACTCTTATATGATAGTGCTGTACTGAAAAGTTCAAGGATAAAATAAGCAGATTTGTTTGTTTGTTTTTACTGTTAACACGGTTGCCCTTATGACTGCCTTTTGGTTGTCTTCCTGTATAAATATTAATTTGAATGAACAGAAATAAATAACAAAGGTAATTTATTTGGTTATTCCTTATATGTTTGAATGAAATATTCAGATTATAGAAGCTCTGTTTTAGGTGTCTTCTCTGACTATGTAGCTGATAAGATGCTATTCCCAGGTTGGTCTTACCTGATTGTGTAGCACATAAAGATGCTATTCCCCAGCTAGATCGTGTATTTGCGGTGTAGAAGCAGGGCAGAGCTGGTCATTACATTACAATCACTTATCAGAGGCCAAAGTGAAGAACATTAGAGTTATTCTCAGGTACATGAAGGTGTGATGTCACCAAGGCACAGAGGCCCATTTATAATCAAGGGGCATCATCCACAAAACTTTTTAAACTCTTCTTACTTTCTTTCTTAAAATTTCCGTTGAAAACCATTGTGAGGTTCATGAAGCAGACCTTTGATTTTGTGCATATCCCAGGTGTATCAGAGGATGAATGGCAGTTGTTCGTAAATTGAATGCTCGTGTCTGTCCATGTTGATTTGCATGAGGACACACCCTAGCAATCCCAAAAAAGGCATGCCACCTGCAGGGTCGTGTGCAAACATCAGCCATTCATCACTGTCCACAGACGTATCTGCGCCTCATATGTGTGGTCCCTATAGAAGCTCTCTCTCTCCAAGGCCAAAATAGCCAAGTAATCCAAACGCTACAAATACGCCGTTGCTCAGCGCTGGATTTGGCTGCACATTTGTAAGTCTTTAGAGATCATTATCAATCATCATACATCACTTTTATCAATAAACAAAATGAATTACATGTGCTCCCAACAAGGTTATTATCATAAAATAAAACCAAGATGAAAAGTGCGTGTGGGAACAAACACATTGTGAACTGAAATGAAAATAAAAAGTTTTTGATAAAATGAAACTAAACTAAAACTGCAAACCTGCTCTTAAAACTAAATAAAGCTAAACTGAAATAAAAGCCAGTGAAAAATTCTAGGCTATTCAGACAGGCTAGTTAATGTAGTTAAAATAAATAGTATATTTAACATGAATATATTATGACATTAATTAATTAATTGTATTGATATACATTCGTTAACGTGAGGTCTGCAACTACTGGAAATGACTCTGCATGAATAACAAAGCATTCTAAATAGAAACCTCTTCTGCATATGCCTTTATGTGTGTTTACGAACACACATATATTTTGATCTTACCAAAGAAAAAGTTTAGAAGAGAAAAAAAGATGAATGCCGAAATGTTCACATAACATTCGCGAGCACAGATAACGATCAAATTTGATCATATGCGTGTTTCGTGAATGAGGCCCAATACGTGTAACGTCATCCTAACAAACCAACAATTAAAAAAACACTACACAGCCATACCACACCATCCTAAAGGACATCCAAAAGAAAGAAAGCGGGTCAGGGGAACCATGTGCACTCAGGAGGAGGGTCTGTGAACAGAAACAGCACGAGAAATTGCCGGTTCTCATGTTATTAAGCGAATTTGGGCCTGTTTCTGGCTGAGGTCAACTGAAAATTGAGAGGGTCAAAAATTGCAGTAATTCAGGCAGGTTTTCTAAATGCGGCTGGTTGTACTGGTAAAGTTCAATGCCGTTTGGAATGTCTCAGAGTCGTGCTAATACCTTCATCACAACCCCTTAACCATCAGACCCCATTGTGTTAGGACTTGGACTTTCATGCAATTGGATGAAACGAGATTCGGGCTTGTTCTTCCAGGTAAGGCCACACATTGGTTGCTTGCCGAAAACACTGATCAGTTTTTACGTCTCTTCCACATTGTTCATTAGCCCTTATATTAGCACTTATAAAATAAATTCAATCTGTGCATCTCAGAGATTCTGACAGCGAAATGATCGAAACAGACAGTTTCTTCGGTGTTTGGGAAAAACACCAGCCAACGGTTTTGCCGTTCCTAAGCGGTGTCTGGGGAGCCTGCATGTACTGTGCAGTTCCCCAGAAGATAGGCTCAGCGTCTGAACCTGACTCAGCCTTTGGAGCTTCAGAGTGAAATTCAAAAGCGCTCGCCCCTGCCGTCACGGGCTGAGGTGAATTTTAAGTCGCAGTCGCGCGGTAATGGGGCCGCTTGCGAGAAGAATTAGCGCGGCTGAGACCTCCTGACAGGTCTGTATCCGCGCCGGAAACGCCCGCCAACAAAAAGTATAATCCCGCGGAGGTTTTAGAAGCGCGAAGCGGCGCAGAGCCGCTATTCCCCGGGGAAGCAGATGGAAAAACTGCCATTTCCGCCGTGCCGGAACGTTTCCGCAAGATTCACTCACCGATAACCGGGTATTAACTGGAAAAAGAGCCTTACACGAGCGTTTAAATTGAAACGGCTAAAGGTCAACTCATTGATAAAAAGCACATTGATACATTTCGTTAACTTTTTTGTGGTAGATTAGTTTGAAAGGGTGATACGGGGTGAAGACGTCAGAAGAAACGCGTGTGGATCTTGAGCAAACACAGTCGCCTGCAGCAAACGCAGTAACTGTTCCCGCAACTTTCAGGAGATCAACCGCATTTTCTAATCTGCCGTTTGCACTGACTCTCTCTTTCTCTCTCTCTCTCTCTCTCTCTTGCATTCGAGCGTGCGCGTTCTCACGCCCACACGCAGAAGGAAAATAATAACGCTTTACGCCGCTCCCGGCTACAGGCAGAATACGGCTTTTGAAATATGACATACAGCCCGTCTAAATAACCCGATTTTGCGTTCAATGCGTTCACCTCGACGGTCACCTGTGAGTGACATCGTGCTTTACAGCGTTCTTGCAAGTGAAGTGCTGCAGCCTTGGGTTCCAGCACTGTATTAACTTGTCAACACAGACAGAAATGACAGGGTCAAGATAAGAGGGCAAAAAACGGGAATGCAATTTTCCCTCACAGTTTATGTGTGCTGCACGAGAGAGTCGAGCAAGTTCTGGCACCTCCTGAGCTGCCACTGCGTGGGGCAATTATGTCTGTCCTCGGATTTGAAGATCCGCAGTCCTGTTGATTTCCCACTCGGATCAACAGGCGATTTTTATTCTGGTCCTGCTGCATGTTAACACTGGCAAGTTTCTCCTGATAAAAAATTGAAAATAGTTAAGAAATTTGTTATACACTAATTATCGTTGCGGTTTGCATATGCCAATTTGTGTGTAAGCTTCAGGTCCCAAGGGCAGTGTGTTCTAGAGAGTTTTATGAATGTTTGAAGTAATTCAGAAAAGCATGATGAAAACCTTACATTTTCCTTCTACATGTCTGTCTGATCAAGACATGATATAAATCACATTTCCAGCGACAAAATGCCCCATCCAATCTGCAGTGAGCTCAAAATTCAGCTGCTAGGCTTGTGACCAAAATAAATAAGAGATAGCATAATACACTCATCCTGGCTTCACCACGCACTGGCTCCCAATTTCTTTAAGAACTGATTTAAGGCAGGGCTTGGTCTGGCCCTACCTTTTTGATCTCTTACGAGCATAAACCCCACCACACTCTATTAGATCCTCAGCTAAAGATTTCCCCATTTTCGCAGTCACTCCTTTAAAACAAGTGGAGGCAAGACATTCACAGCTAGATATTTTGCAGGTTTTATCAGGGCCTTCAAGGTTGTGTTGCCTGTTAAATTTAAAGACCTATTTTAAAACTTGCTTTCAACCTTGTGTAAATATTTTAGCTCTCTTAGTGTTTTATTCATAACAACACTGCTTTGTTTATTGTTTTTATTGTTACTTTTATAGTGCAAGAAAATATTATATTTATTATTATTATCATTATTATCATTGTTGTTGTTGTGGAATGAAGAAAACATGGCCAGATTGTACATAGTGCAACTGTAACTCAGAGCAGCTAAGATAACTAAAGAGGAATCTTATATTACAGCAGCCTTGTCTGTGTTCCCATTAACTCCAGAAACAGTCAAAGTCAAATCACCTACAGCCCTGCGTAATTAGAGTGTGCCAGAGTAAGTAATGACTGCGTTAAAACAACAGGCATGTCCAATCACTGGATCAGGAGCCCTGCTGGCCCAGACAACAAATCAACCACAAAAAAAAATTAATTTAGCCAAGTGCTGTGTACTACAGAATAAGAAAAAAACACAGGTATAACATAAAGTGTTCTCTTTCTTCTTAATGATGTTCCAGACAGTTGATTTTGGTAAGTTTAAGTTTTGGCCTATGTCTCTGGCTGTTTGTTCCATATTTCATAGCCTCATAATGACGTCCCTGAACTCATTGGCACAGCTCTGGTCCTCATGATGACAAACACCAAAAACAGACTCCAATGACGGCTAGAATCAAAACTAGATACTGAAAGCTCTCTTCTACTTGCAGGAAAGTTGAAATTGACACACTGGACTAATCAGAAATATTGTACCTGTGAAGCCCTTCGAAATGGGTGGGCTATATTAAAATACCCTTTAAAAAAAGCTGAGAATGTGCACTTAACCACCTTATGTAGCTCACTATGTATATATATATATATATATATATTGTGGCAGCCGCCCGGAAACAGACAGGGGAGTGGTGATGGAGGGGAGGTACGTGGTGGCGCGCTGGCTCCACCCCCGAGCCTTATTGGGAAGTTCCGGGTTGTGAGTGGAAAATTACCTTGGATACACGGATTTGACTGGAACAAACGGACAACCCTGCACGTGGAACGACCCCTTGTTTTGGACGAGGAACTGGCTTTGGAAAACGGACTTTGGATTATGGACTTTGGTTAACAAGAACGGTTTGTGGACTTTTTCCCTAACTTCTCCTCCCCCTTTCCCCGAGTTTGTTAATTCCCCTAATACCCCCATTACCTTGTGTGCTGCACTTTTGTTGCTGATCCTGGGCGGAGTTGAGACCCAACACCCTTGGTCCTGCTACAATATAGTGAATGAATGAATGAATCATTGCATTTATATAGCACTTTTCCATAGGCTCAAAGTGCTTTACAGTGATGAGTGGGAACTCACCTCACCCACCACCAATGTGTAGCACCAACCTGGGTGATGCACGGCAGCCATTTTGCACCAGAACGCTCACCACACATTAGCTAAAGTGGAGAGGGAGAGAACATTTTTAGTCAATTAAATCAGGGGATGATTAGGAGGCAAGCTGTAGAGAGCCAGATTGGGAATTTTGCCAGGACACCGGGGAACCCCCTACTCTTTGCGACATGGGATATTTAATGACCACAGTGAGTCAGGACCTCGGTTTAATGTCTCATCCGAAAGATATATATATATATATATATATATATATAAAAGAAAAACCAACATAAAGTGTGGTGTCGGGCCACCATGAGCTGCCAGAATGGCTTCAATGCACATTTTCTACAAATCTCTGGAACTCAACTAGGGATATGGAACATCATTTTTCCAAAAGATATTCCGTCATTTAGTGTTTTGATGATGGTGGTGGAGAACACTGCCTAACAAGTGACCTATGGTTTGTTGTTTATGCCCAGAAAGTCCACTGCTCTGCACATTTAACATAACCACATAGGTAAATGACATTCAATTTAAACATGGTTACCCAGTTACACTGTATTCAAGTTTTTGTAATTTTATAGCAGTACAGACATTTTTACTAAGGATCTGCAGGGCTAAGGTGCTGCATCTGAGGTTTATGCGGACTCTCCCCTATGTTTTCGAAGTGTGAATCTTTGTAAAAAATAAAAAAAAATTTAAAACACATGACTCCTTCATCTTTTCGAACAGTTGCCTGTTAGAAAAGTTGAGAGATGGTGACTCTGGAGATGGTTGGCTATACAGTATTATACAACTTGAAATATTTACACAGTGTTTATTTTATTAACGTTTTAACATTTAAAGGATATAATGCTCTTCTATTGCATCCATGGATCCTGACACCTGTCCAAAACCCGACTTCACCAGAGATGGAGCAGTACAACAATGTAATTTTCCTGCCATACATAAAATGTAAATACTGGCAGTGCATTAAAATGAACTCAAGCTCATTTACATAACCAGTCTTAGTAAATACTCAATCGGCGACGCAAAATTTTTCAGCAATTACGGTAATTTGTGGCATGCATAGTAAATATGGGCCTCGTAAAATTTGCATAATCAGGTAATGTTACAACTATAAAATTCAGGAGACATGATGTTAGTTTGATAAATTGAGTAAACAAGCCTTTTAGCTAGCTAACGTTGGTTAATATTAGGCTACCCGGGCTATCTTCCCTCTACTTACAATTGCCACACTAAAGATAATGTTAGGCTCCATGTCTAGGGGGTCTCAAATTGGATGAAATGTTTCCAATGTGTTTATGTTAACTATGTAGAAAGTACAAACATGTAACATACGTGTACAAAGTTAGCTAGATAGCTACTCTAATCACTGTCCCACTGAAAAGCATGGTTTTAGGAAGCAAATGCTAGCTAACGTGTTAATCTTTCCACTGTGTTGTGTTGCCTGGCAACCATTCAGCAATGTTGTTATAGAAATGTATTGCTTGGTGGAAGATTGCTTTTGTATTTTTTATTAATAGATGATTGCATGCATTGAACAATGCTGTCTTTTATATTTGGCTATAACGTTAAAGATATGACCACCATTTTATGAAAGCAAAAAGGCACGAGAGGCCGTGCTATAATGTCAATATAGTTAAAGGGCCTTGTGCCTCCATATATATATATATATGTGTGTGTGTGTGTGTGTGTATATAGTTAACATTATTTATGGTGCTTGTTGCAGCAATGGATGTTGTGAATTCTTGTTCTGTGGCTTCAAAATACATGTAATTTGTAAGTGGAAATTGAATGTGAAATTGAACTGTGAATGATCTGAAGATTCCACATGAGAGGCAGGTTCAGGTTCATCCTTCACAGCGGAGTGATGAGATCAGTATCAGGAGGTCTCACTGGAGTCCCAGAGGAGATCAGATTAAGGTGCTCTTTCCATGGATTATATTGAAGAAGATGACTATCACTGTTGTAGTCGTTGGTACACCATCAAACAGATGTCAGAATCAGCCATGTGCATTTAAACATTCAGCAGTTGAAGCTACTTGCAATGCACAACGTCCCAATACTGTGATCAACATAATCACACATTTTTACAGGGATTTCAAGACCTGCAGTCTAAAGCCATGCTGCCTATGTTTCAGGCTGTTCTTTCCTGAAAAGCTTCTTCTCAGACCGGACAGGAAGGAAACTCCCGGAGGTCTGCCTACACTTTCAAACACTACGGTTCACCATGACCAGCAAACAGAATATATAAGAGACCGGGACCTGAAGCAGCTTGCACAGCAAAGCTGTCAGTGTTAAATCAACTGTAACAACCGGTCCAATTAGGAACAGTTTCCTTTGGACACTTAGAGAAGCCTGCTGTACTGCCTCTTAGGGGGCACAAAGTGCAAATGAGATTAACGGCAGACCAGTGCTAAACCAGTGCCAGATTAACTACCTAACAAGTGCCAGACCAGTACCAGATTAACTACCTAACAAGTACCAGACCAGTACCAGATTAACTACCTAACAAGTACCAAACCAGTACCAGATTAACTACCTAACGAGTGCCAGACCAGTACCAGATTAACTACCTAACAAGTACCAGACCAGTACCAGATTAACTACCTAACAAGTACCAGACCAGTACCAGATTAACTACCTAACAAGTACCAAACCAGTACCAGATTAACTACCTAACAAGTACCAGACCAGTACCAGATTAACTACCTAACAAGTACCAGACCAGTACCAGATTAACTACCTAACAAGTACCAAACCAGTACCAGATTAACTACCTAACAAGTACCAGACCAGTACCAGATTAACTACCTACCTAACAAGTACCAAACCAGTACCAGATTAACTACCTAACAAGTACCAGACCAGTACCAGATTAACTACCTAACAAGTACCAAACCAGTACCAGATTAACTACCTAACGAGTGCCAGACCAGTGCCAGATTAACTACCTAACGAGTGCCAGACCAGTACCAGATAGAGGTGGGGTGTGTATACATGTGTGTTCCTAGAGGAGGGGTGTGTATGCATGTGTGTGTCTCTAGAGGTGGGATGTGTATTCGTGTGTGTCTCTAGAGGGGTGTGTATGCGTGTGTGTGTCTCTAGAGGGGTGTGTATACATGTGTGTGTCCCTAGAGGTGGGGTGTGTATGCATGTGTGTCCCTAGAGGAGGGGTGTGTATGCATGTGTGTGTCTCAAGAGGTGGGGTGTGTATACATGTTTGTGTCCCTAGAGGAGGGGTGTGTATGCATGTGTGTCCCTAGAGGAGGGGTGTGTATGCATGTGTGTCCCTAGAGGAGGGGTGTGTATGCATGTGTGTGTCTCTAGAGGAGGGGTGTGTATGCATGTGTGTGTCTCTAGAGGTGGGATGTGTATTCATGTGTGTCTCTAGAGGGGTGTGTATGCGTGTGTGTGTCTCTAGAGGGGTGTGTATACATGTGTGTGTCCCTAGAGGTGGGGTGTGTATGCATGTGTGTCCCTAGAGGAGGGGTGTGTATGCATGTGTGTGTCTCAAGAGGTGGGGTGTGTATACATGTTTGTGTCCCTAGAGGAGGGGTGTGTATGCATGTGTGTCCCTAGAGGAGGGGTGTGTATGCATGTGTGTCCCTAGAGGAGGGGTGTGTATGCATGTGTGTGTCTCTAGAGGAGGGGTGTGTATGCATGTGTGTGTCTCTAGAGGTGGGATGTGTATTCGTGTGTGTCTCTAGAGGGGTGTGTATGCGTGTGTGTGTCTCTAGAGGGGGGTGTATACATGTGTGTGTCCCTAGAGGAGGGGTGTGTATGCATGTGTGTCCCTAGAGGAGGGGTGTGTATACATGTGTGTGTCCCTAGAGGAGGGGTGTGTATGCATGTGTGTGTCTCTAGAGGTGGGATGTGTATTCATGTGTGTCTCTAGAGGGGTGTGTATGCGTGTGTGTGTCTCTAGAGGGGTGTGTATACATGTGTGTGTCCCTAGAGGTGGGGTGTGTATGCATGTGTGTCCCTAGAGGAGGGTTGTGTATGCATGTGTGTGTCTCTAGAGGTGGGGTGTGTATGCATGTGTGTGTCTCTAGAGGAGGGGTGTGTATGCGTGTGTGTCCCTAGAGGAGGGGTGTGTATACATGTGTGTGTCCCTAGAGGAGGGGTGTGTATGCATGTGTGTGTCTCTAGAGGAGGGGTGTGTATGCATGTGTGTGTCTCTAGAGGTTGGGTGTGTATGCATGTGTGTGTCCCTAGAGGAGGGGTGTGTATGCATGTGTGTGTCCCTAGAGGAGGGGTGTGTATGCGTGTGTGTGTCCCTAGAGGAGGGGTGTGTATGCGTGTGTGTGTCCCTAGAGGTTGGGTGTGTATGCATGTGTGTGTCCCTGGAGGTGGGGTGTGTATGCATGCATGCACATGCACACAGGGGGGCCTCTCTCCTAAGTATTCTCCCAGCACAAATCATTTATAGATCCGTCCCTGAGAGTAGGCACTGAAGGAGGGCGTATGAGTTCATTTCAGTGGAGTTAAGATGATTCATGATGAATATCAGTTTGTGCATTAATGTATTGTAGGTACAACACAAAGCATGAGTGACAGTAAAATGATCAGTTTCAAACTCTGACACATTTGACCGCTATCAGATTAATGTAAACTGCAATGTATAGTGGAATTACCATTAGACACTTACTGTGAATGTGTCATGATGTGACATGAATTTGAACACTCCTGAACCCAAGCATTTCCCACAAAACTGTAAAAAAATTGTACTGTAGGCACTGGTTTGATGACCTGCCAGTGGATGTCTGCATTTCATTTTTCGTGCGGTTGTGTTTTGCTCTACAATTGAACTCATCCAGAATCAGCATCAGGCTGCCTGTGTATAAAGACAGGGGGACTGAAATCAGTGCGGATGGCGATGGGGAAGGCGACTCCACTCAGCAAAGCTGAATTCTCGTTCAACGCTCACTATCCCCTTGATTAAGGGAGAACTTAGTGTCCAATCCTACGAAAGAGTCTTGCCTTACTCCTTTACTGGCGTTTATCCCAGAGTTTGCCTTCTGCAGCTGCCGTCTGGAGTCACCGTGGAGACATCTCCCAAGATTCCGCCACCTGCCATGTTTACATTCTCTGTGAGAAGAGCGACACGTCTCGAGAGCTCCGGGCGAGAGCGGCGCTGGAAAACACACTGCCTCCAGCAAGTCCCACAGCACCGCTGCCAGGTCCCCATAGCACCGCTGCCAGGTCCCCACAGCACCGCTGCCAGGTCCCCACAGCACCGCTGCCACGTCCCCATAGCACCGCTGCCAGGTCCCCACAGCACCACTGCCAGGTCCCCACAGCACCGCTGCCACGTCCTCATAGCACCGCTGCCACGTCCCCACAGCACCGCTGCCACGTCCCCACAGCACCGCTGCCAGGTCCCCACAGCACTGCTGCCACGTCCCCACAGCACCGCTGCCAGGTCCCCACAGCACTGCTGCCACGTCCCCATAGCACCGCTGCCAGGTCCCCACAGCACTGCTGCCACGTCCCCACAGCACCGCTGCCAGGTCCCCACAGCACCGCTGCCACGTCCCCACAGCACCGCTGCCAGGTCCCCATAGCACCGCTGCCACGTCCCCATAGCACCGCTGCCAGGTCCCCACAGCACCGCTGCCAGGTTCCCACAGCACTGCTGCCATGTCCCCACAGCACCGCTGCCAGGTCCCCACAGCACTGCTGCCACGTCCCCACAGCACCGCTGCCAGGTCCCCATAGCACCGCTGCCAGGTCCCCAGAGCACCGCTGCCAGGTCCCCACAGCACCGCTGCCACGTCCCCACAGCACCGCTGCCAGGTCCCCATAGCACCGCTGCCACGTCCCCATAGCACCGCTGCCAGGTCCCCACAGCACCGCTGCCAGGTTCCCACAGCACTGCTGCCACGTCCCCACAGCACCGCTGCCAGGTCCCCACAGCACTGCTGCCACGTCCCCACAGCACCGCTGCCAGGTCCCCATAGCACCGCTGCCAGGTCCCCAGAGCACCGCTGCCAGGTCCCCACAGCACCGCTGCCAGGTCCCCACAGCACCGCTGCCAGGTCCCCAGAGCACCGCTGCCAGGTCCCCACAGCACCGCTGCCAGGTCCCCACAGCACCGCTGCCAGGTCCCCACAGCACCGCTGCCACGTCCCCACAGCACCGCTGCCAGGTCCCCACAGCACCGCTGCCACGTCCCCATAGCACCGCTGCCAGGCCCCCATAGCACCGCTGCCAGGTCCCCACAGCACCGCTGCCATGTCCCCATAGCACCGCTGCCAGGCCCCCATAGCACCGCTGCCAGGTCCCCATAGCACCGCTGCCAGGTCCCCATAGCACCACTGCCAGGTCCCCATAGCACTGCTGCTAGGTCCCCATAGCACCGCTGCCACGTCCCCATAGCACCACTGCCAGGTCCCCAGAATCCACACGCTACGTTTCCTTACGTCCCCTATCTAGGTCAGGAGTGCAAGACAGAGGGTACGGGTAGGAATCCTCTCTCCCCTACCCAGCACTGACCTGAACAACAAAGCTAGATAAAGCCAATTTATGTCTTTTATTTAATAAACAAGACAGGGAAGCAATTCAAGTCTTCAGGAGGGTGCAAGGCCAAAACAATAAAGAAAACAGTACCTGTGAGAGAGGAATAAATAACCTAAGAACCAAAACCCAAAAATAACAACAGAGATCAAACGTAACTCCCTCTCTAAGCACACACGGGAGAAAAAAGGAAACATGATAAAGCTAGCATCCTTATTTAAAGTTAAGGTGCAAGTCAAGCACAGTCTAGTAAGCAATCAAGAACGGACACTACAATTCCCAACAAGCATCAACAATCTGGTGTCTGACTGCAGGAGGAAGGAGACCAGGGCCATCTTGAAGCCGCTGGTCTTTTATTCGCATTCCCCACTTTTGCTCCACCGATCCCAACATATTTATAAATACCAGGACGGATCCGCCTGACGGAATTAGGAGAGTAAAGACAGACGCAAAGATGGCAGAAGGAACACACAGGCACACGCGCACGCGCACACACACACACACAAGCGCGCATGCACACATGCATGCACACACACACACGCACACACAGCCAACAACCACTGAAATGTCAACAAAAACAATACTAACAATAACAATAAATAATAATAATAATAATAATAATAATAATAATAATAATAATAATAATAATAATAATAATACCAACCTAGGACATGTTTTCAGAGTTTCATGTTGTACATTCTCATTGTCCAGTTGGAATAAAATCTATTAATCTATCTCACATTTTGTTTTTGGGTTGGGCCACTGAATTTAAATCTTTTTTTTTTCTGATACATTGTGATCTACACTGAGCACCATAATTCATTGGACAGTGACATATTTTTTGTTATTTTGGTTCTGTACTCTAGCACTTTGAGTTTCAAAGGATACAATGACAATGAGGTTGAAGTATAGACTGTCAGCTCTAATTTGAAGGTATTTTCATGCATATCGGATGAACCGTTTAGAATTGACAGCACCATGGAATTATAGTTTTTTTTTTACAATTGGTTATACCCATGTCTCAATACTGAGTACACCTTTTCAAAACTCTTAACGTAGTTCTCTTTACCAACATGCAGCTTGACACAACAATTAATCTTGCATGCAAAATGCACTAAGTCTACCAAAACACTTCATACATGTCTCAAAATCAATGCATTCTACCATAACACTGGCTAAACGTGTCGCCCAACAAGATCACTTTGTCACTCATAACAGAATGACCTAAAAAAACACTAACAACATGTGGCATTACCAGATGTATAATTTTATCTTTGAAGAATATTTTTCTTTACATAAACCCAAGGTTCCAATATAAAATAAGAATGGCCCTTCATTATTGTCTGCAATGTAATAAATTATTTTAATGAATCAATAATGCAGCAATATTTCTCAATATGCTTTATTTTTGCCATATTTTTGCATATGCAGTCGTACTGCAATTCCAAAATGCCAACACAAAATGAAATACAAAATGAAACAGCATTTCCAATACCATATTATGAAAACAAACAAACAAACGTGTTTGAATAAAAAAAAAAATCAATCCAAAGTTGTCCCCTTGTGTATAGATGGTAATGAAGGTGAAGACAAAACAACTGGGTAGGTCCTCAGCTAAAAGGGGGATCAGCTGTGGCTGTTCTCGTTTTTTTGTATTCTTTTTATTTTTAGATTTTCAATATATTTCAATATGATATTACCGTGGAAATGTATCAAATTGCTGTCTAAATCATTTTTGCTATGTTTTGAACTCAGGTTTAACAGTTTTGAAATCAGTACGTTAACATGTGCAAAAAGTGCTGTAAAATAGAATATTGGTGGTGGTTGTGTGTGAGTGAGAAAAGGATTCATGAATTTTGAAAGATGTTGTCATTGAATGCATTTTATGTCAAAGCAATGAAAAATGGTCCACAGTTTAGTCCACATAGAATGCTGTTGTGCTAACTGTGTGAGGAGTTTTGAAAAATGCTTGTTACAATTGTGAAAAACTGTAATGTCTACTCTGTGATGGAACTATGGAATCGGGATATGGAACTAAAATTTAAAAAGGGTGACAAATTACATGTTGGAGATCAAATGTGATTCGTTATCACGGTGCAAAGTTAAACCCCGGCTTTCCCCACACCGCAAGCTATCCCAACATGCCTTGCCAATGCTGGAAGCCACCTCTCATTGGAAACGAGTGGATGCAGTGTCACTACCCTAAAAAATCAATTTTCGTCTGTACCTCCCACAGGCCGACCTCCCCGCTGCCTCCTTCCTCTACGCTCCCTACTCCCGCAAAAGAATTGACGGTCCTTCCTAGAGAGTCAGATTGACGTGTGTAGCAGTGTGTATTCACGGTAGTCCTCCCAGCAATCGGTACATCTGCATTACCGCAAACCATTCCATTCCACAGCTGTGGGGCTTCCCGAGCCGCTGGACGCAGGGGTCCAGGAACCAGATTCTGGGGCCGTGAGTTATTGGGGGTTTGGACAATAGTCTCGGGCGAAATAACCATTGTGTTTTAGTGCGCTTTCACTGTAGTAGCAGTGTGGTAGCATGGGCAGTTTCTTTTTTGTTCGTTTTGTACTACAACTGGAGCCAGAATAATCGCTGTACAACATGTGTGTTTCCTTCGCTACCCACCCTCTTTCTCTCCATATTGTCGTGCATATTCTAATGGAGTGTACGAGTGCCTGATCCGTTTGTGTTAAGGTGAAGCATACTGAGAACTATGACAGAAGACTTCTGGCATGCCAACTGGTGATTGTAGAGTGATAATTAAGACTGTCTGTCACGGATCTCATGGGTTCCGTGATTTTTGCCTTTTTTTGAAAGTTCCATGACTTTCACAGTTTTTTTAAAATGTATTTATATTTTTTTGGGCTGTTTCAGCTTTTATTTGGATAGAACAGTGTAGAGAGACAGGAATAATTAGGAGGAGAGAGAGAGGGACAGACGTGCCACAAAGGTCGGCGGTCGGACTCGAACCGCCGACGTCGCGGCTCGCATTGGGCATGCGGATAGTGCTCTACGGGCTGCGCCACTGGAGCCCCTTTCCCAGTTTTTTGTCATTCCATGATTTTTCAGCAGTTTGGGATGGCAACTGTCAACCTTAACGTAGCCTACAGTATAAAGGGCTACACATTTTAACAGTATTGCCAAATGCTGGGAGAAACAAAGTGCGACAATTTATATGGATTCTGGAATGCACTGGGATCAAGATTCTAGGCCTTGTCAGTTCCTGCAATCACATGTTTGACAGCCCGTCAACAATTCCCTACTCTCTTCTCTCATTATGGTAATGTTCAATGACAAACCTAACAGTGTTCAACATGCTGTACCAAAACAAACTTTAAAGAGATTTACATGATAATAGAGTCGTAATATCAAATGTCAAAATGTAATGCCAAAATAATTAAGGAAGTGGAAGAATGAAAAGGTGTCAGAGGTTAAACCCAATATGCCGTTCTCATACTTTTATGAATTCATGGTTTGAACACGGTCACAATCCAACCTATTCAAAGTCATAGCAAGCACTGGGTGAGGGACTACACAATTATAACAATTACATGCAATAATCCCTGGTTTGAGGGTGTATTTTATGATGGGAAAGGGCTAAACAAAATCCCAAGATAATCTTTAAAGCCAGCTTTCTCTACATATTCAGATATATCTCCAGGCATATTTACTCAGTCTCATCAGACGATCCCTCATTTTGTAGCATTGCGTCTGCACATGAAATGAAAAACAAAAACATCTAACGTTGAAACATGTCTCAAAAGTATGTGAGTTCACATATTATCATTAGCACTGCTCGGACGTGAGATCTGTGTGGTGGCTGAACCTCTGCTCCTCTGGCTCTCCCCACACTCGCCCCTCTCTCCCACCTCGCCCCCCCCAGCTTTCCCCTCGCTCGCCCCTCTCTCTCCCCTCACTCACCCCTCACTCGCCCCTTTCTCACCCCTCACTCTCCCCTCGCTCGCCCCTCTCTCTCCCCTCACTCACCCCTCACTCGCCCCTCTCTCTCCCCTCACTCACCCCTCACTCGCCCCTTTCTCTCCCCTCGCTCGCCCCTCTCTCTCCCCTCACTCACCCCTCACTCGCCCCTTTCTCTCCCCTCGCTCGCCCCTCTCTCTCCCCTCACTCACCCCTCACTCGCCCCTTTCTCACCCCTCACTCTCCCCTCGCTCGCCCCTCTCTCTCCCCTCACTCACCCCTCACTCGCCCCTTTCTCTCCCCTCGCTCGCCCCTCTGTCTCCCCTCACTCACCCCTCACTCACCCCTTTCTCTTCCCTCGCTCGCCCCTCTCTCTCCCCTCACTCACCCCTCACTCGCCCCTTTCTCACCCCTCACTCTCCCCTCGCTCGCCCCTCTCTCTCCCCTCACTCACCCCTCACTCGCCCCTTTCTCTCCCCTCGCTCGCCCCTCTCTCTCCCCTCACTCACCCCTCACTCGCCCCTTTCTCACCCCTCACTCTCCCCTCGCTCGCCCCTCTCTCTCCCCTCACTCACCCCTCACTCGCCCCTTTCTCTCCCCTCGCTCGCCCCTCTGTCTCCCCTCACTCACCCCTCACTCGCCCCTCTCTCTCACCTCACTCACCCCTCACTGGCCCCTCACTCACCCCTCACTCATCCCTCGCTCGCCCCTCTCTCTCCCCTCACTCACCCCTCACTCGCCCCTCTCCCCCCTCACTCGCCCCTCGCTCGCCCCTCTCTCTCCCCTCACTCACCCCTTTCTCACCCCTCACTCCCCCCTCGCTCGCCCCTCTCTCTCCCCTCACTCACCCCTCGCTCGCCCCTGTCTCCCCTCACCCACCCCTCGCTCGCCCCTCTCTCCCCACGCTCGCCCCTCTCTCTCACCTCGCTCCCCCCAGCTTTCCCCTCCCTCGTCCATCTCTCTCCCCTCACTCGCCCCTCGCTTTCCCCTCGCTCGCCCCTCTCTCCCCACGCTCGCCCCTCTCTCTCCCCTCACTCACCCCTCGCTCGCCCCTCTGTCTCCCCTCACCCACCCCTCGCTCGCCCCTCTCTCCCCACGCTCGCCCCTCTCTCTCCCCTCACTCACCCCTCGCTCGCCCCTGTCTCCCCTCACCCACCCCTCGCTCGCCCCTCTCTCCCCACGCTCGCCCCTCTCTCTCCCCTCACTCACCCCTCGCTCGCCCCTCTCTCTCCCCTCACTCACCCCTCACTCGCCCCTCTCTCCCCTCACTCGCCCCTCGCTTTCCCCTCACTCGGCACTCTCTCCCCTCTCTCTCACCTCGCCCCCCCAGCTTTCCCCTCCCTCGCCCCACTCGCTCGCCTCTCTTGTCCCTCGCTTTCCCCTCGCTTTCCCCTCACTCGCCCCTTTCTCTCCCCTCGCTCGCCCCTCTCTCTCCCCTCACTCACCCCTCTCTCCCCTTGCTCGCCCCTCACTTTCCCCTCGCTCGCCCCTCTCTCCCCTTGCTCGCCCCTTTCTCACCCCTCACTCTCCCCTCGCTCGCCCCTCTCTCTCCCCTCACTCACCCCTCACTCGCCCCTCTCTCTCCCCTCACTCACCCCTCACTCGCCCCTTTCTCTCCCCTCGCTCGCCCCTCTCTCTCCCCTCACTCACCCCTCACTCGCCCCTTTCTCTCCCCTCGCTCGCCCCTCTCTCTCCCCTCACTCACCCCTCACTCGCCCCTTTCTCTCCCCTCGCTCGCCCCTCTCTCTCCCCTCACTCTCCCCTCGCTCGCCCCTCTCTCTCCCCTCACTCACCCCTCACTCGCCCCTCTCTCTCCCCTCACTCACCCCTCACTCGCCCCTTTCTCTCCCCTCGCTCGCCCCTCTGTCTCCCCTCACTCACCCCTCACTCGCCCCTCTCTCTCACCTCACTCACCCCTCACTCATCCCTCGCTCGCCCCTCTCTCTCCCCTCACTCACCCCTCACTCGCCCCTCTCCCCCCTCACTCGCCCCTCGCTCGCCCCTCTCTCTCCCCTCACTCACCCCTTTCTCACCCCTCACTCCCCCCTCGCTCGCCCCTCTCTCTCCCCTCGCTTGCCCCTTTCTCTCACCTCGTTCTCCCCTCTCTCCCCTCGCTCGCCCCTCTCTCTCCCCTCGCTTGCCCCTTTCTCTCACCTCGTTCTCCCCTCTCTCCCCTTGCTCGCCCCTCTCTCACCTCGTTCTCCCCTCTCTCCCCTCGCTCGCCCCTCTCTCTCCTCTCACTCACCCCTCTCTCTCCCTGCTCCCCTGTTCCCCCAGCCTCCTGGTCCCTCCACCATCTGTTTATTCTAAATAGCCAATCAGAGCCCTGTTTGGAGCCGAGCACCACGGGACTCTGCTGTGCCACGCGGATGTGCTGCCGTTCTACACACGCTTCTCGCATCGTTTCCACGTTTTTGGAATACGCGCTGCAAAACAGGCTCGGACTCGACTAACGTTTGTGCTTAAATGGACTCTCACAGTTAACTGTGTGACATGTTTTTCTTTGTAATCACACTGGCTAATCCTGCAATCACAAAAATGAAACCATCAGATTGGCTCTTCATAAAAATAATAAATGAATGCCTTTATTTCTAAGGTTAAGTGTGAATGGTGATTTAATCTATTTAGATTTTTTTGCATACAGAAACGTGGACAGAATGAAAATCCACACCTTCATGAGAGGCCATTATAAGGATCAAGGAATACCAAGATTCAGGACAGATGAAAGGATTAGCTAGACCTTTCAGACACTTCTCTCTCTCTTCCCAGTACAGACACTTCTCTCTCTCTTCCCAGTACAGACACTTCTCTCTCTCTCCCCAGTACAGACACCTCTCTCTCTCCCCAGTACAGACTCCTCTCTCTCCCCAGTACAGACACATCTCTCTTTCCCCAGTACAGACACTCCTCTCTCTCTCCCCAGTACATACACTTCTCTCTCTCTCCCCAGTACAGACACTTCTCTGTCTCTACCCAGTATAGACATCTCTCTCTCTTTCTCTAGTACAGACACTTTTCTCTCTTTCCCCAGTACAGACACTTCTCTATCTCCCCAGTACAGACACCTCTCTCTCCCCAGTACAGACATGTCTCTCTACCCAGTACAGACACGTCGCTCTACCCAGTACAGACACTTCTCTCTCTCCCCAGTACAGACACTTCTCTGTCTCTACCCAGTATAGACATCTCTCTCTCTTTCTCTAGTACAGACACGTTTCTCTCTTTCCCCAGTACAGACACTTCTCTATCTCCCCAGTACAGACACCTCTCTCTCCCCAGTACAGACATGTCTCTCTACCCAGTACAGACACGTCGCTCTACCCAGTACAGACACTTCTCTCTCTCCCCAGTACAGACACTTCTCTCTCTCTCCCTAGTAGACACCTCTCTCTTCCCAGTACAGACACTTCTCTCTCTCCCCAGTACAGACACTTCTCTCTTTCCCCAGTACAGACACCTCTCTCTCCCCAGTACAGACACTTCTCTCTCTCTCCCTAGTACAGACACCTCTCTCTCCCCAGTACAGACACATCTCTCTCCCCAGTACAGACACGTTGCTCTACCCAGTACAGACACTTCTCTCTCTCCCCAGTACAGACACTTCTCTCTCTCTCTCTAGTACAGACACCTCTCTCTTCCCAGTACAGACACTTCTCTCTCTCCCTAGTACAGACACTTCTATCTCTCCCCAGTACAGACACTTCTTTCTCTCCCTAGTACAGACACTTCTCTCTCTCCTCAGTACAGACACTTCTCTCTCTCCTCAGTACAGACAGTACTTTGTCCTTTGAAATTCTTTGATTTCAAAATGAATGCTGATGATTGTGGAACATAATAAAAATAACAATATCAACAACAACAACAACAACAACAATAAGAAGAATAATAATAATAATAATAATAATAATAATAATAATAATAATAACCAGGACCAATACCATAATTTCCCCCACCCACCCCGAGAACTATCAGCATCAGATTTTCCAGCTGAAATGAGTGGTCTCTAGGCACAGAAAGACTCTTTTCTCATTCCATTTTCTACCCTAATCATGACTAGTAGACCCCTTCAACATTTCATTTCAAGTCACCACCTTGCATCAAAGGACATTCCCCTGACAACTGGAAATGAGATTGGGCAGCAAGTGTCTGAAGTGTTATCACCATCTCTCAGTGGGAACACATTGTTTCATCCATAAGACAATCTCATGTCCTACTCAAATCTGCTCTCACCATCGGCTCATTAGAGTCATGCCCCTGTTTCCAAAGCCATCTCCTGAATTAGTACGTCTCGAGGTATAGTACAAAGGTACATGGTATTTTATTAGACTCTTGAAGATGTGCTTGTGCAGATCACTTTTTATTCAGTTAAATGGTGGAGTTTCCTGAGATGTAGTAGGTGCTGTGTGTAAACCTTATATCTTCAGAAATGTTCTTCCACGAACAAAAACCTCCATTTTACGTATATGAATGCAACATTCTGGCTCTTTTGCGTGGGTTTTGAAAGAACTTTTCTATTCGTTGTAGACTTTAACAGGGCTGGATTGGAACTTTTGTGGAAGGAAAAGAAACTTGACATTCATCACCTTAAGGGGCTGTCGTAATGTGTGGATGGGCCCCACATTCTGGAATCTGTTAATGCACTGTTCCATTGTGTGGACAGGTCCGGTGGCCCTGAGGGGCAACCCTTGTTCTCCCAGAACTGCCTACACACACTGAAACAGTTCCACACACAGACCTGCCTACACAAACTGAAACAGTTCCATACACAGAACTGCCTACACACACTGAAACAGCTCCACACACAGAACTGCCTACACACACTGAAACAGCTCCACACACAGACCTGCCTACACACACTGAGAAACAGCTCCACACACAGACCTGCCTACACACACTGAGAAACAGCTCCACACACAGACCTGCCTACACACACTGAAACAGCTCCACACACAGAACTGCCTACACACACTGAAACAGCTCCACACACAGAACTGCCTACACACACTGAAACAGCTCCACACACAGAACTGCCTACACACACTGAGAAACAGCTCCACACACACAACTGCCTACACACACTGAGAAACAGCTCCACACACACAACTGTCTACACACACTGAGAAACAGCTCCACACACACAACTGCCTACACACATTGAAAAAAAACAGCTCCACACACAGAACTGCCTACACACACTGAAACAGCTCCACACACAGAACTGCCTACACACACTGAGAAACAGCTCCACACACAGAATTGCCTACACACACTGAGAAACAGCTCCACACACAGAACTGCCTACACAAACTGAGAAACAGCTCCACACACAGACCTGCCTACACAAACTGAAACAGTTCCATACACAGAACTGCCTACACACACTGAAACAGCTCCACACACAGAACTGCCTACACACACTGAGAAACAGCTCCACACACAGACCTGCCTACACAAACTGAAACAGTTCCATACACAGAACTGCCTACACACACTGAAACAGCTCCACACACAGAACTGCCTACACACACTGAAACAGCTCCACACACAGAACTGCCTACACACACTGAGAAACAGCTCCACACACAGACCTGCCTACACAAACTGAAACAGCTCCACACACAGAACTGCCTACACACACTGAAACAGCTCCACACACAGAACTGCCTACACACATTGAAAAAAAACAGCTCCACACACAGAACTGCCTACACACACTGAGAAACAGCTCCACACACAGAACTGCCTACACACACTGAAACAGCTCCACACACAGACCTGCCTACACACACTGAGAAACAGCTCCACAAACACAACTGCCTACACACACTGAAACAGCTCCACACACAGAACTGCCTACACACACTGAAACAGCTCCACACACAGAACTGCCTACACACACTGAGAAACAGCTCCACACACACAACTGCCTACACACACTGAGAAACAGCTCCACACACACAACTGCCTACACACACTGAGAAACAGCTCCACACACACAACTGCCTACACACATTGAAAAAAAACAGCTCCACACACACAACTGCCTACACACACTGAGAAACAGCTCCACAAACACAACTGCCTACACACACTGAAACAGCTCCACACACAGAACTGCCTACACACACTGAAACAGCTCCACACACAGAACTGCCTACACACACTGAGAAACAGCTCCACACACACAACTGCCTACACACACTGAAACAGCTCCACACACAGAACTGCCTACACACACTGAGAAACAGCTCCACACACAGAATTGCCTACACACACTGAGAAACAGCTCCACACACAGAACTGCCTACACAAACTGAGAAACAGCTCCACACACAGACCTGCCTACACAAACTGAAACAGTTCCATACACAGAACTGCCTACACACACTGAAACAGCTCCACACACAGAACTGCCTACACACACTGAAACAGCTCCACACACAGAACTGCCTACACACACTGAAACAGCTCCACACACAGAACTGCCTACACACACTGAGAAACAGCTCCACACACAGAACTGCCTACACACACTGAAACAGCTCCACACACAGACCTGCCTACACACACTGAAACAGCTCCACACACAGACCTGCCTACACACACTGAGAAACAGCACCACACACAGACCTGCCTACACACACTGAAACAGCTCCACACACAGAACTGCCTACACACACTGAAACAGCTCCACACACAGACCTGCCTACACACACTGAAACAGTTCCACACACAGAACTGCCTACACAAACTGAAACAGCTCCACACACAGAACTGGCTACACACACTGAGAAACAGCTCCACACACAGACCTGCCTACACACACTGAGAAACAGCTCTACACACAGACCTGCCTACACACACTGAGAAACAGCTCCACACACAGAACTGCCTACACACACTGAAACAGCTCCACACACAGACCTGCCTACACACACTGGAAACAGCTCCACACACAGAACTGCCTACACACACTGAAACAGCTCCACACACAGACCAACCTACACACACTGAAACAGCTCCACACACAGACCTGCCTACACACACTGAAACAGCTCCACACACAGACCTGCCTACACACACTGAAACAGCTCCACACACAGAACTGCCTACACAAACTGAAAAACAACTGCACACACAGAACCGCCTACACACACTATAACAGCTCCATGCACAGAACTGCCTACACACACTGAGAAACAGCTCCACACACAGAACTGCCTACACACACTGAGAAACAGCTCCACACACACAACTGCCTACACACATTGAAAAAGAACAGCTCCACAAACACAACTGCCTACACACACTGAAACAGCTCCACAAACACAACTGCCTACACACACTGAAAAACAGCTCCACACACAGAACTGCCGACACACACTGAGAAACAGCTCCACACACAGAACTGCCGACACACACTGAGAAACAGCTCCACACACAGAACTGCCGACACACACTGAAACAGCTCCACACACAGAACTGCCTACACACACTGAAACAGCTCCACACACAGACCTGCCTACACACACTGGAAACAGCTCCACACACAGAACTGCCTACACACACTGAAACAGCTCCACACACAGACCTGCCTACACACACTGAAACAGCTCCACACACAGAACTGCCTACACATACTGAGAAACAGGTCCACACACACAACTGCCTACACACACTGAGAAACAGGTCCACACACAGATCTGCCTACACACACTATAACAGCTCCACACACAGACCTGCCTACACATACTGAGAAACAGCTCCACACACAGAACTGCCTACACACACTGAAAAACATCTCCACACACAGAACTGCCTACACACACTGAAACAGCTCCACACACAGACCTGCCTACACACACTGGAAACAGCTCCACACACAGAACTGCCTACACACACTGAAACAGCTCCACACACAGACCTGCCTGCACACACTGAGAAACAGCTCCACACACAAAACTGCCTACACACACTGAAACAGCTCCACACACAGACCTGCCTACACACACTGAAACAGCTCCACACACAGAACTGCCTACACACACTGAAACAGCTCCACACACAGAACTGCCTACACACACTGAAAAACAGCTCCACACACAGACCTGCCTACACACACTGAAACAGCTCCACACACAGAACTGCCTACACACACTGAAACAGCTCCACACACAGACCTGCCTACACACACTGAAAAACAGCTCCACACACAGAACTGCCTACACATACTGAGAAACAGGTCCACACACACAACTGCCTACACACACTGAGAAACAGCTCCACACACACAACTGCCTACACACATTGAAAAAGAACAGCTCCACAAACACAACTGCCTACACACACTGAAACAGCTCCACAAACACAACTGCCTACACACACTGAAAAACAGCTCCACACACAGAACTGCCGACACACACTGAAACAGCTCCACACACAGAACTGCCTACACACATTGAAATAAAACAGCTCCACACACAGAACTGCCTACACACACTGAAACAGCTCCACACACAGAACTGCCTACACACACTGAGAAACAGCTCCACACACAGACCAACCTACACACACTGAAAAACAGCTCCACACACAGACCTGCCTACACACACTGAAACAGCTCCACACACAGAACTGCCTAAACACACTGGAAACAGCTCCACACACAGACCAACCTACACAGTCTAAAAAACAGCTCCACACACAGAACTGCCTACACACACTGAAACAGCTCCACACACAGACCAACCTACACAGTCTAAAAAACAGTTCCACACACAGAACTGCCTACACACACTGAAACAACTCCACACACACAACTGCCTACACAAACTGAAAAAAGCAGCACCAGCTACCGGCGGCACACAGGAAAGTGGTCGCGTCGTTTTACTTTCTTTCGTCCTCGTTATTTTAGTTTGTTGTTTCTACCTGGAACCCGCGAAGGGGGAGGGTGAAGGTGGTCATTTATTTTATTTTGTTTGTGTGGGTGCGCTCTCTCTCTCGCTCCATGCGGCAACCAAAGGTGTTTCCCGGAACTGCCGCCTCTCCCTCCCAGGGGTGTCACACTGGCGTGTGGCACAGGATTACTGAGTTAGCTGGATAACTGGGAGTGTTCCGAGCTTTGCTCAGTGCAGTTATCCAGCTAACTCAGTAATCCTACTTTGTGAAACAGGACCTAGAATAGCTAAATACCAAATGAGGAAAAACACAAAATGGCTGCATCGGCACTATGGAGTAACTGCTGTACGATGTTCCCACACGCTAAGGGGTGCACTCAGTGTAAAAGATCATTATAACACTGCCTAATTACTGTTACCATATATAAGGAATCATTCATATTTGTAAAACTGCTATTTTCAATACCTCTGACCACCTTACCTCTTCGCTTGACATTTTGATTGTAGCGAGGGTGTGTCCTCAACGAAGGTCCGTGTGGGGTTCAGGAGGAAAGAGGGGTGAGTGGGGTTTACAAATACGGAGTCGACAAGGGCTGCAAAATCCTAAACAGTATACCTTTAAGGTACGGTTCCATTGTGTGAATGCCCCCCACAGTCTGGTATCTGTTGATGCACTGTTCCTGTGCATGGATGGGCCCCAAGGACAGGTATCTGTTAATCTTCCTTTCCGGGTGGGCCTCATGGTCTCTCCTAATGCACTGTTCCAGAGTGCAGATGGGCCCCACGGTCTGGTATCTGTAAAGGTACTATTCCAGTGTGTGGGTGGGCTCCACTGTCTGGTATCTGTAAAGGTACTATTCCAGTGTGTGGGTGGGCTCCACTGTCTGGTATCTGTAAAGGTACTATTCCAGTGTGTGGGTGGGCTCCACTGTCTGGTATCTGTAAAGGTACTATTCCAGTGTGTGGGTGGGCTCCACGGTCTGGTATCTGTTAAAGCAATGGTCCTGTGCAGAAACAACAGGTTTTCTCAGAGCTGACACTTTTGTGATCTGTTTTATAAATTAAAGATAGTAAATTAATGGTTTGAAATATACTAGTTTCCCTTCTTGTCCAAAATGTACAAATTGCCACTCAGCTGTAAAAAAAAAAAGAAAATAAATAAAAAAATTCTGGGACAAGCTGCCATAAACAAGTGATAAATAAGAACAATCATCGCAAAAAAGACACAAAGATGAGGATGGTTAATCATGCGGAAAGCTGCTCTGGTACTTCAGTGAAAAGTGAAGCTACCTGCTGTTAACATTTCCACGATCAATCTTCGTAAAAAGTCACTCTTTGAAAAATTGGGACGGGAACATTGTGAATAATTTAGGCTTCATAAATCATTTTTTAAATGCGTTATCTCCGAGAGAGGGGAGCGCCGTGTCACATTTCACACAGAGGAAAGCGTCGCGTGACCGCAGCCAATCCCGCTAAACCGCTGGCCTTGTGTCTTTCGTTCGCGTGACCGCAGCCAATCCCGCTAAACCGCTGGCCTTGTGTCTTTCGTTCGCGTGACCGCAGCCAATCCCGCTAAACAGCTGGCCTTGTGTCTTTCGCTAACGCTACGCGGCGCTGCTCGTCTGCGCGTCCAGACACGCGCCGCGCCTTCAAATGAAACATCGCTGAAAGGACAGCGCACACTCACACCGACTCCTCTAATGAGCATCCTCAGTCAAAACGCGTTTCATCAGAATTCGCAGGGATAACAATATGCAGATTACGGTAAAAATTAAACCGTTTGTGAGGCTGAAAGAGAAAGGAGATGAGTCTTTTGTACAATAAGTGTGTTCTGGGTTGACCGTGATGCAACCAGTGAATCACAGTGGACTCGCATAATAGTAATCAACCATGAAAATTAGGAGAGAAAAAAAAACTGGCTGTTTGAAAAAAGGCCGTTTCAATATGCAGCCTGTCAGTAGTCTCCAGAATCAGGATTGGTGGAGTCCAAAAACCCCATAAACATACAGAAATTTTACGGGTACGCACCATTGATAAGAGTCATGCAACAAAAAATATATTGTTAAAAGATATGTGTTGAAACTACTGAAACAAATGTCTGCATTGCGAGATTCTGCAAGGAACAGACTCTTTGTTAGTAGGGATATCAGTCTATCAAAGGCAACGGTGCACAAACTGCAGGTTGTGACCCAAGTTTGGGTCACGGGAGATATCTATTGGGTCGTGAAATCACATCATCCCGTATTTACACCAATCACAGGACTTCCTGCGGTGCTCTCGCTGGAAGTCGTTCATTTTCAATGGAGAGAGAGGCGACCCGCGTAATTCCTACTGCACCCTGCCAAACTGCTTATAGCACTTGCCCTTGATGCTCTTGCTTGGCTAGCACATTCTTGTTCAGGCCAGCGAAGTACATACTATGGGTCTGCCAGCTGAACTTTTCATCTATTTGGTCACGGTACTGTGTAGCATATAGCAACATTATAATGCAAGTAGGCCTGCATGAAAAGGGTGGTAGCATTCATGAATGTTATTCTGTGTTTGTACAAATAAATACAAATAAAAAACATCAGTTTGGCTTGTGAAAAACATGGATTGATATCTTTGGGTCATTGCTGAAATTGTTCCTCCACCCTTGATCGATGGCGTGTGACCCAAAATGATTTCAACTTGCATTACCATCGAAAATCCTTATGGGACACTATAGGCATTGGATTGTCTCAATCACCTCACTAATTATAGTTAGCAATCAATTGTGATCTTGTAATAGCAATCAGTTGACATAATAGTAGAGGATGGAATGTGACATGGGAAATTTCACGCACACAAAACACTGTTTTGCACATTATTATTATTATTATTATTATTATTATTATTATTATTATTATTATTATTATTATTACTATTATTATTATTATTATTATTATTATTATTATTATTATTATTATTATTATTATTATTATTATTTTACATTATTTTTCAGGGGGTTAACCCTTTTCTACTATAGTTCCAATTGTAGAGTGCCAGCTATTGTTAACTTTAAATGACCCAAAACACACAATGTGCTGTAGCAGTCAGACCAGCTTTTGAGACAACCAGCCACATGCACTAAAGCATATTTTTAAAAATTAATATTATATTTAAAAAGCTAAAATACTGTGCAAGGGGCACACTTTGTATTTGTGAGGTAGCAAGCCTTTATGTCTTGTCACCTCACTTCTTCTGACCTTATCTCTGGATTTCTGATCTCAGTAACTGTAAAATAATCGATGAAATTAGATAAGATAAGATGTTAATGTTACTAGTTGGCTAGCTAGCCAGCTAGGATCAAATGAAGTTTCCAACTTTGTTTACGTTAGATCGCCAGGTAGTAGTGTTAGCCAGCTATTAGAGTGCGAGTAGATCAACCACAGAGCATGGCAGACTAGCAAGCAAATTAGCCAGGTTCTACAGCTCGCAGCACACTTCCATCACAGGTGAAATACGAGGCTAAACTGCATCCAAAAACTATTATTTGAGCATAATTAGTTGCTAGCTAACTAACTCTAATAATCTCAGGGCACAGTCACACAGTGTGCTGGGAGAGACTGGTGCCAGTATCCCAACAAAGCAAAAGCATTCTGAGTGCACGGGGAGAGAGAGGCTTTCATTCTGACTGGCTGTGTATATACAACAAATGCAACATTGTGCAATGTGTCTTTTGAAGTGAACAGAAATTCAGGACTCGCTTTTAAAGTTGACAAACAAAAAAAGCCAATTTGAAACGGAATGGCATACATCCTTTGATATTTACCACTGATATGTAATTAAACTAATTACATTTGATGCAGCCCATGAAGATTTTTGTCTAGAATTAGTCTGTTTTTGCCTTTCAGTTTTAAACCTGCACTACAACAAACCATTTTGTAGCGCTTAAAAAAGTGTAGGTTCTGATTGTCGGCCAGGGATGTTGGATTGCTGATTTTGGATTATCTGAATCTCCATAAGAAGTCTAATTATGTATGTCACCAGTCTCTATATGAGGGGTTGTTACCCACTAACAACTTGATCTTCTACTCAGATGTTGTTTGTTGAGTGTGGTCGTCAGATGCATGCACAAACATTTGAATACAAGACTTCCTACCGTCAGGCTGCCTAACTAGGCAGTAGCCTGCTTACTAATTACAGTACAGCTGCATCTTTTCCACTGGATTTCACTTGACCACTAAGGAAGGGCAGATGAAAGGAATGTCAATGGTCCATTCCAATTGGCTGGAAGTTCACGTGATGTGAAGACATACTATTGGACAGTCTAATCTAAGCTACATTGAGGGAAACTTTTGTGAGAGCCCAAGTCTCACTGTTTAGAAAGAGAAAGCATTACCACTGTGCTCTGGAAAAATATCAGATTCAAGTCTGCAGTTCTGTGCACTAAAAGCAGCATTTGACTGTGCGGGAACACTGCTGTCAATCATTGTCTGTGCTTAATTAGTGGCAATTACTGCAGATTTCTGGGTAGGGGTAACGTGATAATTGACTGGCAAGAAGGTTTTATTGACCTCTTGCTGGGGGATGACTGAATTGTTGCCTTTGATAAACTGGTCTCCCTACTTATTGGGATGACAGGCGTGCCATCCGCCAAGTCACTCCTATACAGCACTGAAGATTTGGCTGTTTTCTGGGGAAGTTTGAGTTTCCTACAGAAATAACCACGATGGGCCACGCCACAATAGGAAAGGAGTTAGGAAACATTGGGTAACATTGCTTTGGAATAGAGCTTGCTTAATTTGTGTGAGGTAATATCACCAATACTGTTTGTTTTAACTTGGCCTCATCTTGGTTTCAATACTTTTAACAGCAGTCCTAGATTGAGCACGTTTTAATTAATGACTTGCTTTGTATGCATGAGTAACTCGGTATGTTTAAAACATGTTTTTGTTGTTGAGATAAGTACTTACCTAGAGCAGAACTATATAGCTCGGGAGGTAAGACCGATTGTCTGGCAGTCGGAGGGTTGCCGGTTCAAACCCCGCCCTGGGCGTGTCGAAGTATCCTTGAGCAAGACACCTAACCCCTAACCTCCAACTGCTCTGGCGAATGAGAGGCATCAATTGTAAAGCGCTTTGGATAAAAGCGCTATATAAATGCAGTCCATTTAACTACCTAGACACCCCAACTCCAGAAATTCTGGGTTTTTAGCAAGGGGTCTGGAGACCCCTTTAGGTTTGTGAAGGTAGCATGGGGGTGTCCATGGGCACATCCCCACCCGTGACCCCATTCTCCTCTCCTGGTCTACATACCACTGTTCACCCAAACCTTGGTCCGCCATCACAATCGCAGAACCCCCGCCATAAAGGATCTACACAAGGGCCCAAAATTTCACGATTTTGACTCATGATTAAGTGCACTAATTATATCAGCATTCCTTTTTATCCTTAGAGTTCAGTAGTTAGAGGAGTGAACTTATCAACCTTGTCAACACTTTTAAGATAAAGGAAAATTTATCTTTGAATCAAGTCCAGGGTGATATTTCATTCCTTTAAAGCCGGAGAAGCTTAATTGCTTGAAAATTGCACAGATGAACTTTGTTTAAGGTCGTATCTGCTATGAAATTATGGGTTATAACTATTCTAGAATAGTTTCTCTTACATTCAGAGTAAAATGTTTTATCCAAGTCTCCATCCAGACAACTAACAAACCAATTCCCATTACATTTCTGTCCAGGCAGTTCATAATGGCTGAACGAGTGGCTGATGCAGTGCAATTTTCACAAGGTAAATGATACAGTATAAGTTCATATATGTTTGTGATGTTACTACTTTGTGTAAACTGTTCATTTTTAACATGAAATAAAGCTCTGGGATGGACTGTGAACAAAACATTGGGAACATAATGCACTGAAATAGCGGACTATATAAATTGTTTTATTATTAAATATTGAATAATAATAATAATAATAATAATAATAATAACAACAACAAATGGGTGAATGGTCATATACCATTTTAAAATTTTGGAGTCCAAAATTAACACCCACCAAATGCCAAATGTGGGTAAATATTCTCTCTGGCATTTAAATCACAAAGACCAACCTGCCACTCTGGAATGTAAAAAAATAAATAAATGCAACCCACATTTTTATTGTTAGATAAAATTGCACTAATTTTGGGTTGAGGTAAACAACATCGCCAAGAGACACAATTGTTTGGACCTCTGGAGACAGCGTAGCTTGTGTTTTACTTCAGTTCACGTTCATATACAGTACTTAGTGTTTGCGAACAGTCGGCTTTCTGACAAAATACTAAACAACACCTCTAATGTCGTTAGCCGCTAAAACTTGCCAGCTGTAGACTTTCGATTTAGATTTAGCCGTCTCATTCCAACAAGTAGACAAAGAAAAGACCATCATGAAACGATGATTATGTGGACAGGAAAACATTAAGACATAGTATCTCTCTAATGAACCTTACATCTGTGGTTTTCATACCAACCACAGATGCAAACCCAGAAATTTAACAAGCCGTTAATTTTTCTTAATCTGGTGCTTTTCTTGTCTAGAGAGATCATTTACTGCCTTGGACTATATTACATCAGCAATAGCTATGCATGGTATGAAGAATAAAAGTCCTATTTTCACACTGTGTTTATTGTGCTTTATTACAAACATAAAAAGAGGTTACATTATTTAACTGATCAGAAAAAAATACTGAGGTGAATCAGTAGGCCCCTAACTGGTGAGTGTGGAGACTCAACCACAAAAACTAACAATTTGCTAGATAATGAATAATAAAAAATAAAAAAAGACAAATGATAAAGAGCCAAACCTGCATAGTTTAAGAAAAAAAAATTATGAACGAACTGAAATACATGACAACCTTAACTAGGAGCCCATTGATTCACCAAATTGGAACAGTTTTAAAAAAGTGTTGCATTTTTGTGTAATGGTTTGCGATATAGTACAGGAAGCACAATGTGAACATTATTATCCTTCATGCCATGCATACTGTAGCTATTTCTGACATAATATGGTTTAATAATTGTTTTAATATTCTGTGTCTCAACTTTGGTGCCTATAGTAAAGACTTTTCCTTTCACAAACTAACCGTTTATGCCATCACATCATCAGTGAAATCCTCAAAAGGATGGGGTTCGATAAGCACCTCCAGTACATCTGGGCTCATATCTGGTGCCTCATCCTGGGAGATCCAGAGGACTGGGACTTAATGTTTCATCCTGGCACAGTGCAGTGAGTGATGTGCTGTCATGGCAAGAATAAAAAAGCCTATACACCTAACCAATAGGAATTAAGCTGACACCCATAGGGATAGCCTGCTAAGCAGGTTATTAGCCTGAGGAAACACAAGTGTTATTGAATGGCAAACTAATAGTCAAATTCATGATTTCGTTTAAGTAATGCCATGAGCTTACTGAATAGGCCTGTGGACAAACATATAACATTGTTTGGACACCATGAATAGCAAGAGACCTGTCAACAAACACAGCAAGTGCACCAATGTAAAACTTACGTGTCTTTCATTCTGCGTTGCAAGTGCATGAATAAAGTTGAGATCTGTCCGATGTCTATGCCTGGTGCGTCTCGAATGCAATGAGAACAACACGCACAAAAACGCTACTCCGAATGTCAGAAACATGGTTGTGTCTCCGTCTCTGACAACGTGTCACGTGTTGGGTGATGTCTGTAGTCCTATTTCACACTTTATACACCCCAAAACCCCTTGCCTACTCACAGACTCACCTGTCCCCAAGAAATGCAGCATTAGTCTGCAAGTCATGGGGTGCTTTTGAAGAGACCACATGATTGGCTGCACTCTCCCAAATTGATAGGGGGTCCAGTTACGAGCGCTGATATGCGACTGGACATTCCAAATGGGGAGAAAAAGGCAGGAAAAAATACATTTTGTTCCACAAACAAACATTTCAAGCTATTTAATTTGCAGAAATGTGCCCTGTAATACTTGTCGGCGCAAATGCATGCTGTGAACTCTCGGCCAACGGGGGGTGCGGTTGACGGAACTCAAGAAGAACCAGTTCAGTGAGTCTGAGGTAGAGGTTAACAAAAATCACTTTATTGGTCATAATGTATTTGGCAGGATTGATTGTTTGTTTGCTGAACAGGCTACTCAACAGGGTTGGAGTCCTGATCTATGTGGTCACTTCTGGCACTACGATCTTTACTTCACTCTAGTGTGTTTCTTTTGCACCTCTGCACCTTGAACTAATGCACTTGTTGTACGTCGCTCTGGATAAGAGCGTCTGCTAAATGCCTGTACTGTAATGTAATGTAATGAGTGGGGGTAGGGGTAGGAGGAGCCAAAAACAACTAAAGAGTCTTCTCGGTTGGGGTATCGGTGCTCCACTCCAGGTATTCAACCCTCCTTCTGGAGAGAAACAAGAAACACACAGGTTAGGGGGGGGGGAATAGGGCCTGGCCAGTCAGATCCTGGTCCGGCTCCTTGCTCCGGGCGCCGGCTGGTGATCCTCCAGTCCTCAAGGAGTGTAGGGGAGAAGGCCTCCCTCCCAAGTGAGGTAGCACTCCACTCTTTTTCCCAGCTCAAGTTCTGAGCTGTTCCTGTCTTTGCCCCCTGTCACACGGTCCACTTGAATCACAGTTGCACTTGAGTCAGTCTTCACACTTTCCAGTTCCTCACAATTAGGTATCCACTTTAAGAGATTTGGCCCACGGCCGCATACCGTCTCCGGTTCAGGTGTAGAGAGTCGCCAGGCGTAGCTCAGTAGGAAGCCCCGGCAACTCTGCCATTCCTGTGTTTGTGCTGGTCTAAAAAGCCTGCGTGCTCATCAGTGCAAGCAGCCTCAGGTGGGCGGCGGCAGCCAATCCGTCAAGCAGCTTCAGGTGTGCTGCAGAGTGGAAAATTCCACCTACCTTCCCTCTGCTGCAGCCCTGTCCATGGTGCTGCCCGGTGTCACCTCAGTTGGTCTGCCTGGTGCTGTCCAGGGTCCTGAATGTTTCCAGACTGTGGTTTGGCAGGTAACGCCCACTCACGACTTTTCCTAGCGGCCGCCGGTGTCGATGGGCTCGGCCGTCCTGGTGGTCTCGTGGGGAGCACCGATAAGGGATCGGGGCGCCGCAATGCACACTTGCTGCCTTTCATCACCGCTGCGGTTTTTAGCACGTCTTTCCAAAAGCGACAGTCCCGGGTTGCCGCTCTGATTCTCAGCCTCTTGATTAAAATGTTACTCCTTTGATGGGAATCTCAGAATGGATTTTACATTAGCCTTTCAATCCAAGAAAGGATCCCCTGATACGGCCTGGGTAGCCAGATGGTAATTTAAATCCACAGAACAAATTTGTGCCCTGTTGAGTTGAATACAGCATCTACAGTATGAGAGCAGAGTGGAGGAGGCCTCAGTCATGTGACCGCAGCATCTGATGATCTTTACGGGAGATATGGCTTCCCACAGTTCTTCGGGTGAATCAGAAGCTATGGTTTTAATAAATAGTGTATAAGTGACCACATCTGAGGGAAATGGGGAAAAAATACCGACAGATTGGCTGTGATGCAAATAAAATTAGAATACAACAGAGAATGCGATGAGCTTGGGAGGAAAAAGAGGTCAATATTGGAAGATGCTTGTATTATGGTATTGGCTTCTAAAACATCTTCACACCATGGAAAATTCAGCAGGACACGGTTCAGAATTTATGGTGCCTTATCTCATAGTTCCTGACACGTCTCTTCACAGCACAAGTTGTAGACACCAGCTCACGCTTGTTAATGAAATAATGCTGGAACACAAAACAGCCAGGTTCCCATTTTTTTACGAATCTGCATTTTAATGAAAAAAATGTTCTCTGTGTTTTCTGTCTGTCAAATAAATCAAATTATACTTCTGAAAAACGATTCCATAAATGAACCAAAGTCCAGAATTTTAATGTGTGTGCTGTGTTACAGCTTAACATATTTCATGCCAAAACACAATCATACATTTCCCACTTCAATCTCTTGTAAATATCAAAGATCAAATCCAAAACCCTCTTTGGGAATAAACAAGCTAAAATAAAAGCATTATTTTTGGATGTAGAGAGAAGCACTTAACACAGGAATGCAGCTGAAAATAGCAGTCTTTTAAAATGGGGAACAAAATCAGTTAAAACAAATCCAGCCTATTTACCAGAGCTTACCAAACTTCACAAAATCCAGTCTCTAGCGTTGTGGATTGCTAAACAGTGTGATATAAAAAACAAATTAATAAATTAAAAAACACTGAGAAAACAATGGACACAACGTTAGCCCTGTTTCCAACATAACACCACATAGCCCACAGAGTTTTTCTTACAGGCTACTCAAATCTTCCACAGCATTTGCACCTACAATCTTAAATTCTCCATTAATGAGCCAATTGCTAATTACCTACTGATACAGTCAGACTGTGTGTGTGTGTGTGTGCCTTATGTGTGTGTTTATAAGTGCGTACATGCTTGTGTATGTACGCACTTGTGAAAGAGTTGTGTGTGCTCGTGTGAGTTTGCATGTGAGTGTGTGTGCTTGTTTATTTGTGTGTGTGTGTGTGTGTTCATTTCTTTGTTTGTGTGTGTGTGTATTTGTATATATGTGTGTGTATATATGTATTGCTAGACATAGAATTGGTGTACATAGCAGTATCATTAAATCATGAAGAATTACTGCAATTTTCATTATTCTGTCCAGACATATAGAATCAAGTTCAGGTACCTGCTCTCCACTGCCCTTTGTAAATCAAGCGTGAAACAATGACATTTAATTTGATCCCTGTGAAATCTTGGCAGGGGGACGGCAGGTCCTGGCTAGGAACCGGACTTGAGGCCTGGCAGTTGAAACTCAGTTGACACAATGTAATTTTACTGGGACACCATTCTGGAATCCTTTGATGCAGGCCTCCAGCACCTTTTATTTGACATGAGTTCAAATTACATCACAGGCATTTTGCAGATGCACTTATCCAGTGTGACTTACACAACTTTTACATAGCGTTCACATCCATTTACACAGCTGGATATCTACTGAAGCAATGCAGGTTAAATACCTTGCCTTACCCATTATACTACACTGTCGCCTTAGCCATTATAATACACTTAATGCTGTTGTGCAAAATTTTTATTTGCACTATTGCATCATATATATTACATTGAAAAAAACAAACAAACAGGAAATAGGAGAAGTTGGGCAAGACCAAGCCTAAACTCATAAAAATCCAGTGACTTAAAAAAAACTCCCCAAAACAGTGGGAAAGAAATCTGTTGAGAACTCCAGATATTAATGGGGAGAACATCCCAACGGGCCGACCCACTGTCAATAGTCCTGTAGTTAAAGTTAAGCTAAATGCTAATAGGGAGATACTTGGGATTCTATTGGAGCTGATAGTCATAGCGGTTGGGTAGATTATAGCCTGAGGTATAACGAAAGGAGCATGTTAGCATGCGGGTCAGAAGGGCACACCGGTACATCCAGGGCTCCAGGCCGTGCCATGGCACGGGCTCGGCCCAGGAGAGGCCTGGGTTTGGGGGGGGGGGGGGGGGGGGGAACTCGGGGTGGGGGAAAGGGGCGGAAGTCCCAGGGAAGAGAACAGAAAAGCAAGGGGGTCAGGAACCAGATAATCACCACGTCCAGTACTGCGCATGAATGTAATATGGAAATGACCCAGCGTATCTGAAAGATTAGAATAAAAATATACTGTATAATTATATAATTACTGTAATGTAATTCCTAAATAATGAAACTCGACGGCTCACAGATCTGTGATTCTGAGCAAAGAGGGGTACCTTATGTGTGTTGCCATAGAAACATCATTCAATTCAGTGGTGCAAAAGTACTGTCTTTTGAAGAAGCTGTGCCACGTTCTTTTCATGTAATTTAACTGTCTAATGACCATATATGTACTCTTTATGTGTATATGTATATGTAATCTATTTCATATTAGAGAAGACTTAATATTTTTACTATTTAAACTAAAGCAGTTTATAGTATGTATTTTTTTTTCATTAAGTTTTTTTTTTTTAGCTGCATCATTGGCTTTATATGCTATAGTAGCGAACGTTTGCTGAGTTAACTTGCTACATAGCTAGTGTTCCATCCATCCATCATTTATACCCACTTATCTTGAGCAGGGTTGCGGGGAGTGCTGGAGCCTATCCCAGCGTGCATTGGGTGAGAGGCATTAGGACAGGGACTATTTTCAGAAGTTTACGTCAGTCCAGCGCATTTGTACACGGTAGTGAATAGACAAGCCAAAAATAAATTGTTTGTACAAATCAGTGCACATTAATTTGAATGATTTACAAGACACATGTTGAAAGATATTTGTGGATAGTATAACGCGTTGGTGACTTCTCTTATTTACGGATGATGACACGTGCATTTATCAATGATACAGAGATCTTAATCTCTCTTCATAGTCTCATGATACTCTTTTGTGTCTGAAAGCGCACTGGTTGTGCAATCTATAATTGAGACACACCATATTCAGAAGAAGTTGTTTCTTTTTTTATTTTATTTTGTAGCGCTGTGACCAGTTGGTGCAACAGGTGTATTTTTTGCGTCTGACATCTGTGCACATTCTACGTCCGTCGGACTTCACCATAAGACCAGGCGTACGTCCAGCTGGAGCAGCTAGCCCCTGGTGTCCGAAGCTCAGCACTCATTTATTCAACCTTCGGAGGCTAATGTGCAGCCATCCAGATTCCCTGCTCTGAATGCTGTCATAAGTACACTCAAATTTGCAATAGAAGAAATTATTTGCACCTTATTAGCTTCCCGCAGAATTGAAATGATGTTCTGATGTCCTACGGTCTCACAGTAGTCATGGGCGGCAGTGTAGTATAATGGCTAAAGAGTTGGTCTTGTAACCTAAAAGTTGCATGTTCAATTCCCTGGTAAGACACTGCCGTTGTACCCTTGAGCAAGGCACTGAACCTGCATTGCTCCAGTATATATCCAGCTGTAAAATTGGATTCAATGTAAGTCACTCTGTATAAGAGCGTCTGCTAAATGCCTGTATTGTATTGTATTGTATTGAACGTTTACATGGAAGAATGTTGTTATGATCCACAGGATAACTTAAGAAGTTTCAGGTAGAATACAATTGTTTGACCATGCATGTGTTTTGTATAAGGATTATTTTTTAGCACAAAAGGATGATCCCTGCATTTTGCTTAAATCCTAGGCTGTCTTTCGAATCACTCTTCCCAGTCTGGTTGTGCTTAATTGATTCGGTTCTAATTAAATTAAGGTATGTCTGTGACTCCTCTAGTTAGACGGTCTGAAGCTTCTGTTAATACTCAGAAGCTTCTTCATTTGGCTGACACGTTACTGCAGCTTGCAGGAAGACAGAAAAGCATAAAATATTCCCCATTGATCTATTTTAAACAACAGCGAGGTACCAAAAAAGGATAGAAACAAAGCCTCCATTCTGTCTGTCTGTGTGGTAGATACATAGACTGTATAATTATTGTGTGAGGGTGTGCATGTGTGTGTGTGTGTGTGTGTGTGCTTCTGCGTGTGTGTGTGCTTGTGCATGCTTGTGTGTTCCAGCCCTAATAAGTGACTTCACATTGGTGTCTCCATGCTTCTGTTGACTGCCTGTATGTGTATGGGTGTACAAATAGAGGTTGTGCTACGCAGAATTTTTTAACCTTGCTGTGGTCCTGTTTACATTCATGAAGTCTCCTCCATCTGCAGCCCAGCCCTCTCACCCCCGAGGACCCGACCAAGTCAATAACTCATGATTTCATTAGAAACTACCAGTAAATTTCTCCCATCAATTACTCGAACTTGATGTTACATTGTTCAGTTGGGACCGTGAATTGGACATGTACAAATCATTTGAAAACTGGACATTCGGGTCAAAAACCGAGTATCAGGCAACCCTAGCAGGATACTAGAGGTAACGTTACTTACAGGTCCAACAGAAAACAAGCCAGCTCCGCGAACTTTGGCGAACTTCAGCTGACACCATCGCGGGAAAGCAATTCCAAAGTTAACTTTAGTTCAGTCAGGACCACTGTCCTCAAAGTTACAATCTTTATTAACAATCTTAAATGGCAACAGAGTTATGTTTGCTGGGATGGCTCTGCTCTGGAAGCCCTCCCCACCGTCCACACAGGCATGCATGGATAAGGCAGGGAGGGCAGCAGCAAACCCCCAAAACAACCATACGCCAGCACACTGCTAGTAAGGTGGTCCCCGGCTGATATGATGACTATAACAACCTTTCGGCTACCGGAAGAAGCTGTTCGTCTAGTCAGTTTGAGACCATTCTAATATTACAAAGATGAGTGACTAATTGTACCAACAAGCATGTTGGGCTTTGCCCTGGAAGGCTTGAAGTAAGATTAAATCAGGGGAAAAAACTAAGTGTAATGATGAAGCTAGGCGATGCCGCCATAAGCCCAATGGCATTTTAACTAGAGAATGACACTGAGTGTAGTAGCATTTGTGAGTGTTTGAGTTAATGAGCTCTCTCATGTAAAACTGCTTTTTTGAACCTTGATATCTCTGCTGTTTCAAAACCAATCTCAATGCCATTTCGCGGGTGGACTACAATCTCCATGTATGTTTGGGGCAGTAGGTCACGTTTGGAAGGGATATTGCTCACAGCTGTGGTGCTATACTCAATATGTTGTGCAGTGTTATAGGAAATCTGATTTAATGCATGAGCATCACGGTCATGCTGGTGAGCTGTAGCAGTTGTCAAAGATCTGTGCTGATACCCTTTGATGGTCACTTAAAACATAGTTGTTGTTTTTTTTGTAATTTTCTTGCACCGTGAGGTTTAATTATTACATGCTACCTTCACTGCATATTATTCCCATATATAATTTTAAACATCATCCTAAAACAAGTACTGGAACATATGATAGTGTATCTGGCCTTTCTAGTGTTAAGCCATTTGCCAAGCCTCTGTGATACTCACATCTGGAGTTATAAAGCTTTAAACAGGGCACCCTCTAAATGGACGAGGATTGGCCAGATTTGGGATCTGCGCGAAAGGGTTAATATGTCCTTAAACGGTAGGCTGTTTTATGTCTTTCATAGCTGCTCATATCCCTGCATCTTAACTCTTCTGCCAACTGTGTCTCCATTTTTATTATTTAACAGAGCTTCAGCCTCTCAGCCAGGCTGTTATTTTAAATGAGAACTTGTTCTGTCTTAAATTGCCTGGTTTAAATAATGGGTGAATTAAAATGAAATATCTTTTTTTCCAGCACTGGGGACCTAGAAAAAAAAGCCAGATTTAATACAGATAAATACAATCATGGTTATTTGACAGCATGAAAAACACACCCGTTGGTACAGTGTAAACACTCTTAAACACTTAATCCCTTCACCCATAAAGCTTTTAGAGACACCTATGCCTGCGCAGAAGTAAATCACCCGCTTTATGCAGGTTGGATGAGGACAGGAAGTTGCCCGTGTCCCAGCTTCCTGCTGGAGGTTTTTATGGCATGAGATTGTGCTGAGCAAGGTGAAACGAACCCGTCATTTCTGAGGATGGCACACCAGCGATATTTATGGGTAATGCCTCCATGTTGTGCGTCTGGCTTCTCGGTGGACTCATTTATGTTTATATATTGCCGTCTGCTGCTTATAGTTTGCCCGCAGTGCGCTACACATATTCGTCACGTCCCCGCCTTTGCAAGCTTTGCGTGTAATAAATGCGCGTTTGAGTATCCGGTTAATCAGCTGACAGTCAAGCAATAGCATCTTTGACTAGAACACCACTCCAAAGATCCTAATACTGTTGAGATGCGACCTCAAAGTTTTTCTGAAGAGCATGTCTGTTAAGAGTATGGCTTAATGTGCCCCATGTTGAAAGGCCACTATGAAGCATTTCAAGGTGGCTCTGAAGCATTATTTGTTCATATTTAATATGGCGCTTTTAGCCTTTTCTCTTAATGTGGTTCACAGTTTATAATGAATGAAAGATTCACTTTGGTGAGCAGTGATGGATTCATATGGGACGGTCATTTTTTTACAGCCATGTTAATATGACCCACTGGTTCTGACTGAATCTAAAGGTTCCCCTGAACTCATTAGGTCTGCTTTTGCATTACAAGAATGAATCTTTACAGGATTTTGTTTTGTTTCTTCATTTTAAAAAAAGCACACTGGGATGACCAGGAAACATTGTCTTAGTCCTACCATAAAATTCCATCGCTAACCAACCGCCTTGAGCTATCTGGAAAATCATGTGTGGGTGCTACTTCCTTAGCTCAATTTCCTGGAACTCGTCTTGAGACTAGCATATGACTGTGATGGTTGTCACATGGCTGTGTTTCCTCGGGCCTCAACTTCATCTGTGCTGAAAAAAAATGTTGTAACTACAGGACCTGAACATTGCATTAGTTTGTGAAATATCTCTTTACATTTTTCATTAGGCTGAGATGCAAGACAAGGAAGCTTTTAATATTTGATAAAATGCTACACTTGATACTGCGAAATGAGAGTACTACCCAGCATGCACTCGTACCAAAAGCACAGATGAGGTTTTCTAGGCACTTCTCGGAGTGTAAGAGAATGCTTCTTATCCTGTTAAGACATTGTTCCAGTGTGTGGATGGGCCCCATGGTCTGGTATCTGTTACCAGGTACTGTTTTATCCATTTTAGGGGAACAAAAGTAATTCGACAAATTACTTGAAAAAATAAGTAATTTTATTTAAAAATCTTAAATAAAGTTGTCATATTTAGTACCTGGTTGAAATTTGATGACTGCCTGAAGTCTGTGACCCACAGACATCACCATATGGTGTCTTCCTTGGTGATGCTCTGCCAGGCCTGTACTGCACTTCCACTTTTTTTGTTTAGGGTCATTGTCCTGCTGCTAGATGAAGTGTGATCCATTGAGTTTTGAGGAATTTTGTCATTTCATTCAATGCGCTTCAGAATTCATCCTTCTGCTGCTGTTAGTAAGTAGTCACGCCATCAATAAAAACAAACAAGTCAGTTCCAGGGGCAGCCATACATGACCAAGACATTCCCTCATGAAAACATGTTTCAAAGATGAGGCCAAACCCCAAATAATCAATTTGAAAATCAGTTTTATCATTTTCTGGATATAGTCATAGCCATCATGTGTTGATATATATATATATATATATATATATATATATATATATATATATATATATATATATATTTTTGCCATTTTCTCCCCAATTTAGTCATTATACCAATTTCCTGTGTGTATCACAGTCCTGGTCGATGCGCTATCCTCTGTCGGTCTGGGGAGGGTGTAGACTACCACATGCCTCCTCCGATACATGTGGAGTAACCAGCCGCTTCTTTTCGCCTAAAAGCGAGGAGTTTCACTGGGAGAGCGTAACGCGTGCAGAGGTTCACGCTATCTCCCCCGAATCCCCTTCCCGCTGAACAGGCCAACCAGTAGGAGTCGCTAATGCATCGATCAGAATTGTGTTCGTAGGAACGTCTGACCAAGCCGGAAGTACCGCTGCCGGGGATTGAACCTGTGTCTCTGGGGGTGGTAGGCGAGTGCTTATATCTCTACACTACCCAGACGGCCCCATCATGTGTTGATATTTAATGAATAATTTTTAGGTAGCCAAGTCTGTGCAGAATATTGCTGAATCGCTTTATAAAATTGGCTTTTCTGGGTGGAAATGAACTATTTTAAAACAGCTACAATGTTAAATGTCTTGAGACTCCCCCTCATAACACGCCATCACTGTATTATACAGACATTTTATTGCACTGCAGTGCTGTGGGGTTAGAATTGAACATATAAACCAAGAACTTATTACTTTCAAATTTTTCCATATGGGACAGCAAAGTGCAGGTTTCTCATTGACATTAAAATTGAGAAGGGCTTCTAGGCAGCACTGTGTGATATTAAATCATTCCTGTCCATCTGTACCTAGCTATACTTATTAAAGTTATTAAAAGATGTGATGTGTTGTTATGCTTTTAGTAGAACTGCTGTTTTGACATCATGACTTAGCAGTACTCATTCTCATCCACCCGCACAGAACGAGGCTGAGAACAGGTAAACACTGCTGAGGACACTGTAACTCTTTTAGGGTTTCCTGTGAACTTGGACTAACAGTGCAAGCAAATATAATGCGTGCAATAAATAGTCAAAGATATTACCTTTTTGGAAATGGAGTAGGCTGCATGAGCATTAATGAATAACATGTAACCTGAAATGAGTAATTTAATGAAATACGGATATACTTTTAAAAGTATGCAAAGGAGGATGAGCAGAAAAGTAAACGCAGAAGAGCAGGGTGCCCACTCCTGTCCCTGAAAATCTACTGTCCTGTAGGTTGCCATTTCAATCCAAATTTGGGACACCTGATTCTACTAATTAGCTGCTCAATGAGATCTTTAACTGTCGAATGAGGTGTGGTTTGTTAGAGTTGGAGGGAAAACCTACAGGACAGTAGATCTCCAGGAACAGGATTGGGCAGCCCTGCATTAGAGTAATACATGTCAACATACATTATGAACATATTTCAGTATTTTAATTTCAGTAAGGGTGAACGTGGACTAATAAAATAAACATTTGGATTATCTAGCAGCGTATCTGCATATGTGTGAACAGGGTAATATTATGATTATTACTATTATGATTATTATTTAATGTATTATATTGTTTATTTATTTATCTTTTGCTTTTCACCAAGATCAAGTGTGAAGCCAGATTTTGTATAGGTCAGAACAAAACACAATATGAATAAAAACAGACTGAAACTTTGCCTGGTTGTGCCTGCTAACCTCTGCTACTGTACATGCTCTTCAACTCGATCGCTGTGTCCTCACAGTAGACTGAGTGTCGAATAAGACATTCAAATAAAAAGGGAAAATATGGAGAAGTGTGATGCTCTCCTTTTTTTATCTGTCAAACAAAATAAACTGAACATGACTGAAACATAAGGGTGAAATATGATGTTCTTATGATTTGGTTCAAATTGGTCTTGCCAAGCTTTGATGAATGAATATGAACCACATTTATTCACAAATCAACCCTTGAGTCAGTTCCTGTTGCATGACTAGTAAACCTTGCTCCATGGGTATATATTACACATCACTAGTAACCCTTGCTCCATGGGTATATATTACACATCACTAGTAAACCTTGCTCCATGGGTATATATTACACATCACGAGTAACCCTTGCTCTATGGCTGTGTTGTACATCAATAGCAAACTTTGCTGCATGCATAGTTTACTAGTTGATTTTCCCAAATGCTTGAAGTAGACAATAAGAAGTAGATCCAGCTGCCCCAGAAGTGTGAGTCTCAGTGTTGGGGAACGTTCTGGAAGACATCAAATATACTGGAACACATCAAACATTCTGGAACACATCAAACACTTCCCTTACCAGCTGTCCAGCACTGTGTTCACACAGGCGCTTCTGACTGGATTCCAACTTTCACCACCTCTTGCATGGATCCGTTTTTAAATGCCCTCTCTGAATAATTTAATCAACTGGTCAGATGATCTCCACATATCTGCAGCTCCCAGCCTATTGATTGTAAGCAATCGATAAGGTCCTGGGATTGTGCAAACTCTGAAGCAGAACATTTGGTTCAGATGCATCGTTATGACCGCGACTGCCATTTTTGAATGGATTTCCCGTCACTGTGTCACCTCAGGAACACTATTCGCCCACGGTTCAGATGACCGAAAACACAATGAGAGTTAAGGTTAAGACTTTGACATGTGATGCACACTCAGCTCAGCTTCCCAGCGTTGGCTGCGAGGTAGGGCCTCAAAGCCTGGATCACATCTGCATCTCAAACACTCTTCAGATCAGAGCGGGCCAACACTGTTCCTGGAGATCAACCATAACAAAGTGCACCTCTCTCAACATCTTGAGATCTCATTGTGCTGCTAATTAGTAGAATCAGGTGTGCCAAATTAGTGTTGAAATGACAACTTACAGGATGGTTGATCTCCAGGAACAGGGTTGGCCAGCCCTGCTCGAGATGCTGACAAAATTTGAAAACACTTGTATAAAACCTTACATTTTGAGAGACATTAACAACCACAGCTCGCAATCATACAAACGACAAATTTTGTGCCAAATACTAATGCAAATATTAATTTTTGGTAATTGTCTGAACATTTTATTGGTGTTTAAAGAGTGTAAGTATTTCATATAAACCATTTGATTCTTGGTCTGATTCTAAAATCCACTGGCTCTTAAGGCATTGGTGCTTACTCTGAAATCAGTTTGATTACTGACATGGAAAGAGGTGGAAAGTCCAGGGATCAGGAAGTACAAGTCATGTGCGCCGTCCACTCATGAACTCTGCCAGCTGATTTCACTAATTAGTTCTGCCTCCTGACTGAAGAATTGTGCTAATTATCAAATCCAGGTGACTGGAACAAAATACTAGGGAGGACTTTTACATTCTGAATGAGGATTTTTCACCTCTGCTGACTGGGACAGACCTCCTGAACCTGAGACACATCATCCTATACTTGTTAAAATCAGTTTTATGTGCACGGACGCAGAGCTGTGATTGTCATTTATTAAAATGACAGTGCATTTGTCGCCTCAAATTGCCATGTATGTATTCTGATACAGAGGAATTTAATTCCATGGAGAGAAACTGACTGACAGGACTCCCTCACTTATTGAATCTAATGCATACACAAGATACTTGAAATGAAAAAAACAAAAATAGATCAGCTGTTAGTATATGTGAGATTGTTTCATTGTTGTGAAATTGGTTATGATATCTGACACTCTGGTTATGTTATTGTGTTAAATAAAGGAGATATGGTTCTCGTACATTTTCAAGATAGATATAGTGATGTGGAAAAATGCACCCTCTTTCAGTTCTGTGGTTTTCCACATTAGGCCATAACCATCTCGCCTCACAGTCCTCACAACAGATAAATCTAATCTCATGTGACAAACACATTTTACTATTTTATTATTTATTTAAACCAAAAATAAGCCATCGTGCAGAAACTTCATGTGAAAAGAGAAGAGCACTCACTGAGTCTGTAGCTTGTAGAATCCCCTTCAGCGGCAATAACCTTAATAAGTAATCATTTTCTGAATTCGATTATCAGTCTCTTGCATTGCATTAGAGCGATTCTGACCAATTCTTCCTTTCAAAACTGCTTCAGCTCTTTGATGTTTGAGGGCATCCGTTTAGGTACAGCTCTCATGAACACCTCAATGGGGTTGAGGTGTTAGGTGAGGGCACTACACCTCAATGGGATTGAAGCCTGGACTTTGACTTGGCCATTCCAAAACCCTGAATGAATCCTTTGTCAGCCATTCAGTTGTAGCTTTGCTGGTGTACTTAGGATCATTGTCCTGTTGCCTGTTCCCCCCCCCCCCCCCCCCCCCGACACACACCCTCCCACCACCATGCTTGGCAGTTGACACAATGTTTCGCTGATATGGCGATTTCAGTTTTCGCAGTGGTGTTGTCCGTTCAGATGCAAATTTCCAAACCTAAGCCGTTCTGCAATGTTCTTTTTGGAGTTAAGGAGTTTTCATTTGGCTGCTCTTCCATGAAAGCCACACTTGTCCAGTCTTTGCCTCATGAAGAAGTCATGAACATTTACCACGTTGACACAGGACTGTACATCCCTGGATGTATGTTCAAGTTTCTTGGAGCTTCATTCAGGTCTGATCTTGGGGTGAATTTTCTGAATAGATTGGTAACTGTCTTGAATGTTCTCCATTTGTTAATAATCTTTCTCATTGTGGAATAATGGACTTCATATTGTTTGGAAATGTCTTTATAACCTTTCACAGACTGATCAGAGCTCCTCTAAGGTCACATATACCTGCTTCCCTTGGCATGCTGTGTCACTACAACCTGAATGCTCCAGGCCAAACTGACAGTTTGCTTTTATATACAGGTGGAAGCACTTATCATGTGCACTTGATTAGCATCACCTGGTTCTAATTACCTTCTTAATCAGTATGGAAGCAGACGGCTTACGTTTCCACACATGGCTTCTTTATTCCAGATTATTTTGGCTAAATACATTTTAAAAATGACAAAGTAAAATCTGTGTGTCATAAGTCACATGAGGTTAGATTTAGGTGAAGGCTACATGAGGGTTAGTATGTCCAAATACGTAAAATCATAGATTTGAAAGTACAAATAAAAGTCTTGGCCATGTCATGTTCTCTTTTTTGCAAACCACATTCTGAATGGAAGTGACAGATCTGGGTGTTCACGGTTGGTTGCAGGTTTAACTCCAGTCCTGGAGGGCCGCAGTGTCTGCGGGTTTAAGTCATGTCTTGGAGGACCGCAGTGTCTGCAGGTTTAAATCCAGTCTTAGAGGGCCGCAGTATCTGCAGGTTTAAATCCAGTCCTGGAGGGTTGCAGTGTCTGCAGATTTAACTCCAGTCCTGGAGGGCTGCAGTGTCTGCAGGTTTAACTCCAGTCCTGGAGGGCTGCAGTGTCTGCAGGTTCAACTCCAGTCCTGGAGGGCTGTAGTGTCTGCAGGATTAACTCCAGGCCTGGAGGGCCACAGTGCCTGCAGGTTTAAATCCAGTCCTGGGGGACCACAGTGTCTGCGGGTTTAAGTTATGTCTTGGAGGACCGCAGTGTCTGCAGGTTTAACTCCAGTCCTGGAGGGCCGCAGTGTCTGCAGGTTTAACTTCAGTCCTGGAGGGCCGCAGTGTCTGCAGGTTTAACTCTGGTCCTGGAGGGCCGCAGTGTCTGCAGGTTTAACTCGTCCTGGAAGGCCGCAGTGTCTGCAGGTTTAACTCCAGTCTTGGAGGGCTGCAGTCCCTATGGGTTTTTGTGGTTTTCTTTCAATCTGAAATTTAGAACTTTGAAACAAGGTGTTCGGCCTCTTTAGCCAATCAATGGCTTAAATAATTCATTTGCACAAAAACACCAAACCCCCCCCCCCCCCAAAAAAAAAAAAACCAGACACTGTGGCTCTCCAAGACTGGAATCTGACACCCGGGTTCTAAAGCAATCTAAAACAAATAATATCCACCAGAACGTATGAAAAGAAGCAACATTTAATGTGGGCAGAGTCACATACATAAGACACGCCTGTGTGTCAGTTCTTCTGGAACAGAGAGGCCCCTACATGTGTGTGTTCACTCAAACACCGCGGCTGTCTGTGGGCTCCCCAACTGCCAGCCAAGCATGCGAGCAAACGTGAAAGAACAGCAACTCAGCGCACCTCATACGTGTTTATACAGCCTTGTTAATGGTGTGGAGGAGCACTGCAAAACTGAAGAAACAGTGACAGTTATGCTTTAACAAATCATGAATTATTTAGTACGGACATTTTGGGCAAGAGGCTCTCTGTATTTCCCGTCTATTCACAACAAGGCAGGAGCCATTTACGTTATAAGGACACTTAATTAGCTGCACACAGCGCTGCAGGTTGATTGAACTGAAAACTACAATTTTACCAGTTTGTTAAAAAAAGAATATAATTGCCTGTTTTCCCAATAAAAATATATTTTATGCATTATAATGTACAACAGGGATTGTCACCACCACTGGCATTAGAATGACATCAACTCATACCTGTCCAGGAATGGATGGGAATGTTTTGCAAAGCGAGGTGAATGTCAGTTCTCATGTTCTGTCAAAGATAGTGTCTGTACTGTAGGGAGCTTCTCCACCCTTCTGAAACATTTTCTGTTAATTATGTCAATTATCCCAGACTCAACATGAAATACAAAACAAGGAATAAATATTTCAAGGTCTCAAAATATACAGCATATATTACAAAACATATAAAATATTGCCACTGTTCTTTTCATTTTTATTTTTTTTACAATATATTTTACAATACGGGTCACACAAAAATCAATTGCCCTTTTCCCTCAGAATGTGGGGAATAAAACTTGTAGATTCACAGGCTCATGTGCAAATTGTTTCCCCAAAGCAAACCCACGCAGAGCTAAGGTCTAAGCCTCTTCCTGTAGACATGAAAAAACCATGAAATTACTTTCCGTGCTGCCCTTGTGTCTAATTTTACGTATTCTGCAGTCCTTGCATAAAATTAGATAAACCACAGTGGCAGTAATTTATACATTTTCCAATGCATACAGCATATAATCCTTTTTTTAAGAAATATATTCCTTATATTTATGAATGTCACAATATGGTACATTACTGTAAATAGGCGTCTGGGAGTTTTGGGGGTCACTGCCTGTCGTCCAGCTCCCACTGAAAGTTCTGCCCCGTCATTTGGTAGAACATCATGTTGAAGGGTTTGTAAAATTTGTGGAGCCTGCATATGACGTCCGGGTCTATCCTGGGGTGAGTCCTGCCCTTGGACTTGCCCAGGCAGCGGGGGGCGCTGCTGTCCTCGGGCTTCTTCAGGCAGGGGAACCCCTTGGTCTTGTTGAAGTAGAAGTGCTTGTCGGTGACGATGCGCTTGAGGCCCAGGAAGTCCTGCACGCGGCCCAGCTCGCCGGCGGGGTCCGTGATGAGCCTCTCGCCGCTGACGAAGTGCATCTGGGCCAGGGGGAAGTACTGCAGCCAGGTCTCCAGGTGCAGGGCGTAGATCCCGATCCGCAGGGCGCTCCAGGAGGCGTCGATCAGCCCCAGGGTCCTGTTCTTGAAGGCCAGCACCTCGAAGGTGGGGATCTCTGGCTTTTTTGACAGGGTCTGGGTGTAGTCGGAGATGGCCCTGGTCACCGGGTTCCGGACCACAATGATCAGCTTGATGTCCCGGGCCATTGAGTGGATGCGCTTGGGGGCGCTGTTGGTCACGAAGTAGCTGGGCGTCTTCTCCATGGTGATCTGGCCCTCCAGGGTTGAAGGCATCAGGTCTCTGTGGAGACAAAGAGCACAAGCACAGAGATTAAACCATGGAGACCGTAACCAAGGCCTGCAGAGGGATTACACCATGGAGACCGTAACCAAGGCCTGCAGAGGGATTACACCATGGAGACCGTAACCAAGGCCTGCACAGAGATTACACCATGGAGACCATAACCAAGGCCTGCACAGCGATTACACCATGGAGACGGTAACCATGGCCTGCACAGCGATTACACCATGGAGACTGTAACCAAGGCCTGCACAGAGATTACACCATGGAGACCGTAACCACAGCCAACACAGAGATTACACCATGAAGACCGTAACCAAGGCCTGCACAGGGTTTACACCATGGAAACCGTAACCATGAGCAGCACAGAGATTACATTGCAGAGACCATAACCACAGCCAGCACAGAGATTACACCATGGAGACTGTAACCATGGCCAGCACAGGGTTTACACCATGGAGACCGTAACCATGAGCAGCACAGGGTTTACATCGCAGAGACCGTAACCACAGCCAGCACAGAGATTACACCATGGAGACTGTAACCACATCCAACACAGAGTTCACACCACGGAAACTGTAACCATGGCCAGCACAGGGTTTACACCATGGAGACCGTAACCATGAGCAGCACAGGGTTTACATCGCAGAGACCGTAACCACAGCCAGCACAGAGATTACACCATGGAGACTGTAACCACATCCAACACAGAGTTCACACCACAGAAACTGTAACCATGGGCAGCACAGGGTTTACACCGCAGAGAGCGTAACCATGACCAGCACAGGATTTACATCATGGCAACTGTAACCATGGGCAGCACAGCGTTTACACCGCAGAGACCGTAACCATGGCCAGCACAGGATTTACACCATGGCAAGTGTAACCATGGCCAGCACAGGGTTTATTCCACAGGGAACGTAACAGACAGGAATTTATGCAACTCTGGGGATTTTGAAGACCAGGCTGGATATGGTGTTAGATCATTTCTGGTCTGTAGGTGATCAGAGCACTAGGTACAGTTTAGTTGGGAAAATGGCGAGCATTGTTTGGCTTAATGGCCTGTTCTCATCTCGTCATTATGTTATGTTATGTTATATTATGTTATTATGTGACTCTGATATGTACAATTACCTGCACCATGTGTGGAACAATACGAGAATAGGTCTAAATTTCACAGTTATTTTTGAAGGGAACAGATGCAAACCTGCAGTCACAACCCAGGTGTAACGTCTGAGAAAAAAAGGGAGGGAGAAGTTGGAGCTGCCGGGTGCTTAATTGAGTCCATCTATGAGACTCCAGGAGAGGCGGACTGGAGTTGTGATAATGAGTTCGGTGCATATGATTAACCGACCACAGCCTGCCCTGTTAGCCCTCCTACAGAGCCTCGATCCGTCAGGCTGCCTAAACCTCTCTCTCTCTCTCTCTCCTTATCATCTCTCTCCCTCTGTCTCTCTCTCCTCTTTATTCTCTCCCTCTCCTCATCTCTCGAGAAAGGGACGAGATCAACAGTAGATCTACATCTCTCTCCCTGTCTCTCTCTCCTCTTTATTCTCTCCCTCTCCTCATCTCTCGAGAAAGGGACGAGATCAACAGTAGATCTACATCTCTCTCCCTCTGTCTCTCTCTCCTCTTTATTCTCTACCTCTCCTCATCTCTCGAGAAAGAGACGAGATCAACAGTAGATCAACATCTCTCTCCCTCTGTCTCGCTCTCCTCTTTACTCTCTCTCCCTCTCCTCATCTCTCGAGAAAGAGACGAGATCAACAGTAGATCTACGTCTCTCTCCCTCTGTCCCGCTCTCCTCTGTACTCTCCCTTTCCTCATCTCTCTCCCTTTCCTCATCTCTCGAGAAAGAGACGAGATCAACAGTAGATCTACGTCTCTCTCCCTCTGTCCTGCTCTCCTCTGTACTCTCCCTCTCCTCATCTCTCTCCCTTTCCTCATCTCTCGAGAAAGAGACGAGATCAACAGTAGATCTACGTCTCTCTCCCTCTGTCTCGCTCTCTTCCTCTCTCCCCTCCTTTCTCGTTGCCTTTTTGCTCTCCCATATTATTTGTGTCCCCCCTTGTCTCCCTTTACCTCTTTCTCCTTCTTTTTCTCACCCTCACCACTCTCTCCCTCCATCTGTCACCTCCCCTTTTCTGACCAATAGAAATAGGCCATTTATTTTTAAGTATAAGAAGGATCATTATGACCACCTCCGTGGAGTGGATATAGTCCACAAAGGCACAAACATATTGGGAATGGAAGTCCTCTGAAATGTTTGTAACTCTGAGATTTAATTTCCTTCATCCATGGGACTTATATTATTGTAGCCATATTTTTTAAAACAGGCAGCTTCCATTTTCATTTAGTAGCTGTAAACTTGTGTTTAAATGAACCAATAAAAGCAGCCGTTGTCAGGATATGATTTGAACATCATTTTTTCAGTGTTGACCTCCCAGATGATATGCCCCCTTTTACTGTCCTGCTGACTTCACTTTCTTTGGAAAACTGTTTGTTTTTGTTCAAGCTCTTCTCTGTATAAAACACTTGACTTTTCAATACAGTTTCTTATCAGTAATTAAACCAAAGACAAGCTGCTTTATCTAATTATGATAGCATTTACAGTATCTCATCAATATAGTGTAACTGTTTTTCGTTTTGATCTCATCTTTTTGCATCAGTGATATTAAAGAGACGGATACTGATAAAGCACAATTGCCAAAAATATATATTTACAGTGAGCTCCATAATGTTTGGGACAAAGAAATATTTTTAAAAAATTCAGCTCTGTACTCCACAATTTTAGATTTGTAATCAAACCATTCAAATTTGGGTAAAGTGCAGATACTCATTGTTTATTTAAGAATATTTTTTATACATTTTGGTTTCGCCGTTTGGGACAAATGGCTTCACAGGTGTTTCTGATGATTCATGAGTGTTCAGTTGCTTCCTTGGTGCAGGTATAAAACAGATTTCAGTATCTAGTCTTGATTCTGGGCTCTTTATTGCCTTTGGAGTCTGTTATTGCCGTTTTTCAATGTGGGGACCAGAGTTGTACAAATGGAAGTCATTATGAGGCTTATAAATGAGTAAAAAACACAGGTAAAACCCTAGACAGGTAAAACTAAACAGTTAGGAGCATCATTAGGAAGAAAGATAGCACTGGTGACCTCAGTAACCGCAAAGGACCTGGTAGGCTAAGGAAGACCTCTATAGTTGATGGCTGAAGAATTCTCACCATAATGACGAAAAACCCCAAACACCTGTCTGACAGATCAGAAACACTTTTCAAGAGGCAGGTGTGGATATGTGAATGACTACTGTCAGAAGACTTTACGAACAGAACTACAGAGGCTACACTGCAGGATGCAAATCAGTAGTTAGCCACAAAAACAGGATGGCCAGGTTACCGTTTGCTAAGAAGTATCTAAAAGAGTCTGCAAACTTCTGGAAAAATGTCTTGTGGACAGATGAAACAAAGATTGACTTGTATCAGAGAGATGGCATGATCAAAGTATGAAGCCCAAAAGGAACTCCCCAAGATCCAAAGTACCCCCCTCATCTGTGAAACATGGTGGTGGGGGTATTATGGTTTGGGCATGTACTGCATGGCTTTCACAGGTATTGGCTCACTTGTTTCCATTGATGATGTAACTACTGATAGCAGTACCATGAATGAGTAGAATGAATTCTGAAGTGTACAGAACCATCTTATCCATTCATATTTAACCAAATACCTTCAGACTCATTAGATGGCACTTCATCCTACACCAAGGCAATGATCCCAAACATACTGCTAAAGCAAAAAAGGAGTTTTTCAAAGCCAAAAACTGGAAAATTCTTGACTAGCCAACTGAACATGCATTTGACTAGCCAACTGAACATGCATTTGACTAGCCAACTGAACATGCATTTGACTAGCCAACTGAACATGCATTTGACTAGCCAACTGAACATGCATTTGACTAGCCAACTGAACATGCATTTCATATGCCGAAGAGAAGAAAGGCAACTAGCCCCCAAAACAAGCAGTCAGATAGCTGCAGTACATCACCAGAGAATATAGTCAGTGGTGATGTCTGTAGACCAGACTTTAAGCAGTCATTTGCATACATAGTATATGCGACAATATGCTAAACATGACTACTTCCATTTACATAACATTAATACGCTCCAAACATTATGGTGCCCAGAAGCAGGGGGGCTATGTATAAACAGTGCTGTAATTTGTACATGGTGAAATTGAAGTGTATAAAAATACCCTTAAATAAAAGCTGAGAATGGACACTTTGACCACATGTCAATTGTTTGATTACAAATCTAAGAATTGTGGAGTAGCCTACAGACCAAATTAAGAAAAAATATGCCATTGTCCCAAACATTAGGGAGCTCCCTTTTATATATATAATACAGTTAATGACCTCAGAAATATTGACTGTAGGCAACTGATGTTGCAAGTTTCATATTCCTGGATAAGTCTCAAAATTGAAGACAAAGTTTTTTTATGATACCAACAATCTGCTGCTCCCAGTTTCACATCCAGTGGGTAGGCTGATCAGTGTGTCGCTCTGTGGGTCGCACTTCTGAAGTCTGAGTGTATCTCTGATGTGAAGACACAGCTTAAACAGTTTTTCATCTCGCTAAGACAGAAGTGGGGCAAAGGTTGCTTTCTGAAGGTCTAAATTGGAATGTGGCAGAAGTAGAATGCTGCATGTATTTCTGTCCCTGTGCTATTAACACTGATCTGATGTGATTATTTCACAGACACTAAGACTAAAACACTACAGAGACTAAAACCAACTCCAACAAAACAACCTCATTAACTTATAGCTTACACCTTAGACAGTAGACAGTCCATCTGCTGTGAAACTTGATTTTGATTTTCATTTTTGTTAACAATAGATCACTGCTGGATCAAATCTAATATTTCCTTCTGGATCACTATCAGGGCACACAAACTGATTAACACTTATGGGCTCCTACTGTCCCAGTCTTTAATTTTATTTATTATATAAGCTATATTTATTAATAACACATTACCTGGTATTCACAGCAATGGGCAATATTCTGCATCATTGTATAATGTTAAAACACACACACACACACAGGCACACACACATAGACACACGCACACACACATAGACACATGCACTCACACACACACGCACACAGACACGCACACACGCCCACACACACACATTCACACACACATACGCGCACACACACAGACAAAATGGCTGTTCAGGAGTGGAGTCTGACTGCAGTTGAAGGTGCTTAGCTCAGTAAACAGAATTTAAGATGGAGCAAATGCTGTGTAAGGTTTCAGTAAGTTGAAGATGCAAAAGCTATGTGGGCACACAATTAAAAAATGCCATCTTTGTTCCCAAGGATGACAGGTAGTCCCCCCCAAAAAAAACAGACCTAATGAATGGCTTTCTGTGCAATGTTGTGGAAAAGCCTTATCTTGCCTCTCAGTCTCTCCAAATTTAGATGCTTTCCGTGAAGCAAAGACTTGCACTCTCCTCTTTGTGAAAAAAGTAAAAATCTTTAACAGTTCTCAATGTGAAAGTATTGCTGTTGAAACCTAATTAGCTGCCACCTTCTCATGCCCTTTCCATCCAATTTACAGTGTGAGAGAAATGGCATCGCGTTCATCCGCATATGCATACACGTTTGTGTAATTCAATTTCTAGTCATGATGCACAGACCTATTGGCTCATTTCTCCTGACCAGAGTTTGGATCAACAGGTGAGAGTTGCGGCTCCTTCCCTTGGTGCAGCGGGCTATGTAAAGGCAGTCGTAACCCGTGTGATGCGGGGAGGGGTCCGGTGGTTCGGGCTCTGTGTCAGAGCAGCGAGAGCGGCACCACGGACGTCGCCGCCGTGGAACGCGTGGAGGGGAGTGCCAGTCTAATGGAAGACGTCTGGAGGTGCAGAACGTTCTGGCCGTGGGGGTGTCATGGCCGAAGCGAATGGGTTCTCTGGACAAAGAGGCTCTCCCGCCCCAGTCGACTGAGCTCCGGAACTAAAAATAACAGCTGCCTGAGCCGCTGTCAGACCAGTCTGACATTTCCTCCACACGTTTGCACGAAGGTGGAAAAAAAGAGTTGTTCTCTGAACCGCCAGAAGTTAATAGTGGCGATGGGGTACCGCACACGCTCGGAGCAGGGGGTGGGGTACCGTATGATGGAACAGCAGAAGCTCAGAGCAGGGGGTGGGGTACCGTATGATGGAACAGCAGAAGCTCAGAGCAGGGGGTGGGGCAGTGTATGATGGAACAGCAGAAGCTCGGAGCAGGGGGTGGGGTAGTGTATGATGGAACAGCAGAAGCTCAGAGCAGGGGGTGGGGTAGTGTATGATGGAACAGCAGAAGCTTAGAGCAGGGGGTAGGATACCGTATGTTGTAACAGCAGAAGCTCAGAGCAGGGCGTGGGGTAGTGTATGACGGAACAGCAGAAGCTCAGAGCAGGGGGTGGGGTAGTGTATGATGGAACAGCAGAAGCTCAGAACAGGAGATGGGGCAGTGTATGATGGAACAGCAGAAGCTCAGAGCAGGGGGTGGGGTACTGTATGATGGAACAGCAGAAGCTCAGAGCAGGGGGTGGGGTACTGTATGATGGAACAGCAGAAGCTCGGAGCAGGGGGTGGGGTAGTGTATGATGGAACAGCAGAAGCTCAGAACAGGGGGTGGGGCAGTGTATGATGGAACAGCAGAAGCTCAGAGCAGGGGGTGGGGTACTGTATGATGGAACAGCAGAAGCTCAGAGCAGGGGGTGGGGCAGTGTATGATGGAACAGCAGAAGCTCAGAGCAGGGGGTGGGGTACTGTATGATGGAACAGCAGAAGCTCAGAGCAGGGGGTGGGGCAGTGTATGATGGAACAGCAGAAGCTCAGAGCAGGGGGTGGGGCAGTGTATGATGGAACAGCAGAAGCTCAGAGCAGGGGGTGGGGTACTGTATGATGGAACAGCAGAAGCTCAGAGCAGGGGGTGGGGTAGTGTATGACTGATTGGCAGAGGTAACAGAAAGGTGTGTAAATGGCACCCAGAGCGCCTGAGTACTGCTGGACTCTCCAGACGTACAGGTGAAAGAGTATGACAGTCAAATAACTGCACGTCTAACTGCAATCAGGACTTTTAGTTCAACTGGGATTTGGCCCCTGGCTCAAAATGCCTTTTTCACAGTTTATCTCAAGTGTAGAAACTGTCTGCACACATCCAGACATTCACAGAATAACAATTACCTGTGAGAAAAAAAAACAAAAAATTTAAATCATGCACAATGAAAAACCCGATACTCAATTCCATGATGGGAAAGATTATTACTTCACAGTGTGAATGTTTATTTCTTTTCTTTGTTTATTTTAGCTTCTCTTAATGTGACATTTTTATTTTTAGGCTTTTGTATTTATTCAGTTTCATTTTATTTCGCTTCTTCCTGTGAAAGGAGTTAGGCATTGCCCTAATCAGAATTGATGCAACCCATTAAGTGTGTTTACCAAAAGACAACAGAACAAACCACAAAAAAAAAACAAAACAGGTGGATTACAAACGAGCCAGGCCTTCGTCTTTGATTGAGGTCGAACCCATTGAGATTGTGAATAAATCAGTCACGGATCGCCTACGTTTAAATGTCAGGGAGAGAGAGGCACCGCAAACGCCGTCCCGCGGCAAATAAATTACCGCTCGCAAACAAGCTCGTTCGTGCTCGAGACGGGGCTGACTTCCTTGGCCTTGCGCTCTATTGGATCTCTGCTAAACGAGAACGAACGGCTAATTTCTTCCCCTCGCCCGTTCCGTCGGCGTGGGTGTTCGGCGGTGCTAGAGCGTACCGTACAATGCGGCAGTTAGGAAGAGATGCGCATCGCCTGTTTTTGTTCACGCTGCTACACCCGCCGCTAATACCGTTTTTAGACAATTCACTTTAATCTGTTCAGGACTTCGCTCATAACAAGGAGAACGAGCGGCGATATCACCAGGCTCTGAATATTTTATAATAAACATGAAAAATGACCAGCTTCAATTTTCATTTTTATTAATGGCAAGGACAAATAATTGAGTTGGCAGCTGGAAACAACTTTTCCATGAATAACACACAGCATTCCTCGTCGGGGTTTGTGACGGCTACTAGCATTCAAACTTGTGTGTTTTGAAGTTAAAAGTGTACTATTTGCAGCTCTCCATGATGTACTGGACAGAAATAAAGACAGGAAAATTAGTATTGCAGTTTTTTGGCCCTCCAAAATGGCAGTGAATCTGAACTCTGGCTTTTCTATCAGGACAGGATGAAGGCTTTCAGGATGCAGGGCATGGCTGTAGCATCAGCTACAAACAGTGCTCTGTGCTGTGTGCTGTAATGGGAGTAGAGGTGCCCTGTGCTGTGTGCTGTAATGGGAGTAGAGGTGCTCTGTGTCTGTGTGCTGTAATGGGAGTAGAGGTGCCCTGTGCTGTGTGCTGTAATGGGAGTAGAGGTGCCCTGTGCAGTGTGATGTAATGGAAGTAAAGGTGCTCAGTGCTCTGTGCTGTAATGAGAGTAGAGGTGCCCTGTGCAGTGTGCTGTAATGGGAGTAGAGGTGCTCAGTGCTGTGTGCTGTAATGGGAGTAGAGGTGCCCTGTGCTGTAATGGGAGTAGAGGTGCCCTGTGCTGTGTGCTGTAATGGGAGTAGAGGTGCCCTGTGCTGTGTGCTGTAATGGGAGAAGAGGTGCTTTGTGCTGTGTGCTGTAATGGGAATAGAGGTGCCCTGTGCAGTGTGCTGTAATGGGAGTAGAGGTGCTCTGTGCTCTGTGCTGTAATGGGAGTAGAGGTGCCCTGTGCAGTGTGCTGTAATGGGAGTAGAGGTGCTCTGTGCTGTAATGGGAGTAGAGGTGCCCTGTGCTGTAATGGGAGTAGAGATGCCCTGTGCTGTGTGCTGTAATGGGAGTAGAGGTGCTCTGTGCTGTGTGCTGTAATGGGAGTAGAGGTGCCCTGTGCTGTGTGCTGTAATGGGAGTAGAGGTGCTCTGTGCCCTATGCTGTAATGGGAGTAAAGGTGTCCTGTGCAATGTGCTGTAATGGGAATAGAAGTGCCCTGTGCAGTGTGTTGTTATGGGAGTAGAAGTGCCCTGTGCAGTGTGCTGTAATGGGAGTAGAGGTGCCCTGTGCTGTAATGGGAGTTGAGGTACCCTGTGCTGTGTGCTGTAATGACAGTAAAGGTGCCCTGTGCAGTGTGCTGTAATGGGAGTAGAGGTGCCCTGTGCTGTAATGGGAGTTGAGGTACCCTGTGCAGTGATCTGTAATGGGAGTAGAAGTGCCCTATGCAGTGTGCTGTAATGGGAGTAGAAGTGCCCTGTGCAGTGTGCTGTAATGGGAATAGAGGTGCCCTGTTCTGTAATGGGAGCTGAGGTACCCTGTGCTGTGTGCTGTAATGAGAGTAAAGGTGCCCTGTGCAGTGTGCTGTAATGGGAGTAGAGGTGCCCTGTGCAGTGTGCTGTAATGAGAGTTGAGGTACCCTGTGCAGTGATCTGTAATGAGAGTAAAGGTGCCCTGTGCAGTGTGCTGTAATGGGAGTAGAGGTGCCCTGTGCAGTGTGCTGTAATGAGAGTTGAGGTACCCTGTGCAGTGATCTGTAATGGGAGTAAAGGTACCCTATGCAGTGTGCTGTAATGAGAGTTGAGGTACCCTGTGCAGTGATCTGTAATGGGAGTAAAGGTACCCTATGCAGTGTGCTGTAATGAGAGTTGAGGTACCCTGTGCAGTGTGCTGTAATGGGAGTAGAGGTGCCCTGTGCAGTGTGCTGTAATGAGAGTTGAGGTACCCTGTGCAGTGATCTGTAATGGGAGTAAAGGTACCCTGTGCAGTGTGCTGGGATAATGAGCATGACCTGATGTAGATTCCAATGAGCAGTGCAATGCCATATAAATGCTATACATGTTCATCCATTGTGTGACTTCATTAAGGGACCTATGAGCTGATATGTTCCTGTCTGAAATCCTGAATGGAGCACCAGCACCAGGGAAAAAGACAATCAGCCCAGCAGAATAAAGGGCCTTCAGCACCACGGACAGGGGTCAGCCCAACTCACAGATCACTGCTGTCTCTCAAACCAGAAAAAAACACACTGCCCTCTGCTGTCCCAGAGCAGAAAAACGCACTGCCCTCTGCTGTCCCAAAGCAGAATTACCATACTGCCCTCCCCTGTCCCAAAGCAGAATTACCATACTGCCCTCCCCTGTCCCAAAGCAGAATTACCATACTGCCCTCCGCTGTCCCAAATGGCAGCCTGTTGCCTTATTAAAGGCCCATCCACAGTGATGTGGGTCCCGGAGAAAGGCTCTGCTCTGCTGCTTTTCTCCTCCTTCAGAGTTCAGCAGAAATTTCAGCTGTCTGCTCCAATCTGCCTGTCTGGACGCCTGTTCCTCTGAGTCCTGTCCTGTCCCTGTCCCTATGCCTCTTTTTCAGTCATCCTCGAATGGGACGCTGAGTTCTGCCCCCCACCGTTTGATTTTGTTTGGTCTCTCGTCCCCATGCTGCTTCCCCTGTACTCTCACGTACACCCCCTAGGAAATACAAAGTTTTCATTTTATTGCGTAAGCCTTGTTATAGAACCACAAGCAAACAAACAAACAAAGTAGAAGAATATGACAAAATGGCTACTGGGGTGGGAGGGGCTTAGTTCCTAAGGGCCTGCCATCTCTCCTCTGAAGCGAAGTCTCCCATCATAGTTCCTGACAGTCGCTGTCACCGTGCTGCTGAGTCAGCTCATGTCCGGACTGCATGGAGTCAGCCCACGCCCAACGACCCAGATCCACCCTCCAGACACAAGCCGAGCTCTGTCGTTATTTCTCTCCAGTCTCTGTCTGTGTCTGTCTGTCTGTCTGTCCATCAGGATCGCTTGGACAGACTTCTGATAGCCCAAGCGCTACATAAATACAGACAGAGTGTAGTTCCTGGAACGTGCAGACAAGCAAGACGCTCGAAAACACGGCACCTCAGGTACAAAGGACTCGAAAGTGGAAAAGCAATCAGACGCCGTGGTCATAGTTTCCAAGGTAATTTAATCCTTTCCTCCGAATGCATTTAGTGGAATTACATTATTGGCATGAAAGTGAAGCTCTGACTGGCAATTTTGAGCCACAGCTGTGGTTACCGGAGAAGGCTCGCCTTTGCGTCCCGAAAAGTGGCTGATTTGGTGAACTAATTAATATGACAGATTAGACACGACTGATTTCATAGTAGGGCAAATCGCGTGGGTGTAACCGCTCGAGGTGCGACGGGATCGCGTTCGAAGGACTACGGGTGCGAGCTGTGAACTCGTTTCGAAGACGCGCTCGCGTGCGCGACACCGGCGAACACGTTCGTCGCCGTACGACCAGCCTTTCGACGTGTGAGCGCGCACGTCTGACTGCGTGAGACACACAGGGTACGAACAGTGCGCGATGAACGAAGCGATCTGAGCCCGACCTGGTCAGATGGGCCGATAATAGGTCTGATCGTCTCCGCGACCGTGTTCCTGTGAAAACCCACCCTGAGTCAGCCAGAGAAGGACGGACCTCCCAAGGTCTCCTCCCACATGAAACCCAGGGAGCTTTTCCTTACCACTGGCTCGCTCTGTTGGGTCTTAGGCCAGGGTAAACTAACTGCAAAATATATCGTCACAAATTTAGCTTTATAATTATTTTCTCCTTTATTTACCCAGGAAGGTTCCATTAAAATATCTATTCTTCCAGGAAGCCTTTGTCAAGAATATAGCAAAAGAAACATAAAAGCTCCACATAAAAAACAATTTCATATGGTCATATGTGGTCATATGAAATACATAATACATACAAGAAAATTAAGCAACTAGAAAGTTATTTAAAAATCGAAACATACAATCCAAAGCAATTATATCCATAGTACAGACCAGATCAAGTCCATATCAAGTTAAGGAGACATGAAACAGCAACAGTAAGTTTCATTCAAGGTAGATTGTAAAAGACCTTTAAAAGTGTTCAAAGTGGGTGGTAGGTATAAAATAATAATACTGCACATTCTTTGTAAAATGCTCCATGTAAATCAAATTTGATTGGTTGATTGAGCGCAAACCATGAGAAGTGGATAAAACGATGGTAGCAACCAGCTCAAGGTATCTGTACCTGCTTCTCAAAGCACACAAGCCCATAACAAACTCTCCACAGCCCCCCTCCCCACCCCACCCCCCCCCCCCATCCCCCCCACCCACATTAGCCTAACCTTTTCCGCACTGTAATGAACTCTGCCCCCTGGACCCAAGAACCCCTCTTACCCAGGAGGAATCAGGCCAGATCGTTGACTAATTATTTTCTAATTCCTTTCAGTGTCTGTCTGAGTTTTCCCAAGATCCAGCCTCTCTGCATTGTAACTCCTTCAAAGGCCTTAAAAGGTACCAGAGAGCCTGAGAATACCTCCCAAAGCCATAATGCCCTAAAGGGGGCTTTATCATCACACCCATTGATTCTCTCCTCGGGGGGGAAGCACACTTGATATTACACGGTTAGTTCATCCTGATCGCCAGGTGACGCACGGGAAGATGCTGATTGCTGTTATTTGTTCATGACACTTCGCCACTCAGAATATATATATTTATATATATATACACACACACACACACACACAATGAGCTCCATAATGTTTGGGACAAAAACATTCTTTTTTCTTGATTTGCCTCCGTACGCCACAAATTCTTTGACTATAAAAACAATTCACATGTGCTTAAAGTGCACATTTTCAGCTTTTATATACGGTATTGTTATATACTTAGGTTCCACGATGCGTAAATCAGAGCACTTTCACTACATCGTCCTCGCATTTGAGAGCATCATATTTTATGTATTAATGTTGCTTAAATAAGATTAGTCATGTTTAGCACTTTGTCGCATATCCTTTGCATGCAATGCCTGCTTGAGATCTGTGACCCATAAGCATCACCAGCAGGTACTGAGTATCTTCGCGGGTGATGCTCTGCCAGGCCTATACTGCAGCCATCTTCAGCTCCTGCTTGTTTTGGGGGCTAGCTAGTTCTCTCTTCAGTGTAGGAAATGCATGCTCAATTGGATTCAGCTTGGGTGAATTAGCCAGTCAAGAATTTTCCAGTTTTTGGCTTTGAAAAATTCCTTTGTTGCTTTACCAGTACGCTCTGGATGATTGTCTTGCTGTAGGATGAAGTGCCGTCCAATGAGTTTGGAGGCATTTGCCTGAATGTTAGCAGATGCTTCTGTACATTTCAGAATGGATTCTGCTGCTTTCTTAGCAAACTGTAACCTCGCCACCTTGTTTTTGTGGTTACCTAGTGGTTTGCATCTTGCAGTGTAGCCTTTGTATTTCTGTTCATGAAGTCTTCTGCACACAGTAGTCACTGACACATCCATACCTGCCCTCTTTGGCCTCTGTTCCTGACAGTTTTTTCATTTCTCAGCCTCATAATGGATTCCTTGACGGTCATTGGCACAGCTGTGGTCTTCATGTTGACAAAAGCCAGTTTTTTTTTTGTTAGTAAACTAAGGTTTGGCCACATTGACAAATGGCAATAACAGACAATCAAAAGTCTAGAATCAAGACTAGATACTGAAAGCTGTCTTATACCTGCACCAAGGAAGCAGCTGAACACTCCTGAATCATCGGAAACACCTGTGAAGCCATTTGTCCCAAACATTACGGTTCCCTGCAATGGGGGGCTATGTATATTAAATATTGCAATTGTGGACTATAGCCAAATCAGATATACAAATATACATTTACATCCAGTTAGCCAAACAATACCTGGCAATATAATACTTGGCTATTTAATGTCTGGTTACATAATACCTGGCTAAATAATCCACGGCATGTAAAAGCTGGTAATGGAAGCTGCATTGGGGCAGAGTGTCTTTGGGGTAGAGTGTCTCGTTATTACTACAGTATTACTACAGTAGACAAAGCTTTGGAAGACACAGGAGACAAGCTCACTGCTCATGCGTGTGACTACAATGAGGAGCAAGCAACAGGTTTAATAACAATCTTAATAACCAGTTAAGGGTAGTAACGGTCGTGTTTAGACGTGCCTGAGCCCCACACCGGTGGCGGGTTTCAGCATTGCAGGGACGCAAACACGTCTTCCCTCCAAGCCAAGAACAGCAGAGCGAGTTCATGCAAATCGTTATTTCATTCCCTGCACATCTCCGCTTCCGTGTATTTGGCATGCAAATTAGCAAGGCGACGCATTCTTTCTGGGGTCGCTTAAAACTGATGGGCAGTGAGGAGGGAGGGACGTGGGTCAGAGCGATTGAACAGCACAACTGCCTCGGCCAGCGGACCTTCATTTGATCGCGAGTTAGCGGCCTGGCGGCTTCGTTATCGCCCCGGCAACAATGGCTCGGAACGAAAGGGCACGCGGGACGTCGCCGAGGCGAGGGCGAAGAGGGGGAGGAAGCAGCCGGAGAAATTAGCCGGGCTAAAGGTCGGAAACCTGACAGAGCCTTACAATGGGCGAGCTCAGATACGTTTATCAACCTTTTCCCACTCGCAAACCGACCTTTAATGTATGTGGAGAGGAGACGGAATTTGTGAGATGCAAAACGGGATCATCCTCGACAGCGGTTTATAAAATAAGCCCAGATATCGCAGGCAGCAGATTAAAGCTGGAAGCGCGTTGCTGCCTCAGTCTGACACTGCTGCCATTTGACAGCTGAAAATGCCACACTTTTTTATGGAAGACGTATGAAGGAACATTCCTCCCTGTGGCTGTTCTTGAGCTGGAAACAAACGTCTTGACAACCGAAAGCAGCCTCTGTTTCCTGCTCAGCCCCGGTTTGCTGGTTTCGACAAACAAAATGACTTACGAATGGATACTGTGATTTAAAAAAAAAATGTTAACTAATACCCTGAAAACAAGCCTGATTTACATTAATACCACCTACTTGCCATAAATGTCATCTTCATGGGGTAACTTAACTAAAATAACCTCTGCTTATATACAGTAATGCAAACGGTGTCACCAAACTGCCCCAGTGGGTTCTGGGACTCTGAAAAGGATAACAGCAGTGCTGAATTAGAAGGAAAGGCAGCATAAATATGACTGGGGGTTTATTTGGGGAACATCTGGTCACAAGAAGACAGGCCACTAAGAATGTCATAATTGTGTGTGGGTGGAATAATCTGCTCCATTAAGGTCTAAGCCGGGTGAGTGGGGGATCCTATTCTAATCTAAAATAGTGCTTGTGCACATTCCACAGTGAAACAGATGAGCAAAAAAACATTCTGTGAAATGCACGCAGTCTTCTGTGTGCGTGAAACATTCCGGTCATGTTGAGCTTTCTGGGGTACATGGGTAATGAGTGGATGCACTAAAGCTGAGCTACGTGGACGGATTCTCAGGTTCCCACAGCCAGCGTTGGAGCGCTGCTCAGTTAAGTGCAATTTTCACCTTTTCTTCCCTTTCCCTTACTCCGTTTCATATGAGGTCACACAGATGAAGTGTTCAGAGGTGTGTTTCATTGGCTGAGAACGCCTCGGTCCACACCTTGTGATCGTCATTTCAGCAGCCTGTTAAGCAGGATTTCCATTTGGAGACTGCTGCTGAAATACTGTGTTTTTTTAAGTGTGGCTGAACACTGATTTCAGCCGGGTGGTTTAGGTACAAAAACACATCATTTGATGGAAACACGTACCTTTTCAGGAAACATTTGAACAGAAAAAAAATGTATGGTCAGCCATAACCTGACAGCATTACTGCTGATCAGCCACAATCCTACAACATTACAGCTGATCAGTCACAGTCCTACAACACTACAGCTGATCAGCCACAACCTGACAACATTACTGCTGATCAGCCACAACCTGACAACATTACTGCTGATCAGTCACAGTCCTACAACATTGCAGCTCATCAGCCATAATCTGACAACATCACTGCTGATCAGCCATAATCATACAACATTACTGCTGATCAGTCACAATCCTACAACATTACAGCCGATCAGCCACAATCCTACAACATTACTGCTGATCAGCCACAATCCTACAACATTACAGCTGATCAGCCACAATCCTACAGCATTACAGCCGATCAGCCATAATCCTACAACATTACTGCTGATCAGCCACAATCCTACAACATTACAGCTGATCAGCCGCAAACCTACACCATTACAGCTGATCAGCCACAACTTCACAACATTACTGCTGATCAGTCACAGTCCTACAACATTGCAGCTCATCAGCCATAATCTGACAACATCACTGCTGATCAGCCATAATCATACAACATTACTGCTGATCAGCCACAATCCTACAACATTACAGCTGATCAGCCACAATCATACAACATTACAGCCGATCAGCCACAATCATACAACATTACAGCCGATCAGCCATAATCCTACAACATTACAGCTGATCAGCCACAAACCTACAACATTACAGCTGATCAGCCACAATCCTACAACCTTACAGCCGATCAGCCACAATCCTACAACATTACAGCTGATCAGCCACAATCCTACAACATTACTGCTGATCAGCCACAACCTGACAACATTACAGCTGATCAGCCACAATCCTACAACATTACTGCTGATCAGCCACAATCCTACAACCTTACAGCCGATCAGCCATAATCCTACACCATTACAGCTGATCAGACACAATCTGACAACATTACAGCTGATCAGCCACAATTCTACAACATTACAGCTGATAAAACAAATTTTGAGGAAAAGACACAAGCTGGAGAACACAAAAATTGAAAAGCTCAGCCCATGTTTATGGCTGAAAATAATTACCAACATTAAAGCGAGAACAGTGCTCGTATTGTAAAAAGAAATGCCTGCAGTTATTTATAACCTCAATTAAGTTAACATTTCCATGCTTATTTGTAAAACGATTTGGTCAAAGTTGAGAACAAATTGACATACATTAAGGCTGAATTACATTCTCTGACACTTTCAAAATAATTGAAGAGATTGTTTTATTCTGGAGTAGAGGTGCAATGCAGCACATTTGTAAAGTTATTTATTACCTTTGTGGGGTTTTGTCAGTGAGAAAAGCACACCGCTCAAAAAAAAAAAAAAGTGTGTACATCCTTTTCTTCCACTTTCTCTCGTTGAGGTGGGAGAAACCTCCGGGATCAGACAGAGTAAGCTTTGGGGAGGCTCTCCTGAGACACAGACGAACAGCCATGTCAAAGCACCCCCTGCAGGAAAAGAACACAATTGCTCCTCTAGCACGGAGATGCACCTCGCCCCTCAACACGTCTGGGGCACCAAACTGTTTGCCGAGAGCTTTGCCAGTTGCTAACCGAGCTGGCCGCACGACGGCTCTGCTCTGCTTCTCAAATAGCTGGATGTGGAAACAAAATGTCCCCTGGGCTTGGGGACACAAATTGCCAGCCTTTCCTAATCAGGGCGGTTGTGCAAACTGCGGCATACAGGCCAGACAGTTGTGTTTACCAACTCCTCAGTATCCTGAATGGAAATCACTCCTTGGCTTTACACAGAGCATGCTGGCTGTAAAATGGCTGCTCTCTGTCATTATGGAGATCTCTGCATGTCAGCCCTGGGGGTCTGGGGGTAGGGGGAGCAGGGGTTAGGGAGGCCAGGGGGCAGAAGCTACAAGCTCATGTTATCCTGGTGCTCATCTAGGAGAGCGCAGAAGTTTAATATCAGCCACTCCAGAAAGACCCACTCTATACATGCCTTACCTTACCTCCCAAACAGGGGCAGTGTGTTACTGCAAATGAAGCTGACACCAGCCTGCCTCCAGGATAATATATACGCATTAACTCATATAATCTTTGCTGCCAAAGGGTAAATGTAAGCCAAGTGTATTCTGACTTTTACGGTCAAAATAAAAGCCCCCCATGCAAATGAAATCCCAATCTCCCATGGCTTTCCTTTTTCCACTCCATTCTGTAATCCCAAATATTACCCTCCCAGCAGGAGTGCTGTTTCCCGTCCCCCCCCCCCACCCCCTGGTGCCTGGATACTGTCTCTGATCTGGAGAGGGGGAGGTGTTGAGGAGGTGTTGAGGAACTCCGCTCATACAGAAGGCACAGTGAGACCACAGTGAGAAATGGCTCCGCGTCAGAGGTTAAGATTTGGGCGAAGGATAATTAATTCCTGTTCTGTCTGGACTGGAGCGACCTATTTAGTGGCTCATATTTTTTTACCAAGGTTGCGAGTAAGGGGGTAAGGAAATGAGTTGCTGAAGAAAAAGCTACTAAATCCACTTCCGCTGCTGCCTCTGACGTCCAAGGCTTCCGGGCTTTCTGTCTTTCATCATGGTTGGCTTTGTCCTGACTTTGAGCCCCTCGCCAAGATGGCAGAGATTGACAGTCCTGACAGGCAGAGTGAGTCATTTGTTCCTGTCTGCCCATCAGTGCCTGCAGTGACCGTGAGCGAACCCAGGCCCTGCTTCCCAAACTGTTTCCCCAAGTTCATTATACAGACAAAGTTTCAGTAATTTAGCTGACAGTATATTATTGTGATCTGAAAAATATAAGTCACGTGGCACTCCCAGAAAACTGCTAAGTCACTGGGCTGTAATTCGTTTACTGTGACTGGGCTATCATTAGCTCACCGTGACTGGGCTATCATTAGCTTACTGTGACTGGGCTGCCATTAGCTTACTGTGACTGGGCTATTATTAGCTTACTGTGACTGGGCTATCATTAGCTTACTGTGACTGGGCTGCCATTAGCTTACTGTGACTGGGTTGTCATTAGCTTACTGTGACTGGGCTATCATTAGCTTACTCTGACTGGGCTATCATTAGCTCACCGTGACTGGGCTGTCATTAGCTTACTCTGACTGGGCTATCATTAGCTTACTGTGACTGGGCTATCATTAGCTTACTCTGACTGGGCTATCATTAGCTTACTGTGACTGGGCTATCATTAGCTTACTGTGACTGGGCTGCCATTAGCTTACTGTGACTGGGCTATCATTAGCTTACTGTGACTGGGCTGCCATTAGCTTACTGTGACTGGGTTGTCATTAGCTTACTCTGACTGGGCTATCATTAGCTTACTCTGACTGGGCTATCATTAGCTTACTGTGACTGGGCTGCCATTAGCTAACTGTGACTGGGCTATCATTAGCTTACTGTGACTGGGCTGATTTTAGCTTATTGTGACTGGGCTATCATTAGCTTACTGTGACTGGGCTGCCATTAGCTTACTGTGACTGGGCTATTATTAGCTTACTGTGACTGGGCTATCATTAGCTTACTGTGACTGGGCTATCATTAGCTAACTGTGACTGGGCTGTCATTAGCTTACTGTGACTGGGCTATCATTAGCTTACTGTGACTGGGCTATCATTAGCTTACTGTGACTGGGCTATCATTAGCTTACTCTGACTGGGCTATCATTAGCTTACTGTGACTGGGCTATCATTAGCTTACTGTGACTGGGCTGTAATTCATTTACTGTGACTGGGCTATCATTAGCTTACTGTGACTGGGCTATCATTAGCTTACTGTGACTGGGTTGTCATTAGCTTACTCTGACTGGGCTATCATTAGCTTACTGTGACTGGGCTATCATTAGCTTACTGTGACTGGGCTGCCATTAGCTTACTGTGACTGGGCTATCATTAGCTTACTGTGACTGGGCTGCCATTAGCTTACTGTGACTGGGTTGTCATTAGCTTACTCTGACTGGGCTATCATTAGCTTACTCTGACTGGGCTATCATTAGCTTACTGTGACTGGGCTGCCATTAGCTAACTGTGACTGGGCTATCATTAGCTTACTGTGACTGGGCTGATTTTAGCTTATTGTGACTGGGCTATCATTAGCTAACTGTGACTGGGCTATCATTAGTTAAACTCAGGGTCTTTCCTGCATAGAAAGTTATGTGGCAGCTGCTTTGATCAAATGGTGACTGGTGTCAGCATGAAAAAATAAAATAAATATAATCATTTTGCACAGAGGATTTCTATCATTTGTAACTGCGAAGGCAGCATTACTCTGATGTGGAGCTGCATCACAATCAGCACAACGCACCTGGAAAGAACGCTACTGAAGAACAACACAAAGCTACAGCAGCTGCCTGCATGGAGTATATGATCAGAGGTCCCTCTTAGCTCACCTGCATTTGGGCAGCTAAATCTTGTTTTCTTTTGCACCCAAGCACGTCCAATATTTTCTAAAATGTTTCCGAAATTACATCCTATCAGCTTAATGTTTTCAACCAGTGTTTGGGCTAGCCCATGGAACGTTGCGTCTTTGGAATGCAGAACATTTCAAAATTTTTACACTAATGCATTCACCTACTGCAAAACAAACTATTTTTGCCATAATATTCCTCACAATAATAACATAATAAATGTATGTTATTCAAAATATTATAATAACACTTGTAACAGAAGCAGAATTAGAGGCATGAAATAAGATACAAATAATGTTTTGCCGTTCTGATCAAAGCTAATTTTTTGGCAGGCAGGCTGATATTTAAAAACCCTCATGTTGAGCAAGAGCGTGACCTCGTTTTTGACTTTTCATTCAAATTAAGCACTTATTCTTTGAATCTCTAAAATGCTGCCAAATACTATTATCAACAAACAACACAATCAGACACTGAAGATGATTAGCAAGTTTTAGTTTTTTTTCAAAAACCCTTGTATTTATTTTTATTTCAGTTTACAAATTTTTTTGTTTTTTCTCACATATTTATCATAGTTTTAGTTTATGATAATAACCCCTTGTTAGGAATGCATGGAATTCATTTCATTTATTGAAAAAGTTGATTGATGATGATGACTGATAATGATATATAAAGACCCACAAGCATGCAGCCAAACCTAACACTTGGTGTATTTGTTGCTTTTGTATTACTTGGCTAATTATGCATTGGGGAGAGTGCACATCTTTATTGAACACGCAGATACGTCTGTGGACAGTGATGAATGGCTGATGTTTGCACTCCACCCTGCAGGTGGCATGCCTTTTATGGGAATGCTGGGGTGTTTCCTTATGCAAATCAACATGAACAGTTCAATTTATAAACAATTGGCATTCAACCTCTGATACACACAAAATCGAATGCCTGCACATGTTTCATGAATCCCCATTTGGTTTTTCAAAAGAACTTTTGTAAAGAACAAAAGTAAGAAGAATTTAAGAAAAGTTTTGTGAAGAAGGCCCATTGATTACCAATGGCCGTTCTGTCCCTCCTTGGTGATACCACATTTTTGTATTCCTGAGTTACACTGCCATTCTCCATTTCTGTGCATCATTCTGGAGAAAAGCTTCTGCTAAGTGACTGCAATGAAATGCAATGGCTATCCTCACTCATGACGCGCCAATGGTTTTAAACACACATGCGGAACGTGCATCGAGATCATCAGCGTCAGACGAAATGCACCACGAATGTAGAAAATCATGGTAGCGGAGTCCCCGTTTTCACCATGTATAAAAAAAATAGCAATTCATAATTTAATTTAAAAATACAATCGCTGAATGGGAACTGGTCGTGATGTCAGAATTATGGCAGAGAAAGACCACGCAGAGCTAGCTGAGGAAAGAGCCTGGGTCAGTTGGAAAGCTCAGTCCCTGTCAGCTACTTCAGGATGCCAGCCACCGCCTCGCAGCTATCGATTTCACACTGTAAGTATAGACCGAGCCTAAGCCACCCTCCTTACAGGTGTAACAGACACGCGCACACGCACGCAGCTTCCACGCTCCGCTCACCTCACTAAGTCCCTCGGCCCCTCTCCGGCGGGACTCCATAAAGCAGAACCAAACTGCCATTAAAACCACCCGCCTGTCTGACGGCAAGCACAAGCTATCAATTTAGCGCGAGGTCTTGCCTTACTTCAGGTGTGCGTCTGCATTCATTTATGTCGCCTAAAAGTTGATTTATGAATAAATTCAAGGGGTCTTTTTTTTTTTTTTTTTTTAAAGCAAACGCTTTTTTCTCATTTGATGCATAGATCGCCAATCTCATTGACCAGGGTTTATGAAGGGGAAAAGTAACACTTGCATTTAATTGTGAGTGCAAGTTGAGGATGGATGGAGAGGGAGACCAGAGTCTCGTTGTAGGTACCTTTGAACACAGAACCCATACAAACTGAATGGGTGAATTATATGCACACAGGTAGGGCTGTATTTCCCAGAATCAATGTCACTCGGTGCAGTCAATGCCACTGCGTGCGGGTAAAAGAGGCACGGCTAGTGAATGGTGGTATGTTCGGGACCAGAGGCGAGGAGTGCACTGCACAAAATGCATGGTGCACCTGGACACAGGGCTGGGTCATACTGAATATATTATCAGTGAGTGTAGTGCAGATGGATTTATTAACAGCCAATCAAATGACCTCTTTTCATTCCCATGAAGAGCTGTGTGGATTGTACAAGGTATACATTTTTCCTGCTTCTCGGATTTATATCAAAGTCAAATAAGACAGCACGTGATCCACCAAAACCATCGACCTGCTTTCGAATGGGCTGTGACCATGTGCACAGTTCATGGGCGATTCCCAAAATTAGCAGTCCGCTTTACGATGGCCTGCGCTTCCCGCCGCAGAGGCGGTCTGAGCAGGCGGGCGGCGGAAAGGTGCAAACGGCGGACTTGACTGACCCGAAAATTTCGACGAGCTGCATCAAAGCGGCACTGCGGCACACGATATTGGCCGACACACCCCCGGCAGAGGCTCCCCTCTACCACTTTGGCACAAGGCCAGTCACAAAATTACCGAATGGCTCAGTCGCGTCAAAACCCATGACGGAGATGCCATTTTGCCAGAGCGACAGCTCGCAACACACCATGCGCGGGCCGGAGAAATAGAGCTCATAGCGTGTGCGCTAGCCAGAGCATTACTGGTGATTCTTATTCATGAGACAGCGTTCACACGCCCATGGTTTCTCTGTTCTTCTGACTCTCACTGAAAACTCCACCTTCACACACTGGGTTCACACAGGCTGGATGCATCTGCTAAACCGTGTCTCTCTCTCTCTCTCTCTCTCTCTCTCTCTCTCTCTCTCTCACACACACACACTCGCACACACACATACACACACGCTCTCACTTTGTTGCAGTTGCTGTCGGAGGGGAGATTATCCCAGACCCCCTTCTGCCCCCCAAATCAGCCAGGTCACCGAATCAGAAATGAAGTACAACAAGAGAGAAACTTCACCTCCTGCAAACTCTGCACCCCGATGAATACCATTTCCATACAAATGGCTTTTTTTCATTCTGTGGGAGACAGTCAGGGGTTTCATTAAAGGCTGACCCCAGCATCGATTTATTGATTTCTCTATTTATCACTAATTAGACTGTTCGAAGACACTTTCTTCTAATTACGGCGAACTCGTTTGGAAGTAACCTTGAAATATAGCGTTGTTTATCCTTTGATCTTGAAGGCACTCCCAGAACTCCAATGAGCGTCTTGGGTAGAGTACAGGTGGCCATGGCTGCTGGGAGGTCCGTTTTGAAATTACTCTTTTAGTGACTGCGTTTCCACGGCTCACTGAAGCCAACAAAAAAGCTCCGCTTGTCTTCCAGCGAGGACGCCACTGCGAATATCACAATGTGGTATCTTACAAATTATGCTGTCATACCATTATTTGCTTTGCTCATGCACTGTTCTTATGCACTGTTCTTTTTTTAATCACAGCTATGTGGTAATTAAATCAGGACTAGTGGCTTTGTTGGAGCTGGGACAGATTCCTCTGTTTACAATAATTTTAGATAAAATCCCTCTGCCTTATTTCAGTACTCCATTCAAACAGAGCCCTGACCCATTTAAAATAACTTTCCCACAGAAAAAAAACAGTGCACCCTTCAGTCAGAATACACAGCTGCGTAATTATCCCACGTTTATAACTCACACATAATAATTCATTACAATAATTAGACCCCGAATCAAAGCATCAAATTATTTTATTCATTTATGTACGCAATTCGGTGCGACTCATGCAAACAAGACTGTGCACACATGTCCATGAATATCTGTCTCAGTTCTTTTCCAGTTGGGCTCGTGAAATAACCTGGTGCTACATGCTCGGTGGGCAAGTATGGCTGATCCTCAGCCTTCCTAAACTAGGCCTTCAGCCATCACAGTCAAAGGATCAGCGTTCGTTCAAATTTACCAGAGTTTACAAAGCAGAACAAACGTACACTCAGAGTAAAGTGTACTTTACCAGAGTTGATTTAGGAACCTTTAACACCATTTCCTAGCTGCTGGCCCGTCACATCGCCTGCAGGCTCTTGACTGAGGGAGCTTGGGCGGTGGAGGCCGTAGAGCCCGTTGTGTTGGAGGTTGAAACTGTGAATCACACTAAACACACTCTTGTTTAACTGCCAAACACCGGAAGGTTGTCTTCTGGTGCAGGCCAAGAGTAAGCTGTGTGGGAGGCTGACCTCCCACCTCTGGGTGTGCACGTGGTGCATCATGACACTGGCATCGACCCAGCGGAGCTGCTCAATACAGACAGGGAACCTCATCACCGCCCGCTGAAAGGAGGCTGAGGACGGCCCACTTTCCAGCAGGAGCCATTGGCGGACCAGGATCTTAACGTTTTTGTTGATGGGTCTTGCGCGTGCGTTGACAGGAGACTGTCCACGGCCTGGGCTATGGTGATCAAAGCTAATGAAACGCGTACAGTTTTTGTTCACTCAGGATCACTGCCGGTTGATTTAAATGCACAAGTTGCTGAGTTGGTAGCTGAGTCTAAAGCATGCGAACAGGGGGAGGACCAGCAGGTTAAGCTCTATACAGACAGTATATATGCATGGGGGGGTGGCGGTGCATGATTTTATGAAAAGTCGGGAACGCCAGGGGTTTATCACAACTGTGGCTCAACCAATCAAAAACCATGATCATGTGATGCGACTTGCACGTGCTGTTGACTTGTTTGCTGTCATCAGAGTGCGTGTTTACACATTAACACCAGACATTGTTTGTCTGGGTAATGAGTAAGCTTACACAGCAGCCAAGGCCAAGGCATAGGCTGGTGGGGGGGGGGGGGTGTAAAGATAAACAGGTACAAAAATGTTGTGTATATATAAATGTTGTGCATATATACTGTGTATATAGTGGGTAGCACTGTTGCCTCACAGCAAGATGGTTCTTGGTTGTGAATCCAGTCTGTGCCTTTCTGTGTGGAGTTTGTATGTTTTCCCCGTGTCTGTGTGGGTTTCCTCCGGGTACTCCGGTTTCCCCCCACAGTCCAAAGACATGCAGGTAGGGTAATTGGAGACTCTAAATTACCCATAGGTATGAGTGTGTGAGTGAATGGTGTGTGTGCCCTGCGACAGATTGGCGGCCTGTCCAGGGTGTATTCCTGCTTCCTGCCCAATGCACGCTGGGATACACTGATTGATCCAGCACCCCCTATGACCCTGCTCAGGATAAGCATGTATAGATAATGGATGGATACATATATATATATATATAATCCTATGTATTCCCCTGTGTTTTCATTTCATCTGGTGGCCTTAGAGTGACCTGACCCCTGGTCACGCCCTATTCCTTGCCATTATTCTTTCTCTCCTATCCTATGACCAATTGTGCAGACAGGCATAGCCACTTCAAGGCCAGATCGGGTAATTAGAGGAGAGTTGTGTTTGAAGATGGGTGATTACCAACGTGCTGAGAGGTAATTGGTGGTCATTCTATGGGTGTGACCGGTGTGCGGGGTTTCTGATTGGGTGCACACTTCGGCTAATGAATTGCCACGGATCGGACCTGCTGTTGCCATCTCATCCTTCAGGGTCTGTTCCTGGGATGTTGCTCACCACCTCAGTGTAAAATGGCCGTTCAATCCAGCTGCAGGTAAAAGGACTGTAGTGCAGGAATCTCTGAGATGAGGCACTATAGATAAATGTCCAGTATGAGTTTATGCAGACATAATTCTGTAGTATGCAGTGTAATGAAGGGAAAATGAGTCATCCTTCTGAGGTGTAATAGCTGGCGGCGCTTCAAACTTTCCCCATCTTGCCTGTTTATTTTTGGTGCCATGTTTGTTCATTTATCTATTTTATTGTCAACCTGGAAACCAAAATGCAGATGGTATCTTCTGGCCACTGCATTAATTCCTGGGCTTATCCAAAACTCATTTTAAATACCAGTTCAGCCCTGACCCTTATCCTTGAATGATGTCATTTCCTGCACCAGAGAAGATGGATGAAATGGCTTTAGCACTATAAGATTACAGGTGTGAGGGATACAAAATTAAAAATCCTCTTCCCACCAGCCACACCCAACCTCCTTCGCTCCCCTTCCACCCAAGCTGCATTACATTACATTACAAGCATTTATCAGACGCTCTTATCCAGAGCGACGTACACAACTTTGTGTAACTCCCCCTCCCACCCAGCCTCCTCCCGCCCCCCCCCCGCACCTGCCACCTAACCTCCCTCTCACCCCCTCCCGCCCAATCTCCCTCCGTCAAACCACCAGCCCGTACCCAATCTCCCGCTCTTAACCGCTGATGGTACTGTTGACGGATGGTGTCTTCCTGTCAGGTTTTCTTCCTTAAAATTTGATTACACACAGCTATCAGAACACTTGACGCAGCAAAACTGCACTGCGGCTGGCTGGTGTGTCCCTACTGAGAGGAATCCTAAACAGATGCTTTTTTTACGGAGAGAAGAGTTGATGAAGGAGAAGGGGGGGGGGGTTAACCTAGATTTAGGTGCCATTTTCTTCCTTTTTCTGCAAAACAACTTACAAAGCAAGCACCTTGATTTAAACAAGATATCATCTCGTGCAGTATTCCATGCAAAGATGTGCATATGTGCATGTGTATGTGTGTGTGTGTGTTCACACTTTAATGACAGTTCTGAAACTGTCACTTGTCTTGACAAAACATAACAAAAATCCAACCTAGACTTTCTATACAGAAATATAAAATATTTAACAATACCATCTGTAAATGATCACCTCTATTACCGTGGAAACAATGGAAATCATTGGAATATATTGAATATTTTTCACAACATTGTTGCTTGTTTATTGCAATAAATTACACTGCTGTGAAAAATATTCAATATATTTTCAAACATTTTGATTGCTTCCACAGTAATAGTGCTGACAATTTATAAATAAGGAAACCAAGATCTTGGGTTCTTTATATTAAGTAGGAAACACTTCACAGTTACATTGTAATAGCTTTGTAATAATCAGTTGTCAATTGTAATTAATGTTGAACAACTGCTCTTTATTAATGGTTTCTAAGGAGATCGTAATGTCCCCTAACTCAGCCAAGCCTTTACCGCAGCTTCTGATTGGTGTAATTATGTTATGACAGAATGCCCTGCTGCGTTGCTGTTAAACAGTAGCCACCTGATCTTCTGAGCAGCATAATTAAGCTGATTAACTGCTCCTGTATACTGAAATGTGAGCACACAGGTCTGACTAGAGAGCTTCAGTGAGCTGCAGTCATGGGGTTGACCTGGTCCATCAGGTTGCAGACAGGAGGGGACCGTGGTTCTGCTCATTAGAGACCCTCGGGCTGCTCAGTACCGTGCTGTCCAGGTAAAACACACTCAATCCCACCACAGTTAACGTCCCGGGGCGTGCAGGCTTTAAGCTGTCACTCAGCACTTAATCGACCAATTAAAGCCCTTGATTACATGGGTAACTCAGCCCACCAGGTTTCGAGGGACTGAATTGGCCACTGATTTTCAGCTGATAGCACAGAGCTGTGGAACGGCAGTTTTCCAGAGGAAGACCGAAGAGCGACATCCCAGACCTGGGGGGGGGGATAAGGGGGCCAGAGGGGCTGCCAGACCTGGGGGGGGGGATAAGGGGGCCAGAGGGGCTGAACACCGCCCTTTGTCATCAACACACCCTTCCTCTCTTGCTCCTCATCCTCCTTTTTTTGCTCCTCTCATGCCAAGACATATGCTTATTATGAGACGTAAGAGACATCATGGGATTCATTGGCATAATGGTGAGAAAAAGAAAAAAATAATAATTTTTGTACTTGAATCTGTGCAGTGAGAACATGGAGAGAGGCATGGATGTAATAACGGGGAAGCGACGGCAAATGGAACCTCAATAATGCATTTGGAGACCGCGCTCTATTCAAACAGTCCTCCTTCTGAGCTATGGGAACGATTAAAGCTCACTTTGCTTAATGGCGAAGTTCCGTTCAGCCAGAAGTCAATGCACGCCGCATCAATTTGCTATTTTTTTTTCTTTTTGTTGAACTAAATGATGTGTCCTTGCAAGAAGTTACAAATGGCAATTCAAATGAACTGCTCATTAAACCAATTCCTACAAGGATCATTAAAATTAGTAACTTCAACAGTTAATGGGAAAAACATGATAAGAACTCTCTTTGCCTATATGCGCAATTAACACTGGCAAACCCGATAAAATGTTTAGAGTAGAAAATTTCGTGCGGAAACCAAATAATAACATTAATTTTCATCATGATGAATATTCTTTCTGAATTCGTGATGTTTTCTTTCTGAATTCATTGCTGTGTAAGTATGCATTTAACCATAGTATGTTGTTAGACAGCAAGTGAAAACAGTATCAGTATCTTGGAACTAAAAAAAATAAATAAATAAAATCAACATGTACAAATCAAGAACCAACTTTGCTAAATAAACAATATGCATTTTCAGGTTTATGGATTTATTGACTCTAACTGCTAAAGAGAATGTGCTTCTAATCAGTGCCCTCTGCTAGGGGAAAATGTACATGTGTATATACAATGTTTGGGACATTTTTTTCTTCTTTTGCTTCTATACTCCACAATTTTAGATTTGTAATCAAACAATTCACATGAGGTTAAATGGCAGATTCAAAACTTTCATTTAAGGGTATATTTATGCATTTTGGTTTCACCACATAAAAATTGCTGAACTTTTTACACATAGCCACCCATTTCAGGGCACTATAATGTTTGGCACAAATGGTTTCACAGGTGTTTCTGATTGGTCAGGTGAGTTCAATTGCTTCCTTGCTGCAGATATAGGAGAGCAGTGAGTATCGAATTTCGAGTCTAGCCTTCTGATTGCCTTTGGTGTCTGTTATTGGCGTTCGTCAACATGATGACCAGAGTTGTGCCAAGGAAGACTTTATGAGGCTTAGAATTAAGAAAAAAAAGTCAGGAACATAGGCCAAACCTTAAGCTAACCAAAACCTACTGTTTGGAACATATTAAGAAGAAAGAGCTCAGCTCAGAATGGACAAAGAGCCTGGTAAGCCCAGGATGACCTCTACGGAGAATACAATGGGTTTGGAGGCATTTAGTTGAACTTGCACAGATAAGATGCTTCAGTACTCTGCTGCTATCAGTAGTTACGTCATCAATGAGGAAATGTAAGCCAGTATCTGTGTGCGGCAGCCATATATTATGGTTTTGAGAGAGTTCTGGATTTTAGCGCACTTATCCAGCTAATTTAGTAATCTTGCTTCATGAAACAGGGCCCAGGCCATCCAGCCCACCAATGCTTGTCATTTGCCTCCCACTAAAAGGTACCTAGTGCTCACCATTTTCCTACAAACTGCAAAGTACCTACACCATATCAAGCCTGGTCTTGAAAACCCCCAGTTTCTGCCTCTACTACATGACCGGGCAAGGAAGTTATTCCACACACTGACTGCTCCCTCTATGAATATATACAAACATACAGTATATATAGAATTAGTCTGCTGCAGGTTTGTGAACGCTGTCCTTGCCTTGACTGCTGGCTGTGGAAACCGATGATTTTAACCCCTGTAGTGGACCTACACACTGAAGAACGATCTCTGTACAATATTACACCAGCAAACAGCAGCGAGAGGCGCTGTCTTTAAAACAGAGCTGAACGGTTGGGGTTAATCAACTCACCCACAGTACATTCTCATTCTTATAAGCACTGTGAGAGCTGAATTAGCATTAAACACATCTGTGCATTGTTTGTGCTGCATCATCACCGTTAGTCTTTCTTTGCAAAATGGGACATTTATAAAGTCAGAAAATCACAGGAGGGTCAAACCCGAAATTTTGAACGGACGCACTGTCTGCGTAAGGCTTGAGCCCTGTTTTTCTCCGCGGTTTGTTCTATCAGTACTCATTGCTGAAGCCTACTCTACCGATTCAGAAACTTTGCCCCGCCCCCCAGGACTGGAGCATGACACCCCCGCTTTGTCCAATTGGTGGGACAGTAAGATGGCCCGTGGGGAAGCTGAATTCACAAGTTCACTACTGCGCTTCAAATATCCTTTTCAACTTGTAAAGCTCTTCCCCTGACGTCCTAACCAATCAGCTTCCGGCTAACACTGCATGCTTACACGAAGAACCAAAGGAAATGAATTCTAAGCCTATTTTATTCGGTGAGAATTTAAAAAGGTTTAATCCTGAAAGTTCATATGCTGCCATCTACAGGAAGTTTTGGCACCAGTTTCTTGGAGACCATGCTGCTTACGTACAGATTTAGTGTACTATTAGTCATTATGCACATCCTGCTCCTCCACAGTATTGTGATATTGTTTATGCATGACCTGCACATCCACAGCATTGTAATATTGTTTATGCTTGACCTGCACATCCACAGCATTGTGATATTGTTTATGCATGACCTGCACATCCACAGCAGTGTAATATTGTTTATGCTTGATCTGAACATCCACAGCAGTGCAATATTGTTTATGCATGACCTGCACATCCACAGCAGTGTAATATTGTTTATGCATGACCTGCACATCCACAGCAGTGTAATATTGTTTATGCATGACCTGCACATCCACAGCAGTGTAATATTGTTTATGCACGTCCTGCTCCTCCAGAGCAGTGTGATATTGTTTATGCACGTCCTGCTCCTCCACAGCAGTGTGAGATTGTTTATGCACGTCCTGCTCCTCCGGACTGCACACACAGTGCTCTCACTCCACTTGCAGCCTGTAATTACCCGGACTGTGATTCGCCAAGTGCTCTCGCGCACGTTAGCAGACCATTTGTCAGGAGCTCGGTCTAGACGACGTCGGGCGGAATGACGGAATGCTTCTCAGGCAGGTCAGCGTGTTCGAAGTCGGGCTAGAGGCCGAGCGCTTTTTCAGACGGGCGGCGTCATTTGAAGCACTCGACTCCCGAAAGCACTCGGGACCACCACGCCTCTGCTCTTCCGTGAAACCCCACGTCAAAGACCCTTCGCCCTTTACCGTTCTACCCAGCCTGGACCGCGCGAGCTGTGCTCTTCACCGCCATTCCCCCCGAACTTAATGAAACCCCTTTTCTGAGCGGAAAGGATTCTGCCCCTATTCAGAACGTATGTCCAACGGAAGTTTCCATGGTAACCGACCCACAGCAGAGCATCCAAGAGATTGAATGAAACAAATAAGTGACAAAAATAACAGAAGTGGTTTGGGCAGTGAAACAATGATGCTCTAAATGTACGGCTGTTCCTTACTAGATGTGTGCCCCCGCCCCCCCCCCCCCCCCCCGGGACCAGCAGCCCCATCACTGGCCTCTTTCAGCCTCCTGATGACAAAGAGAGAAATGGTGACACATGTACTGCGTCATTAAAACAGTGGGGACAGAAACAAAAGAAAAATCTTTCAGCGACACATAATGAGAATGTCAATTAGGAGCTCTGTCGCAGTTAATGTCGCAGGTGAAAGGCGACTGATTTCTGCTGGACCCATAAAAGACCCACAAGGGAAAAGCAATTGCATCTGAGAAGCAGGGGATTCAGTACCAAGCAGATGAAAGACTCACATATACATACACATATAAAAATACACACACACACACACATATATACATATATATGCTTATACATATACACACATACACACCCCTGAGAGGAGGTGACAGCACAACTGAATTTCACTGCAAAGCCAGGCCAGTGTTCTATGACCTCTCCCTCATGTGAATGGCCTCCCAGTGTTCCACAGACTCTATCAGGAGAGCCTCCTGATTAGTGTAACTACAACTGCAGTTCAGTCCCATTAGCTCCGCCTCCTGATCAGTGTAACAGACACTGCAGTTCAGTCCCATTAGCCCCGCCTCCTGATCAGTGTGACTACAACTGCAGCTTGCTCCCATTAGCCCCGCCTCCTGATCAGTGTAACTACAACTGCAGTTCACTCCATAAGCCCCGCCTCCTGTTCAGTGTAACAGACACTGCAGTTCACTCCCATTAGCCCCGCCTCCTGTTCAGTGTAACAGACACTGCAGTTCACTCCCATTAGCCCCGCCTCCTGATCAGTGTAACTACAACTGCAGTTCACTCCCATAAGCCCCGCCTCCTGATCAGTGTAACAAAGTCTGCGTTCCAAACTGTATACTTGTGTTCTGTGTTCTCGTGTTCTTGTAAGAACACGCCTTCCGGTACACTTACAAGACTACACTTATTGAGTGCAGGAATGCTTAAAATTCGTTCAATTTTAAACATACTTATACTTTGACGTCACCACGACTGACCTCTAACCTCTAACACATTGACACTACAAAAATCCATATTTCAAATAAACGTACTCCTGCCTTCTATTGTCCATTTTCTCGGCTGAGAAAATTTTTTTTATTCGCCCCGAGATACCAAGCAGAAAACAGAATTTCTACTGAGAAGGGAAAGCCAGGACAAGTCGGCTTCGAAGCGCACTTTGTTTTTCAGTCCTCCCAAGAACATGAGGAGGACTTCGGGTGAAATCTCACAATCTTGCCGCACTGCGTTCTTGAGTTTGGAGCATACTTGGTCACACGGCCGTTTTACTCCCGCACCTACATGCTACACGCAACCACAAGGCTTGAAACACAGCAACAGGCTGCAGTTCACTCCCATAAGCCCCAGTTCCAAGGGGTTCCACCAGAAAGGGGCAAATGCAAAGGCATGCTGCTTTGGACAGGAGCAGCCGGGGTACACTTCTCTTCCTGCTGTGGATAAGCGCCGGGTTGGCCCGTGAAGACAGCCTAATGCGCCACGCTCACGCCGAACGGATGGTGCGCCTTCTCCCCTTCCCTTGGCTCTCCGGCATCCTCGTTCGGGCCAACCGTTGGTGCGGAAAAGCTGCCTGTTCCTAACAGCTCAGTGCTTTTACGCCGTGTGTCTTCTGCTGGCTGTAAAAGCGGCCTGGTCGCGCGTACAGGATCAGCCCATCGCGGTTCAGTAAGAACAGCAACCCAGGGATCAGCCCATCGTGGTTCGGTAAGAACAGCAACCCCGGGATCAGCCCATCGCGGTTCAGTAAGAACAGCGACCCCGGGATCAGCCCATCGCGGTTCAGTAAGAACAGCAACCCCGTGATCAGCCCATCGCGTTTCGGTAAGAACAGCAACCCCGGGATCAGCCCATCGCGGTTCAGTAAGAACAGCAACCCCGGGATCTGCCCATCGCGTTTTGGTAAGAACAGCAACCCCGTGATCAGCCCATCGTGGTTCGGTAAGAACAGCAACCCCGGGATCAGCCCATCGCGTTTTGGTAAGAACAGCAACCCAGGGATCAGCCCATCGTGGTTCGGTAAGAACAGCAACCCCGGGATCAGCCCATCGCGGTTCAGTAAGAACAGCGACCCCGGGATCAGCCCATCGCGGTTCAGTAAGAACAGCAACCCCGTGATCAGCCCATCGCGTTTCGGTAAGAACAGCAACCCCGGGATCAGCCCATCGCGGTTCAGTAAGAACAGCAACCCCGGGATCAGCCCATCGCATTTCGGTAAGAACAGCAACCCCGTGATCAGCCCATCGTGGTTCGGTAAGAACAGCAACCCCGGGATCAGCCCATCGCGTTTTGGTAAGAACAGCAACCCAGGGATCAGCCCATCGTGGTTCGGTAAGAACAGCAACCCCGGGATCAGCCCATCGCGGTTCAGTAAGAACAGCGACCCCGGGATCAGCCCATCGCGGTTCAGTAAGAACAGCAACCCCGTGATCAGCCCATCGCGTTTCGGTAAGAACAGCAACCCCGGGATCAGCCCATCGCGGTTCAGTAAGAACAGCAACCCCGGGATCAGCCCATCGCATTTCGGTAAGAACAGCAACCCCGTGATCAGCCCATCGTGGTTCGGTAAGAACAGCAACCCCGGGATCAGCCCATCGCGTTTCGGTAAGAACAGCAACCCCGGGATCAGCCCATCGCGTTTTGGTAAGAACAGCAACCCCGTGATCAGCCCATCGTGGTTCGGTAAGAACAGCAACCCCGGGATCAGCCCATCGCATTTCGGTAAGAACAGCAACCCCGTGATCAGCCCATCGCGTTTTGGTAAGAACAGCAACCCCGTGATCAGCCCATCGTGGTTCGGTAAGAACAGCAACCCCGGGATCAGCCCATCGCATTTCGGTAAGAACAGCAACCCCGTGATCAGCCCATCGCGGTTCGGTAAGAACAACAACCCCGGGATCAGCCCCGCGTTCGCGCTGCCCTGAGCAGCTGGGCTTGGAGAGAGCAGCCGGCGGATGGACCCGCCTGCCGAAGAGCTCGGCGCTGTGCGTAGGACGCGGCAGACCGGCGAAGCCGCTCCGTTTAATCAGGATCGATACCGCTGACCTTAGGCTTCTGCAGCTGGGTTGCAGTGCGTTCATTTATTATGCATTTCCTGGGAGAGGCACAGCAGTTCCGATTAGACTCTCTACTGCAGTCCCGCATTTAGGTCAGGTCTTTCACTGCTGCCTGTTATAAACCTGCCATTAATTTACTTTATTAATAATAATAATAATAATAATAATAATAATAATAATAATAATAATAATAATAATAATAGCTGTCAAAAAGGGGTCCAAGCTCTCACACCACAATTAACCCCTTCACATAGATGCCAAATCCTTGCCCATTTAGGTGTTCTATTAAGGCGTTATAACTACAGATGTGACCATCACAGAGACTTGGAAATGGCTAGAATGAAGCAAGACTTGTATCACAATACTGAGATTGGTTTATATTCATAATTTAGGTAGAAATAAAGTGCCACAAATCAAAATTATCTTGGTGAAAATGCAAAAATTAAGTTGATCTCCATTAGTTTGAAATTAAATACTGAGAGATCACGTGTATGAAACAGGTAAAACTATACAGGTCCTGGATTATAAACTCCTTGACCACAAGTGTGCAAAATCTGAGGGTGATATGTTAAAATACTAAAGATCTATGAAGCAAAAAGTAAGCAGTGTACCCCGGTGTCCCTTGTCTCCAAATCTATCCAAAATGTCAAAATTGTAAATCATAAATCATAATCACGACAAATTAACTGTCTTGACTCATGAAACTCACTTTTACATAATTTTCCAGTGTGAATTGCTATCTTTTCATCAGTATGGGGATCTAGGATATCTAGGAAACCTATTAAAATCCTCTCCATTGCAAAGCATATACATTTACCCCTTACGATGGTTTAAGATGAATCATTAACATCACACTGAAAAATAATGCAAAAAAGTTGTGCTACACATACACAAATACGTAATCATTCAGTCTTATATGTATTTCTGTTCTCTACAGTATGTGGGATGAGCATTCTGGTGCAAAATGGCAGCTGTGCATCACCCAGGTGACTGCTAAACATCGGTGGTTGAGGTGAGTTTCCCCCTCATCATTGTAAAGCACTTTCAGCATCTGAAAAGGTGCTATTTAAATGCAATGTTTCATTAATTCACAGAAAATACAAAATGACTACGAATCCAAGATGGTGGAGGCAAAAACATACATAGACATATTCAAACCGAGGCGATTAGTCAGGGGAGCGGGTTTGAAATGTCGACACAAAAACAGTGATTTTTAGAGAATGTTTTCATTTTTAAGAATGGTTGAACTCTATAGTGCCACGCTGCTGATGAATTGGGCTAATTATTTGATAGTCACACCAGGTTTCATCACTTTATGTCAAACCACTTGGGAATTATTAGATTTCTTTGTAAAAAAAAAAAAGCCACAACCGCTGTCAGGTTAATTCACTTACTGTGGCCATCTTTTTTTGAGATAAAAAGACAATTTTTAAAAGAGCCGTATTTTTTGAGATACAAGCAAAACTTTTAAAGAGCAGCATCCAATGAACACAACAATGAAGGTTTCTTGCAAATTGGTCAAACTTTGTAGAAGGAGATGTCTTCTAAGTGTTCTTTAATTTAATGAGAATGGCAGAAAATCTACCAGTCACACCTTTTCAGTCAATTTTGCATTTTCAATTGAGCGCTATAGCACCACCAAGTGTCCAACTGGCACCGCAATCCTTCCTTCTGTTATGCATGCACCCTCTGACTACTGAGCAAAGTTTTGTAAGAATTTATCAGACACACTTGCCAGAAATGTCAGAAGATATAATAACTCCTACAAATACAATAGCGTCCAGCAGCTACTTTATACCCCAATAATAATAATAATAATAATAATAATAATAATAATAATAATAATAATAATAACCATCATCATCATCATCATCATCATAATCATAACACCTACAAGTACAATAGGGTTCCAACACTTTATGCTTGGACCCTAAAATAATAATAATAAAAATCATAAGGAACACAATAAGGTCCCAGGACCTGTGATGCTTGGGCACAGTTGGCCATTTTGAAGCCCTCCCCAGACACTCTATTCCACCGAAAAGGACCTCTGATGGTATGAACCTTATGCCTGGGACCGGGTGCATTGTGGCCTGGGCAAGGAGAGACGGGTGAGGATCAGAGAGATAGGAGGACGGTTAAACATGCACACTGCATGCTGGGACTCTGCTGATCCCTCGGCCTGGATAACAGAGAGAGAGAGAGAGAGAGAGAGAGAGAGAGAGCTCCCCGGAACAAAGGCCCCATCCAGACTAACAATATCATCAAATATACATGACTGTTCCTCTCCCCTCTCCGCGCGCAAAGTTTACTTAACCGAGTAAACGCTCTCCCTTCGCGAGCGATGCAGACAGGCACAAGGAGCCCGCGGGGGGAAGCGGGGGGGCGGATTAATGCTCGCGAATGAAAGGGAAGCGCGGTTTGCAGCCTCTCTGTGATGCAGATGAGAGGGAAGATTACATCAAATGGTATTTTACAGGACAAGGAGCCCAGACATGCCAATTACTGTCAGCAGCTGCACCTTCACAAAATTATAAATAACTTCAAAACATGTGATTGATTCACACCCAGTCTCGCTGTTTTTTTTTTTTCTTTTTCGTTTTTTTTCTTTCCTCCCCTCCCCGATCCTTCTTAATATATTCCACAGGGATTTCAGCTCACATTAATCACGCTGAAGTATCTGATATTTTGCAAAATATTTAGAAAACAACGAGATGCTGAGCGCTCCCTTTGGTGACTGAACCCGACTTTGTTGTTCTAATGAAAAAATGAAGGAGACAAAACTGAGGCAAATTTGCGTAATTCCTCAGCAAATACCGGGCGTTTGGAGTCCAGCTCCAGGGTCACATGACTTAATCCCAGCCATAGGCTCTGTATGTGAGAGCGTGTGTGTGTGTGTGTGTGTGTGTGCGCGCGTGCATGTGTGTTCATCTGCATGTAAATGAAATGGAATATACTGCAATGTATTGCAAATATTTGAAAAAATGTTATGACAAATGTATTTCATGGCAATGATTTTAGAAATAGGTCATCGTTGTATTCGGTTGAAACGGAATGCAAAGTCAGGCCTGTCTGATTTTGTGATTGTCTGCTTACTGCTGGACATTAATTACTTTGTTCTTCTCCATTTTACTTTTCAAAGAATTTCACTATATATTTTGATGCAGGTATGAACACAGATATCTCATTGTTACATTAATTCAGGTATAACTGTGCACATCTAAATTGGCATGGACAGTTATCTCAATGCAGGCATGAACATTGTTGTCTCTGTATCAGACCTGGGTCAAATACGTATTTGTTTTGGATTCAAATACATTTCTGTGCTCTGTTGATCTTGTCTGGTGTAACTGAGCCTGCCAATATGACCAGAAGGCCGGGTTTACACTTTTTGAGAGTATTTCAGTGCTTCCAATACACCAGACAAGATCAGCAAAGCGTAGAAAAGTACTTGAATGCAAAACAAATATGTATTTGACCCAGGCCCACTCTATATTGGCACGGACACGGTTATCTCGGTCCGGGAAAGGGGTCGAGAACAGATACCATCCTGTATTTAAAGGGAGGTGTGAGGGCTGGGGTTCCTCTAACATTGCTACGTTTACAACAAGAAAAAAATAAATAAAATAAAAGCGGCTCCTTCTTCTCCCTTCGGATGCCGCGCGTTGTAAACGCGCCGGGAGCCGGGAGCCGCGCGGTTTATTTGCTATGCCGGTCCAGCCTCGGCGAGAAAGCGACTGTAAAACCAGCGCCGCTCGAGCTGAAGAGAAATGAAGGAGCCAATCGGAGCGCTGCCGTAAAGAATGCGCTTCGGTGACAGGGGTGGCAGAACACAGCGGATTGAGATGACAACTCCCCCCCCCCCCCCGACGAACACGGCCTTGGAGTCAACCGGAGTTTCCAAAAAAATAAAATATATATATATATATATTAATAATAATATATGTACACTTCTGTCAAGCTTCTTCTCAGCCTTGGCGGAAAACTTTGATCTGCTCTGAGCGGTAACCAAGGAAACAACGGCAGAGGCTGCTACCACAGCATGCTCTGGATTTAGAAGAGGGCGGAAAAAAGACAAAATGAAAAAGTTGCCAGGATATTGGAGTAACTTAATAAAGACGCATATGACTACTAAACTATGGGAAAGGGCAATGTGGCATTTTCATTAAAAAAAAATCCATTCAGCCCTGCTTCATAAAAATAGCACTGTCTTTCATTCAATCTTCCGTGTTATATCAAAATCAGTATACAAAAATAAAGTTCATTTGAAGGTGTAGTGTGGTCCAGATCGGCCCAAAAAGGAACCTAATACTTGTATTATCTCATTATATCACACAGAGCAACGTAATTATATACAGACAAGACCATCGTGACAATGTGTCAGGCAGAAAAATATGATCACATATTGCACAGTGCAGTGTGATTATATATTGTGTTGAGCTCCATGATTATATGTCATGCAGAACAATACAATTACATACAGTGCAACACAATTATACATCACAAACTGCAACACAATTATACACCACACAGTGCAACACAATTATACATCACAAACTGCAACACAATTATACATCACACAGTGTAACACAATTATACACCACACAGTGCAACACAATTATACATCACAAACTACAACACAATTATACACTACACAGTGCAACACTATTTTACATCACACAGTGTAACACAATTATACATCACGCAGTGCAACACTATTATACATCACACAGTGCAACACAATTATACATCACAAACTGCAACACAAATACACATCACACAGTGAAGCACTATTATACATCACAAACTGCAAAACAATTAGACATCACACAGTGCAACACAATCATACATCACAAACTGCAAAACAATTAGACATCACACAGTGCAACACAATCATACATCACAAACTGCAACACAATTAGACATCACACAGTGCAACACAATCATACATCACAAACTGCAACACAATCATACATCACACAGTGCAACACAATCATACATCACAAACTGCAAAACAATTAGACATCACACAGTGCAACACAATCATACATCACACAGTGCAACACAATTATACACCACACAGTGCAACACAATTATATACCACACAGTGCAACACAATCACACACCACACAGTGCAACACAATCATACAACACACAGTGCAGCAGGATTATGTATTGCACAGTACTACAAGATTAAACCAGAGAAACATGATTATATAAACTCAGCTTGGATTTCTACCTCACCTGCACATGCATCATATTATTATTATTATTATTATTATTATTATTATTATTATTATTATTATTATTATTATTGTCCTCCATTATTATACTTTACTCCTCTTTTACGAATGCGCAAATAAATAAATAATACATAAATAAATAAACAAACATAGAACAGCGCCTTGCAATTATATATCACACGGTGCAACAGGATTACATAGTGCACAGTGCCACAGGATTATATCACACAGAGCGACACAATTATACACCATGATAGGATTATATCACACAGAGCGACACAATTATACACCACGATAGGATTGTATCACACAGAGCAACATGATTATGCACCACGTAGAACAGTATGATTACATTCCACACAGAGCAACAGGATTACATTACGCAGAGCAGCACAATATCACACAATTATATATCACACAGAACAATATGATTACATCCTAATGACATATACGTGACCGATTCTTTTACTGCCCAGTCACACTAATCATGCTTAAAGTCCAATGAAATGTTATTGGTCGGTTTGATAATCATACTGGTTTTCAACACAGTAAAAAAAATCACAGGAAATACACGGAAACAGTCCTCTCTTACGGTGCTGCACAAGTGATAAATAGGGAATGCTCCTCTCCCATCACAAAGCATTATTCCACATCCACCCAGACAAATGAAACTAGAACACAGTGTTCCCTGAGACCGTCCTTTCACAGATACCTTAAAACAACAAGACGTGAAGATGCCACGATGAAGACATTTATTTAAGATTTATTCTAAATTGCATGCGGGAGTTCAGGCATGAAAGGTCTGGTGGCAGACACAGTATGGAATGGTGAGAAAAGCTCTCAACAGCAGTCAGGTGGTCCTTTTAATTAATTTAATTACATTAATTGATGCCCTGCGATAGATTGGCGGCCTGTCCAGGGTGTATTCCTGCCTCTCGCCCAATGCATGCTGGGATAGGCTCCAGCACCCCCCGCGACCCTGCTCAGGATAAGCGGGTATAGATGACAGATGGATGGGTGGATGGATACATGTATTGAGTTTTCTCATTGAGAACGTTTCTCCTATAGGAAGTTCAGACAGCTGAGAATGTTTCTCCTAAAGGAGGTACAGACAGGTGAGAATATTTCTCCTAAAGGAGGTTCAGACAGGTGAGAATATTTCTCCTAAAGGAGGTTCAGACAGGTGAGAATGTTTCTCCTAAAGGAGGTACAGACAGCTGAGAATATTTCTCCTAAAGGAGGTTCAGACAGGTGAGAATGTTTCTCCTAAAGCAGGTTCAGACAGGTGATAGTGTTTCTCTTAAAGGAGGTACAAACAGGTGAGAATGTTTCCCCAAAAGGAGGTACAGACAGGTGAGAATGTTTCTCCTAAAGGAGGAACAGACAGGTGAGAATGTTTCTCCTAAAGGAGGTACAGATTACCCTCTCCTGGGACCTTATAAAATCACTTCTACAGGAACATAACAAAAGCCAGAACAATGGCTATACAAAGCCACTACAAACCCTGATGGAAAAACACCACAAACAGAACTAAGATGGTGGGAAAAACATGATATTGTTCATTCGGTGCTCATCTTGTTGGGAAAAATGGGTAGATATTTTAAAATGTTAAAAATCAAATTTTAATCCCCGATCCAGGATAATAAGCATGTATGATGACTTTTGTTAATCAACAACCACTTCAGGATTCAATCTGAATACAAAGACAAATAATTATCAATACAAAAAAATCAGTTGAACAAATATAGAGATGACATGGCTGAACAATAAAGATAGCCAAATGGCCCAGGACCAGTATGGGCTTGGCGTGGGCCAGTCGGCTGATCGGTGACTGGCCCAGTCAAGCCTGAACTACAAATGAGCTGCCTGCTTGGCCATTTTTTATTTAACTTTTATTTACCCAGGGTAGGTTCGCTGATCATGGATGCTCTTTTGCAGGAACGCCCTGATTCACACTCATACACATTCACACCTAGGAGCTGCCCAGTACAACCACAATCCTCCATTGTTGGCCACTGAGCAGCTCCACATGGGCCGCCTCTCCTCTGGTCTGGTACTGTGGGCACATATTCAGAAGATCACGCAACGAGGCTTGAGCTGGTGGACACTAGAATTACGAAGCCAAAGCCCATTTCACTGGGTCAACAAAGATATTTTTCAGTCAACAGACAATATCTAAGGCTCATTATTTGTCACGGAAAATATTGGCTATAAAGTCAGGGAGAAGACATGAAAAGTTATGGGAAATCGTGGAAAAAATGTATTAAATTAACCAATAGATCTCAAATGCAGCTGTGGGAAATGAATTAAATATGTGCAACTGTTGCACCTGCTTGAAGTATCAAAAAAAAAAGAAATCAGTGAGTAGTTGCTGCTAAAAAGACATGAGTAAATTAATTGACAGGCTGGTGCATTTGATTGCTTTGGTCAATCGTGCAACCAAGGAGCATGTTTTTTACCTTTCACAGAACATTGTTAGAAACAGGGCATACTCAAATTGCAATTCTAAAATAATAAAACAGGGTTACCATATGTCTGTTTTTACTTTGGTAAAATTTGTTTTGGTACAACATGTTGTAGCCTACATTGCAAGGTTTGAGTTTTTGAAGGAGCGTCTGTCTGACAACTGCACTGACAACATCACCGTAACAGGAGAAGGAGCACTCAGCCTCAGCAGTGTTGACAGGGGCCTTCAAACACCTGATTGCAATAACTGACTGGAGACTACATTAGGCTGACGGTTACCATCCAAAGCAGCAAAAAAATCATGGAAAGCACTAAAAATGGGGAAAATCACAGAATCCACGACACCTGTGTCTTCCGTGACAAACGTCCAGCTTCAACAACATCCCACGACAGTGGACTGTACAGGCATGGTATAACGACAGATCACAACAGAACGTTCGCCCTCAAACGCGAATGATAAGAGCCCTTCATTGGTCAAACGTGCTGCTGACAATCCCACAGCCGTACCGAAACGCGTGACCCAGGCAGACCTGGGTCAAATACATACGTTTTGGATTCAAATACTTTTCTGTGCTCTGTTGATCTTGCCTGGTGCCATTGAGCCAGCCAATATGACCAGAAGGCGGATTTTGCACTTTTTGAGAGTATTTAATTCGTTCCAATACACCAGACAAGATCAGTAAAGCGTAGAAAAGTATTTGAATCCAAAACAATTACATATTTCACCCAGGTCTGGACCCAGGAGACCAACTAGCACACAGAGAGGCTGTTCACTACAGCATATCACATGAGTAAACACAAACAGCCCTTTGCGGCTGTTTTAGAAAAATGTATATTTCATCAGCACTCCAGACCAGTGGTTCTTGATCTTGGTCCTGGGGACCCCTGTTTATTCTGGTTTTCATTCCAACCAGAATTTTAATAACAAACAAGCTGTTAGTTTTTCATAATAAGAGGCTTTTCATGTTTTGAGGGATTATTTACCTTGTTAAAACATTATGGCAGAAATAGCAATTCATGCCATAAAGAAGTCCTAAATTCACGGTATGCTTATTATGTTATACTGAAAATTATTACATAAAAAAGATTAAAATTTTTTAACTGCTCAAACACACTGAGGTTAATCAATAGGCTCCTAACTGGTGAAAATGTGGTCACCTGACCACTAAAACTAACCATATGGTTGATAATGAAGTATTCAAATATAAAGCAAATGATAACAAGCAAAACCAGCATTCTGTCAGGACCACTGTCATCAAAGTAGAACTTTATTGACAATAAAGGCAATACAGTTATGTTTGGCGGTATGGCTCTGTTCTGGAGCTCTCCCGCCAACCACGCAGCCCATGTGGATAAGGCCGGGAGGCCAGCAGCCAAACCCCCCTAGAGGGGTACACACAGAACAGATCCAGCAGCAAAGCAAGTTCTTAACACATAGGGATGGAGCAATGCAATTTCTTAACACATAGGGATGGAGCGGTACAAATTCTTAACACATAGGAATGGAGAAATGCAAATTCTTGACGCATGGGGATGGAGCTGGGGTGGTGGAGGGGATTTAGGAAGCAACGTGCAGCGCTTCCATGCAGGAGGAGCAGCCGAATGAGTAGCGGGAGGCTGTTTAAGTAGACCGCCCTGTTAGTGATTGTACTGTGATAGGCGAACATCACTCAGCTGAGCCATCAGCTGATTCAGCCGGAGCGCTTGACTCTCGTGGCCTGCCAGAACTACGCGATGCTCCATTTATGCTAACAAAAAAATAAAATAAAAAATGAAATAAATGCATGTGTTCAACAACCTTAATTGTGCAAAGTGACTGGATGAAACATACACAGGGGTCCCTATGGAAACCCCTGCTCTAGACTGGCATCTTATAATGCAGCTTCTATCATCTATAAAAAAGTGGATACACCCGGACCAATGAAATTGTTGAAGCAAGCAGAACACTAACCTATTGGCCCAGTTGAGCCAATAGACCGCCAAGTCCTGTATGCAACATTTTTCTCCGGACCAAAATAAATGTATTATTTTATAAATCCCATATTCCTAATTTGCATAACAATGCTCCAACAAAAGCAACTGACATCTACAACAAGCAGACTGCTCACAGGGGTTAAACCCACTTCCTGATTCTGTAATCTCATGTCTCACATAATTGGAAGAGCCAGCAAAGAGCCAACCACGCAGCCGAACACATTTATCACAGTCATTATTTCAAATGCTAATACCGACTGCTTGCCGGTCCATCCTGACACCGTATGAGTTTGAATACAGACTGTGTCAGTGTTCACTGGGGTCTGATTGGCCAGCAGCCCCACAGTGAGCCAACTGATTGGATGGTGCGTTTCCCTGGGTAGGATCGCATCTCATTGCACACAAGTGACCTCCTGTGGTATTGGGGTTGATTTGATTCACCTTGGATTCCACTGGTTATGCTTCATATGAGTAACTGTACACTGCAGCAAAGGGTAACGTTATCCCGGACATTCACTGTCTTCACAATGTGTTATGCATTCTACAGTGCGTTTCTAGGATATAATGAGAATTAAATGCTTTTTTACTATTTGTTGGAAATTTGTTTTGCTGGGGAAATGCGGAATCAAGTAAAAGCTTGCAAAAGCATAATAATTAGTTTGAATTTTTTATTTGAAATATAGAAAGTGTTTTAGCCTGTTTTAGTGCCTGGCTCCATTTTGTCTCATTATTCACTGTTAAAATTGTGAAGAGCTTCTTTTAAGGAGAGGTCAGCAGTCATCCTGTTTAATTTCATGCTGTTAATGTTTTGAAAGGTTGATTTGTTCTCTGCGGAAATGTGATGAGAGATTTCCCTTTACCAGGTGGATGGGGTTTCTTATCGAGTAGCATGAGGCCTTCCCTGCGTTAGCAGAATGATAATCAAATAAATGTTTTTTTTAGGATGAAAAATGATTTTAATCATTTAACGGAGATCTTTTTTTCAGTTTAAAGGATCATACATCATGGATGTATTTGCAGCACGAAAGAAATTTTATTTCAAGAGAAAAGTTGCATGTTCAAGGAAAGTATATATTTTGAGAAAGAACACTGCAACAGAAGGAAGGCAGACATACAAATATTTGTTACATTCAACAAGACAATCTTCCTGGATTCTATTTATTCATGCGACAACCTGGATAAAGAGCCAGTCTCTGCACCCAGTTAGAGGAACATGTGCTGCAGATTGATTTAAATGACATATCTGCTGGAACTAGTGGAGTCCACTTTAGAAGAGTGTTACAGCCATGCTCACTACAGTATCACAGCAACGCTCTGTTGGGGGGTATCACAGTGACGCACTCTAGAGGAGTATCATAGTGACGCTCTCTAGAGGAGTATCACAGTGATGCTCTCTGGGGGAATATCACAGCAATGCTCTCTAGAGGAGAATCACAGCAACGCTCTAAACGAGTATCACAGCAACACTCTCTAGAGGAGTATCACAGCAACACACTTTAGAGGAGTATCACAGCAACACTCTATAGAGGAGTATCACGGTGATGCTGTCTAGAGGAGTATCGCAGCAACACTCTGTAGAGGAGTATCACAGCAACGCTCTCTAGAGGAATATCACGGTGATGCTGTCTAGAGGAGTATCACAGCAACACTCTATAGAGGAGTATCACAGCAGCGCTCTCTAGAGGAATATCACGGTGATGCTGTCTAGAGGAATATCACAGCAGCGCTCTCTAGAGGAATATCACAGCAACAAACTGTAGAGGAGTATCACGGTGATGCTGTCTAGAGGAGTATCACAGCAACACACTGTAGAGGAGTATCACGGTGATGCTGTCTAGAGGAGTATCACAGCAACACTCTATAGAGGAGTATCACAGCAGCGCTCTCTAGAGGAATATCACAGCAACAAACTGTAGAGGAGTATCACGGTGATGCTGTCTAGAGGAGTATCACAGCAACACACTGTAGAGGAGTATCACAGCAACACTCTCTAGAGGAGTATCACAGTGATGCCCTGTAGGGGAGTATCACAGCAATGCTCTCTAGAGGAGTATCACAACAACACTCTCTAGAGGAATATCACAGCAATTCTCTGTAGAGGAGTATCACAGCAATGCTCTCTAGAGGAGTATCACAGTGACACTCTAGAGAAGTATCACAGCAACACTCTCTAGAGGAGTATCACAGCAACACTCTCTAGAGGAGCATCCCAGTGATGTTCTGTAGGGGAGTATCACAGAAATGCTCTGTATGGGAGTATCACAGAAATGCTCTGTAGGGGAGTATCACAGCAACGCTCTGTAGAGGAGTATCACAGAAACACTCTCTAGAAGAGTATCACAGCAATGCTCTGTAGATGAGTATCACAGTGACACTATGTAGGGGAATATCACAGCAATGCTCTCTAGAGGAATATCACAGCAATGCTCTCTAGAGGAGTATCACAGCAACACACTCCAGAGGAGTATCCCAGTGATGTTCTGTAGTGGAGTATCACAGTGACTGCCATGTCAGTGCTTCTCATCTGGTTAAAACAGCTGCCATGTCAGTGCTTCTCATCTGGTTTAAACAGCTGCCATGTCAGTGCTTCTCATCTGGTTTAAACAGCTGCCATGTCAGTGCTTCTCATCTGGTTTAAACAGCTGCCATGTCAGTGCTTCTCATCTGGTTTAAACAGCTGCCATGTCAGTGCTTCTCTTCCCGTTAAAACAGCTGCCATGTCAGTGCTTCTCTTCCTGTTAAAACAGCTGCCATGTCAGTGCTTCTCTTCTGGTTAAAACAGCTGCCATGTCAGTGCTTCTCTTCCCGTTAAAACAGCTGCCATGTCAGTGCTTCTCTTCTGGTTAAAGCAGCTGCCATGTCAGTGCTTCTCTTCCCGTTAAAACAGCTGCCATGTCAGTGCTTCTCATCTGGCTTAAACAGCTGCCATGTCAGTGCTTCTCATCTGGTTTAAACAGCTGCCATGTCAGTGCTTCTCTTCCCGTTAAAACAGCTGCCATGTCAGTGCTTCTCTTCCTGTTAAAACAGCTGCCATGTCAGTGCTTCTCTTCCCGTTAAAACAGCTGCCATGTCAGTGCTTCTTATCTGGTTAAAACAGCTACCATGTCAGTGTGTCTCGTCTGATAAAGTTTTAGTTAGGAAATGGTGCAGCCTTCTCTCTCATCACATGGATCAGCGCTGCACAGTCACTGTGCTCGGAAAATATTTGTATGTGTCCTTTATTTCGTGCTATTGCATCACATGCACCAATGGCAACATCAAGCTGTCTGCTAAGGTTTGTCAGTAGTGTTATAATCTGCTGGATGTGGCCCTGTGGCACGAGAAACATGCGTGGCTCAGAACTTCAGCTCATGCAAAACCTCATACACTGAATGATCTAAGTTTTGTCACACAACCCACAGAAATGTCTTTGCCAGCCAAGCTCAGCGATAAGCCTCGGGGAGACAGAACCGCGGTGCGATGGGAAAATGGACTATCCAGTTCTGCCAAACAGAATGTGTTCTTTGAGGTAAATAGTGGTAGCCAAAAATAACACTGTATTGTCCTAACAGCCAGTTCTAGGCATAGGTGAACACCTAGGGCCTCATCTGTTTGGTGCCAACCCCCCGCCCCTCCCCAATCTACAATCACTTGTGAAAGCTAAAACAGAATATTGCATTGTGACACATAAGGGAAAATGTGATAGCAAAAACAGAATATGGCTTGTGACACATACAGTAAACTACGATAGCTAAAACAGAATATTGCATTGTGACACATACAGTAAACTGTGAAAGCTTAAACAGAATATTGCATTATGACACATAACGTAAACTGTGATAGCTTAAACAGAATATTGCATTGTGACACATACAGTAAACTGTGATAGCTTAAACAGAATATTGCATTGTGACACATAGCGTAAACTGTGATAGCTTAAACAGAATATTGCATTGTGACACATAACATAAACTGTGATAGCTTGAACAGAATATTGCATTGTGACACATGCGGTAACCGGTGATCGCTAAAGCAGAATATTGCCTTTTTTTTGACCCCTACCTTGTGAACTCTAAGAGAATATTATTTGTGTATTGTTCCCTACCCAATGCCATTTTTAGCTGCAGCATTTTATTTCTTCTTTCTCCTAGTTCACATGTGCGAGATGTTCACCCTCAGAGCTCAATGGACATGAAGGCACTGGTAATTAGGAATGCCGTTGTATTGTAACCCCTGAGTCCCAGAGGCTAATACCATAGAATTCTAGCTGGCAGGTGAATGGATTACATCTGTACTAACAGAGACCGTTTTGTCTCCCTGCTTAAGAAGCATGCAGGAGATTTCCAGAGAAGGTGAGCAGGTCTGCGTGAAAAAGGGAAAGCAGGATTCAAAGCTGCAGTTTAATGATCTTACTTTAAGCAGAAAAGAGAATAATTTGTTTAAAAGCATGACAGCAAAAGCGCAGACTAATTAACTGAGCAGGCTGAGCATCTCAGCGCCAAATGAGGTATGACTAAACATCTACTTGCAAATTTAAGGCCCTGTTTACACTGGTAGGTACAAAACCCTGACATCTTTAACACAGCCTCTACCTATTTAACAGTTGCCTGTGCTGCTTTAAAGAGCATCTTTCAAGTTGGCATACCCAGTGATTTAATAAGTGGGAAAATGATGCAGAAATGCCAGGTACTCTGCTGATATGTCTGTACATTATAAAGCAACGGTACGTCTTATTGACATGGTTCTATGGTGTGGTTACTCCTTACAACCAGTTCTTACAATGTAAGATTATAGGCTTGAGCTGACACCCTTGGTTCTGGAGATATACTCAAGTGAACACATTTTTGTAGCGAAGTGAAAATGATTTCTTTCCTCCTAAAAGAGGGCTTACCAATCAATATCACTTCCAGATATAAACTTGGTATTTCCAGATAGGGACCATCATTTTATTGTGAGATAAAATGATGGGTTGCAAACCCTGTTTAATCTGGAAAAAACGGAAATGACGGTAGTGAAAAAACATCAAAATCACCGTAAGTCTGAAGGAGTTTTAATTAACATAGTCTCTACCTATTTAACGCAGTCTATACCTCTATACCACAGCAAGTGCCTCTTTAACACAGTCTATACCTCTTTAACACAGAAAGTGCCTCTTTAACATGGTTTATACCTCTTTACCACAGCAAGTGCCTCTTTAAGACAGTCTATACCTCTTAACCACAGCAAGTGCCTCTTTAAGACAATGTATACCTCCTTAACATAGTCTATACCTCTTTACCACAGCAAGTGCCTCTTTACCATGGTCTATACCTCTTTAACACAGCAAGTGCCTCTGTAAGACCATTTATACCTCCTTAACATAGTCTATACCTCTTTACCACAGCAAGTGCCTCTTTACCATGGTCTATACCTCTTTAACACAGCAAGTGCCTCTTTAAGACTGTTTATACCTCCTTAACACTGTCTATACCTCTTTACCACAGCAAGTGCCACTTTGACACAGTATATACCTCTTTAACACAGTCTGTGTATTATTTCATTTATTCAAAGAAACAAGTTATCAAATACCCACATCAGCTATGTGAAAAAGTAATCGCCTACTTAGTAACTCAATCAACCATGTAACCAGATATAATTGATAATTACATTCAGCTGATTGAACACAGACAGGCTTGACTGCAGCCAGCCCTGTTAAATCTAAATCTAAACCTCACTCATATTGAACCTTACCATCAGAGTGAAGTAGTCACCACAAAGTTTCTACAAGCACACTATGTCATGATCAAAAGAATTTCCAGAAGAGATGAGAAAAAAGTTAGAAAGGGTTACAATGCCATTTCTAAGGCTCTGGGACTCTAAACCACAGTGAAAGCCATTATCTCCAAATGTAGAACACCTGGAACAGTGGTGAATATTCCCAGGAGTGACCAGCCTGCCAAAATTTCTCAGGCAAAGTGAAAACTCATCCAGGAAGTCACAAAAGATCCCACAAGAACATCCAAAGAACTGCCTCTCTTGCCTCACCTAAGGTCAGTGTTCGTGACTCCACAATAAGAAAGACACTGGGCAAAAATGGGATGCATGGGAGAGTAGCAAGGCGGAAACCACTGCTAACCAAGAGAAACACTAACGCTTCCCTCACATTTGCAAAAAAGCACCTGGATGATCCCCAAGCCTACTGGAGTAATGTTCTATAGACACATGCAAGTCCAAGGGGACAATTACTTTTCCACATGGATGATATGGGTGAAATGTGGTGGTGTAGGGCTCCAAAATGTTACATGTTTCTCACACGTAACCTTCTGTCTAACTATATAACTGTTTAATTCACAGACCTTTTGGACATTTTTTTCCCCACAATCACGTTGTTTTCAAGGTTAGATGGTATCACCTGCAACCTCAATGAAATTGTGGACATGCAATTTATTGGCTGTCCAACTGGCTATAGCTAGTTAATCCCTGTTTAATTGGCTATGCTATGCAGCAGTCTCAGCTAGCGTGCATGCTGTTGTCATGGGTGCCTGTGGACTGTACAGCGCTGATTGTAGATGCTGATATCACACATGGGCTAACTGGAAATTCTGAAGTGCATCCCAAATTCTGTCACATGAAACAGTTTTTTGATGTGAGCATATGCACAGAATACATTACCGAAACTCATTTTGCAGCGTAAATAATGGGGTGTCCATTGAGGAAGCATTTAAATTGTGTGTGTGTGTGTGTGTGTGTGTGTGAGAAAAGGAGGAGAGAGTGAGAGAGAGAGAGAGCAAAAAAGACATACATAAAGATTTACATTACAATTGGTATTTCATTATAGGGCAATGATATTTAATCTTACTACTCAGTCCCTATGTATAATCTAATATTTTCATTAGAGCACACACAGACCAGTCAGTTCTGGACCAGAGGCTCTAATCTGCTTTCCTTTGCCACGTTCCAGCAGTGTTCTCGCTGGTGTTCCACAGCCACAATTCAATTAATAAAGAAAAAGCAGTGATTGATGGAAAACAAATGACACCTGGCAGACATTTTACTGAATTTTGTAAAAATGTCACCCCCCTCCCCCGCACCCCAAGTTATTTAGATGTTTTATGTGCGAGCGTGTGGTTGTGTGCACATGCTAACGGCAGCTCCAGCAGGCGAGCCACTGAGAGCACCGCAGGGTTATTTTGGGTTCTGGCGCCTGTGATAACCTGCCATACTGTGAACAGGAGGTGCGAAGAAACTCCCGGCTCATCCCCAGCGAGTCTATTTTCTCCGCGTGAGTAAACAGGATGAATGAGGCGCAGCGCCTCCGGACTATTTTTCGCACCCCGCCGCGCGTTTCGGCCGAAAAAAAGAGAGCATCGGGGATTACTCTCCGCCCGGCCCGCGTCCGCCACCCTTCGCTGGACGGGCGACGGCGGAGTCAGACAGGGTATTACACGGGATGAGGTCACCGAACTCAAGGGCCGGCTATCGTTAGCTTCGCACAAAAACACTGCGATTGGTTCAAATCGGTGAGTCGTTGGTTGCAGGCGGTAGCCCCGCCCATTTTTGGTGTCACTCCAACATCAGTAACCAGTCAATCGGTATTTTATGTGAATCCTTAGGCAGCAGCAACAT